>BSBM01001215.1:676625-1353251 GCA_027924585.1 Larix kaempferi | reverse complement strand
TGCAAAGTGTGGGTATGTGCTATCATGCACATATCGCGTATGCATGCTAATAACAACTCAGAACGAGGCATTACATTTACATCCAATCAATTAAATCATTTCTTTTCCTTGGCTCATAAACCAACAAATTTTTGTACCAATTATTTTAATGTTAATTTAGCAATTTTGGTTGTCTTTTACTGAATTTTTTAATTACAGAGAAGAAACCATCTCGTGAACTCTCTTTTTTTTATTATGTTAACTAAGTTGTCGTTTGATTAACTCTAAAAGATTTGAAAGCATATTGTGATATTCACGAATAGGTAAAATCATGAATTTGGTGTCTATTTTTGTGGGGTGTGAGAAAATAAATATAGTTTTATCATGTTTTTCAACTTCAAACAAAAAAAGTCATGTTTGTGTTTAGAATTTCACTTTATAGTAAAAACAAATTTTTTGAAGAATTATAAATCTTTCTATTCATTATTTTTTCAATTTTTTTTTATTGAGATTTAATATGTCAATTTAGAAAATGTTTGACAATATGTTCTTATAAAATGAAAGCATTGATAAAAAGTCATGTTGGAAGACCTGATAAAAATTCATCTTGGAAGACTTGCATGAACTCATTGTTAAACTTTTGTTTATTAAAAACAAAATATGCTACAATAATCTAGAAAGAGTATATTAATGCATGACTATAATGTTGTATCTAATTGGTGATATACTAATTATTTGAATGTTTTTAATTTGATCAATGTGAAAAAATTGTAGAATATAAACATGTTTAGGGAGTCAACATTTCTCTCAATTTCAAATAAAACTAAACAATTTAAAAGTGTCGTTTTGAGGTAGACACTCCAACAATGAGTCCCATAATTTTTTGAATTTTTTTCATTGCGTGTTATGAAGTTATTGATTTTTCATTTCTGAAAGTCACTTTGCATTGTGTGATTGCCATTATTTCTCATTTCTTTGCTACATATCTATCGCTTGGTGTGTTCACAGACATAAAAATACCTCTTAAAAATTGTCTACAGATAACAATGAATGTTGCCTCTTCATAACAATGAATGAAAAATAATTTTTTTGTTATTGATTTTAATACTTGGACTATGATTTAATCTGTTTCAGTATATTTTTAGGTCTAAAAGTTATCTCTTTATAACCAAGATTGAAGAATATTTGTCTAGATCCAACCATTTGTTATTAGTCCCTACCAAAGGGTAGCACATACTATTCTAATCGATTTTCATCGATTTGTTCGTTATGAACATTAATATTCACAATTCTAACCAATCATATATGATGTATTTTTAATTCATATGAACATTTCCATAGATTAACTTAGGAACATTTTGCTAAGTGGATTCTTTCTATGAGTTGAGATCATATTGCCAATATTTTGGAATTTTCCATTAGTTGTGGAGTCATAAATTGATATCGATATTTTCTATCAATATTTTCTAAGTTAAACTATGGAAAATGATTTAAAACATTCAATTCATTATTAACAACTCCGACATGCATTTAATTGAATAGACATGCATTTAATTGAATAGTGATAAATCTGACTTTTATTTGATTATCCTGGCGCACTTGATTTATATATTGTGGCACACACTTGATACAATTATCAATTGCACAACCTTACTGACCATAATGTTCATTCCCCATATATCTAGCAATTGCACCTCCTTACTAGCAATTGCACTACTTTACTTCCCATGATACTCATCGCACACTTGACATAGATAGCAATTGCATCGCCTCCTTACTACTTATGATGCTTTGTCATGTCCCCATTTTGACAACACCATGGAGAAAGCACTGACCCATCCAAATCAATGGGTTCTAGTGAAAAATATTAACAAGGGAGAAAATTGTGGTCAAGTACTTTAGGAAATTAAATAAATTAGCTAGGGAGATAATTTGGACTATAGTTGTTTTAGAATAAATTAAATTGGAGGTGATGCAATTAATATTTTGATATTTAATTATTATTAAATGTGATAATGAGTTGTAAGATACCAAGGGCCCCATGAGGGCACATACGGAGATAAGTATAGCTCAATGAGTTTTCAACCAAAGAGGAAACTGAAAGAAAAGCGTAACAAAGAAAAAAAGAAGAAAACTGTCAAAAGCAGTGAAAATAAGGCAAGTGCATAAAGCAGGAAAGTGCACAAAGCAGGAAAGAGCAGAAAAGCAGCCGGTATTGAAAAGAAGGGAACATCTAGAAATCAACAAGGCAATATTTCTAAAAGAAAGAGAAAGTCATAAATCAAGGAAAGTTGGAAAAGCAGGAAGGTTGCACAAAGAATGATATTGCTAAAACTCATTAAGGAAGGCACACTCATGGGATAGGGTACACTCACATATGCTCATGAATTTCTCATGAAGTAATCCTATCTATAAAATAAGGCTAGTGTTCTACTCTCACATCTTTTGGCCATTTTGTTTAATAATTTGAGAGCTTTACTGCTCAAGGATTGGGCAATGTGCCACAATCAATGTTTGGGTGATGTGCCCCAAGGAAAGTGTGTTCCAGTATTCTCTTATGATCATATGCAGTTGTAGTGCAGTTGTAGAAGTCTGATATACAACCATATAATTCTGATATGCAACATTGATCCATCCATCTTCATGAAGAACACAAGCTTCCAAGATTATTGCAAGGAATTGTCCAAGTTGGGGTGGAATTGTGAAGAGTTTATTCAAAGAAGAGAGCAGAAAGCAAGGGAGCACCTCCAGTGAAGATATCATATGTTTGGGTGATTTTCCATGAGCTATATGATGCTCATCTATTATCTCTAGTTCTGATCCATCATTCCCATCTTCTCTATCATTCTCCCACTGAAGAGTTCTGCCACTATTTTGTAAAATCATTGAGTTGGATACTCTCTGTAAGTTTGGACCATGAATACTCTTTTAATGTTGCTATAAATGTATGAAGAAATTTTTTGTTTTTCATATTTAAATTTTATATCTCTGATGTATGATTTAATGTTGGGTTTGTGAGCCGTAGAGGTTGTTTGGAATTACTTCTTATAAATGCTTTCTCTTTTGCTTCTAAATCTTGACTAGTTTTGTAGTAACTTTAATTAAATAACCTATGGATATCTATTTTTTGTTATTTAAGTCATTACATATACTTAGAAATTAATGAATCCAACACAAGCCTCATACTGATAATTTGTGACCCTTTATGCGTATTTGGAAGAGCTTGAAATAAAACTAGTTAAGGAGTCCCTAGTAGTGCACTTCTTCTTCTGACCTCCAAACACTGTCCCCCCTTCCCAAAACACCTACAAATTTTGCATAGTAGTATATTAGAGGGTAAATACTTGTTATCCACCTTATGGTTGCATTCAAGTGTTAGTGGAGGAATCTAGTATGCATATGCTGATGTACCCAAGAAGCCTTGGAGTAGACTTCAGTGGCAGCTATTGTTGAAACATAAATGGTACCAGTACCTTGTGCATATGATTAAAAATATATCCTTGTACTTGTTGTTTATGCTGCTGCACTATTTTTATCAAACCTTTCAGATCCAAAAGGCTCCAATTATCAATCTTTGGGTGGGTTTAACTGTGACCAAGACTAGTTTCTTCCATACTAGTTTTGATAACTAGTTTCAGTCTTTGCAATTTTTTGTTTTAAATTTTGTAATAGAGTTAATATCCTGGAAATTAGATATTAAGATATTATAGTGGTATCATAGCACTTTCCTCTACTCATGTGTAAAGTAAGCTCTCAATTTGAAGAATTTGTAGCCATTTCTTTGTTCAGTGAAGAATATTCCTATTGGGATGAGGAATAAGAGATCATCTATATTGATGGAGATCTACCCTGGGATGAGGATGGTTACTTTTGTGACCAATTGTATAGTGAATATAGCATGGATGAGCCACTGATGTCTATCCTAGAAGATATATTATCTAGGAGGATGGAAGCAATTAAAAGCATGCCTCACCATTATCAAGAGTATCTGGCTTTCGGTAATAAGATATGCACATCTATACACTTCAAAGAATATTATATTTGAAAGTTATGATGAGTATTCTTTTAAGTGAAACAAACCATACATAGAGGAACCAAGTTGTTCCACCTATTTGAGTAAAGAAGAATAATAAGGAACCAAAGGTGAAGATTCCTCAAATCAATCTGTATTTTCAAGCATTATGAGATTGTTTGGGTTTTCTTCGAGTAGAGTCTCCAAAGGTTGTGATCTGAGCACCAATCAAGATGGAGAAGTCTCAAGTTTCCTTGGGGAGAATGGAAACGAAGAATAAGTAGAGAAGACCAAAATATATGTTGCTGATGGTTTTCAGCATAATGAATCCATCACCTATTCTACGGAGGATCATCCAAAGGCATCTCTCGCCAAGAACCTAGATCAGAGAGCAACTATTGATGGTTTATGAAGTTCTGTAGAAGCATATACTGATGGATGCTATGATGAGGTACCTATTGATGGGTTCCTAAGTTTTGGGGAGACATCTACTGATGGATTTCCATCTCTCTATGTTGGTGACATAGAGATTTCACTTGATGAGGCTGTTGCAAGTACAAATTCCACTGAGCCTGAAGAAGATGAATTCCTTACTGTTGAGGAAGAGGTCCCAAGATATATCTCACTATCACCACAATAGATTCATGAGGTTGATACACTAATAGATGATGAGGATATTTGTTCTCAACCTTCTCCTTTTGAAAGGACACTCAAGATGAGTGAAAGAAAGATCAAGGAGGCCTTACACATTCTCCATGACACACATGTTTTAGTGTCATAGTCTTGTTGGAGAGCTACTTCATTTGAAGATTCATATTTCCTTGAAGCCATGGAGAAGGTCGAGAGAGCAATGTCTACAATCCAAGGTAATTTTTCACACATGATTTCTGACAGAGATTACTTGTATGAGCTTGTTCATATGTTGCATGGAGAATCCTTGAAGGATGAGGAGGAGATTTGCAAGCTCAATGGTGAGTTGATGGCCACCCAAGGTTATTTTAGAAGCACCCAAAGTGCCCTCCAAGAATACAAGATGGAGATATAACAACTTCACCAAAAGTTACAAATATCACTGATTCCAATCAACCACTCTTTTATGGTTGATTGCGCTTAGAATTCTATGGAGGAACATCATGTAATGGTGGCACATGAGGTACATTCTAATTTGCATGTTCTTGCGGAGTTTGAAGTCAAGCAAGATGAAGACCAACCACCTGTATGTTTCCAAAGAGATTATGAGTTTCCTATAGAAGGTTGGTGCACAAATTTGGATAAGGCACATGATCTCACTTCAATTGAGCCAACCTCAAGTCTGATCGGTGATTGTTGCATAGAGTTGGTTCACTATTCTCCATCCCACACATATATGGGATGCAACACACATAGGGATGAATATTGGGTAAAGGGATTCTTTCTCTTGGTGCCACATGAGGAGTAGGAGGCTCCCACATTCTCTATTGATTGTTGTATGGTCATACCATGTGATGTGACAAGCACACCAGTTCCTTCCCATCAACAACAGAGGCATCCACTATCATTCTCTGATGCCTCCATCATGCACAATAGTGCATGGGATTTCCACTTGAGCAATTTGAGTGAAATCATTGATAGATTTTGATCTCTTGGACTAGAGAGAATCTTGCACATGGGAAAGCTACATGCTTTCCATTTGGATCATTCAGTTGGAGTGTTTGTTCATCCATTGATTGGGTGAATGGATACATGTTGGAGCTAAGCACCCCCAAGGGTGAGTTTCTTTGCTATATCAGTGGATATTTGAATGACACATCACACATCTTTTATGAGAAGTTTCATGGGCATCTATGGTTTCTAGATGATTCCTTAAGGACATGGTATTGTCACCTATGTCAATTGGCTAGAAATGATGTGAGTCTTTGTGCTGGTTTGCACATGGCACATGAGGAGATTCGAGATTTGATGGAGAAACTTATTGAGATTCAGTATTCCATTTGAAGTAATGAACTTCCAGTATTGTGGAGTGATCTAGACATCCTCCATGTTGATACATTCTTCCTGTTGATGCTTATGTTTAGGAGGATGCGGCTGAGACAATAGGACCCTAGAATTATTTGGAATGATTTGTTCCTAGTTGAGCACTTCCTTAAAATGGGAGTAAAGATCCAACAAACGTTCACCCATACATACAAGCATATCAAGAGGTTCAAAGGTGAGGTCAGAAGGCATATGAAGGAATATTTCGAACCAAGATTCAACAATATTTATGTGAATCCAATTGCATTCAAAATACATTCGGAAATGAAGAGGAGTGGATGGAATAAGGACAAGTTCTTTTCATTCTTGATCTCCACCTTGTCCATCACCAATTTCAGATAAATGAAGAATTCCAATGTGACTATTCCAAGACTTCCAAGCATGGGAAATGGCTTATTTGAGGCACTTGAAGCATGCCACAAGAAATTTGGTAAGAATTTGTTTATCCTTTTGGATGACATGTGGGATCACTATGATTTGCTGGAGAATTCTTCTCCTAGTTTGGGAGTTGCATTGCATGTGTGTAAAGAATTTACATTACTTGAGTGTGAAGTTGGAGGAATGAAGAAAATGTATCTTAATATCATGCTTGAGAAAGGCGAATTTGATGTCTACATGGAGAGGATTCACTCCAAATCTATTTGTTCCATATCCAAATATGTGAACAAGAGATTGCAGCTCCATGGGAGGCATTATCTACACCATGACAGGGAGATGTTAGCCCATATGTGTGCATTTGCTAGGTGCAGATTTGAAGGTGACATTGAAGTCAATGAATGTAAGCAAAAATGGTTTGCATGTGATCCTATGTATGGGTTGATTCATAAAGATCAACACATGGAATTTATCCACTTTAAAGACCCTACCCGCTTATTTCCCAAATCAAGTCTTAGAGGAGGATACTTTGGGAGTTGTTCATGTTCCAATATTAGATGATCACCATGGTTGTTTGGAGACTCACATGAGGGTGAGTAAGATATTTTCATGGAGGAGATTCCAAAAGGATGCATTGGATAATAAGGAGGAGTGCATCATATTCCAACACTATGTGATGGAGTATACTCTTTGTTGGCCATCTTGATTGGTAACAACAGTTGGTGGCAGTGTACAAGTTCTTCAACCCCATGGTTTTCATTGCTTGAGTGAAAGAAATTTTGGGAGGGGAGGATTGTCATGTACCAATTTTGACAACACCATGGATAAACCACTAACCCATCCAACTCCATGAGTTCTAGTGAAAAATTATTAACAAGGGAGCAAATTCTGGCCAAGTGCTTTGGGAAATTAAATAAATTAGCTAGGGAGATAATTTGGACTATAGTTGTTTTAGAATAAATTAAATTGGAGGTGATGCAATTACTATTTTGATATTTAATTATTATTAAATGTGATAATGAGTTGGAAGATTCCAAGGGACCCATGAGGGCGCATATGGAGATTTAAGGATAGCTCAATGAGTTTTCAACCAAATAGGAAACTGAAAGAAAAGCATAGCAAAGCAAAAAAGAAGGAAATTGGAAAAACAATGAAAAGCAGGAAAGTGCTTAAAGTGGGAAAGTGCACAAAGAAAACAAGTGCATAAAAGTAGGAAGTCTTGAAAAATAGGAAACATATAGAAATCAAGGAGGTGTATTTTCTAAAATCAAGATAAATTCATAAAGCAAGTAAAGTTGGAAAAGTAGGAAGGTTGAACAAAGCAAGATATTGATAAAAATCATTAAGGAAGGTGAAATCATGGGCTAGGGACCAATCACACATGCTCATGAATTGATCATGAAGTCCTCCTATCTATAAAATAAGGCCATTGTGATACTCTCACATCTTTTGGCCATTTTGTTTAATTATTTGAGAGCTCTGCTTCTCAAGGATTGAGTGATGCGCCTCAATCATTGCTTGGGTGATGTGCACCAAGAAAAGTGTGTTCCAATATTTTCTTATGATCATATGCAGCTGTAGAAGTTTGATATACAGCCATATAATTATGATATTCATCCCTAATCCATCCATATTCATGAAGAACACAAGCTTCCAGGATTAATGCAGAGAACTGTCCAAGTTGGGGTGAAATTGTGAAGAGTTTATTCAAAGAAAAGAGTAGGAAGAAAGGGTGCACCTCCGGTGAATATATAAGATTTCTACGTGATTTTAAATGAGCTATCTGATGATCATCTATTATCTATGGTTCTGGTCCATCATTCCCATCTTCTCTCTCATTCTCCCATTGAAGAGTTCTACCACTATTTTGTAAAATCATTGAGTAGGAGACTCTCTGTAAGTTTGGACCATGAATACTCCTTTAATGATGCTATAAAATTATGAAGGAATTTGTTGTTGTTTGTATTTTAATTTTATGTCTCTGATGTATGATTTAATGTTGGTTTTGTGAGCCTCATAGGTTCTTTGGAATTACTTCTTACCAATGCTTTCTCTTTTGCTCCCAAATCTTTACTAGTTTTGCAGTAACTTTAATTAAATGACCTGTGGATATCTATTTTCTATTCTATGAGTCATCACGGGTCCTTAAGATAGTAATGAATCCAAACCAAGCCTCATAATGAGAATTAGTGACCCTTTCTTCCTTTTTGGAAGAGCTTGAAAGAAAACTAGTTGAGTAGTCCCTAGTAGTGCACTTCCTCTTCTGATGTCCAAACACTGCCCAACCTTCCCAAAAATTCTGTAACTTTTGAAAATTAGTAGATTAGAGTGTAAATACCTGTTATCCACCTTCTGGTTTTATTCAAGTGTTATTGGAGGAATCTAGTATGCATATGTTGGTGTACCCAGGAAGCCTTGGAGTAGACTTCAGCGACAGTTGTTGTTGAAGCATAAATGGTCCCAGTATCTTGTGCATAGGATTCTAAATCTATCCTTATACTTGTTGTTTATGCTACTGCACCCTTTTTATCATACCTTGCAGATCCAAGAGAGTCCAATTATCAAGATTTGGGTGGGTTTAAATCTGATCAAGACTAGTTTCTTCCATACTAGTTTTGATAACTAGTTTTAGTATTTGCAATTTTCTATTTTTAATTTTGTAATAGAGCTAATATCCTAGAAATCAGATATTAGGATATTACATGCTCATCACTCTGCTATAACTCAAAAGCAATGAAATATTATAATCTATAGTTGTAGAATTGCCAATCAGTCAATGGGCCTTCCTGCAATCATTAATGCCTTAATATGGAGGATTTCCCTTCTCAACTTGGAGTCAATCCACTGTGATGAGATAATATAGAATCCAATCCTTAGGAGTTGAATTTGATTCGGTGGAATGTCAACAATGAATTCCTAAAAATTCCTCTCTCTCTATGAATCCTTCTTTTGTTGTTTAATGAATACAGGAGAGAGTGTTCCACTTTCCAATTCGTGGGTCTTGAGCATTGGCAGATTCAACACTTGCTTGTTTCAGTGCACTAGTCATCAGTTGAGGGCCAATACTCTCCACCTAAACCTATGGTGCATCTTGGGACCAATAACTATTCTCTATGGCACCTATTTGTGATGACTCTATGGATAAAGGTAAATAACCATCTACATTACATAAATATATTGATGAATTTATAGTTAAGAAACTATATAAACAACCAGGAGATATAGCTATTCAATAGATGTAATACCTATTTCTCATAATTCTATGAAGAAAAATAATACGTCTTTATTCTTGTATGGAGAAGTAACCTTCCACTATATTTTGTTTGAGGTAGTTGATATAACAAATCTAAAGCATTGCAGAACCCAGAGTGAGGGATTTCCTATTCTTGAGATTAGGAAACCCTCAAGAGTGACTTCGGGTAGATATTCATGTTCTTCAATCCCTTTTGATAGTGAGTACAAGCCTTTCAAAATCCTTCAAATGTGACTTAGAGCTCTCCACCTTCGTAATCATATAAATAGAAGCTAACTTTAAGCCAGTATTAGAACCATCCCCGTGAGACTCACTCATTTAACCACCAATAGTATCCTGAGCCTAACAGGTGCGAAGGCCATAGGATTCTTCAACAAAGACAAAGATAAAGGAAATCTAACATAGTTAGATAGTGAAAACAAATCACCTCTATATCCAAGTCAAAAATTTCCCAAGCTACCTGATTTAGAATTTAATTTGTTTATATGAATCTGGTTAGCAACGTTATTCTATACACCATTATCCTAGATTTTTCAGCGAAGCCAATCCAAATCCTATCGGTGACCCATTCAGGTTGGGGGAGACTGAATATATCCTTAAAAAATTTGCCAAGGAAAAAAGGCCATGCGATTAAGTGTGGTCCATGGAATTTCTTTTGTATTTGTTTTACTTGGTTGGATTAGAACTTCTTGATGTGGTTGAAGAATCTCGAACAAAAGGGAAGGTAACTGTCGGATTGAACTGTACTTATATTGCTCTAATCCCTAAGTCCAATATGCCTTGTCTTTTTGTGATTTTCAACCTATATTGCTTTGCAATTTGGTCTGCAAACTAATTTCAAAGGTTATCTCCAACCAGATAAATCCATTCTTGGTTGCATCTATGATCAGTGAGTAGTTTGATTTTTTATCTGATAGAGTGATTCTTGATGTTATTGGATTAGCTCAAGAAAATATAGATACCATCAAATTGAAGAAGTTTCTTTCTTTTATATTAAGGATGGATCTTCTTAAAGCATATGATCGGGTGAATTGGACCTTTTTAAGGTTTGTACACCTTGAGATAAGGATGAATTTGGAGGTTACCAATTGGAAAATGGTGTGTGTGACGTCAAGTAACTTCTTGGTTCTTATAAATGATTATCCTTTATGTTTATTCAAGAGCTCTAGGAGGATACGTCAGGGTTGTCCTCTATCTCCACTTCTATTTTTGTTGGTGGTCGAAGGACTATGCAGGTTGATTGCACATGCCAAAATAGAAGGTAACATTTATGGGGTGAAACTATCCAAGAAACTCTATATTTCTCATTTTATTTTTTCGGATGATGTCCTCCTTTTCGGTGAGGGGATAATGAAAGAGTGGAAGGCATTCAAGGATATAATCCAGTTGTTCTATCAATCTAGTGGCATGCAAATCTGTAACCAAAAATATTCCTTTTTGGTCAACGAGGTTTCTGATGATATAATTAGTAATGTAGCCACTCTTCTCCCCTATTTGGTAGAGCATATTGAAATTAGGTTTAAATATTTGGTTTATTTCTTAAAACGCAACTACTAGACTATGGTGGATTGGTTGTGGTTAGTGAAAAAGGTGGATAAGAGGAATAAGAACTGGGTGTACATTTGGCTATCATTGGGGGGTCATTTGATGTTGATTAATTCATTCCTACAGAACATCTCAATGTATCCTATACAACATGTCGGTGTAGTGGTTGTCTCTTGCTAAATTCCCCATGGGAATTATCCATAAGATCAAGAAGGAAGGGGTTCATTTAGTCAAATGGGCCCAAATCTCATTACCTAAGTAGCTAGGTGGGTGGGGCATAAAGAACATCTTTTGGTTCTCTATTGCATTAGCAATGAAAAGTCCATAGTGGGGTCTCTTTGGTAGAGGTTTATGGTTTGAGGCTATTAGGGATAAGTATTTGAGAAAATTATCGCCGGTGGATTGGTGAGAAAGGGAACGGAGACAGTTCCCTTTGGTTTCAAATATTTTGAGGGGCCTTCTCACGTCTATTCCTTTTCTTTGTGATTGGTTGGTGTGTAGAGTGGGTAACAAAAATCAAATAAGGATTGGAGAAGATATGGCAGTTGAGGGTAATGATTGTTTTAAATTATATCAAGAAATCATTCCATATTTCAATTCTTTTGGTTTCATGCATTTGGAAAATTTTAGGAATCCTGGAGGGGATCCGGTTGGTACTAACTATTAGTACAATTTAGAAGAACTAGGTTTGGAAAGAAGCTATGTGGAAGAATAGAAGAGTTTTGTAAAAGGTCTGGTCCATGGTGGTATCTGGTTGAGTGATCGGGTGAATCCATTGCTTTGGTTGTGGAACTCGGGCCATGGGACATGTAAATGTTCCACTGGCTTATGAATCTATTTCATGGGTATCAAAACTTCCAGAAGATAAATGGTGGTACATGACTCTATGGTATTGGAAGGCACCATTGATGATTCAATTGTTATGTTGGTTGGTTCTAGAAAACAAAATTTTGGTTGGTAAAAAGATGGAAAATGGCGTATTTTTGGACTGTTTTACTACCTTTTCTTCTTTGGTAGTGAGGAGTTGGTCGATCACATATTTTCAATTTTTTATTTCTCTCAAATCATTTGGAGTGAACTATTTAACATGGTTTGAATTCCTCTATGGTTTGGGGTTGAGACACATTTGATGGTAGTCTACAGGCTTGGGTTTATTAGCTAGAGTCTTTGGTGTTATCAAAATTAGATAATTTTTTAGAATGGACAAGAGCATTTATAGCATTTCGTCAAAGATTGTCGGTGTATTTTTGGAAATCTTGCAGAAACCAAATATGGTACCTATTAGACACTTAAGGTTTCCCAATCTTAATGTGGATTAGCGTGTGGGTTTTTTTTATGGTGTAGTGCAATCCAACCATTTTGGAGCAGGTATGTTTCTTAAAGTGACAAAATATCATTTTCTCTAGTTATGGATGGCTTATGGTTCTTGGAAAAATGTGAGGGTTGAGCTCTTGGTTCTATGGTGATGAATGCTTTTTGCTAAGAAAAAGAACTTGTTATCCATACAGGTGTGTGGGGAATCGTTATTCCTTGATTCGGCGAAGGGGAGACCTCACTTACAAGTGATGTCACATGATGGTTAGTTACAAAGAACAAGGGAGTTACAACAAAGTTGTCAGATTATCACTTTTGATCATATTTTTAGGCAACTGAATGACCATGCAGACCGACTATCCAAAAAGGAACTAGGGAATATTGACAACATTATGTTTTTCGAAGAATTCAAGGACCACACAAAGATAGCTTCTGGTGATTATTAAGCTTATTGAGAAGAGACTATAAATGATAAGCAGTCAAAATAGTTACCAATAACATTGCGGTACAACTTGGAATTTTGTTTAGTAGTGATTATATTTAAAGTTAATCTATATAAGTAGTAGTGGTCACTTTTTATAGTTGATACTTTTTGAAAAGCATTGTGTTGTTGAAAATAAACACTGTTTTAGAAGCAAAGATGTCAAACTAAATGATTTCACATAGGACCATATTTTATCTTTGATTCATAACTTATGAATATGAATATCAAGTAACGTTTTTTTCATGTTCGAAAAAATAAAAAATAAATAAAAAATGTGTAAATGAGAAAATACAAAAATTTCCAATAGTTAAGTTGGGTGTCATGCAATCTGTAAAAGGAAGTTGCTTCTAGCAAAACGCAAAAAGCCAAGAGTGAGTAACAGATCCGATCAAAGGTTAAAAATTCTTGCCTTTATCAACTTATTTTAAAAAGGTAAAAAAAATAGTTAATGTAAGATCTTATAATTGATAAAGGAATTGCTGGAGTTTTTTTAGGGTGTCTGTCAAGGAAATGAGAAAATATGTGGATTGGGAGGTATGCTTTATTTATGAGATAATCTCTAAATTGAGTTCAAATCAAACTGTATGAACAATTGGGTAGAGTTAATGAATTTGAGGACTAGTTGTTAATTGGATGAATGGCTCTCAAGAGTTTCTAAACTTATAAACATACATTTGCAAGGTATTGGTAAGTTTTTAAAGGAGCTAGCAAGGTTTTTCAGCTTCTTTAGGATTTGCCATATACAATCTTCACAAGATTTACAAATGGTGAGAAAACTTAAAAGATGGAAAGACTAGATTACCAATCTTTGTAATTTTTGGATATTCCATTAATAACTTTGAATGAAGATTTAAGCAAGTTATTTTTCAATTTTTGGTTTTTCTTGAAAGTATCAAACACATGGAAAGCTACTTTGGAGATCTTCAATCATTTTTGTTTTACTCTATAATGCTATAGCAAATTCTAGTTTTTGCAAGCAGTTAGGTGAGCTGAGGCTCGAGCATAGAAAAGTTTTAAAATTTGGTATATGTAATTCTGCAACCATGCTTAAAGCACCTGAACATTGTATTTCATTTCCCTTAGGATAATAGAAATGCCTTTTTTTTCATCTTGGAAAAAAAACTAAAAAAACAAGGTAAAAGAAAAACGAGGACTATTGACGCATATTAGTTCAATTACCAGGTGTAACACATGGGCAATTTGCATGGTCACAATGCTTGGTTTTCACGAGAATCGAGCTCCCAAGACACGTATTCCTTACTATGATTTTCAAGTAGGAAAGTGAGTGAGTATTTATGTGTTATGAATGAATCAAATACAAGCGTCGTTTATATTTGCGAGGAACATGTGGCAAGAGATCTAAAAATGAGTTCCACCTTCTGAGGAATGTTATGTGTTTCCTCATGATCGTTCTTATAATTTACGTTAAGAAATCACAAGCTATTTGTTCAAAGATTAAGAATGTGTTAATTTCGACTTACTATTTTGTATGAATATGAAATTTTACATATATATAAATTAACATAGTATAGGTTATAAGTTAAGTGTCATGAACAAGTTGTTGGTTACTTGTTCTTCATGCTTTGTTGTAATCACTTATTGTCTATTCCTCAGCTACCTGTTACTTAATTGTTACCTTTTTTAATATAAATGGGTTGTCTGTGACTACTTATTATAGATGCATGATTTAGTGGTTATTTTTTTAATTATTTTTTTATAATCAAGTTTATTTTGAATTTACACTTGTTTCATTCGCCTTCAATTTAAGAAAAGCATAGATGATAATCCACCCCAAATTCTAAAATATAAACACCTTTCGGTTTCATTAAATTCATCCATATATAAACTAAACTAAAAATATTATGAGAAATTTTAAGCATATATAAACTAAATTCATATATACAAACTATAATAAGGCTGGTGTCGGTGAGAATTAGAGGGAATATCAAATAAGCTAAAAACTGTGGATAAGAGTTGGAGGGATGATCAAATAAATATAAAAACTGTAGCTGAGAGTTGGAGTGATGATCGAATAAATATAAAAAACTGTGGCTGATAGCAAATTTAGTTTATTTCTTAGTTCCGAATGAGTCAATGTCACACCACTCACCACTACTAAATCTCCAATTATCAGATTATTTACACTGTTCAAATCTTCAATTATCAAATTACTTACATGGTTCAAATCTTCAATTATCAAATTACTTACACTGTATAAATGTGAGAGAGATTTACAATTAAATAAATTATTTTAAATAGTTAATTTATTAGTTAAAATTTATGCACAACTAAAAAAATTTAAGTAAATTAGTTCTGGAATAGATATAAATTCTACAAAGTGTACATTGTATATATTAAAAATTTTAAATTATTGAGATAAACATTTATAATTACATAAATTATTTTAAAAATAAAAATTATAAACACCCCACGGAAAAAAATACAATTACATAAATTGTTTTAAAACATTATTTTATTGCTTAAAATTCACCATCAACGCAAATTAATATTTATTTTTATTGGATAAATTTAAACTTAATGCCTCAGCAAAATAATAATTTACATATACTAAATTAGAAATTATTTTTTCTAATAATAACATACAATTTTATCTAAATTGTATTATATAATACATACATATTTAATCCTAAAGGATAGTAATAATATTTTTTTTTAACTTTATCCCTCTATTTCCATAAGACACTGTGTCTCTCTTAATTTTAGTATCTTATTAATTTTCGATTTGACCGAGGTAGCTTTTGATAAACTTTCTTGCTACTCTTCACGCGCAATGATTTCATCTGGGACGGAACTAAAATTGCTGTACACATTAAATTTTTAAAATTCACTTAAATTTGATGTTGCAAAAGATGGTATCACTTGGATCAGGTTTAATGTTTGATATGGTCTTTTATCTATTGGATAGATTTTGAAATGTTGAAATGTTTTTTGGAAATTTTAAACTGTCATTTGAATAACTGAGATCGATTGAGATATGTTCCACGAGTTTCGAAATACAAGTGTTAATCAGTAAAATCACAAAATAGCTGAAATTACAATTCTACAATTAAATTAACTACCAAAACTGATCATTTATTTCCTATCCCAACTCTACGGTGGAATTTTTGGTTTTATAATTTTGGTAAAAATACAGATACAAATACGATTAGATTGAGTAAAAAATAAATAACAGGAGTAGATTTTTCATATATAATATTTTTAATTAAATATATAAAAAGATATCATATATGTACATCTCATATTTATTATTTACAGTCAAAATAACTATTTAAAAAACAGAAATAGTGAGAAGGTACGTTTAGTTATTAATAGTTATTTTGAGAAAGGATATTTAGGTATTAATAATTATTTTGATTAAAAAGTAAAAATGTATTTACTGAAAAATAGCTAATAGTAATAGTTAGAAAGTATGAAATTGAATGTCCCCCACGTGCATAAAGACATGAACCAGCCACACGCCTTCCCGCATGCTCGTCCATTTGCTCAGCGTAGCTGTGCATGTGATGGCTCAGCCCACCCACCCGTCCCACGCCAACGTTTAATGTCTTCCGTAGACACCTTGTCCATGGTTCATTACCTCGCCAGCTACGAGACTTCTCCTGCATGCGCTCCGTCCCATTGGGAGGATCCCGTTCGTCTCACGGTTTGGGCCATGATTACTCCCACGCATATTCTTATTATACCTACATCCAAATTTAAATTGTTTTAAATTTAATACACCAAAATTCAATACAACATAATTATGCTACTATAGACTGCACCAACAATATCCATGTAAATCAGATCGTCCCCACTCCATTTCCATATCTGACTGCATAAGATTGCGATTTTTGAGACTTGCCCTTCGAAATGATAAGATCCCTTCATTTTTTTGACTTCGCGATTTTCTTTGTCCATCTGAGAGAATGCCAACTGATTGTTTCCTGCTGCATTTTTTTTGGTCTTTTTCCTCGAGTATTTTGTCTGTTTCCCCGACAAAGTGTATTATTAGCCCGTAGGTCAAGATGGAATCATGTAAATCTGCGGCCATCGTATCTGGCCACACTAGTGCGCCCAGATTTGTGGATGGAACTGGACAACTATCTGTGAAATAGCATGAATGGTAGACAACTCGTGGAATCTGGAAATGGACAGATGGAAATGAACAGATGGAAATGAACAGGAATTCTGAATGAGTATAATTAGCAGTGAGCACAAGAGGAGCAAGATGTGTTTGATTCCTCTTGCTCAGCTGCCTCTCGATATCTCCATTTCTTCTCCAGTAATTAGAGTTGGCGGTGGGATGAGAAGAGTGTGGAGATATGATTTGTTTCTGAGTTTCAGAGGCCCAGATGTCAGAAGAGGCTTCGTTGATCATCTTTACAACGCCTTGACCAATGAAGGCATCCATGCGTTTCTGGACGCCCATCAAATGAAGAAAGGGGATGATATCAATGCAAGCATAGAGCACGCCATTGAATGCAGTCGATTCAGGATTCCCATATTCTCTCCAGATTATGCAACCTCCGTATGGTGTCTCAAGGAAGTTTCCCTCATTGCGCAGCAGGAGAAGGGGAGGACGATTCCTCTGTTTTACAAAATCTCTCCTTCTCGCGTTCGTCACCCGGAGCGATCAGACAGCCCATTTGGCCGGGCATTACAACACCATCAGATCAGTGGAAGACACAGTGAGCAAGAAATTCGTGAGTGGAAGGCTGCGCTCTTCACCGTCTCCAGTCTATCTGGCTGGTCACTCGACGACACCAACGGGTGGGTCGGTTTATAAACTATTGACATGAGCATAAAAATTGCAAATGTTTTATATAGCATTTTACTACGTGTAATATATATGTGATGATCTGTTACCTCTATGATGTCTTTTTGATCGAAGCCTTGGAACTCTGTGGTGTGCAGCTACGAAGCAGCGTTGGTGAAGCGTGTGGTTCAGTACCTCTGTCAACAATGTAAAACTAATTGTTGACAAACAGAGATTTTGTTTTTCAAACCAAAAAAAGACAACTTTTATTAAAGGAAAAGTTGTGTTAGGTTACATATAAGGCTAGGTGCCTCGTTGAACATATCAAAACTGTAAATACTGTTTCCAGTGCTCAAAACTCTTATACATAGGGCATACCAGAGCATAACGGAGCATAGTCCAATATAAAACAAAAAAAAAACATGTCTGTTTTGCAATTATTTTAGTAGAATTTCACACGATTTGACTTAAACAGAATACCCTCTGGGTAAATTCTTCTACCTGTATGGAGCCATTCAATTCTCCCACAAGCCATTTTGGAAAGCTGATCAGCTTCCGAATTATAGATATGGACAATTATAGATATGGACAAAATTGGCAGCCCAAAAAAGAAACAACACTGCTCATCTGCTCAGCTCCAAGAAGTCCAGACTCTGTTTACTCTTCACCCATAATATGACAACTTTCGAGTCACCAAAGATAGTAAGAGAATGCAATCCAACACAGTTTGCAAATACTGAAAATATTGAAGACCCCATAAAGAAATGAGTTCAACATGGATATTCGAGCCATGACTAGCATGCATATGTAACTTATAATAATGGGTCACAGCGATTATGTAAGTGTTAGGAATTTTTGCAATTTACATTTTAATATTTTTACCACTGCATGGAAATATATTTGGAGATCTCTAATAAGGACGTGGATACAATTTTTTTGAAGTTTGTTTTTACATTATGTAATTAAGTTTAAATTGGAGATATAATTTTGGGTTAGATAATAAATTTTTTATTTAAGGAAATTTAATTTTGGGTTAGATAATAAATTTTTTATTTAAGCAGATTTAATTTTGAGTTAGATAATACTTTTTTTATTTAAAATTTATTTTGTTGAGTTTAACAATGGATTTATTTTAGATTTCAAAAATTTTGATGGATTTTTTGAACATATATATTGATAGAACCTCGAAAACATATGCCAATTGTGGGTGCAGCCTTTGAAGGTGTTAATGCAACTATTTTGAAACAATTTTTTTATAGCATGTAAAGGTCAATGCCCTTTAGTGCACCATGCAATTTTTTTTTAAATGGTTGAAAAACGAAAGAGACGAAACACTAACAATGTGTTTTTTGAGTTAAGGAGTCATGACACAAGAAAAATAAGAAAAAAAATAGAAAACATATATATTCTTTTTAAAAATTGCATATTTGGAATCTGTAGGAAAAATGCTATACGCGTCTAAAATTACATAAAAAATGATGGTGTGTAGCATACTGTAACCAGCAGCTAAACATGGGCACACTTAGAAAATTGGATATAATGCTCAATTAGCCATGGTATATCATTTTCCAAGGCATAGACATGGTGAAATCTGAAGCAAAGTCCAAAGGAGACACATAGGCATAGGAATTCTGAACTAGTTCGTGTGGAGGTTCAAGCATAGTGTTAAGTAACTGTCACATACCCAAAAATCTGAATATTTTATGCCGTGAGAAAAACATTATGTTATAAGTTATTGTAATTTTTTTATGATTATTGACGAAGAGGGGTCAAGGATGACTGTAATTAAATACTCTACTATTTTTATTATTAATAAACAAAAGATGAGACAAATATCCAAAGGAGTCTATTAAAGAGTGTTCACTGACCCACTAGGAGGAATGAACTAGGGTGGAGAGCAAATTGACAATTGGCAACATCTTCATTCACTTGTAGTTGTTGCAGGTAGAATCTACCCTATATTTATGGTCATGTTCCCCAAGAAAGTGGAACAGAGCAGGTGGCTCAATAATTATGAAACTGGCCAAAAGACCTAGGCACTCTTTTTACACCCATCGAATTGAGCACGAAGCTCACAAATTTTATTTTCTTGTGACAATTCTGAGAACATAAAAGTGGGAATGCACAAAAGATTCGATGGGGGGAAGGCTAGGGAGTGAATGGTAGAGTAAGTCTGCATATTTGAACTAGTACTACTGAGTGCAGAGTTCATACTGCTGAATGCAGAATTCATAACCATTACTGTTGAGTGCAGAGTTCATACTATTGAATGCAGAAGTTATACTACTGAGTACAAAAACCATTACTGTTGAGTTGCAGAAAGATAAATACTTGCCTCCTCACAGTATCTTCGTTGTGGTGGTTCAGTGAACAAGACCGGGGGTCCAAAGGCAAGTAAGATTGACTGCTTTCAAGAAAAAGTTGAGTGGAACAGGATCCTTTGGGTGTTTGTCCCCCTCTACAGTTATCAGGTTTTTCATTGCTCCAGTTATTTAATTCTAGATTGTTAATCTACTTTTGAATGTTGCATTTTGCTTAACTATTAGATTAGAATTTTTGAATTGATAGCTTATTCTGCATAAATGGTTGAATGATTGAAACTGGAAATTAAATAATTAAATAATTCTCTCTGTATTTTTCCACTCTCCGAAGAGACGTACTCTAGTACAGAGGAGTTAGTTTAAAGAATAGATTAGAATGATTCCAAAAGAATGTATGGGTTATTGAACTTTTATTGGCATTTAGTTATCAGATGAAATCATAAATTCTATACTGAAATAATACACAGAATACTCAGAGATACAACTTATTTCTTTTACAAATTCATAATGCATGCAAAACAATAGCTAGTTGAAATATTAATACATAATGTTATAATTTCCAATATTTCACAATCAATATTAATGCTAAGTAGATATTCAAAGAAATAGTTTATACCAATAAAAGTTATCGTATAATAGTTTATCTATTATAAAAACAATTATATAGAAATTAAATCTCTATTCCATAACTTCTAATAGAATACCGTGTCAACAGAGTAATTCTATTGTTCATATCGTACGTAGAATTATATTCTATATTTTCCAGAATGTATTATAATTTATCCTGTAATCCAAACTGAATTAAAATATTAAAATCTTCTAATATAAAAACTTCACAAAAACTTTAGTAATCTTTCGAAACCGAAACATAGAAGACTTACATTTCCAAAACTTATTCCATATAATCATATAAATATTTATTGAATATGATCAGAGCATATTAAGAAATATCAAACTCAGATTAAAACAATATCCATTTCGATCATATTACAAGATGAGGGCTATGCCCAGCATCACCATAATAAACAAATTACAATAAACGATTTTAGGGTTGTACATTTTCAACAATCCTGAGTTTACAAACAGAGCACATTTGTGCTTAAGATTTTAAAATCCCATCAAGTTCTTTATCCAACAAAATATTATACAGTCGAAAGACCCTATGGGTAGAGCTCGATGCCAAAAAACGTTGCATAGTAATAAACATTTAGGACAAGGGTTCGAGTATCATTAAGACTCCCCAATTCTGTAACAATACATTTAAAATCAAACGATGTACACAACCATTACATGGTAGGGTTTAGGGTTTATGCTGTAGCAATCTAAATGAATATTTATAACATAAAAAAAAACATCAAGCCGAAGATAGAAAGGTTACATTTTGTATACAAGCACAGTAATGATGCCAGAACAAATCATTTATTTTACCAAAATCGACAAAGGGAAAACCCTGTACATAGTATCACATTATTAAAACGAGTTTCAGTATGAAACCTTAACACACAATTCGTATACAACCGGTCGAGCTAACAGAGTTTCCAAAATAGGGACTAAGCCCTTATATATTCACGCAGTTACTACTGTAACAACTCATTTTTACATAGAATCCAAGTAGTAAAGGCCACGGAAAATAAAACCAAACTTTATCGAAAACACAGTATCCTTTATATTATCAAACATAGGTCGAAACCCCAAACTTTGGGTAGAAACATAGTAAACTCATATAAGATTTAAAACATCTTTTCGAATGCCAAATGCACTACAGTAATACAAACAAGTTCAAACGCTATTTAGAAGTTGATGGAGGAACCAATGAGCAGGACCCAAGGCTTACCATGGATACTTAAACCACCTTGGTTTCTTTTATCCACAGTACCATAGCCATGAGCACCAGATGAGACCGAGAACAATTGGGAAGTCCTCCTGCCATTCAAAAATGAACTCGTTATAAAATGATTTATATACAAATTTGTAAACAAACGAATTAAAAGAAAATAAAAAAACTATAAACCCTTACCTCTCTAAAAAGATACCAAGTCGAGAAAGAGAACAAAGCACCTTCACACCGCGACAAAGTTTAAAGAGCATAGCCCGAGAGCAACTCCCAAAACCGAAAACTCATCCTTGGTTAAAGTATAAATGCAAAGAGAGTTCATATTTGCCATGGCGGCCATGGCAGCCGAGAGAGAGCTCGGCTCTCCCACTCCCATGCAACAACTGATAACAATGCCAACTCCAACAAGGTTTTAGGGCCTTGTCCCTCTACATGTAAACTCCCACCAAAATTCACGTGATGGCATTAATGAGCCAGTTGGATCCCACCATCATGTTAATATTTAGCTACTTGTGTATAGTTTGGTCATAAACATTTTAATTTGCATAAGCACCCACAACCTTGACCGTTACATATTTTGCATAACAATGTTAATACCTATACTTTGTATAAAGTCTTTTAGGGCTCGATCGAATCACTCAAGGTGAGTTAGGGTATTAATCTTTACCCTTGGTTTTAATATAAATTTTAGCTTATAATTTAGCTCATAAAAACTCTAATAATTAAGAGAAAGCTCGTTGGAGACACCATCCTGTAACCTGAGCAAGTAATTCAATGGTGCATTAGCTTCAAAGCTAAGTAAGCCTTAGGATTTGCTCTAGGAACCTCTTTCCAAGCATAAGAAATAATCGGAAACATACATCGAGACAACATATAATGAAATAGAAACGATAATTGTAAATATCGACGTCAACGTAATTAATACATTATTATGTTATCTATTTGAATAAGGATATCCTAATCATTTAAACATGGTTAAGACACATTTAAGGATTTATGACAATTGTAAACAATAAAGTGTCAATAATACAAAATATGGAAAAATAGTTAATTAATACTTATAAACTTGTCTATGCAATGCATCAGTATCAAATAAACACAAGTCTATCCAAATATGGATAAGCATTGTCACATGTATTGCTGGATGACATACTTAAAATAAAATTTATAAGAGCTAAACGCTCACAAATGCATTTTTGCACAGTAATTATAGCATTTATACTATATAGAAAAATTTTAAATTTTTGTGAAATTTGGGGATGTTGCATGCGGTATGAGAGTGCAAGTTCAAACACTAGGCCTGAAGGTGGCTCAACGCGCGCAACTTAAATTGAAGACATAAAACAAAATTATTGATTTTTGTTTTAATTTCTTTCTGTACAAAACATTTTGTATTTAATCTGCAGGTAATGGAAGGACCAGAAGAATATGTTGAGGACAGATCCCAACATAATGATCAAAATGATAATGAACATGAACATGTTAACGAAGAGAATATTTACATGGAATTAAATGATAATTCATCTGAACTACTTAGAACAGTAAAAGATCTAAAAGCTGAAATGAAAACTGTTAAGGAAGATAATGAAAGGATTTAAAAAGAACAATAAGATAAAAGAACATAATTTAATTCTAAATCTGGAACCATGTTCTATCAATACAAAGGTAAGAAGCTAAAATTCTATAATAATGAAAGTAGCTCTTATACCGAAATTAATGTTAAATCACGCAGGAAAAAGCATAAGTATTTCAATGACAGTAGTGATAGTGGTTACCATTCTAAAAAGAGGAAGTACAAACCATACGAAAAGATTTCCAGAGAGTTTAAGAAGATAAAAACCCCAACTTTTAATGGAGAAACAAAAAAGGGAGAGGAAGCCAAAGCATGGTTGTCCGACCTATGAATAAATATTTTCAAATTTACAACTATTCAAACCAGTTGACAGCTAAAATGACAATTTATAATCTGACTAGAAAAGCTGACATTTGGTGGCAAGATATAAAAGGAGTAAAAGGCATAAAAGAAAAAACATAAATTAGAGTACTTTTAAAAAGTATTTTAAAAAGAAATTTATCTCGAAACAGTATTATGAAAAACGAGCTAAAGAGTTCTACGATTTAAAGTTAGGTTCCATGAACATGAAGGAATTAAGCAGCAAATTTCTAATTCTATTGAGATACGTGCCTTACATGACTGATGAAAAACCCCAAGGTACAAAGATTTCTGAGGTGCCTACCTTTTCATATAAAGGATAGAATTGAGTATGACGACCCTAAGACCCTTGAAGAGGCCATGAGAAAGGAAAATTTATGTTATGAACAGAACAGAAAAAGGGAAAGTATACCTAGCTGGAAGGATAAAAGGCCTAATAATTTTGAACAAAGAAATAAATTTTTTACATTTAATCCATTTTAGAAACAATAACTCTCGTAACTTTCCTAACAGAAAATTTCAAGGAAATAATCTAAGAGGCAATGCACAATAAAATTTTAGAGCTGCAAGAAACAGAGACCTTCCTAATAATTATGTTAAAAATAATGAATAGAAGGAACCTGTAAAATGTTGGGACTGTCAGGGACCACACTATGCATCAAGTTGTCCGAACAGGAAAAGAACCGTCAACAACATCCATACAGTGCAGGGAGAGGCAACAGTTGGTGACTTAGCGGGGGAAATGCCCAGGATCAATGCAGCCTTGGAAAACAGATAGGATGATCATCAAACTTCAATGGTTGAAGTAGAAGGTATGCTGGAAGATAAACCCATCTCTATTTTAATTGATCCACAAGCTAGCCTAAGTTATGTATCTCCAAGCATAGTAGAAAAATGTAAATTGCAAGTAGAAATGTTTGAAAAGTCTTGGTTGGTTCAGCTAGCTATAGGGACTAAAAGAAAGGTAGTTGATTTTGTTAAAGATTGTGATTTGCTTATGAATCAATTTAGAACACAAGGAAGAATGAATGTATTGCCATTAGGGTCTTATTATGTCTTAATCAGAATGGATTGGATGGAAAAGCATAGGGTAGTTTTGAATTGTTTTGAAAAGACATTTACATGCTTGAATGATAAAGGAGAAACAGAAACAGTAAAATGAATCCCTAGAAAAACTTCAGTTAGACAGATTTCTACTTTGCAAGTGAAAAAGGTTGTACGAAAAGGATGTAAAATGTTTGCTGTAAATGTAATTAATGATGAACACACAACTAAAGAAGATAAGTTAAAAATTGAAGACATACCAATCCTAAGAGACTTTTCAGATATATTTCCAAAATAAATTCCAGGATTACCTCCGAAAAGAGAATTGCACTTCACCATTGAGCTAGTACCAGGTGCGGTACCAAACTCAAAAGATCCTTACCGGATGAATATCCTAGACCTTAACGAATTAAAATCACAGTTAAAGTAATTAATAGATAAAAACTACATAAGACCAAGTGTGTCTCCATGGGGAGCACCTATCATTTTAGTTAAAAAGAAGGACGGTACCTCGCGTTTAAGCATAGATTACCGTCAGTTAAATAAAATGACGATTAAAAATAGATATCCTTTGCCCTGCATAGATGATCTGTTTGATCAAGTACATAGAGCAACGATATTTTAGAAAATTGACTTGAGATCAGCATATCATCAAGTCAGGATTAAAGATGTGGATATCTTTAAAACTGCTTTCAGAACCCGTTACGGACATTATGAATTTGTAGTTATGCCATTTAGGCTAACTAATGCTCCAGCAGTTTTCATGTGTCTAATGAATAATATTTTACATAAGTATTTGTATAATTCGTAATTGTTTTCATTGTCGACATTTTAATTTATTCAAAGACTAAAGAAGAACACGATGAACACTTACAAATAATTTTACAAGTCTTAAGAGAACATCAACTATACGCTAAATTTAGTAAGTGTGAATTTTTCAAAGATAAAATAAATAATTTAGGTCATGTGATATCCAAGGATGGAATCGCAGTTGACTCTCATAAAATAAGAGCAATTAATGAATGGCTTGTCCCTAAAGATGTAACAGATGTACGATCGTTCATGGGAATCATAAGTTACTACAGAAAAATTATAGAAGGATTCTAAAAAATCACAAATCCCATAACCTCTTTGCATAAAAAGAGAAAGAAATTTGTTTGGGATCAAAAGTGTGATGAAAGTTTTAATAAAGTGAAAGAATTGTTAACTACTGCACCTATTCTAAAAATTGCAGATCCAAACAAGAACTTTGTTATATGCACTGATGCAAGCAATGATGGCCTTGGCAGAGTCATAACACAAGAAGGTCACGTAATAGCGTATGACTCAAGAAAGATGAAAATTCATGAAAATAATTACGCTACCTATGATTTAGAGTTGACTGTCGTGATACATTCTTTAAAGATGTGGTATCATCATCTAATTGGTAAAAAATTTTAATTAATGACTGATAATAAAGGTTTAAAATATTTGTTGGATCAACCAAATCTAAACGCAAGGAAAGCTAGGTGGTTAGCTTTCCTTAACGAATATGATTTCGAGATCAAACATATAAATGGAAAAGAGAATAAGGTGGTTGATTCCTTAAGTAGAAAGGCAAAATTAAATTTTATGGCAGCAGTCAGCACTTACAAAATAGATTTATAAAATCAGATTGATGAAGGGATAAAACTGGATGAAAATTATCAAAAATTACAAAAGATTGTTGAAAATATATCTGAAAATTTAATCAGGGTGATTCCATGTAGATGGGTAACTCTTTTTGGCCAAATATGACAGTGAAAAACGAAAATTTTACCCATGTATTAAATTGAAGCCCTTGAAACTCATATTTTCCAAATGAATTTTGACATGCGGTTGATAAATGAAATGTAGAGAATTATGTTGGATTTCCAATGATATTTTTTTCAAAATATACCAATTTCATTTATCGTGTCGAATTTTCATTTAATGAAACGTGTGTACTTAAAAATTTGAAGAGCAATTAACAAGTAGTTTGTGTGTGTGCACAAAAATTTAATGTTAAAGTAATAATTTTAAAAAATGCAATATATGAACATGATCTAGGAAGAATGCACTAGTGCTTACATATTTTTCTTTTAATTTTTCTCAAAAAATTATATTTGTTATTATTTTTCGAAACTGACCAATGAATATTTCAGTCACATTTTGCACACATGTGTGTGTGCACAAAATATTTTGATTGTTTACATAATTTGCAAAACTAAAAATACCCTTTTCAAGAGGACGCGTTTATCTAGTGCTTGTGTATTTTTTCAAATTTTTTAGATGTGTATTTTGAATGTTGTGGATTTATCTTTGAGCTCAATCGAAGTTGTCAGCATGGTTTTTTAGGACAAGTTTTAGTAGAAATTTAAAAACAAAGGACAAACTAAGATAAAAATTCGTAAATTTTATATATCTGGATAGAGGATTCATTGACAAATCCAATGGTATCAAGTCTGCCCATTAATGTGCAGTTAATGACATGGTTTAACCCTCTGGAAGGCAGACAAAACTTTCATTCTACAATGAAAAGGGATCTCGACCTGTTTTTTAGGCGCTCAATTGAGCTATTTGATCGATCGAGGTATTTAAAATAACTCGATCGAGGGTTAAATAAGACCTCGACCGAGGGTTTTAACTAGACCTCGATCGAGGTATGTTCAAGCCCTCGATCGAGGTATTTGCTCGATTGAGGGAATGTAAAATGAGCTCGTTCAAGGGTTTGTTTGTGTAAAAAAAATATAAAACAAACCCGGGAAAGGAGTTGGACAATTAATGTTTCCAACCACCATTCCCTCCTAAAAATATAAACGGGTGAATCCACAAATCTCGTTCACCATTTTTGGCGGATAGAATGGAAAAAAATTGTTTTTTGGACCCTTGATCGAGGTATTTTAGAGCCCTCAGTCGAGGTTTTAAAAGCTCGATCGAGGTTTTTAAAAGCTCGATCGAGGGCTCTAAAATACCTTGATCGAGGGTTGAAACAAGACCTCGATCTAGCTTTTGAAAAGCTAGATCTAGCTTTTCAAAAACATAAAAATGCTCGTTTTAAGCCCTCGATCGAGCAAATACCTTCATCGAGGGTTTTAAAATACCTCGATCGAGATGTTGTTAAACGCTTGATCAAGGTGTTGTTAAACCCTTGATCGAGGTATGTTAAAACCCTCGATCGAGGTATTTTAAAACCCTCGATCAAGCAAATAGCTCGATCGAGGGCTTAAAAAATAGGCTGAGAGCCCTTTTCACTGCAGAATGAAAGTTTTGTCTGCCTTCCACATAGATAAACCATGTCATTAAATGCTCATTAATGAGCGGACTTGATACCATTGAATTTGTCAACGAATCCTCTATCCAGATATATAAAATTTATGAATTTTTATCTTCATATGTCTTTTGTTTTTAAATTTATACTAAAACTTGCCCTAAAAAACCCTACCAACAACTTCGATTGAGCTCAAAGATAAATTCACAACATTCAAAATACACATCAAAAAAATTTGAAAAAATACACAAGCCCTAGATAAACGCATCCTCTTCAAAAGGGTATTTTTAGTTTTGCAAATTATGTAAACAATCATAATATTTCGTGCAAGAACACACATGTGTGCAAAATGCGACTGAAACATTCATTGGTTAGTTTCGAAAAATAATAATAAATATAATTTTTCAAGAAAAAATAAAAGAAAAATATGTAAGCCCTAGTGCATTCTGTCTATATCATGTTCACATATTTCATTTTTTAAAATTATTACTTTAACGTTAAATTATCATGCACGAACACAAACTACTTGTTAATTGCTCTTCAAATTTTTAAGTACACACGTTTCATTAAATGAAAATTCGACACAATAAATGACATTGGTATATTTCGAAAAAAATATCACTGGAAAGCCAACATAATTCTCTACATTTTGTTTTTCAACCACATGTCAAAATTCATTTGGCAAATATGAATTTCGATGGCTTCAATTTAATACATGGATAAAAATTCTGTTTTTCACCATCATATTTGGCCAAAAAGAGTTACCCATCTTCATGGAATCATCCAAACCAACCTCTATATATTCAACAAACAATTAATCAACAACACTAATTTAATGCATTGCTAGTTTATTTTCAATTAGTCCTTTGTCATTTTGATGTTGTTCAATTAGAGCTTTGTAAATTTGATGTTGTTCAATTAGAACTCATTAGACACGTGATATTTCTTTGTAGACATATTTCAAAAGTTCATACTAACATATTATTGTTTGTTATAACAATTTGAAGAAATCTTTGTTTGTTTTGATTGTAGTTTGATGGGGAGTCAAAGAAAAAGACAAAGAAAACATGCTAGACAACAAAATGACAATGAAGAGCATGAGAGGAATAGAGAACGAATGAGAAAACAAAGAGCAAGCTTGAGATAAGAAGAAGATGCACATTTGGTGCAACAAATTCCAATGGAGGACAACCAAGGTAAATTTTTTAATTACATGCTACATAATTTAAATATCATATTTTATCAAGTTCTTGAATTACATGCTACATAATTTACAAAATTAGTAACAATTTTCCCAAAAAATTAACTAAATTTCATAATTTAATTTGTTTAATATTTATTTGTAATGATATTCTTATTTATTCCATCCATTTGTTATTTAAATTTTCAAGTTTACAACAATTTTTATGTTAAATGAATAATTTTCAAGGGGCTAACAAATGTTATTGGAACAATTTTCAAATGAAATGTACATTTGGATTCTATTTTTATGTTAAAATGTACATATTTTTAACTATTTTCAAATTATTTCAAAGTTGCTAACAATTTTCAATGTTATTGTCCAACAATTTTCAAAAGAAATGTACACATGGATTCTATTTTCAAGTTAAAATGTATGTACATATTAACTATTTTCAAATTTTTAAGTTACTAACAATTTTCAATGTTATTAGAATAATTTTCAAATTAAATGTACACTTGGACACTATTTTCAAGTTAAAATGTACATATTTAACTAATTGCAATTTTCTAAGTTACTAACAATTTCATCTTAAATGTAATTTCAATTCTTGTTTTTTTATTTGTTAAAAAAAATATAAATGCATAGCCTCAATGTGAGCTCCAAGTCTCAACATTTGTTGATTGAAATAACTATTAATGTCTAATTTTAACTTACCTTCATTTTATTTGAAATAAACTTTATGCTAGTTATGTATTAGTTAAAAAAATTCAATTTTAAAATAAATGAATGAATATTTTCATAGTTATGGTGGTTGGCAATATTTTCATAGTTATGAATATTTGAAAACAAATGAATGAAATATTTTCATAGTTAATGTATTTCCAATTCATGTACCAATTTTTTCCATGCATTAATGTAGGGATAAGTTAACTTTTTTTTCCTATAGTAGGTATATAATTTATATTTCAAAATTTTTAACAATTTTCAAGTTAAATGGATAATTTTCAAGTTAAATTGATAGTTATGTATAATTAATTGAAAAATTCAATTCACACTCAATTTTCAATTTGTCAATTTCTACATCAAATTTCAAGTTACTAACAATTTTAAAGTTCAATGCACAACTATAAAGTTATTAATAATTATCTTGAGTTAAATATATATACTTAATTTTCAAACTTTACTCGCAATTCTCAAACTAAATGTACAATTTCAAGTTACATGTACATATTTAGTTATTTTGAAATTAAGTTACAAACCATTTTCTTGTTTTTAATGTAAATACTTGTACCGAATATTTCTCAAGTCACTAGCAATTTTCAATTTGTTGATTTACATGTAACAAATTTCAAGTTACTAGCAATTTTGAAGTTAAATGTACAAGTTACTACCCATTTCAAGTTACAAGCAATTTCAAATTTTACTAGCAATTTCAAACTTGACTTCTGGAACAATTCTCAAGGAATTACTAGCAATTTCAAGTGACAAGCAATTTCAAACTTTAGTAGCAATTTCAAATTTCAAGTTACTAGCAATTTCAAATTTTACTTAGAACAATTCTCAAGTTAAATGTATTAGTTGGAAAATTCAATTCACACGCAATTTTCAATTTTTCAATTTCCACATCAAATTTCAAGTTACTAGCAATTTTAAAGTTCAATGCACAACTATCAAGTAACCAATTTTCAATTTGTTAATTTACATGTAATCAATTTCAAGTTACTAGCAATTTTAAAGTTCAATGCACAACTATCAAGTAACCAATTTTCAATTTGTTAATTTACATGTAATCAATTTCAAGTTACTAGCAATTTTAAAGTTAAATGTACAAGTTACTAGCAATTTCAAACTTTACTTAGAACAATTCTCAAGTAATTACTAGCAATTTCAAGTTATAAAGAATTTTAAGTTACAAACAATTTCAAACTTTACTAGCAATTTCAAATTTCAAGTTACTAACAATTTCAAACTTTACTTAGAACAATTTTCAAACTAAATGCACAACTTCAAGTTAAATGTGTACACATTTAGTTATTTTGAATTCAAGTTACAAATAATTTTCTTGTTTTAGAAGTATTTTCAATTCGTGTATCGGTGCATTTCAAAACACTTCAATTTGGTACTTTAAAATTAACCTCCTTGTATATAATGCATTTCTGAATGAAATTCCCTTCACATGAATTTTGATTATGTAGAGAGAGATTATGGTTAGACATCACATAATGGTAATGGTGATCATGAATCACATGACCTTGTGCCCCCTCATGATCTTGATCACCCATCAATGACACCTTTTCCTCTCACATTGAATGGATAATTGGGAGTTGCAGTGGGGTTGGGAGGGGTGGAAATTGTCTAGAGGATTGTGCAGTTGTTTCTGCAGAAGAAGAGATTGGGAACTCGATCCCTAGTTTGAGAGTTGGAGAGCATGTCAGTAACATAATCGAGTCATATTTTGAACAACATTCAATGATGGCACAAGCTCAAATCCTACATGGGTTGATAGAACAAAAAAATTTGAAATGTGACAAAAAGTTACGTTTTCAAGATGTTAAAACAAAAAAGACATGCGAGAATGCAATAGAAAATGTAAGAACTGCATTATCCTCGTTTGAAAAATCAAGAAATAATGATATCCGAGCTACTCGTATGGCAATTACAACAGCTGTTGTGGCACAAAGCACCTCAAGAAATTGAATGGTATCAACAATGGCATCATTGCTCAATTTTTCAAAAAGAACATTGTTCAAATATACTAAATTCAGGGTCCGGATAGATGAAAATGATGAAGCTACTTGTTGGGCTCTTATTCGTAGAGAATCCTCTCAGCAACAGGCATTAGAGAGAAGGTGATAAAGTTTTGGGATAGCCATTCTCGTGTTATTTCAGATTGAAAGCATGTCCCATGACAACGTTTATCCAGAGGCATTTATCATGAGCACTGTAAGCATGTGATGGAGATGATGGAAGTTTCAATTTACGAGGAATTCCAAGAAACCAATCCTGGTGTTCAAATATCATTTAACATGTTCAACAAATTGAAACCATGGTATATTAGGCCGAATACGATTCGTGACACTTGTTGCTACCAGTACCACGTTGAATTTCAACTATACTATGACACATTTCTAGATTTTTGCAAAAGGCACTGGAACGGTGAACTAGATCCTCACACAGTGAAAGATTTTATTTGTATGATATTATGCAATAGGAATCCTGAACACGTGTTTTTCAATAAGAGGTTTGTAGGTGGGAGAAAATGCCATGAATGCGGTGATTTGACATTGTTCCATAGGAACTTTCCTATCGATCCAACACACCATGGATTGCTAGATATCATAGTTAAGTGGAAGAGGTACGAGTATGTCTCCATGAATCCATCATCTTCTTCATATGTTCCATCTAAGAGGATCGACTTGCTCGAGGATGAGATTCTTGTTTTAGATTTCATAGAGAAGTTTCAAAGTCAAATTTATAAATACATAAAGCACTCCCATAGGTCCAGGTGGCAAGCTTCAGAATTCAAACATTCTCGTGAGGTATTTGAGCCAGGCACAATCTTATCAATGGTAGAATTTGTTGAGAACTACACTTTTGCTCCTCAGAGAGAGATATAGAGTGAGTACTATCACTCTGACCAAGTGTCTATCTTCGTACATGTATTGTATAGACATGCTTAGGAAAGCATTGATGGTAGGGATAACACTCTTCAGTCACGTGAAGTGATCAAGGAGTACCATTTTTATGTTAGTGATGATTGTGAGCATGACACATTGTTCGTTAAACACTGCTTTGGGTTGATTCATGATTCATTGAGGCATAGAGGCATATCATTTGCTGAACATTGGATTTGGTCAAATGGGTGTGCAAGGAAATTCAAATCGGCACGCTCATTTTATTGGTTGAGGTGCCTTCACAGAGAGATAGGAATCCGACACACCTGGAGATTTTTTGAAACAGGGCATGGAAAGGGTGAACATGATGGCGCAGGTGCATGTGTGAAACAAGCACTTCGGAGGTACCAAATGAGTCATGGTGAAACCCAACTCAAATGCTCCACGGAAGTAGTTGATTGGTGCACATGTCATTTGGGACATCAAGGTTGCGAACAAGCAAGGCCGTTGTGCAGGTAATAAACTCTAAACTCAATTAATAAGCTAATAACATTCAATATCATCATTTCTAAAAGAACACATAGTCGATAGGAATTTATATATGACAAATTGAATTGCATGCAGGTTCTTTTGGGATGTTGCCCTTGGAGATGTGAATAGATTCATTCTGTGGTATTGTGAGACCATACTTGGTACGAGAGAATTACATTCTGTTCGGAGTAAAGACATGGGTGACATATTTTCCATTGAAACAAGGAAGTATGCTTGTTTTTGCAATTTTTGCATTGATGCAAATGGATGCGGGCTTGATCACTGAAAATGATGTATATGTGAAACCATGGAAATATGTCCCTCTTAACCCAAAGGGACCACATCCAATTCCAACATGGCAAGAGATGCACACTGATGAGGCAATGGTCTCATTAGATCATGATCGAGTTTTTGATATAGTTACGGAAGGTACAAGAGACTTCATTAAGTTAATTAGTTCATTATATATTATACATATACAAATGTTGTAGAAATGTACGTAGGACATTTGAATAATATTTGTAATGTATCTTGCAAGTGATGTATTCATTGTCATTGCACGCCCCCACAACCAAGAAAATGTATAAAAAGTAGGTTGGTGCGACCCTACCAAGATGGAGACTTCACATACCAAACTGGAGACATGGTTCTAATAAGACACCTTTATGAAAGAGTGAAAAAACAGGGTGCTCATATTATTTACAAAGATTTTGTCACATACCACTATCCTCACTTTGCTGAGTTGTACCAAATTTATTTTTTTGTTTTATTTTTCCTCGACATCAACAACCAAGTTATTAGTTATACAAGGTCATATATGTACTTCTGTTGCCATTAACATTTCACAAGAACACTTTATTCAATCATCCATTGTTTTCACAAAACTTATACATTACCCAAGATTAGCCATCCAACCTGTGGTTCATTCCATTCGAACAATTGCATATTTGTGCACATCCAATACCAGGTATAATCCATGAATGGTCATTACATCATCAAACATCCACGCGCATCATGTCAACTTATGAAATAGACATAAAGGATTTTTAATAAAACAACTTATAAATTTAGATCACATATCTCAAGCAAATTAAAACACATCAAGTACACATAAGAAAAAGGCACCCAACTCTTTGGACTACATCTACCAATGAATTGTCGCATCTTTATTTATCAAAACTAGAAGAGTACATTATGCGACACAGTGTGTGCAATATTTTCTACTTTTCAAGCCTCTCAGAGAGAGCCCTTTCCAAAACCTTTAACCATCTACCTCAGATGTATTACACGGATTCCCTCCCAAGATGATCACTATACATCATTGTGCATATATATAAATTATACATTGGGACTCTGTCCCTTCCCCAAGGGTTCTATGATTGTAATGTAATATAGAGTGGGTATGTGCAAGAGCTTTCCCTACCCCAACCAACATGTATCATGTATTCTACATACAAACGCCAACATAATTTATATAAGAATGCATAACCAGCATATATATACAATACCGGGATCTTTCCCCATACAATTGTGAAATATGCAAATGGAAACATTCATGCAATAAAGAATATGAACCCATATCCTATAGGGGTTTTTCCCCAATTTTTGGGCCACCCATTACCAATGTTCTCAACATGCAAACCTATAATTAATATGAAATACTAAGTATGTCACAAGAAGTAATATAATAATATATGAAGTCATCCTACAGGGAGAAATCTCCCAATGTCCCTGCGCCATCATACAACAGACAACATACAGGCAAAAATACATGTAGCCATCAAAGAGATGTTTACGGGGTCATTTCCCCCAAGCCCTGTGCCATCATACAACATGCATCATGCATAATACATTAATGGAAGTAAATAATGAGCTTACCTAGCTCTGCGCAAAGGCCATTCTACACCCAACAGGCAGCATGCAAGCACCACTTAACATTCTAACCAAGGAATGTGAATGGGAATCCATCTCCCAAAATATCCGCACCATATAACATGCAGCAAGGAATATATAAAAATATATAAAAAATATAAAGAGAAATCAGAGTACACAGTGAGCTTCTACCAGGCTCGGCGTAACCTGTAAAAGAAACATAAATAAAATAAACAATACCAAAGCAGAATAGTTTAGTATTCTAATCAAGAAATGGGAATTCATCTCCCAAACATCTGCGCCCTATGCAGATACATAAAACCTGCAGCATATGTAATATGTTCAATAAAAAGGAGCATTCAGTGATCTCTTCCAAGGCTGAGCGCCATGTGCCAAGATATTTAATGTGCAGCACAGATTTTTACATAATATATAAAATGAAATACTAGCACACGCCTCTGCACATCTGCGTAATCAATCCCAAGAAGCTCTAGCATGCAGCACAATTCATTAATCCATCTCCGGTTTACCTACGCATGCCCCCAATAATGAAATACACACCAATTCATACACAAACTGTCATATGAATGCATACAGGGATTATTTTCCCTATCATTCGCAGCAAATCCCAGAGGCATCACGCAGGAGACAACAAAGATACCCAGCAATGTATCAAGTAGAAAATACATCAATATACAAACGTGTATAATGTGTGTAGTTAGAGGTAAACGGATAAAATCGACCTTCCCAAAAGGCGAGCGCCTAGTTTCTGCTGGCAGCACTTGAAGTAAATAACAACTATCAATTAAACACACCCTGGGGTTGATCTCCTCAATGGGAAATCACCCAGCTTCTAGAAACACCAGGTAAGGGTTTTAAAAACATATAATAAACACCAGCTTATATAATGAACCATAATAATCATTAAATAATCAACTGCGCAATCCTTAAATAATCACTAGCATCCTTAAATAATCACCACCATCCTCACGCAGTGGTAGAAAAAGTGATCACCCTCAGGGGAGCAATGAACAGGGATCCTCAACGCTGTAGAAGAAGGAAGAAGCGATCTCTCTCATCCTCCTCTCTCTTAGCATCTGGGCATGCCCTTCCTTAATGCCCAATGCAGCACTAAAAAAAAACCCAATTAATCCTCCACGCAGTAATGAAAAATAGATGCCCTCAACGCATAGTGAGTAAAATAAGAACCTCCACGCAGCAATGGAAAATAGATGCCCTCAACGCATGGTGAGTAAAAGAAGAGCCTCCACGCAACAATGGAAATGGTGCTCCCTCACTCATGCGTAGTAACCCAAATAAATAGAATAATGCATGCAAAATAGGGAACATGTCTTCCCAATGCATGCGCAGCAGCAAAATTAAAAAAAAAATACATAACTCCCTCCCTCCATGCCCAACGCACCCAAGAAGAAGTAATTACTATCCAGTAAAATAATATTTTCCAGGAAACCCTAAAGAAGAAGTAATACCAGCCCCTAAATAATCTTTTCCACCAAAAGTATAACGCACACATAAATAATAAAAAGATATATAAATATAATATAATAAATAGTTTCTTAGAAAACCCAATCTTTTACTCAACCCCTCAGGTATTTAACTTTGGTAAGTTATGGAAATATTTTAACCTCAAAATCAATTTAAAAACTTACTTTTCATTATTAATTGAGTTACTTTCTTTTGATTGGGTTTTATAAGTCTAAATTACTCTTGTAAAAGGAGGCATTTCCTTAAAACCTAAAATCAAAAATAAAAAAAGAGTTTCACTCTTCAAAATTTTATTTTTATGTACTTTATAACTCATTATCATTATAACGCATTTCTATTTATAATATTTCATAATACTTCTCAAATATATAAAAAATAAACATTATTATAAATAATATAAAGTATAAGTGAATCACCCTCTTTAAAAGCATTAAAATACTTTGTAATATATTAACCTTATACCAATAATATTAATATCCATGGATATACATAATTAATACATTATGACATTATTAATACATTTCCATGTATTGTATGATACATAGTTACAAAATATTATTCACAATAATATTTCATAAATATAAATATATAAATTAATACCACACTAAACCTTTCCGTGCAATATGGTTTCCATAACTTATAAGAAATCCTTCCCCAAAGGTTAATGACATCAACACTATTAAAGATAACATACATTTACTCTTCTTTAATAGTACCCACTATATAGATATTTTCCATAGTTATTTACATTATAAAGTTAATATATTACAATGCATTGTATTATATTTACCACATATTATTATAGCTAATAATATTTCACATATATAGCTTACATTTATAAAGTGTACCCCTCTTACCCTATTGGTTGTAGGTACAATTACAAATAATGAAATTAATAAAATTGATGACCACTATTGGTATTTAATAGTATATCTAGGGTTTTAATTAACCGAGCCAAGATAGTCTTAACCCTCACTTAGATAAATAGCTTAGCTTACACTAAATACTAGATGGTGGTTCTAAAGAAGAGAACCCATGAGCTCCTTTGTCGGGACTAGGATGTCAAGGACATCCCTAGGAGTTTAATAGTTTTACTTAATATCTTTTAGCATAGATTAACCTAGTGTTAAAATTTAGGTCTTTGGAGACACTTACTACCCCTCAACCATTACGGGTAACCTCGACCAACCCTCTCTAAGACTAACCAATAACAAAAACAGAAGTAACCTTCGGTGAACATAAATGTTCACTCAAGTGCTTGCGGTACCAAGGTAACACATGTGTTGTTAGGGTCTTGGCTTCGAAGCCAATTCACCTCTTCCCACCCCAGTGGAATCATCTCTTTATTGTCAGGTTGCTAGCATTATTAATTACAAATTTTAGGAAATGAACCACATAACTTACAAGGTTTACTGGCGGGGCTTTGGCCTTGAGCTCCTCACTAGAAAACTAGTACAATTTACAATTGCATTTACAAAACAACAAGGGTGTCAAAGAGGGATATTACAGATTTTATGCCTGAATATATATCATGTCAATACAGTCATTCGACGTTGGCAGCTTGGATACATCTAACAGAAATTAAGGTGAAGAGAGGTGAGCCAAAGAGATGGAAGATGATAGAAGCTGACCATGATCGTATTATGGAGACTTGCATTTCTATAACCTATTGGCCAGATGAATGAGTTACATGTATGCCACTTGCATCATTAACATAGTTTTCATGTTGTCTTGTGTAATATTTTTTTGGAGATTTTTGTGGAGGTTGTTTTGTAAATGTATTTTTGTAGATGCTTTAATGTCAAGAATAAAAATACTAGATGGGAGGTGTTAGCACTTGTTTTTCCCAACATGGGTATGGAGGTGAAATGAAGAGATAGCCCTAAAATTTTTGATAAAAAACCAAGGAATACCCTTGATTTCCATAGCCAGGTGCTGAAGATATAAGAAAATGGATATGGAGGTGCTAAAGGTGCTAGGAAAGGGCAAAATGGGGAAGAAACGCATTATAATGCGACCAAATTAACCCAAATAAGCCAAAGTCTATAGTCCGAAGGAAATTAGCAACCACGCCACTTTCCACCGTTGGATGGTGGGGGAGTAAGATCAACAGCCCACATTGATGGTCGTGTAACTAAGGCGCGTGGGTAATAGTCATAAGAGCAGTCGTGATGATAGATACCGCCGGCCATATGGCAACAGGAGGAGATGTCGCGTGGATGATAAGCGGTAAGCAGTGTCGTTTTTATAAAGATGCGATACCACCAGAGTGTAAAGTAGATCTCTGGCCACATGGATGGCTCGGGGAAGCTGAGTAGTAGCCTATGGTCTAGATTAGTGGACCACATAGGTAAGTGCAATGTGACGAGGTAAATGGTATAGATCGGCCTTGGGAAGATCGACAATCCACGGTGATCCTCTTGTTGAAAAGATGCTCGTCGAATAGACACGAAGGTGGTAGCAAGGCACAAACCCATTCGCTAGATGTCACCACCAGAGGCGGTCGCAAGAAGATGAGCGGTAAAGCAAAAACCGGTTTAGGGGCATGCGATCCCACTCTGTCAGGGTAGGATGCATGGTGACTGATGATGGAAAATGGGACATGTGGAATGTTCCAATGGCAGAGACAGAAAGGGGGTCAATTCACTGGTTAAAGAGAAGGCTAGATCTGATGGTAGAGATCGGAACATAAAAGACCAATGTTCGAGATTGCCAAGCGGCTGACAAAGAAGCCCGGAGGAGAAGTGAGAAGGCTTACATATATAACCGTCGATGGGTAAAGTTGACATTTTTATTTTTTCTAAGACCTGTCGGGGGTGGAAGCCTCCAGGCGTGGGAGATATGTAGAAAGCGACAGGCGAGGCCATTCCCACAGCCTCTCAGGTTGTCTGAGTAAGACGAAAAGGGTCACTCGGCAAAGCTCGTTCTATTCGCGGCAAGGAGGTAGGTCGAAAGATGGTTTCCGGGGAGGTTAAGGTTGAATGGGCCCGGGGCCTATGGTTTGAAGGTGCCTAGTTCGGAGAGTCAGCATTCTATACCCTTAAGGTTTTTCAGTAGTAGCTCTCCCTTTGTCACGTCTATCAAAGATATGTTTGTCTCAGAACCAGAGGGTTTTTCGGGGGGATCCATCGTCACTACTCAGAGATAGTTTTTTCCCGCAGGCGCCACCATAGCGTTAGTGGGTTAAAAAGGGTCGGCTTCTAGAATTGGGGAAGGGAATGGAATGGCAAGGATGGAAGCTCTACCGACGCAGACAATGGCGCTAGCGGATGGGGCAGCTTACGATCTTGGTCAACGATGGGAAAGAAAAGGCCGGATTTGCAGGTGATAAAGGGGTGCAGGCAGGAGGAAGGTCGCTTCTGTTGACCGATAGGTGGCCCAAGTGGTTTCGAGGATGAGGTGACTCACGTCTTTCGGCATGTGGGGGAGACGTGAGGTTAGGTGTAGTGACGTAGACGGGGCCAGGGGGATGAACCGCTTAAAGGCATCTTTCTGCCACCCCGAATGATTATCGATGCGATGGAGACCACCTCAGCGTCACCACCCGCTATGCTGTCTATCTGGAGATCTTTACCGAGCGTGTTTGAGGTCATCTCAGACCTAGGGCATCATTGTTGCTTGATTGAGGAGTCTGATCAGGTTATTAAGGAGACTATGGCCACATGTAGCTACTTTCATCATCACCGTAGTTATGGATATGGTTGTTCGTCCACTGTACGAGATCAATATATAGAAATGATGGTACACCTGGAAGCTTGGGGCATGTTTCGGTTAGGATTGGATCATGGAGAAGGAGCAGGGATCCGGGGTGGTTTTCATGCTAGAGCAGGCGTGGAATGAGGTGGAGGATGAGCATGCTCCTTCGTCTCCTATGGCGTTCGACCACGAGGAATCCAGCTCCGGTAGTGGCGATGAGAAGGTGGAAAAGCGGCAAGTGTCCAAAAGAGTTCGGCGTCGGAGAAAAGAGAAAGTTCCCAAAGGAGAAGGGGGTATCCAGCAAGACACAGAGGTCATCCATGATCTCATGCTCTCCACTGCGAAAGTGACACATCTTCCTTCTATTGAAGAGTCGCAATTTGACATCTCTCTGAAGGTAGAGGACTTCTTTGATTCGCAAGGCCGATTTAAAACTCCTAAGTAAGGTGGCACCCTGTTCATAAAATTTATTTCTCCCATCTTAGTCAATCTATTTTTGAACTTGACATGTATGTAATATTCTAAATTTGGGACTGTCAAGGTGGCAGCTTATTTCTGTTTGTTTCCCAAGGACTGAGTCTAGGCCAAGAGCCTATAAATTTTTTGTAATAGAATAATTAAGGGTTGGAAAATCATTCGGCTAAGGCCTAAAGGGCGAGCCTGGTTTTGACAATTTCATAGTAATACAATGTGCAGTGCTTATGGTAGACTATTTTGCAGAGATTCCTGTGTCGTTCTAACTTGTAGTTAGTTTTCTCCTTTTTCCCTATGTGCATGTACTTCCTGTGATGCCTTTACATTATGTTTTTCATTTCATGTCTGAGATTAGTGTATAATAGTTTGGAATTCTTGGAAACTCGCTCCGGCTATTATCTCAGATATTCATAGAATATTTATACTAAATTTGATATTGAATTCATCTTTGTTGGATGCTCATATCAATGGACTGTTCTTATTTTCTTCTTTTACCACCAGAAATTATATTTACGACAGCAAGTGAGTGGCTACCTTTCCTCTGTTAAAGTAGTTCATACTATGGCACTGATATCTGATTTATGTGTAATACCATGACTCCATCGCCCAATTTTGTTTCCTTGTGATTATCCCTCCAACAATTTCTGCACACTTTGTCTCATTAGAAATCTAACCTTTTGTTAATGGTTTAATTGAATATTTTCGAGTGAGAAAGGCTAGTCTGTGAGTTCACTATTGAGGCCTTTGAATGTTTCCAGTCTTTCATTAGTTTGTAGAGAGAGCCCTCTCCGACTATGTTGGGTCAGTCTAAAGTTGGTTAATGGTTACCCCGACTTGCCCTCTCTTGCAGCTCAGAGGGTACGATTTGGGTGTTAACATGAGGCTTTTGTGAAAATTCGGTCATGGTGCTCCAATGTGAATACACTTGAATGTATGGTAAGTGCTCAATGAACTTCCTCCATAATAGTTTTATAGATATTTGTTTAGATACTTTAAAAACAATATTAAAGGTCTATTAGATAGTTGAATTGTAATGTTAGACAATATAATGTAATTGTAAAATTTCAATTTTAAATTGTAATGTACATTCTAAGTTTAAATTTGGATTTCAAATACAATTATAATGTAATTAAGAATTTAAAATACATCTATACAATGTAAAATTTTAAATTTTAAATTTTAAATTGTACAATGTATTCTAATTTTAAATTTTGATTTCAAATGCAAAATTATATACATTACAATCCATTCATTGGATTTCATCATCAATTACATTGTATTTCATTATCAATTATATAAAAATATTATCAAATACCAATGTATTGAAAAAAGGTTTCATTCAACAATAATCAATTAGTTTTGTTATTGAACATATCAAAGTTAGGACCAATTTTTTTTGTGTCTCCTCATTCCATTTAATAAAATGTCGGCACTTAATGCTACATGGAATATAACATAGGAGATAGAGGAAACAATTCAACTAAAGGGAACTTACACATAATCCTTGAATATATTTTCATGCAAACAATACGCATTGTTGGCACAACTCACAAACATTCACTATAATTTCTAACCATCAAACCTTCTCAATTTTTGGATTGCATGCATCAAAAACCATATTTATCATGCAGTTTTGCACGCATAGGCATGGAATCTCTTTGAGGGAAATTAGTTAGTATTATATGGCCTTGCTTGCGTAAAAAAACCTCAATTATCAAACCGAAACACAACTTGTACATGCCTTTGTTTTTGATAGACATGGAAAAGTAATAATGAAAGTTGGCAAGACTTTGACATAACAATTTGTTCCTTTCTTAAAACCATAAATGACTGTGTGGATTAAAAAAATGAGGTGATGCATAATACTCCATTGTTATTAGCACAAACACCACCCTTCAACATATTGCACTAGTATGCACAAACTTCCAACTCTCAATAGACACCACCATATCTCAAGTATTGCATCACATGCAACTTACCGAGTTGGATCAAATGGTGCCATTATCACCATTTGTCATCAAAACAAAAACCATATGAAATATACCTAAATGATTGCTAAATAAAAGGAAGAAACATAATAGTAAGTATCCTATGTTTTGAATTAGATTTGGTGTTTTTTTTCTTTTCATTTAGATTATAGCACACACTTAAAATAAAAGAACATAAAGATCACCTACATACTATAGAACTTGTTATTACACCAAATATTTTTGAATTTGATAGAAATCTATCACAAACAATACCAAAATGGCATCAATCAATCATTGGTCGGTTGTAGTTAGAGAATTTTGTCTCAAGGGATCTTTCACACTCTCAATGGACAAAAACATTATTGTATACACCAACACATTGAATTTTCAATTGAAATTACACATTAAATTTTGCATTTAATTGAATTGGATTCTGGAAATTGTAATTGAATTGTACTGTGTAGACAACATAATGCAATTATAATTTCAATTTTCAATTTCAAATGTATTCTAATTTTAAATTTTGATTTCAAATACAATTGTAATGTAATTGAGAATTTAAAATACATCTATACAATGTAAAATTGTAGAATTTAAATTTTAGAATGTATAATGTATTCTAATTTAAAATTTTTATTTCAAATGCAATTGTAATGTAATTGAAATTGAACTTTTAAATTGGAACAACACATTGAATTTTCAATTGAAATTACACATTAAATTTGAAATTGTAATTGAATTGGAATGTGTAAATTGTAATTGAATTGTAATGTGTAGACAACATAATGTAATTGTAATTTCATTTTTTAATTTCAAATCTATTCTAATTTTAAATTTTGATTTTATTTATGCAATTGTAATTTAGTTGAAAATGAGCTTTTAAATTGTAATTGAAATTACACATTAAATTTGAAATTTTTTATTGTAATTGAATTGGAATTGTAATTTCAATTTTAAATTGTAATGTATGTATTCAATTCTAAATTGTGGAAGATGTTCTATAATGTAGTCGAAATTTGCATTTTAAATTGAACTAAATTGTAACTACACATCGAGATTGAACTTTTATATTGTAATCACTGTACAATAAATTTGCATTTGAAACGACAAAACATAAAGTTGTAACTGTAATAACTATATCCATATGTAATATAAAAAACTTGATCGATTTCAAATCAGATACAAAATACACATGAAGACATCAATATGATAAAATATACAAAATATGTAACAAAATATCCGAAGTACATATATGATAAAAGTCCATGTATAAATGGTAGAAATCCATATCCAAAACATGAAACATATACATAGATTATCCAAAACATGAAAATATATAAAATATAAAAATATCCAAAACATGGAAATGTATAGATCATCAACTCATTGGCCACTACCCCCACGAGGCCCTTGATCGACCCTGTGACTGCGTTCGTGTGTAGTAGACCGATGCTGGCTCTGAGGCAGTAAACTATGAAAGAATGCCTCAATTTCCGTCAATTCAATGGTGATATCTGGCATCAAGGTAGGTGTAATGTCCCAAAAATGGCATAAAATTTAAAAATTTTCTACCAGCAATAATTACTAACTCAAGGAGCAGGATTCATAGGTTAATTCTATACTATCAACATTTTGCATACTTGTACTAAATAATGTATGCCTAAATGACACAGAACTGCACTTAATAAACATCCATGTGCTTAACTGACATAGTTTCTTCAATATATATGAGTTTGGAATTGCGGAAGCGATGTGGAAACAAAATGATGGCATGTTTTAGTTTTAATTACAATTACTAGTGCAAAGGTAGAAATTATACTTTGATATGTTTTTCAAGAATCCCGTGATTGAATTGTGAATGTCCCATGACACCTTCAGGTTGAGCTCCTTTGTTGATGGTATGTTGTTCTTGTGGTGGGTGTTGTAATACTCCAGGAAAGGTACTTACACACCCTGGAAGGATTGCCAAGAGGCATGGGTAAACCTTAGGGTTTGCTGGACTTACTTAGCAATGTTTTCTAATACCATCTCTTGCGTTTGTTGTCACAGGTATACCTAGCACAAATTTTTTTACCCTGGAAGATTGACCTATAATCCACTAAAGGTCTTGGCCACTAAATGTAAACTTGGAAAATAAGTCCAAATGTAAGGGATACCCTGTACTTGTGATAGTTTCAGTCTTTAGGGTTTGCACAAGGAATTCTATGGTTGCAAGGCCCCCTATAGGAACTTCTCAAACTAAGATGACTAAATTATTCGATTCTACTATAGCCTTTGCACAATTTATTAAACCTCCACCTAATGCATATTTGATAGGTGACATAAATACACTTTTAAAGAGCAGGGGTACTTGTTGTCAGTGGGAACTTGGAAATCAAAAGGGTTCTACCTTTGGCCCTCACTTCTGTATGTTTATTGTTTCTTGCTCTGTATTTCATTGCTGGTGGCTAAGCTGGGGTTTTGACCTGAGCTCTACTCGTGGTCAATACCCTAGCATTTCTGTGTTCCACAAATGGTGCGGGTACCAGCTTCTCATAGGTATGGAGACTCCATACTGTGCTACAATTTCACCTTTCCTCTTGTGATGCGAAAATTGTAGAATTCTTTGACTAATGAAACTCTGTGTTGTATGTGGCAGGTGATTCAAGGTGTGATACGAAGCTGTGTCTGTCCAGAATTCTAGAGGTGTGGCCAGGATAATGGTAAGTCCTGCCTACCCATCTGTTTCTCTGTCTCTTCGCGTCATTGATGGGGTATGTATGCATCTAGATCTTGTTCAAGAGCCACTCCCGTAAGCCTTTGGCTTACTGTTCCACTTTGGGGAGTTGGGTAAGGTCGCCTATGGCTGGACCGGTGAACGTTTGGGGGTTTGATACAGTGTCTTATGAGGTTCAAATATTTCAAAGGAGATTGTAATCTAAATGTTGTGTTTTATGAGTTGCTTATTACTCGGATTTTCCCCATCCTGTACCATGTAAATTTCTATTTGAAATGAGAGAATGAAATGTCTGTGTGTTTCATAACGAATTCCAAGGATGAATTTCATCGTACTCTGTAATGAAACGATACCTTGCGTTGGGGTCTTCTACTTCTGTTGTAGTTATAATGATGTATAAGAATATTTAAGGGTCTACGCCCATAATGTGAGATGTGTGATCTATTTGCCTTGAAAAGAAAAGATGTGGGACTCCTAACTGGACTGTGTGATTGCAAGGGTTTCAAATGGTAATTCTTTTTGGTTTCGTTTCCTGTATGAAACCAATATCTATGCCTGTATTGATTTGACTCTAATGTTTATGGAAAAATCTCTGTGTTTTTAGAATGTATTGTGCAAATGTCTAAAAGGCTAAAGGTCCTTGATGCCTTCAATTTGAGAATGTGGCTAGGCTTGTATAAGGGTTTTCGTTTGGGCTCTCCTCTGAATAATATAGTATTAGGATACCTCTGTATTCTTGAAGTGTTACTCTAGTTTAACGTAGAGGTTTCATATGCAGTTTCTACGCTATGGCGTTGGTGGTGAACCTAGGGTTTGAATTTTATGTTTCCCGGTTATTTGGTTCTCTGTGTGGCTAAATGTAATACATGTGTGATGGAAATCTCATGGCTGTACATTGCATTTCGTTTGGTTTGTAGGCGTGACTCCTGTAGAAATATTTCCACTGTTGAGTTCATAATTGGCCCCTTCTAATCGTCCTTGATCACCTTTCCTTCCCCTGTCCTACACCATTTATCATGTTAATCAGACCTGTTATCTTCACTTTATTCCCCCAAACTGCCAAGGTATGACTGATGATTGCTTTATCTTATTAATGCTTATGATTGTGATAATTAAAGCTGTGTATCTCTCAATTGTGCTAACATGTTATGATTTATGAAGGTAGTTTGAGATAAGTGGACTGCAGGAAGGTGGGCCTGAACAAGTCTTGAAAGAAGAGATGTTTGCTGCTCAAAAGGATCCTCGAGGCTTCAATCATCAATTAGGGCACATGGTTCCAATATAACATCCTAGGTGGAGCTTTGACAGGGAAGCTGTAACAGAATGCGCTATAATTGGAGATCTTTAGTACGTCACTGCTCGAGTATAGCTGTGATCTGGAAAGATCGCCACTCCTGGACCAATGAACAGCTTTCTCGATTTTTTATGTCTTTACTTTGCCACGTATTGTAACAGCTAGCGTTATTTAGGGCGCCTGAAGATCAGAGATCTTCATGGCTGCCCGTTAATAGGATCGGATGTTACAATCTATATGTATAAATATGGGGAGCTGCCTCGACCCAGGGGGTTGAACAACAGATAATTAATTCATTGTATTAGCAGCAAAAGCAAACTGTGTAATCATTATTCTGTTAATATAAGGAGTTACTTCTGAGTTAAAGGAACTTGCGTTGTTCAGCCAGCGTGTCTGTGTGACGGCTGGGCCCGTCTTCCACAGAGATTGTTGAGTTAAATTAGGACTCTTTAATTTATTGTTGTGTGATGTTTTGTTCATGATATTTCTTTTGTACGCAGCAGTAGTAATTTTGGTGTGGATTCCTAGTATAATTAAGATTATGTTTCTTTGAAATTGGCAAGTAATACAGAGTGACAGTCGACTGAGTAGAAACTTTATGCAATTTGTGTGACAATTGTACACAGCCTTGTTCATCTCGCAGTTAAGTTGTGATCCCATGAGCCTCTGCAATTTATCTTTCCTGTTATGACTGTTGATTTTCATCCCTGTAATTCAATTTCTTAGAACAGTTGAACTAAATCCTTTGCAATTGAATTTTTAGATTAATATTCAGTTTCTGCTTATGGTTTTCAAGAGTGACCAGATTGAAGAAGTGAGTTACTTGTTCTAGGATGTGAATAGGATTTCTTTTTATCTGCAATTGTCTTTGAATCTTATTTTATTTCTTGTTGATGCATGGTAGAAAGGAATTGAAATTATAGCATTTAGACAGCAACTGGGATTACACAACTCTTTGGGATGAACATAGTTGTTAGAGGATAACAGTATTCAATTATAGTGATTTGGTGTTTAAGCATAGATTGTGCATCTATCCTTTGAAATAAAAGACTTTCTCGGGTTGACAATAAATTTCGTCTGCTCTGTATGTTGGAATAATTTATTTTGCATATAGGGTGCTCGACATTTTGGCGTCGTTGCCGGGGAAGGATAAAAATTAAACACTAATCATTAGTTACATCTGGTAATTGTTTCTAGTCAGTCTTTTCTTTGCTGAAATGATTTGGTTCGCATGAATACGAGGAGGATAAAACGCGATCACCTCCCAACTCCCAAAACCCCACAAAATACTAACAGCACAGGTGGTTCGGGTCGTGGTCGAGGGCCACCATTGGGTAGAAGGACATTCATCGACAATCTTGTTGACAGAATTGATTCATCCACCAGGGCTCGTCATCAAGAAACTCCTATCAGAAGAAACCCTGCTGAACCTGGGGCGCCAGCGTCCATGGTGGAGAATACACGAGCAGCCGTGACTCCCTTGTATATCCCTGCTGAGGAGGACACAGCTGTTACAACTATACCTGCTACTACGACTGAGGAAGATGCAGCTATTACAGCTGAGGAAGATGTAGCTGTTACAACTGAGGAAGACGCAGCTGTTACAAACAAGGAAAAGAACGGAGGAACGAACGAAGAAGGGGAAACAGAAGAGAAGATGAATAACAGACACGAGACCGACGAGGAAGAGGCAATGGTGGAAAACTATCATGATGAAAATTACTCCCTGCCAGAAGGAACGACGACTACATTACAATTTCCAATTCAGCAGCCAGAAGGGACAGCTCCTATGAAGAACATCTCACCATCGGTGTTGCCTCGCTTCCATGGCAGGGTGGCACAAGATCCAGATGAATTCCTTTTTGAATTTGATATCCTCTGTCGCAGCTATGATTATGTCACCGATGCCCAAAAGCTGAAACTTTTTCCCGTCACCTTGAAGGACATTGCATTACGATGGTTCATGAGCCTTGGGGGAGGAACTGTTGCTAATTGGAATAAGATGAAACAAGTATTCCTAGAGAAATATCAAGAATATTGCAACACCAAGGACAAAAGAGAGGAATTATTCAAGATGGTGCAGAAGGAGGATGAAAGTCTGGAGGTTTTTGTAGAAAGGTTGCTGTACAATGTGCAAAGAGCCGAGCAGACGAACATGGGGCTGGACGTGCTCAAGATAATCTTGCTTTGAGGGATCAGGGATGATTGTTTAGACATGTTAAATCTGTTAGGAAAGGGAGATATCTCCAAAGAACCTTTTGAGACGATTGTGGAATTATGTAAGAGATACTCCAGGGGATCTTCCAGGAACAATAAGCGGGACAAATGGGATAAGTTCGAATGTGATGTCTTCGACAGAACTCAGAAGTCATCCAACGGAGGAGCTACCTGTGTAGAGATAGGAAATCTCCTTGAAAATTTTAAAACAGAAATGATGAGCTCCATCTCTTCAGAGATTGATGTCCTGAAGGAAAAACAAAAACAGGCAGTGGAGGATCTCACACTAGGTGTGTTCTGTCCCCGATGTAGAAAGAATCATCCGCTGAAAGAATGCCCACTTGACAAGGTAGAAGTATGTCAGCTGTGTGAGCTGAACCATGACATGAAAGAATGCCCCTCACTCCCCCAAGTGAAGGCTGTTCTGCAGGCATCAACCCCAGAAGTGGAATCAGCCTATTTCATTGCACAGAAGAAACCTTGGCAGCCTCGAAATCAAGGTATGCCTCTGGACTCGTTTCCATTTTTGAATAATATGAGCAATTGGAATAATAACATGCAAAATGTGAATACACAATTCCCTTCAAATTATGCTCAGTGGAATCCTTCCCAACCTGCAATGCAAAATTTTAATGCATGGGGTCCTTAGACACAGCCACCACATCAACCTACGTCGTGGTCTCCTGGATGGAGGAACTTCCCTCTTGGGAACCAGTTTCCTCAACCACCTACACCTCAGCAGTTACCATATTCTCCTCCATACCCTCAATTTCCTCAAAACCCTCCATATCCACCTCAGCAGTCGCAGCTGCAGCTGTAGAATAATCCTGTCCCTAATATACCAATACGGCCTCAACTACCTACCCAACCTAATCCTAACCCGAATAATAAAACAGTCCATCAATTGGAAACTATCAATATGCCGGCCTACTCTCTTTCCCCTGTACCTTGTAATGACATTCGTCTACGATCTGGGAAGATAATAGAACTGTAATTGTAGAAGATGCTACACCTTTGGTGCATGAAGAAGGAGAGAGTTCACAACATCCATTCGATACAGTTCCTATCATTGAAGGTGCTGAGCATCCCTTGTATGGGATGGCTGAAAGATCAAACAATAAATTGGACAATACGCAACCTACCCAGCTGATAAAGAAACCACCATACCCCGAGAGACTAATGCTACCAAAAATAGGGGGGCAACCTCAGTTTAACCTCTTAGGAGAGTTAAAGAATCTTTACGTCAAAATCCCCCTTCTGCAAGCTCTTCAAGACATGCCTATTTATGCTAGAACCGTTCGGGACCTGTGCACTAAGAAACCAGGGAGGAAACCGAGAGATCCTCCCACTGTTCACATCATAGGGAATTCATCTGCTTTGATAACAGGAAAAACCCCTGTGACTAAGTATGACGACCCTGGCAATCCTACTATCACTGTACATGTAGGACAGACGCAGATACCCAACATGCTAGTCGATTTAGGAGCAGCGATAAATGTTATAACAATTGAGACTATCAAGAAGATTGGGCTCACTAATTTTAGACCGACCCCTACCATTTTAGAATTGGCAGACAGATCCACCATTAGACCTGAAGGGATTCTGGACGACCTTGTCATCTCAGTAGATTCATGGGAGTACCCTTCTGACTTTTTGATACTACAACCAAAATCACAGCTGGGGGGACACCCATTGATCCTGGGGAGGCCTTGGCTAGCCACAGCTAATGCCTGCATCAGCTGTCGATCAGGGTCCATGACTATATCTGATGGCACAGAGAATAAAAACCTCACCCTGTATCCTACAGCTCGGCCGAGTTTAGAAGCTGAAACTTCCCTTTGGATAGAGCGGGAGGAGGAGGAGGATGTTCAGCCACTATTAACTATAGGGAAGGACTTGAATTTTAAAAATGAAACAGAAGATGATGCTATTAGTAATTTTATTAGTGAACCCGCTTCAGTGGATAAAGAGGTCTATCAAATCCTGAACATTACCCTTGGTAAGGAAGAACAAGAAAATCTTACGAAAGAAGCACTAGTTGGTGACACAGACATAATCCCAGTTTTGAAAAATTCCAAAAGTATTCCTATTGAGGTAGAACCTGGAAGGACTTTGAACATCAACCCTGGTCTCTCCTTAGAGGAACAGAAGCGCCTAATCAGTCTCTTGAAAGAACATAAGGGGGCATTCGCCTGGGAGTATTACAGACATGAGGGGGTATCCCCTCTAATATGTGCACCCACCATATTTACAATAAAAATGACTCCCGGCCCGTGTGTCAACCTCAACAACGCATGAACCCCAATCTGAGGGATATAGTGAAGGAGGAAATCCAGAAACTTTTGGAAGCAGGGTTTATCTATCCTATTTCAGATAGTGAGTGGGTTTCCCCACTTGTAATTGTGCCCAAGAAAAATGGTAAGTGGAGAGTCTGTGTTGATTATAGGGAGCTAAACAAAGCTACGCAAAAGGATCATTTCCCTCTGCCCTTTATTGACCAAGTACTTGATACCCTATCAGGGAAAAATTTCTTCTCCTTCTTAGATGGGTTCAGCGGGTACAACCAAATTCAGATTGCTCCTGAGGACCAGGATAAGACCACCTTCACTTGCCCCTGGGGAACGTTTTCCTACAGAGTGATTCCCTTTGGTTTATGTAATGCACCAGCAACGTTCCAAAGATCTGTAATTGGCATATTCTCTGAATTAGTTAATGATAGTATGGAAGTCTTTATGGACGATTTTACTCCCTATGGCAAGGACTTTGAGGAAGCATTGAGAAATTTAAAGAAGGTTTTAATTCGCTGTGAACAGGCTCGCCTCTCATTAAGCACTGAAAAATGCCATATGATGATGAGTGAGGGAGTGGTATTAGGACATTTCATCTCTACTGATGGCATTTAGGTGGATCCTTCAAAAATTAAGGTGATAAAAATTATACCGACTTCTTCAACTCAGAAAGAGGTGCGAAGTTTTCTGGGACATGCTGGATATTACTGGAGGTTTATAGAAAACTTCTCCAAACTTTCTTCTCCTTTGTTTTCCTTGTTAATGAAGGATGCACAGTTTGTGTGGAGTGAAGCATTCCAGACAGCGTTTGATAAGCTTAAGGAGAAGTTGTCCACAACTCCTATCCTAAGGGGACCTGACTGGACCCTACCCTTCCACATTTCTTCAGATGCTTCTGATACCGCCATTGGAGTAGTATTAGGACAGCAGGATGGTCAAGTACCTTATGCCATCTATTATGTTAGTAAAAACTTAGCCACTGCTGAACTTAATTATACTATTACTGAAAAAGAATTCCTTGCTATTGTTTACTCTATTAATAAATTCTGGCATTACATTACTGGGTATCCTACGTTTGTGCACACTGATCACTCTGCCATTAAATATTTAATGAACAAACTTGTCACCAATGCCAGAGTGACTAGGTGGCTCTTATTATTGCAGGAATTTGATATTACCATTATATATAAACCTGGAAAAGAAAATGTTGTTGCTGATTTTTTATCTCGTTTTACTAACAGTGATGACAGTTTTCCTGTTGAGGACTCTTTTCCAAATGAACATCTATTCGCACTTTCAGCTCATTCCCCCTGGTATGCAAACGTCGCTAATTATTTGGTTGCAGGAAAGCTCCCGCCACATATGTCTAAACGAGAAAAGAGAAAAATTATCCAGCAAAGTGCCAGGTATTGTTGGCTCAATGGTCATCTCTTCTACACAGGACCCGATCTTGAGATTAGGAGATGTGTAAGGGAAGATGATATCTTTCACATACTGAAGGCCTGTCATGATGGACCTTGTGGGGGACACTTTGCAGACAAAAGAACAGGGCATAAAGCACTGCGGATGGGCTACTATTGGCCGACTCTGTTCAGGGACGCTAAAAGGTATGTTCAGTCCTGTGACAGCTGCCAAAGGATGGGCCAGCCTAATAAAACAGATTAGATGCCTCTACAACCTCAAGTAGTAGTTGAACCATTTGATAGATGGGCACTGGATTTAGTTGGCCCTATCAGCCCTCCTTCCAGATAGAAAGTTTACATTCTGGTTTGTACTGATTACATAACCAAGTGGGTAGAGGCTGTAGCTTTGGCTAAGGCTAATGACCAGGCAGTGATTGATTTTCTGTACAGTGAAATCTTTACCCGCTTTGGGGTACCGAAGGAAGTAGTTACCAATGGGAGACCGCAATTCATCTCACACCAATTTGAATCCTTGCTCCGGAAGTATCATGTGCAACATAGGGTGGCTTCACCTTACCACCCCTAGGCCAATGGTCAAGTGGAAAGTACTAATAAAGTTATTGAAGCAATCCTTACTAAAACAGTTAAGAGCCATCGAAAGGATTGGCCTGACAGGCTTCCGGAAGCGCTGTGGGCATATCGCACAACTTGGCGCAACACCACAGGGTTCTCTCCCTATGATCTAGTGTATGGGAAGAGTGCCATCTTTCCAATTGAGTTTGAGATCAAAACCCTGAAAATAGCCACCGAAATGAATCTGGATGTAACAGAAGCCCAAAAGAGAAGATTGAATCAACTAAATGAATTGGATGAAAAACGGTTAGTTGCAGTAGACCAGACTGTGTTGCTTCAGCAACAGAGATCCAACTGGCATGACAGATTTATTAAAAAGAAAATCTTCTGTGAGGGAGATTGGGCGCTACTATATGACTCCAGGTTCAAGAGGGATTTTAAAGGTAAATTACGCACAAGATGGCTGGGCCCATATTTGGTCGACAGGGTATTTGACAATGGCACTGTCCGTCTGGTGACCATCGATGAAAACCGTATACCATTACTGGCTAATGGCCACAGACTGCGACTATATCGTAAGCCTATTTCGAAAGATGCATTCACTTCGCAAATTTCCGCCGATCCTGATTATCAGCTGACATCAAAGAAAGAATTTCTCTCTACCCTTGCCAATCCTTAAACTGAAAATCGCATTTTAAATTACTGTACATAAATAACTTTCTGCTGTAGCGTATAATTGTTATTTTTCTTCTCTTTGCATTTGATATTTTCGTTTGCTGTTATTTTTCAAAAATTTCCAGGGAAGCGCCAGGAGAACGATTAGATTGTGCCGGTCAAACGAGAGTCGCCCTGTGCAGTCCTGTGACATATTTCCCGGCAGACGTAAAAATCCTTTTTCCCAGCAGCCGTGAACAACTTTTCTGGCAGCTGCAACAACTTTTCCCGGCAACCGTGAACCATTCCTAGCGGCTGCAACATCATGTCCCAGTGGCTGCAACATCATGTCCCAGCGGATGCAACATCATGTCCCAGCAGCTGCAACATCATTTCCCAATGGCTGCATTATTGTTTCCCGTCAACCCTAAAATCATTTTCCCGGTGGCTGTAAACCCTTTTTCCCGGTGGCTGTGAACCATTCCCGGCGGCTGCAACATCATGTCCCAGCGGCTGCAACATCATTTCCCAGCGGCCGCATTATCGTTTCCCGTCAATCCTAAAATCATTTTCTCGACGGCCGTAAACCCTTTCCTTGGTAGCTGTGAACCATTCCCGGTGGCTGCAAAATCATGTCCCAGTGGCTGCAACATCTTTCCCAGCGGTTGCAACATCTTTTCCCGGCAACCACGAACCATTTCCCAGCGGCTGCAATATCATTTTCCCGACAGTTGTAAAACCTCTTTCCCGGCTGCTGTGAACCATTTTCCGGTAGCTGCAACATATCTTCCGACAGCTGCAACTTATTTCCCGGTGACTACGATCTCCCGCCGCCGTAAAAATTTTCCCTGACAGCCGTAATTTTTCCCGATCCCGTAAATTCTTTTCCCAGCTGCCGTGAACCATTTTTCCAGCGGCTACAACATCTTTCCCGGCGGCTGCAACATATTTCCTGGCGACTGCGACATATTTCCCGCCACCGTAAAACTTTTCCCTCACAGCCGTAATTTCTCCCGATCCCGTAAATCCTTTTCCCGGTGGCTGTGAATATTTCCTGGTGGCTGCAACATCTTTTTCGTCAGATGTGATATCATTTCTGGCAACTTGGAGTGGTAACTCCTATGTTAACAGAAGAATTGCTCCAAACCTGCTAAACTATGGCTCTGGTTCATCCCAGTCGTGCCGGCAAATTCATCATTCCGACACCGAGGACGCGATGGTTTGTCTTTCATTGGCGGAAGGAATTATTGCATTATTTATGACTATGTATGAGTCTAGTTCCGCAACGTCACCAACTGCACGCTCCACCATTCTCCGCAGGTTATCCGACGCACAGTCTCATGAGGTATGGCTTTCATTTATCACGTGATTAAGTGTTGATATCATTTAAACAATATCAGTCGTACCTTTACTCATATTACCATTATACCTGATTAAACCTTTCCCTCGTACGACGTAAACACTAATAACTGCCACCTTCCCCAATTCGGCATGGAAATTTCGAACGTTTTTCTATGCTCAACTTTCCAAATTTTCCTATTCTCTCAATGTCTTCACTCAGCGATTCGTGCATCCTCTGTGCTGCAACTTCCATTCTCAGATTCTGCCATTTGTGGGATAGCAATTTCAGCCTGCAGCCAAGACCATGGGGATTCCAGTTCGTCATGAACCTGCGAATACATAGGAACTCGGAAAAAATCTTCAAGTTCTTGCCATTTTGCAAGCTGCCAGCTGGCTCCAGTTTTTTGAGCGACTGGATGGATTCAATCGGGAAGCAGCCTTGCAGTTTGCTCTAAACCTCACCAAAACTCACTCTACGGTGTGGGGGCTGCGCATAGAGGTCTCTGAGGCCATTATATATGAGGTTACGACCATCCCACTGGTGGGAAAGCCATGGTTTAACAGACGAGTCCCCGCAACGACTGCACGGGAAGCATTTTTAATGGAGGGGGAGCAAGTAGAAGCATCAAGAAGAGGGATTGCACTGCACTCATTGTCGCGGCCATGGGACCAGGTTGCTGTCTTTCTCAAGAAGTACATCACTTGTGAAGGTAGATATCAAACTGTGTATAATTCTGAACTCCCTTTACTTTCTCATCTCCGCCATGGCATTTTATTAAACATTCCATATTATCTACTGCATGACTTGCATCATATTGCGGCATTTGTCCAGTCTGCTAAGCACCCACTTTCCTCCCTCATCCACCATGGCCTTATCAAATTAATAATTGTAAGAACCCTTGCCCTGCATCATATAACCTGGGAAAAATTCATAGCTCGAGCTCAACAACCCGTCCCCTTGCGGGTTGTCCCATTACAGCAGATATGAGTCCCACCACAACAGGAGGACCGGAGTCCCTCCAGTGAAGTTGGGGGGGGGGATGAAATTGGAGAAGAACAGCAATCGGGGGCACAAGTAGAGCCATCCGGGGTGGATGAAACTATAGTAGAAGAACAGCAATCGGGGGCACAAGCAGGACCATCTGGGAAGGATGAAACTATATTAGAAGAAGAGCAACCGGGGGCACAAGCAGAGCCATTTGGGGGGGATGAAACTCCATTAGAAGAAGAACAATTGGGGGATGAAACTCCATTACAAGCAGATCCATCAGGGGAGGGTGTAGATAAAAATCTTGTGGAAAACCCCGATAACAGGGCAGCTCCGACAGCAGAAGGTGAAATTGGAGCAGCATTAAATGCTGCGACAATTGAACCTGAAGGTGACAGAGCCAGGGCAATAGAAGAAAACATTGAGCTGGTAACTATTGAATCCTCACCTGAGTGGGAAGGAGGAGCTTTAATTGAAGAAGAACAGCATGAGAGGCAAGAAAACATTCCTTCGACCTCAGCTGTGAATCCCTATATACCAGCTCCACAAAAGAAAACACCACAAAGGAAAAGAAAGGGATTAATCAATGAATTTAGCATAACCGCACCAATCAGAAAGAAAAGAACTCGATCAGCTATAGCAGCAGAGGCAACCAGAAAAAGATGGGCAACCCTAGAGGCACAGGTTGAGCCCTCGGTCCTTGTACCAAGACCAATGGATGCTCCACAAAGGCCGGTGGAGGAAGAAACTGGAATTGAAGGGCTTCTGGCTGAGAATGCACTATTAAAAGAATACCTCCAAGTACTTCGAAGGGAGTTGGAAATGTGGAAGGAAACCTGCAGAAAACAAGGAGAAAGAAAAATGTATACATTGGTAGAGGCTGCAGACCAACTGGAGGGATCAGATTCTGCTGAGCCTGGCAAGGAGGATGAATGAGTACTCTATCCCGCCTGTGGAGAAATATTCAAGGAGGCAGTCCACAAGATTATACTTCGTACCTGCTCAGCACAACAGCCTGTAGCCACAATAGAGGAAGCTGCAGAAAAAGAAGATGCTGCCACACAAGAACCAGCATCTTTACACATCCTTGCTGAAGCTACCACCAATCCTGTGACAGAGGAGCTAAGGGATGAAATCATGTATGATGATGGGGATAAAGAATTGACTGTAACCCCAGAATGCTCCCACGCCACAGAGATTATAGAGCAGATGGGAGAAGAACCGGGATGGGGGACACTCTGGAGCCTAATGAGGAATTCTATACTGTAACCCCAGAATGTTCCCATGACACAGAAATTTTAGAAGATGAGCCACAAGGGCAGGACATTGATAAACTTGAACAGGGTGCTATAACACAAGAACCAGAAAACCTGAGTGTACCTATCCAACAGGCCAAGCAGATGGGAGAAGAAGCTGGAATAGAGGACACTTTGGAATTTAATGATGAACTCTGGGTTGTAACCCCAGAGGGTTCTCATGACACAGAGCTCATAGGAGAAGAGTTGCAACAACAGGAGGATGAAGAGGCAAGCCAGGATGTTGTTACACAAGAACCAACATCCTTGGAGGCTGCAGCAGGAACTCCTGAATTTCATTTGAAAGATAACCTTGGAATGGATATCATTCCCGATACACAGTGGGGTGAAGATGAACAGGTACAAACACCATGCTTAGGTGACTCCGAAATCTTGGAGGAGGAGCTGCATAATGAGAAGGATATCCAATCTCAGCAGCAGAAGGACAAAGAAGACACTCTTACACAAGAACCAGTGTCTCTAAAAGCAATGAAGGTAGCTGCTGAAGAGAGTCTAAAGGATGTTGCTGTTACACAAGATCCAACAACTCTCTTATTAGACTTAGATATGCTGGAAGACACTACCCCACAAGAACCAGTGCTTCTACCTCCTAGAAATTTCATTGATTTGGATTCAGATTAAAGATTTCTTTTCAAGTCCTCCCCAGGCACAGCATATAATGAGACTGCAGGAAGAAGTGATTTCCACTTGTATCAATTACATTTTCAGACACCAGCAGGTAGCATTGGAAGGACGGATGGGGTGCCTGAGTTTCCCTACAATTTTTCCTCTCTCCATGGATAGAGCTCAGTACAGGATTCAGATTCCAAATGATGCAGGTTGTTGCATGAGGACATGCAACAGGGTAATTGGGGGGAGATGTTGAGTTCAGAATTGGCCCCTTCTAATCATCCTTGATCACCTTTCCTTCCCCTATCCTACACCATTTATCATGCTAATCAGACCTGTTATCTTCACTTTATTCCCCCAAACTGCCAAGGTATGACTGATCATTGCTTTATTTTATTAATGCTTATGATTGTGATAATTAAATTTGTGTATCTCTCAATTGTGCTAACATGTTATCATTTATGAAGGTAGTTTGAGATAAGTGGACTGCAGGAAGGTGGGGCTGAACAAGTCTTGAAAGAAGGGATGTTCGCTGCTCAAAAGGATCCTCGAGGCTTCAATCATCAATTAGGGCACATGGTTCCAATATAACATCCTAGGTGGAGCTGTGACAAGGCAGCTGTAACAGAATGCGCTATAATTGGAGATCTTTAGTATGTCGTTGCTCGAGTATAGCTGTGATCTGGAAAGATTGCCACTCCTGGGCCAATGAATAGCTTTCTCGCATTTTTATGTCTTTACTTTGACACGTATTGTAACAACTAGTGTTATTTAGGGCGCCTGAAGATCAGAGATCTTCATGGCTGCCCGTTAATAGGATCGGATGTTACAATCTGTATGTATAAATATGGGGATTTACCTCAACCCAGGGGGTTGAACAACAGATAATTAATTCATTGTATTAGCAGCAAAAGCAAACTGTGTAATCATTCTTGTGCTAATATAAGGAGTTACTTCTGATTTAAAGGAACTTGCGTTGTTCAGCAAGTGTCTCTGTGTGAAGGCTGGACCCGTCTTCCACAGAGATTGCTGAGTTAAATTATGACTCTTTAATTTATTGTTGTGTGATGTTTTGTTCATGATATTTCTTTTGTACGCAGTAGTAGTAATTTTGGTGTGGATTCCCAGTATAATTAAGATTATGTTTCTTTGAAATTGGCAAGTAATACAGAGTGCCAGTCGACTGAGTAGAAACTTTATGCAATTCGTGTGACAATTGTACACAGCCTTGTTCATCTCGCAGTTAAGTTGTGATCCCATGAGCCTCTGCAATTTATCTTTCCTGTTATGACTGTTGATTTTCATCCCTATAATTCAATTTCTTAGAACAGTTGAACTCAATCCTTTGCAATTGAATTTTTAGATTAATATTCAGCTTCTTCTTATGGTTTTCAAGAGTGATCAGATTGAAGAAGTGAGTTACTTGTTCTAGGATTTGAATAGGATTTATTTTTATCTGCAATTGTCTTTGAATCTTATTTTATTTCTTGTTGATGCATGGTAGAAATGAATTGAAATTATAGCATTTAGATAGCAACTGGGATTACACAGCTCTTTGGGATGAACATAGTTGTTAGAGGATAACAGTATTCAATTATAGTGATTTGGTGTTTAAGCATAGACTGTGCATCTATCCTTTGAAATAAAAGACTTTCTCGGGTTGACAATAAATCTCGTCTGCTCTGTATGTTGGAATAATTTATCTGCATATAGGGTGCTCGACATTTTGGCGCCGTTGCCGGGGAAGGATAAAAATTAAACACTAATCATTAGTTGCATCTGGTAATTGTTTCTAGTCAGTCTTTTCTTTGCTGAAATGATTTGGTTCGCATGAATACGAGGAGGATAAAACGTGATCACCTCCCAACTCCCAAAACCCCACAAAATACTAACAGCGCAGGTGGTTCGGGTCGTGGTCGAGGGCCACCATTGGGAAGAAGGACATTCATCAACGATCTTGTTGACAGAATTGATTCATCCACCAGGGCTTGTCATCAAGAAACTCCTATCAGAAGAAACCTTGCTGAACCTAGGGCGCCAGCGTCCACGGTGGAGAATACACGAGCAGCCGTGACTCCCTTGTATATCCCTGCCGAGGAGGACACAGCTATTACAACTGGACCTGCTGCTACGACTGAGGAAGACGCAGCTGTTACAAACAAGGAAAAGAACACAGGAACGAACGAAGAAGGGGAAACAGAAGAGAAGATGAATAACAGACACGAGATCGACGAGGAAGAGGCAATGGTGGAAAACTATCATCATGAAAATTACTCCCTCCCAGAAGGAACGGCGACTACATTACAATTTCCAATTCAGCAGCCAGAAGGGACAGCTCCTATGAAGAACATCTCACCATCGGTGTTGCCTCGCTTCCATGACAGGGCAGCACAAGATCCAGATGAATTCCTTTTTGAATTTGATATCCTCTGTTGCAGCTATGATTATGTCACCGATGCCCAAAAGCTGAAACTTTTTCCCGCCACCTTGAAGGACAATGCATTACGATGGTTCATGAGCCTTGGGGGAGGAACTGTTGCTAATTGGAATAAGATGAAACAAGTATTCCTGGAGAAATATCAAGAATATTGCAACACCAAGGACAAAAGAGAGGAATTATTCAAGATGGTGCAGAAGGAGGATGAAAGTCTAGAGGATTTTGTAGAAAGGCTGCTGTACAATGTGCAAAGAGCCGGGCAGACGAACATGGGGCTGGACGTGCTCAAGATAATCTTGCTTCGAGGGATCAGGGATGCTTGTTTAGACATGTTAAATCTGTTAGGAAAGGGAGATATCTCCAAAGAACCTTTTGAGACGATTGTGGAATTATGTAAGAGATACTCCAGGGGATCTTCCAGGAACAATAAGCGAGACAAATGGGATAAGTTGGAACGTGATGTCTTCGACAGAACTCAGAAGTCATCCAACGGAGGAGCTACCCGTGTAGAGATAGGCAATCTCCTTGAAAATTTTAAAACAGAAATGATGAGCTCCATCTCTTCGGAGATTGATTTCTTGAAGGCAAAACAAAAATAGGCAGTGGAGGATCTCACACTAGGTGTATTATGTCCCCGATGTAGAAAGAATCATCCGCTGAAAGAATGCCCACTTGACAAGGTAGAAGTATATCAGTTGTGTGAGCTGAACCATGACATGAAAGAATGCCGCTCACTCCCCCAAGTGAAGGCTGTTCTGCAGGCATCAAATCCAGAATTGGAATCAGCCTATTTCATTGCACAGAAGAAACCTTGGCAGCCTCGAAATCAAGGTATGCCTCTGGACTCGTTTCCATTTTTGAATAATATGAGCAATTGGAATAATAACATGCAAAATGTGAATACACATTTCCCTTCAAATTATGCTCAGTGGAATCCTTCCCAACCTGCAATGCAAAATTTTAATTAATGGGGTCCTTTGACACAGCCACCACATCAACCTACGTCGTGGTCTCCTGGATGGAGGAACTTCCCTCTTGGGAACCAGTTTCCTCTACCACCTCCACCTCAGCAGTTACCATATTCTCCTGCATACCCTCAATTTCCTCAATACCCTCCATATCCACCTCAGCATTCGCAGCTGCAGCTGCAGAATAATCCTGTCCCTAATATACCAATACAGCCTTAGCTACCTACCCAACCTAATCCTAACCCGAATAATAAAACAGTCCATCAATTGGAAACTATCAATATGCCAGCCTACTCTCTTTCCCCTTTACCTTGTAATGACATTCATCTACGATCTGGGAAGATAATAGAACTGTAATTGTAGAAGATGCTCCACCTTCGGTGCATGAAGAAGGAGAGAGTTCACAGCATCCATTCGATACAGTTCCTATCACTGAAGGTGCTGAGCATACCTTGGATGGGACGGCTGAAACATCAAACAATAAATTGGACAATACGCAGCCTACCCAGCTGATAAAGCAACCACCATACCCCGAGAGACTAATGCTACCAAAAATAGGTGGGCAACCTCAGTTTAACCTCTTAGGAGAGTTAAAGAATCTTTACGTCAAAATCCCCCTTCTGCAAGCTCTTCAAGACGTGCCTATTTATGCTAGAACCGTTCGGGACCTGTGCACTAAGAAACCAGGGAGGAAACCCAGAGATCCTCCCACTGTTCACGTCATAGGGAATTTATGTTCTTTGATAATAGGAAAAACCCCTGTGACTAAGTATGACGACCCTAGGAATCCTACTGTCACTGTACATGTAGGACAGACGCAGATACCCAACGTGCTAGTCTATTTAGGAGCAGCGATCAATGTTATAACAATTGAGACTATCAAGAAGCTTGGGCTCACTAATTTTAGACCGACCCCGACCATTTTAGAATTGGCAGACAGATCCACCATTAGACCTGAAGGGATTCTGGATGACCTTGTCATCTCAGTAGATTCATGGGAGTACCCTGCTAACTTTTTGATATTACAACCAAAATCACAGCTGGGGAGACACCCATTGATCCTGGGGAGGCCTTGGATGGCCACAGCTGATGCTTGAATCAGCTGTCGATCAGGGTCCATGACTATATCTGATGGCACGGAGACTAAAAACCTCACCCTGTATCCTCCAGCTCGGCCGAGTTTAGAAGCTGAAACTTCCCTTTGGATAGAGCAGGAGGAGGAGGAGGATGTTCAGCCACTATTAACTATAGGGAAGGCCTTGAATTTTAAAAGCAAAACAGAAGACGATGTTATTAGTAATTTTATTAGTGAACCCGCTTCAGTGGATAAAGAGGTCTATCAAATCCTGAACATTACCCTTGGTAAGGAAGAATAAGAAAATCTTACGGAAGAACCACTAGTTCGTGACATAGACATAATCCCAGTTTTGAAAAATTCAGAAAGTATTCCTATTGAGGTAGAACCTGGAAGGACTTTTAACATCAACCCTGGTCTCTCCTTAGAGGAACATAAGCGCCTAATCAGTCTCTTGAAAGAACATAAGGGGGCATTCGCCTGGGAGTATACAGACATGAGGGGTATCCCCTCTAATCTGTGCACCCACCATATTTACATTAAAAATGACTCTCGACCTGTGTGTCAACCTCAACGATGCATGAACCCCAATTTGAGGGATATAGTGAAGGAGGAAATCCAAAAACTTTTGGAAGCAGGGTTTATCTATCCTATTTCAGATAGTGAGTGGGTTTCCCCACTTATAATTGTGCCCAAGAAAAATGGTAAGTGGAGAGTCTGTGTTGATTATAGGGAGCTGAACAAAGCTACGCAAAAGGATCATTTCCCTCTGCCCTTTATTGACCAAGTACTTGATACCCTATCAGGGAAAAAGTTCTTCTCCTTCTTAGATGGGTTGAGCGGGTACAACCAAATTCAGATTGCTCCTGAGGACCAGGATAAGACCACCTTCACTTGCCCCTAGGGAACGTTTGCCTACAGAGTGCTTCCTTCTGGTTTATGTAATGCACCAGCAACATTCCAAAGAGCTGTAATTGGTATATTCTCTGAATTAGTTAATGATAGTATGGAAGTCTTTATGGACGATTTTACTCCCTATGGCAAGGACTTTGAGGAAGCACTGAGAAATTTAAAGAAGGTTTTAATTCGCTATGAACAGGCTCGCCTCTCATTAAGCACTGAAAAATGCCATATGATGATGAGTGAGGGAGTGGTATTAGGACATTTCATCTCTACCGATGGCATTTACGTGGATCCTTCAAAAATTAAGGTCATAAAAAATATACCGACACCTTCAACTCAGAAAGAGGTGCGAAGTTTTCTGGGACATGCTGGATATTACCGGAGGTTTATAGAAAACTTCTCCAAACTTGCTTCTCCTTTGTTTTCCTTGTTAATGAAGGATGCACAGTTTGTGTGGAGTGAAGCATTCCAGACAGCGTTTGATAAGCTTAAGGAGAAGCTGTCCACAGCTCCTATCCTAAGGGGACCTGATTGGACCCTACCCTTCCACATTTCTTCAGATGCTTCTGATACCGCCATTGGAGCAGTATTAGGACAGCAGGATGGTCAAGTACCTTATGCCATCTATTATGTTAGTAAAACCTTAGCCCCTGCTGAACTTAATTATACTGTTACTGAAAAAGAATTCCTTGCTATTGTTTACTCTATTAATAAATTCCGGCATTACATTACTGGGTATCCTACGTTTGTGCACACTGATCACTCTGCCATTAAATATTTAATGAACAAACCTGTCACCAATGCCAGAGTGACCAGGTGGCTCTTATTATTGCAGGAATTTGATATTACCATTATAGATAAACCTGGAAAAGAAAATGTTGTTGCTGATTTTTTATCTCGTTTTACTAACAGTGATGACAGTTTGCCTGTTGAGGACTCTTTTCCAGATGAACATCTATTGGCACTTTCAGCTCTTTCCCCCTGGTATGCAGACGTCGCTAATTATTTGGTTGCAGGAAATCTCCCGCCACATATGTCTAAACGAGAAAAGAGAAAAATTATCCAGCAAAGTGCCAGGTATTGTTGGCTCAATGGTCATCTCTTCTACACAGGACCCGATATTGAGATTAGGAGATGTGTAAGGGAAGATGAGATCTTTCACATACTTAAGGCCTGTCATGATGGACCTCGTGGGGGACACTTTGCAGACAAAAGAACACGGCATAAAGCGCTGTGGATGGGCTACTATTGGCCGACTCTGTTTAGGGGCGCTAAAATGTATGTTCAGTCATGTGACAGCTGCCAAAGGATGGGCCAGCCTAATAAAACAGATCAGATGCCTCTACAACCTCAAGTAGTAGTTGAACCATTTGATAGATGGGAACTGGATTTTGTTGGCCCTATCAGCCCTCCTTCCAGACAAAAAATTTACATTCTGGTTTGTACTGATTACATGACCAAGTGGGTAGAGGCTGTAGCTTTGGCTAAGGCTAATGACTAGGCGGTGATTGATTTTCTGTACAGTGAAATCTTTACCCACTTTGGGGTACCGAAGGAAGTAGTTACCGATGGGGGACCGCAATTCATCTCACACCAATTTGAATCCTTGCTCCGGAAGTATCATGTGCAGCATAGGGTGGCTTCACCTTACCACCCCCAGGCCAATGGTCAGGTGGAAAGTACTAATAAAGTTATTGAAGCAATCCTTACTAAAACAGTTAAGAGCCATCGAAAGGATTGGGCTGATAGGCTTCCGGAAGCGCTGTGGGCATATCGCACAACTTGGCGCAACACCACAGGGTTCTCTCCCTATGATCTAGTGTATGGGAAGAGTGCCATCTTTCCAATTGAGTTTGAGATCAAAACCCTGAAAACAACCACCGAAATGAATATGGATGTAACAGAAGCCCAAAAGAGAAGATTGAATCAACTAAATGAATTGGATGAAAAATGGTTAGTTGCAGTAGACCAGATTGTGTTGCTTCAGCAACAGAGATCCAACTAGCATGACCGATTTATTAAAAAGAAAATCTTCTGTGAGGGAGACTGGGCGCTACTATATGACTCCAGGTTCAAGAGGGATTTTAAAGGTAAATTACGCACAAGATGGCTGGGCCCATATTTGGTCGACAGGGTATTTGACAACGGCACTGTCCGTCTGGTGACCATCGATGAAAACCGTATACAATTACTGGCTAATGGCCACAGACTGCGACTGTATCGTAAGCCTATTTCGAAAGATGCATTCACTTTGCAAATTGCCGCCGATCCAGATTATCAGCTGCCATCAGAGCAAGAATTTCTCTCTGCCCTTGCCAATCCTTAAACTGAAAATCACATTTTAAATTACTGTACATAAATAACTTTCTGCTGTAGCGTATAATTGTTTTTTTTCTTCTCTTTGCATTTGATATTTTCGTTTGCTGTTATTTTAAAAAAATTTCTAGGCAAGTGCCAGGAGAACGACCAGATTGGGCCGATCAAACGAGAGTCGCCGTGTGCCGTCCTGTGCTGTATTTCCCTTTTTCGTTACAAAAAAAAAAAAAAAAATTCGGCAGCTGCAACATATTTTTCGGCAGCTGCGACATATTTTCCGGCAGCTGCTGTATCTTTTCCGGCAACCGTGACATATTTCCCGGCAGACGTAAAAATCCTTTTTCCCAGCAGCCGTGAACAACTTTTCTGGCAGCTGCAACAACTTTTCCCGGCAACCGTGAACCATTCCCAGCGGCTGCAACATCATGTCCCAGCGGCTACAACATCATGTCCCAGCGGCTACAACATCATTTCCCAACGGCTGCATTATCGTTTCCCGTCAACCCTAAAATCATTTTCCTAGTGGCTGTAAACCCTTTTTCCCGGCAGCTGTGAACCATTCCCGGCGGCTGCAACATCATGTCCCAGCGGCTGCAACATCATTTCCCAGCGGCTGCATTATCGTTTCCCGTCAACCCTAAAATCATTTTCCCGACGGTCATAAACCCTTTTCCCAGCAGCTATGAACCATTCTCGGCGGCTGCAAAATCACGTCCCAGCGACTGCAACATCTTTCCCAGCGGCCGCAACATCTTTTCCCGGCAGCCGCGAACCATTTCCCAGCAGCTGCAATATCGTTTTCCTGACAGTTGTAAAACCTCTTTCTCGGCTACCGTGAACCATTTTCTGGAAGCTGCAACATATCTTCCGACAGCTGTAATTTATTTCCCGGTGACTGCGACATATCTCCCGCCGCTGTAAAACTTTTCCCTGACAGCCGTAATTTTTCCCGATCCCGTAAATTCTTTTCCTAGCTGCCGTGAACTGTTTTTCCGGTGGCTGCAACATCTTTCCCAGCGGCTGCAACATCTTTCCTGGTGACTGCGACATATTTCCCGCCACTGTAAAACTTTTCCCTGACAGCCGTAATTTCTCTCGATCCCGTAAATCCTTTTCCCAGTGGCTGTGAATCTTTCCTGGCGGCTGCAACATCTTTTTCGTCGGCTGTGATATCATTTCTGGCAACTTGCAGTCGTAACTCCTATGTTAACGGAAGAATTGCTCCAAACTTGCTAAACTATGGCTCTGGTTCATCCCAGTCGTGCCGGCGAATTCATCATTCCGACACCGAGGACGCGATGGTTTGTCTTTCATTGGCAAAAGGAATTATTGCATTATTTATGACTGTGCACGAGTCTGATTCTGCAACGTCACCAACTGCACGCTCCACCATTATCTGCAGGTTATCCGACGCACAGTCTCATGAGGTATGGCTTTCATTTATCACGTGATTAAGTGTTGATATCATTTAAACAATATCAGTCATACCTTTACTCGTATTACCATTATACCTGATTAAACCTTTCCCTCGTACGACGTAAACACTAACAACTGCCACCTTCCCCAATTCGGCATGGAAATTTCGAACGTTTTTCTGTGCTCAACTTTCCAAATTTGCCTATTCTCTCAACGTCTTCACTCAGCGATTCGTGCATCCTCTGTGCTGCAACTTCCATTCTCCGATTCTACCATTTGTGGGATAGCAATTTCAGCCTATAGCCAAGACCATGGGGATTCCAGTTTGTCACGAACCTGTGAATACACAGGAACTCAGAAAAAATCTTCAAGTTCTTGCCATTTTTCAAGCTGCAGGCTGGCTCAAGTTTTTTGAGCGACTAGATGGATTCAATCGGGAAGCAGCCTTGCAGTTTGCTCTAAACCTCACCAAAACTCACTCTACGGTGTGGGGGCTGCGCATAGAGGTCTCTGAGGCCATTATATCTGAGGTTACGGCCATCCTGCTGGTGGGAAAGTCATGGTTTAACCGACGAGTCCCCGCAACGACTGCACGGGAAGCATTTTTAATGGAGGGGGAGCAAGTAGAAGCGTCAAGAAGAGGGATCGCACTGCACTCATTGCCGTGGCCATGGGACCAGGTTGTTGTCTTCCTCAAGAAGTACATCACTTGTGAAGGTAGATATCAAACTGTGTATAATTATGAACTCCCTTTACTTTCTCATCTCCGCCATGGAATTTTATTAAACATTGCATATTATCTACTGCATGACTTGCGTCATATGGAGGCATTTTTCCAGTCTGCTAAGCACCCACTTTCCTCCCTCATCCACCATGGCCTTATCAAATTAATAATTGTAAGAACCCTTTCCCTGCATCATATAACCTGGGAACAATTTATAGCTCGAGCTCAACAACCCGTCCCCATGCGGGTTGTCCCATTACAGCAGATAAGAGTCCCACCACAACAGGAGGATCGGAGTCCCTCCACTGAAGTTGGGGGGGGATGAAATTGCAAAAGAACAGCAATCGGGGGCACAAGCAGAGCCATCCAGGGTGGATGAAACTATAGTATAAGAACAGCAACCGGGGGCACAAGCAGGACCATCTGGGAAGGATGAAACTATATTAGAAGAAGAGCAATTGGGGGCACAAGCAGAGCCATTTGGGGGGGATGAAACTCCATTAGAAGAAGAAAAATTGGGGGATGAAACTCCATTACAAGCAGATCCATCGGGGGAGGGTGTAGATAAAAATCTTGTGGAAAACACCGATAATAGGGCAGCTCCGACAGCAGAAGGTGAAATTGGAGCAGCATTAAATGCTGCGACAATTGAACCTGAAGGTGACAGAGCCAGGGCAATAGAAGAAAACATTGAGCTGGTAACTATTGAATCCTCACCTGAGTGGGAAGGAGGAGCTTTAATTGAAGAAGAACAACATGAGAGGCAAGAAAACATTCCTTCGACCTCAGCTGTGAATCCCTATATACCAGCTCCACAAAAGTAAACACCACAAAGGAAAAGAAAGGGATTAATCAATGAATTTAGCATAACCGCACCAATCATAAAGAAAAGAAATCGATTAGCTACAGCAGCAGAGGCAGCCAGAAAAAGATGGGCAACCCTAGAGGCACGGGTTGAGCCCCCGGTCCTTATACCAAGACCAATGGATGCTCCACAAAGGTCAGTGGAGGAAGAACCTGGAATTGAAGGACTTCTGGCTGAGAATGCACTATTAAAATAAGACCTCCAAGTACTTCGAAGGGTGTTGGAAACGTGGAAGGAAACCTGTAGAAAACAAGGAGAAAGAAAAATGTATACATTGGTAGAGGCTGCAGACCAACTGGAGGGATCAGATTCTGCTGAGCCTAGCAAGGAGGATGAACGAGTACTCTGTCCCACCTGTGGAGAAATCTTCAAGGAGGCAGGCCACAAGATTATACTTCGTACCTGCTCAGCACAACAGCCTGTAGCCACAATAGAGGAAGCTGCAGAAAAAGAAGATGCTGCCACACAAGAACCAGCATCTTTACACATCCTTGCTGAAGCTACCACCAATCCTGTGACAGAGGAGCTAAGGGATGAAATCATGTATGATGATGGGGATAAAGAATTGACTGTAACCCCAGAATGCTCCCACGACACAGAGATTATAGAGCAGATGGGAGAAGAACCGGGGATGGGCGACACTCTGGAGCCTAATGAGGAATTCTATATTGTAACCCCAGAATGTTCCCATGACACAGAAATTTTAGAAGATGAGCCACAAGGGCAGGACATTGATAAACTTGAACAGGGTGCTGTAACACAAGAACCAGCAAACCTGAGTGTACCTGTCCAACCGGCCAAGCAGATGGGAGAAGAACCTGGAATAGAGGACACTCTGGAATTTAATGATGAACTCTGGGTTGTAACCCTAGAGGGTTCTCATGACACAGAGCTCATAGGAGAAGAGTTGCAACAACAGGAGGATGAAGAGGCAAGCCAGGATGTTGTTACACAAGAAACAACATCCTTGGAGGCTGCAGCAGGAACTCCTGAATTTCATTTGAAAGATAACCTTGGAATGGATATCATTCCCGATACACAGTGGGGTGAAGATGAACAGGTACAGACACCATGCTCAGGTGACACCGAAATCTTGGAGGAGGAGCTGCAGAATGAGAAGGATATCCAATCTCAGCAGCAGAAGGACAAAGAAGACACTGTTACACAAGAACCAGTGTCTCTAAAAGCAATGAAGGCAGCTGCTGAAGAGAGTCTAAAGGATGTTGCTGTTACACAAGAACCAACAACTCTCTTATTAGACTTAGATGTGCTGGAAGACACTACCCCACAAGAACCAGTGCTTTTACCTCCTAGAAATGTCATTGATTTGGATTCAGATTAAATATTTCTTTTCAAGTCCTCCCCAGGCACAGCATATAATGAGACTGCAGGAAGAAGTGATTTCCAGTTTTATCAATTACATTTTTAGACACCAGCAGGTAGCATTAGAAGGACAGATGGGGTGCCTGAGTTTCCCTACAATTTTTCCTCTCTCCATGGATAGAGCTCAGTATAGGATTCAAATTCCAAATGATGCAGGTTGTTGCATGAGGACATGCAACAGGGTAGTTGGGGGGAGATGTTGAGTTCAGAATTGGCCCCTTCTAATCATCCTTGATCACCTTTCCTTCCCCTGTCCTACACCATTTATCATGCTAATCAGACCTGTTATCTTTAGTTTATTCCCCCAAAATGCCAAGGTATGACTGATCATTGCTTTATCTTATTAATGCTTATGATTGTGATAATTAAAGCTGTGTATCTCTCAATTGTGCTAACATGTTATGATTTATGAAGGTAGTTTGAGATAAGTGGACTACAGGAAGGTGGGGCTGAACAAGTCTTGAAAGAAGGGATGTTCGCTGCTCAAAAGGATCCTCGAGGCTTCAATCATCAATTAGGGCACATGGTTCCAATATAACATCCTAGGTGGAGCTGTGACAGGGCAGTTGTAACAGAATGCGCTATAATTGGAGATATTTAGTATGTCGCTGCTCGAGTATAGCTGTGATCTGGAAAGATCGCCACTCCTGGGCCAATGAACAACTTTCTCACATTTTTATGTCTTTACTTTGCCACGTATTGTAACAACTAGTGTTATTTAGGGCGCCTGAAGATCAGAGATCTTCATGGCTGCCCGTTAATAGGATCGGATGTTAGAATCTGTATGTATAAATATGGGGAGCTACCTCGACCCAAGGGGTTGAACAACAGATAATTAATTCATTGTATTAGCAGCAAAAGAAAACTGTGTAATCATTCTTCTGTTAATATAAGGAGTTACTTCTGAGTTAAAGGAACTTGCGTTGTTCAGCGAGTGTTTCTGTGTGAAGGCTGGGCCCGTCTTCCACAGAGATTGCTGAGTTAAATTAGGACTCTTTAATTTATTGTTGTGTGATGTTTTGTTCATGATATTTCTTTTGTACGCAGCAGTAGTAATTTTTGTGTGGATTCCCAGTATAATTAAGATTATGTTTCTTTGAAATTGGCAAGTAATACAAAGTGACAGTCGACTGAGTAGAAAATTTATGCAATTCGTGTCACAATTGTACACAGCCTTGTTCATCTCGCAGTTAAGTTGTGATCCCATGAGCCTCTGCAATTTATCTTTCCTGTTATGACTATTGATTTTCATCCCTGTAATTCAATTTCTTAGAACAGCTGAACTCAATCCTTTGCAATTGAATTTTTAGATTAATATTCAGTTTCTGCTTATGGTTTTCAAGAGTGATCAAATTGAAGAAGTGAGTTACTTGTTCTAGGATTTGAATAGGATTTATTTTTATCTGCAATTGTCTTTGAATCTTATTTTATTTCTTGTTGATGCATGGTAGAAAGGAATTGAAATTATAGCATTTAGACAGCAACTGGGATTACACAGCTCTTTGGGATGAACATAGTTGTTAGAGGATAACAGTATTCAATTATAGTGATTTGGTGTTTAAGCATAGACTGTGCATCTATCCTTTGAAATAAAAGACTTTCTTGGGTTGACAATAAATCTCATCTGCTCTGTATGTCGGAATAATTTATCTGCATATAGGGTGCTCGACATTCACCAGTCTTATCTTGAGGATGCTATGAGATTCGACCCGTGACCCTAGTTTCGATAAGTGTCTGCGTGTAAATCTTTAACAGTTGTATTCATCGTTGAATGTACTTTATGGCCATTGGTAGGTTCTTGATTGGACAGAATACTAAGTCTGTGTGTTTGTAAAGGTCCGATGTCTCATGGAAGTACTAGGGTGATAGGTAATAGCGATAGCTATGTAAGATGTTGTTGCGTTTTATGAGAAGAAAAGTATCTGAGAAAATAACGATTTATGTCCTAGCTATTGACTTAGTTTTTGTAATAGAATATATCAATGAAGAAGCAAATGTCTATATCTGTTGTTTTCTTTTTGTAATAGAATATATATATGTAATAGAAAATCTATTTAATTCAATGAAGCAGAAGAAATACCAATCCCTATTTTGTAATAGAATATAAATAGTTGACTGTAGCAGATATTGGCTGAATTTGATATAAATTTGAATAACTGGGTTTGTAACAGTTTAGTCTATAAATCAACGATTTCTGCTAGAACGATTTCAGTAGTTAAATAACTATGTTGAAATTTAAACAAGAATTGATGGGTAGATAAGAGAGAGAAATAAAGATTAGACTTCAATGAAGTAAAACTACAATATGGTTGGCTAGCAAAGGCTAGCTACTAGGCCTGCTAGACAATGCCATTAGATCCTGGACATTTCTCGAATTTAGGCTAGTATAGAGACCCATATTAATTTAACATTCTATTTGTAAAAGAAACAATTACATGGGAAAGTCTCATAGAAGTTGTGTACCTGCTGATTTCTGTAGCTTTCTCCTGCTTACAATACCCTGCTGATTCCTGTAGCTTTCTCTTGTCGATAATGACCTGCACACTCAGCCAACTAGTGAATGCAAAACTACTGGACTCTTAGCTGACCTGTTAACTGATCTTGGATGGATGACTTTGGGACTACCACGTTCCTCCCAACCATGATTCTACAACCATTCCTGGTTCAGTAAGAATCCCCCTGAGCTGGTTCTGACATGCAAACTGAGAAGTATAGGCCCTAGAGGTGTAACTGGTTCAGATCTAGAAAATTTATGAGCAGAGTTCACTTATGGAATAGAGAGTTCTTCTTGGCATAATAATACCAAAAGAAAAAAGATCCCCCCAAACCTTGGGGTCTGTCCTCCTTAAGTAGGACAAATCTTGAATTATGACTATTGGAAATTACTGGTTTCTTTAATTTATAAAAACAATATTTGTTTACTTAACTACTAGTTATTTTGGAAACTAGGAGGTCTCACTTTGTTTTTCCCAAAGTGTTTTTTTTTATCTTTAATCTTTTTATAATAATAATAATAATATAATAATTACAATCCTATCTAAATATTAATAAATAATAAATTGTAAGTGGTAGCCCTCTTAAGCATAAGTATATATAATAAAACTAACAATATTATATATTGAAACTCCTAATTAATAATACTTAGCTTTGTGGTCCTTAAAATTTTTGTTTCTCACGTTGTTTCTTTTAAATTCTTTTTAAGGAAAGGGTCCACTTCTTTGGACGGTTTTGGTAAGCTGGTAAAGGCACCTCTAGTCTCTCCCTTTGCATGACAGATTCCCTCGTTTCAACATGGTAGTTCCCGCAGTAGATGATGATAATAAGATTTATTTAATCAAGTCGAAATAGTTGTGATAAGACACGCAAGTGTTATTCGGAGTCCTCTTGACTCAACACTTGAGGTCTAGTAACCCCGAGTGCTCTTCAGAGCCCTTTAACTCAACACTCTCACATGGGCATTACGCTAGTGCAATTCCAGAGCCTCTACTCAACACTAGAGCTAGAATGTGGTTGTGAGGCACATCTAGGATATTTTAAGTGGCCTCGGATCCGGTAATCATTTCGTTCAAGCTTGGAGTGCTCCAGGGCTTATGTCCAACACTCAACGTACCTCAGGGCTTAAGCTCAGTACACAATAAGAGTCCTTTAGATACATCGGGGCTTAGGCCCAGTATATAGGTCATCCGTGTGTTTCTGAGTCCACGCTCAACACACTACAAAATCAGCCATATGAATCATGCTCTGCACAGTATAGTGTAATGAAAGAGGAAAACTCAGTATATCATAATTTGTAACAAATTCTTGTAATACAACATAGTTTATTCATTCGGGATTTCCTGCTCAATATATATATATCTAGCAATGAAACAATCAGGGTCCATGCCCAATATATCAGCTCATGAAAGCATAAATCAAAACATACTAATGTTATGCTAAAATAATAAATCACATATGTTGGGGCCATAGCCCAATATAACATCATAACCTAGTTAGTCAAAAAGTTGGGATATTACAGTAGGAATCTGGGTAGATGACCCTTCATCAGGACCACGTGCTTGAGTTGCATCCCAATCATATGCGAAAGGCATCGACACCCACCTGTAGCGATGCCTGTGTAATATGCCATTAGATGTAATAAGTTAGATTTATTAAAAATTAAAACTAAAACATAATTTAAGTTATAATTTAAAAATTGAAACATAAAGTACAAAAATAAATTACTAAATGTGATTAAATAACATGAATTGGAACATAAATTAAAACTCACCTCTATGTCTAGACCCGGCTGGTCAGGACCTTCGCGGTCCTCATGTCTATCATCAGGAGCAATGCCCTTTCCTTTTCCCTGTACAATTTGAAATTCATTTGAAGTTAAGATCTAAAACATAAAATTAAGAAAATTAAGAAATAAAACATAAATTATTTAAACTAAGAAATAATAAACACAAATTAAATTGGAACATAAATTATAACTTACCTCGACTACTGTCATCCGCGGGTTAGGATGAGCGGATGGACCAACCGATTTCTCACTACCAAAGAGTTGATCCATGAATGTGGTCCTCTGCATGGAGCAATAGAATGCAACTCCCTTAATTATTATTGACCATTCAATTTACGACATATAATATGATGTAACATGAAAACATATATACATAACTGTACAAAATTATACCTGTCTTGGAGCGACGTATCTACTATACAACCGAAAGTATGGATCTCGGGTTGACTCAACATACCCCAATATGGCCTCGCCATCTGAACTCCTGAGTAGGTCACTATCGACATACTCTATCTCTGGCTCTACACGTGCAGGGGGTGGTCTAGATGCATCTCCATGCATATCAACAACAACACTACCCATGGCAGTGAACAACGACTCTGCAATGACCTGATAACCATCCTGTCTGGAATTGATACCAACCTCGAAGGGGGTGGCATGAAGGAAGGGTCTCTACGAGCTCCAGCACGTTGGTAGGAGCATCCCCTACCAGCCCCAAAGAACTCGGACCCTATGCTAGTGTAATCTGGGTGCATATCCAAAACAAACTCTGCATAAATATGTTTTGCAAAGTACAATGGGACCTGGTCATGGTGGGGGAACATGCCCCATGCTCCGACGAATCTATCATATAAATATGGTGCAACGGCCTCCAACTTAAACTCCTTGAGTCTAAGTGGTTGACTGGAAGGGTGGTCAGGAGGGATGTCGAACAAAGTACCCTTGATGTCATGCCCTTTTATGGGGACTTTGCATCCTCCCATTTGTGGATCCCAATGACATCCCGTCTCCTCCTCTGGCATGAAAAATGTTAATTTTTTTGATAATTTCATTCATAGATTATCTAGGATCCTACTAAGAGAATAACATGCACAGCATAACAATCATAAACACAAGAGACATAGAGTTTCCTCGGGGAAAACCAGAAGGTGAAAAACCCCGCAACTTCCACAGATATAGAACGAGCACCCATACAAAGATCACAAAGATCAATCCCCAAAAGATAGATGTCTTCAACAGCTGCTCTTCCTCCACTTGTGTGCACTTCCCTCTCTCAACTATGTGAGTTGGATAAGTGAATGAATGAGCAAATAGAGAGAGACACACTCTCTATTTATACAGCAACTTAACCTGCCTTTATCCCTAACTAGGCTAACTTCTTAAGGAAGCCTAATAACCCATCCACATGACACATGTAGGGCCGACCCCACCAAGGTGGTCTAATAATCCATCAAACAATACTTGTGACACTTGTGACACTTACAATAATACTTGCGACTCTTGCGACACTTACAATAATACTTGTGACTCTTGCGACACTTACAAATACAAATGACCACACTTCTGAATGGAGGAATAATGCATCTCCAACAGGAATACAATAAAGCAAAATTTTAATACATAGAATAATATCTTTTGAAGTTACAAATACATCAATACTCCCTCTTAACTAGGAAGTTATTCTCTAGACACAGGTCATCAATACATATCACCACAAGTCTTCAATTCTAGAGTTGGATCATCGTCACTAGATCACGGAGCATCATCATCACTGTTGCTGATGTACTCGTCATCTTGATCAATGTTGATATCTCTTAATTCTTGTCTTAATAGGAAGTTCTACAGAGCCAACCCTTTTTAATGTCGGATGTAGGCCTAGCCTCCATGTAGGTCTTCATCATCTATGCACGTGGAAACCAGTGGAACCTCGGGACTAATTATGTGCATCATTGCAAAACCTGACAAGAGCATCCAAGGATCCTTTATGTTCCCAGCACGACTGGAAAGATCTCCCAGGACTGATTACATGCAACCTTAACAAAACCTTAAAAGAGAATCCCATGAATGTTTATGTTCCTAACATGACCGGCAAGATCTCTAAAGAGCATCCTAAGACTTTTACGTGCTCAGCACAACCTATCGGATCTCCAGGACTGATTACATGTGAACTTCACAAAACCTTAAAAGAGCATCTTTCCTAGCAAGATCTCTAAAGAGCATGACAAGATTCATTATGTTCCCAACACAACCTATCAGATCTTCAGGACGGATTACATATGAACAGGAAAAACCTTAAAAGAGCATCTTGCCCAGCAAGTCTCTAAAGAGCATCTCTAGGACTCATTACATGCCCAGCACAACCTATGAGATCCCCAGGATGGATTACATGCCTATGAAAAAGACCTCACAAGAGCATCCCAGGACTTATTTACGTGCCCAACACAACCTATGGGATCTCCCAGGATCCATTACATGTCCAACCAGCACAGCCTGCACCATATCCACGGCCACGAAGCATCATCCGGATGTTCATGATCATATGGATCACCGCTACTCATGATCATACGGATCATCATTTGGAACATCATATCATGCAGCCCTTATATCCTTAGCCATGGGAGGACCCACCTTCCACCATGCTAGGAATGGCTTCAGCATCTGTGTCCTGTCACTCATCTGGAACATCATCCGGATGTTCATCATGAAGAGCATCACTCGGATGCTCATCACTCAGCACTTACATCCACAACCATGGGAGGAATCTCTTGCCACCATGCTTGGAATGGCTCATGCAAATGTCTCCCATCACTTCCTCCTGGAAGTATTCTGAATCTGTACGACACCAAGCCTCTCTCTGAATTATTCAAACTTCACTCTGGCTAGTGGCTTGGTCAACACATCTACTATCTGCTCGTCCATCGCAACATACAAGATATTCACTGCTCCTCTCTGCACCATATCCTGGATATAGTGATATTTGATCTCAATATGCTTCAACTTCTCATGGAACACCAAGTTCTCTGGCAACTTCACACAACTCTGGTTGTCACAATAGATACAAGTAGCATCCAACTAGAGATCAAATAAATCAGACAGTAGCTGCCTAATCCATACTTCCTCACAACTGGCTGAACAAGCTATGACATACTCTACTTCGGCTGTACTCAGTGCTATGCAGGATTGCTTCCTGCTAAACCAAGAGATCACACCTGATCCCATATTGAAGCAGCACCCCGAAGTGCTATTCCTATCTACAGCACTGGCTTCCCAATCTGAATCAACATAACCCTCCAGGTTAAACTTTTGATTTGCATCATACTTGATCCCATAATCAATCGTACCCTTTAGGTACCTCAGAATATGCTTTACCGCAACCAGGTGAACATGTCTAGGATCCATCAGGAACAGGTTCAAAGTGTTCACCACAAAACAAATATCTGGTCTCGTATTCATCAGATACATCAAGGACCCAATCATCTAATGATACATCATGACATCAACCGACTCTGATGAAGCATCACTCAATAGCTTTAGGTTCAATGCCATAGGTGTGGCCATGGCCTTGCAGTCCATCATCCTGAACCACTTCAGGATCTCTACTGCATACTTTCCTTGTCCAAGGAAGATTCCATCTGCACTCTACCACACCTACATACCTAGAAAGTGATGCATCATACCCAAGTCCTTCATCTCGAACTCGGCAGCAAGCTTCCTCTTTGTGTCGGAAATCAATCGATCCTCACCTGTCACAAATGGGTCATCCACATACAGTAGGAGTATCACTAGATTTCCTTTTTCAACCTTGTAGTAAAGGTTGGAATCCGCTTTGCTCTTAGTAAATCCCAAGCTGGATAGGAAGCTGTCTATCCTGCCGTACCATGTCCTGGGTGCCTATTTCAAACTATACAAGGCCTTCTTCAATTTGCACACATATGACTCCTTGTCATGTGTCTCAAAATCGAGTGGCTGCTCCACATACACTTCCTCTTCAGCTACACAATTCAAGAAAGTTGTCTTGACATCCGTCTAGTGTATCTTACACTTCATTACTGCAGCGAGAGAAAAACCTATTCTGATGGAAGTGTATCTGGCTACAAGTGCAAAATTCTCTTCATAATCTATCCCCTCTTTCTGGTAGAAGCCACGAGCAACAAACCTTTCCTTGCATTTCTCTATGCTACCATCTGTAGCATGCTTGATCTTGTAGATCCACTTTGGAAGTCATGACAGACTTCCCTTCTAGTCTTGGGAGCACATCCCAAACATCATTCTTCATGATCGACTGGTATTCCTCAACCATGGAATCCTTCCATTCTGCATCCCTTATCCTGGGAACTTCAGATTCTTCAATAGGTAGTTTTCTTGAACTTTGTCGCTGAAACAAATGTTTTTGTCCTTCTTTTGTAGGTGATTGTACACGATCTTTCCTACAAGTCAAATTCAATTGCATGATTAGAAACTTCTCATAGTTTTTAGAACAAAATCTTACACATAAGAATATATGTCATACAGGCATGCAATTATCTTAGCCAATGCTTCAATACAACATTTGTCCATATCCCGTGTTCATATGGTAACTTTCTAGATGCCTTCCATCTCTACCAGAACATTGTTAAGAGTGTGCACTACTCCCAACATGTCATCAAAGAGGTTCCATTCTAAGAGGTTCCATTCTAGATAAGTAGAAATGGGATGTTGTACAGTATCGTAGGCTACTTATCTATTACTATATTAGTAGTATCATGTTCATTAATGCAACTTTTCTAAAATGCATAATATACATCCTAAATCTAGGAACATAAGTATGTACATGTCTGAACGACATCATTTAAGCAATCATATAAGAAATGACAATTCAAATACTTATATTTTTTTGGTTGTTGGGTGGACTCCCTCTCAATCTTTGCTTCCTTGCAAGAGCTACTGGAGTCTCTGATACTGTGCACCTTAACCAATGTTGAAAATGGATGAGAGGTTCTTCCTTTTTGCAACTCCATTCTGATGTGGATTGTAAGGAGTGGTCAACTCCCTCTTAATCCCTGAGTCACTGCATAACTTCTTCAAGTCTTCTGAAGTGAATTCTACACCATTGTTGGATCGAAAATTCTTGATTTTCTTTTCATTGTGGTTTTCTATCAAGGCTTTGAGTTCCTTGAATTTGTTGAATACTTCATCTTTGATCTTCAAGAAATAAATCCAAGTCTTCCTAGAGAAATCATCGATGAAAGAAACATAATATACAAACCCACTTAGAGAACTGGATGACATCGGACCGCATACATTGGAGTGGATAATTTTCAAGATTCCTTATGCCTTGCTTTCACTGCTTGGAAATGCCTTCTTTGTGTTCTTTCCTTTTGCACATCCTTTGCAAACACCTTCATGCTTTGACTGTATTTCAGGAAGACCTTCTACTTCTTTTCTTGCAATTGGTAGTGCTCTATAGTGTACATGTGCAAGCCTTCTATGCCAAAGTTCACTTGGCTCCATGGATTCATGTACCATGGCTTCTTCAGGTTGTCCCTTCAATTTGTACAATCCTCCCTCTTGCTCTCCAATCACTACTGCATCATTAATGGTCTTACCTTTTGGCCACATAAGTACTTGGCCATCCAAAATGCAACTCTCATCCCTTTTGCATCCAAACATGATATGGAGAGGAGATTCTTCTTAAGTCCAGGTACATATAGAACATCTTGCATTTTTAAAGACTTCCCAGAGTCTTATTTGTAGGAGGCTTCACCACTTCCCTTTATTGAGTATTGATAGTCATCCCCAAGTTTCACCTTATGAGGTGAATCATGTTCAGATAGGTCCATAAGAGATTCTTTAAATCCCGTCATATGTTTAGAAGCCCCACTATCAATAAGCCAATCATTACACCCATGTGTAACAGTACCTGTGAGAGAAGAGATTAGAACGTACTCTTCATCACTTGAAGAGTCATCACTTTCCACTCTAGACTTCTTCTTGGGAGGTTCATCATCTTCTGTAGCATGAGCATGATACCTCTTCTTGGTCTTCTTCTTGTTGTTGTTGATAGAGATTTTCTTACTCTTTGGACAATCTCGGGCAAAGTGTCCCTTCTCATCACATGTGAAGCATCTCATATCTTTCTTCTCCCTTTGATGGTGGTGAGAAGATTTCTTGTGATGAGGTTTCTCCCTCTTAAAATTACTTCTCTTGGTGTGACCTATGAGAGCTTGTTCTTCACTTCCAATCTTTTCTTCTCGAGCTACAAGCCTATCTTCTTCTTGTGAGCATTCCTCCCACAGTCTACTGAAAGAGATCAATTTCTTTCTTGCACAGATTGATTGGACGAAAGAGTCCCATAACCTAGGTAGGCCATTCAATGTAGTCATGAAAATTTCTCCATTCTCCACTACTTCATCCACAGCTTCAAGTTGTTCTTTGATTTGAGAGACCTTAGTAAAGTAGGATTGGATGGTCTCTCCATTCTAGATCTTTACCCATTTCAATTGGTTCCGCGGAGTCATCTTCTGATTTATATTCTTTCCTTCAAACAACTTGGTCAAGGAGTCAAACATCTCCTTAGGTGTCTTTAGGGAAGACACATGGGGTATGGGATGGTCTTTTATGGAATCAGCAATGATTCTCTTGGCCTTGACAAAGTTCTTCTTGTGTAAGGCCTTAGCCTCATCTCCCTCTGGAACTGGAACCTCTTCTCTTATGTAGGTGCCCAATTCATTCTCTTCTAGGATTAACCCAATCCTATACTTCCATGCTCAGAAATTATCAGCCCCTTCAATATTATCCTCAATCTTGTTGTCGTGAGACATCTTAATGAGAAACTCAAATGGAAATAAAAGATTTAGGTCTTACCACTTGATTTGCTGAAACTAAATCTCGAGGTGGATTAGAGTTTGTTAGAGAAACCCTAAAAATTTAAGCTTTGAAATCCAAACTTCTGAATGGATGGAAAGATGTGCCTTGCTAATTTGATCAAGCTGGTATTATTCAATCTTTAAGTCTGCAAAATTAGACCCCTCAAAATTGACTTTGAAACTTTTGGATCTGCAGTTTCTAGTTTTCTGGTTTTTCGGTCAAAATCTTGAACTAGGGTTTGATAATTCCCGAGGTTCTTCCCAGCCAAAAAGTTCTATCTTTCTCTCTAATCTAATATTTTTCTAAGGAGCATCCAGCCGTGGTCTCAGATTTCAAAAATTCCAACTTTTGCAGAAACCCTAATTTCCCACCTTTCCGATCAAAATCCCTAACTAGGGTTTGATGGAGCTCGGGGTTCTACCCAACCAAAAAGTTTGATCTTGGTCTCTAAATTTTGATTTTCTTGAGGAGCATCTAGCCGTGGTCTCAGATTCCAAAAATTTCAACTTTCTTCGAAACCTTAATTTCCCGTAGCAGTGAGAGGCCAAAAACTAAAAATGCTCAGAATTGAATTTTGTCTCGACAGAAAGATGCACCCTTGTAAGGAGAGTCATCCTAGCCTCCTGTCTTTGATGATCTGAGGAGAAAAACCCAAATATTAAGAAGTCGTATCTTCTGCAGCTACACAGTGTCGTCTTCTTAATGCAGCTCTGATACCATCTTAATTTTTTCGATAATTTCATTCAGATATTATCTACGATCCTACTAAGAGAATAACATGCACAGCATAACAATCATAAACACAAGAGACATAGAGTTTCCTCGGGGAAAACCAAGAAGGTGAAAAACCCCGCAACTTCCTCAGAGATAGAATGAACACCAATACAAAGATCACAAAGATCAATCCCCAAGAGATAGATGTCTTCAACAGCTACTCCTCCTCCACTTGTGCACACTTCTCTCTCTCAACTATGCGAGTTTGATGAGTGAATGAATGAGAAAATAGAGAGAGACACACTCTCTATTTGTACATGAACTTAACCTTCCTTTATATCTAACTGGGACAACTTCCTAAGGAAGCCTAATAACCCATCCACATGACACATGTAGGGCCGACCCCACCAAGGTGGTCTAATAACCCATCAAATAATACTTGTGACACTTACAATAATACTTGCAACTCTTGTGACACTTAGAAATACAAATGATGACACTTTTGAATGGAGGAATAATACATCTCCAACAGGAATACATTAAAGTACAAGTGTAATACATAAAAGAATATATTCTAAAGTTACAAATACATCAACAAAAAAAACCAAATGTCACTAAGAGGTGAAGGTCCCACCCTCTTGTAGAGGGCCAACATCTCATCAACTGTTGATATCATCATGAATAAAGATCTTCGTGTGGGAGAATCCTCCCTCAATGTGCACACACATGAGTGCACCCACTCTCGCTGGGTAGTGATATCATCAAGAGTGATGTATGCGACCTCACCATCGTATGATCCCCGTGATGAGTCACCTGCGATCCCAACCAAAACAAAAATGTTACTTAAAATATATATTATAACTTGCAACTGAAATTCAATGCATTATATACTAAAAATTTACTGAAAATGTATCTAACAACAAATATGCACCTAATGCACTTGTGTCTTGCTACGCATCCCTCACCTGGGGATCAACATGTATGTCGTCGAGATGAACCAACACACTAGCTCTCCTGCTGCTGCCACCAGTGGTAACCGACCATGGTGTGGCCTCACTCCTCGATGAACGGGAGCGCTGCCGATGGCCTCCCTCTTGGGCAACATTAGATCCTCTCGTATGTCGCAGAGCACGAAGCAATGAAGTTCTCTCTTCAAAACTCTCTACATCACATTTCAATTTCTAATTCTATTTCTCTTTCAAATTTCACATTTAAAATTCAAATTCAAATTTCAAATTCTATTTCAAATTTCGCATTTCAAATACAAATTCAATTCAAATTTCAAACTCTATTTCAAATTTCACAATTCAAATTCATATTTCAAACTCTATTATAAATTTCACATTTCAAATTCAAATTCAATTCAAATTTCAAATTCAATTTCAAATTTCACATTTCAAATTCACATTCTATTTCAAATTTCACATTTCACATTTCAAATTCTATTTCAAGTTTCACATTTCAAATTCAAATTTCAAATTCAATTCAAATTCGATTTCAATTTCAAATTTTGATTTCAACTTTAAATTTCAAATTCAATTCCAAATTCAATTTCAATTTCAAATTTCAAATTTCAATTTCATGTTCAATTTCAAATTTTCATTGAACATTTTCATCATCATCTCTTGGTTTGTGTATATGGATTATTTAATTATGGATTTTCCATAAGAGAAATTGTAGGTCATTTTCCAAAGTAACATTGAATCGAAGGTTATAGATGGAGACCAAATGAGTTTTCTACATGTCATTGTGGTGTTGTTGAATCTAAGGATATAGATGAGGATTGATGGATTTTCTATATGTCATGAATGTTCCTCTTTTGTATATAATTTGGTTTTGCATGTCTTCATAAGACCGAAGATATAGTCCCCCAGCATTCTTCCCCGTATCTCTAGAGTTGCCTTCAAGATTTTCCTCTCTTTTCTCAACTTGATTCTCCTTCTCTAAATCAAAATTTATTTCTAGTCACTAAAATCTACTTGGCTCAAAAATTTATATCTATCTCAAGTAGCTCTTTCTAATACTAGTTCAAAAGTGCATGCAATCTAGCTAAATCCCTAGCCTTTTTGTAGTAGTTATTTACATGTTAGATAGTGATTAATTTGCATTGCTTCAAAATATTTAGCTCATTGTCCTCAAAAATACTTTTTTTAGGCTTTGGTATCCCTAAAGGGATTTCCATTTTCCTAATGATCAAGGGCTCTTCATTTTCCATTAATGAATAATTTATATTGAATCTATCTTGGAAATTGATGAAGCATTGAGAATGACGAATGATGAAAATGAGACTACATAATGAAGGTTCATGAAAACATGGAGAATGTTGAATATTATGTGGGGACGTTAGACATCCTTGAGTCTTGAAACCCTCACATACCGTCAAGGAAAGTGTCTCATCTAACCATGTCAAATTTTGACGCATACAGGCACAGTTTGAAGAAATTTCAACGTTGCCCCCATTCATTGCTCACCATGCGGCATCAGTGGATGGCATTGGTGATGGGCATGTTGGAAGACGTTCCATGATAGATGCAAATGTGGGCGATGTCAAAGATTATGCGAGGACATCAAGTATCCTTGAGTCTTGAAACCCTAGCATACCGTCAAGGCATGTATCTAGTCTAACCATGCCAAATTTTGACTCATACAGGAACAATGTGAAGAAATTTCAATGTTGGCCCCATTCACTACTCATTGTGCGACATCAGTGGATGATGTTGGTGATGGGCATCTTGGAAGACGTTCCATGATATTTCAAGAGAGTTTCGACAAATATTCTATAGATGGGAATGAAGAATGATGACAATGAGACTACATGATGAACGTTGATGAAAACATGGATGATCTCAAAGATTATGTAGGGATGTCAGGAATCCATCTTGAGTCTTGAAACCATCACATACTATGAAGGCTTGTTTCTAGTGTAACCATGTCAAATCTCAACGCATACAGGAACAATTTGAAGAAATTCAATGTTTTCCCCATTCAATTCTCACCATGTAGCGTCAGTGGATGACATTGGTGATGGGCGTGTTGGAAGAAATTCCATGAAATTTCAATGAGAATGGCGAATGATGATAATGAGACTGCATGGTGATGGGCATGTTGGAAGATGTTCCATGAAATTTCAAGAGAGTTTTGACAAGCATTCCATAGATTGTAATGGCGAATGATGATAATGAGACTGCATGATGAACATTGATGCACACATGGATGATCTCAAAGATTATGTAGGGAAATTAGGCATCCTTGAGTCTTGAAATCCTCGCATATCGTCAAGGCATGTGCCTAGTCTAACCATGTCAAATTTCAACACATACAATATTAGTTTGAATAAATTTCAATGTTGGCCCCATTCATTGCTCACCGTGCAGCATTAGTGGATGACATTAGTGATGGGCATGTTGGAAGACGTTACATGAAATTTCAAAAGAGTTCTGACAAACCCCTAAATCCTCCAACCCACAATCCATTGACCCTTAAATCCATAAGCTCTAATCCATAAACCCTTAAGCCCTCAACACTATTTAATCACTAATCCCTTAACACAAAATCCGTAAATCCCCTAGCCCCTAAGCCATCGAACCTTAAACACTTAAACCCTAATGGCGTTTATTGATGGAGTTCCTCTCCCATCTACACCGAGAACATTGCTAATAAGAATTTTTTGTTAAAGAGGAATGAAATTCTTTTGTTTATTTAGGAATTCCAATATATCAAGGTCGATGTAAGGCCTCAAATTGGAGGGGAGTTACTGAAAAAATTAAAACAAGAATGAGCCAATGGGGTTGCTGGTGGCTAAATCCAATAGGTTGAGTGGTGCTTTTAAAATCAATGTTATCATCCATGTCTATATATCATAATTCAATTATTCTAGCATCTACATGGGTATCCAACCAAATTGATGAGTTACAACAAAATTTTATATGGCAATGAGGTAAACCGAATTTGAAAAAATATTATCTAGTCAATTGGAAATAGTTATTGTGCCTATGGAATATGGAGGTTTAGAAATAAGAGACACTAATCTAATGGATAAAGCGCTAGGAGAAAAAATATTATGGAGTCTCTACAGATGAATATGCATGGTGGAAACAATATTTCACAAGTAATTTACCTATGAAACCCTTTTAAGGATCGCATTAAACATTTTTAAAGCCATCACTAACCAAATGCCACATGTCATTTCATAATTGGTCACCTTGGTAGTGTGGGGCCATGTATCTTGTGGTGGTGTGGGAAGATGGATGCAATATAAAAACATTCTAAATGAGAAGTGATCAACCCCTTTCCTAGATCATTTCATTTTAGAATAAACAAGCATGCAGAAGTGAGGGGTAGGGTAAGGTTAGAAGATGAATGGAACAACCCTGCCTACCTATTGCATTTTGGGAACAACCCTCCAAGTAAGTGATGTATGATGCAGGGGTGAAGGAAAGGAAAGAAATAAGAAAATTCATTGAAATGGTTGAGAATCCGTAGTGGAAATTAATGGAATCTTGTGGAGAATCCGCGGTAGGTAAATTCATGTTGTCAATGTTTCGAGCCATCCTTGGCTCATCATCAGGACATTAATGATCCAACCCAATTCATGTCAATGTTCAAAAATGGAAATATTAGAGGATTAATAGATTTGTTAACGTATAAATTTTAATGATTTATAAAAACCATATACATATTAAAAAAAATTATACATATATATTAAAAACCTAAATTTTTTTATATATATTAAAAATTGATATGATTTTTAAAAAGTATACATATTGTATATTAATAAACTAATCATTAATTTATAAGCTTATTAGATTATTAGGTTTTTAAATTAGTGTTTAGAAAATAAACAAAAACATTAAAAAAGAGGAAGAAAAAGTTATCTTTCAAAAATTATGAGAAAGGATTTTTATAGTATCCCTATGCCTATAAGTTCATTTATTTATTTGTCTTTTGTTTATAATCTTAATTTGAATCTTAATATTTTCTAAATTATGTTTTTAATTATTTATATATATTTAATCTTATTTTAATTTATATTTATAAATTCATGTAAACTATTTATAACCATATGTACATTTTCAGCAGCATAATTTTAATAAAATAATATAAGGAATTATAATTTAATGAAAATTCAAACTAAGTTTCATTATTCAAAATGAGTATAATGGTGGGTATAGTAAGATTTATATTTAATTTAATTTAATTTTAAATTCATATAAATTAATCATAATCACATGTTAATAATTAATTATATATGTTATTTAAATTTTTAAAATTTATTAAAAATTTAAAATAAAGCACTACATTCTTTAAATACATAATTTTAAAATAAGGTACTACATTCTTTAAATACATATTTTAAAATAAATTATTTAAAATATAATAAATAATATAATCTAATATAGATATAATATTTTTTTCATTTACATAATTTAAAAATATTTTATTAATGATATATTTACTATACATTTTAACAAACAAGAATAAATATATTATTTTTTAAAAATAAATTAAGTAAAAATTAATAAATAATATATTATTACATAATTAATAATATATTATTAATATTCATTTTTAAATTTTTTATATTATATTATTAATATTAATGTTTTGTGATGTTATATTGATAGGTTTAGAGTTATAAGTTAAGTAATGTAATATATCATTACTATTTTTTCAATCCTCTTGGCGTTCTCAGAAGATTGAAAAAAAACGGGCAGCATTTCTGCTTGTCAAAACACATTTTAAAATCAAGTCGGTAGCATTTATGGAGTGAAATGCTACCGGTTGATATAAACAAAAATATTTAAAAAATAAATACAAAATAAATTTAAAACCCTAAACATATTTCAAATTTCAAATGGTTTTTGGTTTTTGTTTTAGTTTGCAAACGGTTTTTTGTTTTGTTCTTTTTTTTTAAATGGTTTTTTGTTTTTTGTTTTTTTTTCAAATAGTTTTTTCTTTCAATGGTTTTTCTACAAGTAAAATATGGCTTTTGGTTTCAATGGGTAATCCACACAAATTTATAAAAATCAAATATAATTTACATTTTATAAAAAACCCAAAATTTTATACAAAACACACAATTTTATAGAAAAAAATATTTTCTTTTTCTTTTTTTAAACAAATTGTAGGAGGAATTGCACCTACCTGGTGGATAAGAAGCCATTGTGGGAGGTGGCCTTGGGAGGTGGCATTGGGTGTGGTGACATGTTTCGCAGGGGCTCGATCGAGGGCATCGATTTTGTGCTGCTCCCAGTCGCTGTCAAACCTTGTAGAAAAATAGGGCCGATCGACCGATCGGGCCCTTTTTTTTCTGTCTTAGACCTTGATCGAGCAATAGCTCGATCAAGGGTCTAACCAAGCTCTTGATCAAGGTTTTTTAAAACCCTCGATCGAGGTATTTTAAAATCCTTGATCAAGGTATTTAAATCCCTCGATTGAGCTTTTAAAACCTCGATCGAGGGCTTGAAAAGACCTCGAATTTTATTTTTTTTTGGCTTCCAAGTGCCAAAAATCGTGAACCACCTTCATGGATTCACCCTACAGTCTGAATGAAAAAGGTCTAATGTTGTACAAAAATAGACTGTATGTACCAAATGTACCCGAAGATGATAACAATGTTACTAAAGGATTATTTCTGTCCAGATATGAAGAATGAGGTGGCTGAATACATAGCTAGGTGCATTGAATGTTAGCAAGTTAAAGCTGAGCATCAACACCCAGCTGGTTTATTACAGCCATTGCCAATTCCAGATTGGAAGTGCAAAATAATCAACCTTGATTTTATAACTAGTTTACCTAAAAATCAAAAGCGTAATGATTCTATAATGGTAGTTGTGGATAAGCTTAGCAAAACAACCCATTTTATACCTGTTAAAACTACTTACAAGGCTGCTAACATTGCTGAATTTTTTATGAAACAAGTTTTTCGTTTGCATGGAATTCCTAAAGTCATAATTTCTGATAGAGACTCTAAATTTATGAGAAACTTCTGGAAGTCTTTGTTTAAAGGTTTGTATACTACATTGAATTTCAGTACATCTTTTCATCAGGAAACTGACGGACAAACAGAAAGAGTAAATCAGATTCTTGAGGATATGTTAAGAATGTATGCTAGAGATCAGACAAGCAAATGGGAGGATTATCTGCACTTAGTTGAATTCTCTTATAAAAATCATTATCAAGCTTCAGCTAAACTTAGTCCATTTTAAATTATATATGGTAGAAAGTGCAATACTCTTATTTCATGGAGTAATCCAGTTGACAGGTTGATGTTAGGACCTGAGTTATTGAAGTAAATGGAACTAACAGTGAAACAAGTACAAGGCAATCTGAAAATCGCACAAGATAGACAGAAGAGTCATGCAGATCTCAAAAGAACTCAGAAAGAGTTTCAGGTTGGTGAGCATGTTTTCATCAAGGTAAAACCCAAAAAGATATCCTTAAAGTTAGGGAGTTGTGTTAAATTAGCACCTCGGTATTGTGGACCCTTTGAAATACTGTTAAGGGTTGGACCAGTGCCATACCAATTGGACTTTCCACCAAATCTTAACATACATAATGTCTTTCATATTTCTATTTTGAAAAAGTACATACATGATGCTACTCATGTGATTAATTGTAATGATGTGCAGGTGGAACCCGAAGGAGAGTTTCTGGTGGAACCAGATTGTATCTTCAACAAGAGGGAAATTTTACTTCAGAATCACACCATTGGACAAGTAAAGGTGCAATGGAAGCACCTTAGTCCAGATAAAGCAGCCTGGGAATTGGAGAGTCATATGCGGGAAGCATATCCAATTCTGTTCCAAGAAGGCTGAGAGGATGATGAATAATGCAACATCGAGGATGATGTTGAACTTAAGAGGGGGTGTATGTCACATACCCAAAAATATGAATATTTTATATGTCATGAGAAAAACATTATGTTGTAAGCTATTTTAAAGTTTTTATAATTATTGACCAAGTGGGTTCAAGGATGACTGTAATTAAATACTCTAGTATTTTTATTATTATTAAATAAAAGAGGAGACAAATATCCAAAGGAGACTGTTAAAGAGTGTTCACTGACCCACTAGGAGGAATGAACTAGGGTGGAGAGCAAATTGACAATTGGAAGCATATTCATTCACTTCTAGCTGTTGCAGGTGGCAACTTTATTATATTTACGGTCATGTTCCCCAAGAAAGTGGACCAGAGCAGGTGGCTCAATAATTATGAAACTCGTCAACCAAAATACCTAGGCACTCTTTTTACACCCATCGAATTGAGCAGGGGGCTCACAATTGTTTTTCCTTGTGACAATTCTGAGAACATAAAAGTGGGAATGCACAAGAGATTTGATGAGGGGAAGGTTAGGGAGTGAATGGTAGAGTAAGTCTACAGATTTGAACTAGTATTACTGAGTGCAAAGTTGATACTGCTGAATGCAGAAGTCATACTACTGAGAACATAAACCATTACTGTTGAGTGTAGAGTTCATACTGCTGAATGCAGATGTCATACTACTGAGTACATAAACCATTACTACTGAGTTGTAGAAAGATAAATACTTTCCTCCACACAGTATCTTTGTCCTGGTGGTTCAGTGAACAGGCTCTGGGGTCCTAAGGAAAGTAACATTGACTGCTTTCAGGAAAAGGTTGGGTGGAATGGGCTCCTTTGGTTGTTTGTCCCCCTATATAGTTATCAGGTTTTTCATTGCTCCAGTTATTTAATTCTAGATTGTTAATCTACTTCTGAATGTTGCATTTTGCTTAACTATTAGATTAGAATTTTTGAATTGATAGCTTATTCTGCATAAATGGCTGAATGATTGAAACTAGAAATTAAATGATTAAATAATTCTCTCTGTATTTTTTCACTCTCCGAAGAGATGTACTCTAGTATAGAGGAGTTAATTTAAAGAATAGATTAGAATGATTCCAAAAGAATGTATGGGTTTCTAAAATTTTATTGGCATTTAGTTATTACATGAAATCATAATTTGTATATTGAAACAATACACAAAATACTCAGAGATACAACCTATTTCTTTTACAAATTCATAATGAATGCAGAACAGTAGCTAGTTGAACTATTAATACATAATGTTATAATTTCCAATATTTCATAGTCAATATTAATGCTAAGTAGATATTCATAGAAATAGTTTATACCAATAAAAGTTATCGTATAATATTTTATCTATTATAAAAACAATTATATACATATAATATCTATATTCCATAACTTCTAATAGAATACCCTATCAACAGAGTAATTCTATTGTTCATATCTTACGTATAATTATATTCTATATTTTCGAGAACGTATTATAATCTATCCTGTAATCCAAACTGAATTAAAATATTAAAATTTTCTAATATAAAAACTCCACAAAAGCTTTAGTAATCTTTCGAAGGCGAAACTTATAGTTCCAAAACTTATTCCATATAAGCATATAAATATTTATTGAATACGATTAGAGGATACTGAGAAATATCAAACTCACATTAAAACAATGTCCATTTCAAGCATATTACAAGCTCAGGGCTATGCCCAACATCACCATAATAAACAAATTCCAATAAACGATTTTAGGGTTGTACATTTTTAACAATCCAGAGTTTACAAACAGAGACAATTGTGCTTAAGATTTTAAACTCTCAACAAGTCTTTATCCAACAAAATATTATACAGTCGAAATACCCTATGGGTAGAGCTCAACGCCAAAAAACATTGCATAGTAATAAAAATTTAGGACAAGGGTTCGAGTCTCATTAAGGCTCCCCAGTTCTGTAACAATACATTTAAAATCAAACCCTGTACACACCCATTACACGGTAGGGTTTAGGGTTTATGATGTAGCAATCTAAAGGAATATTTTTAACATAAAAACAAACATTAAGCCGAAGATAGAAAGGTTACATTTTGTATACAAGAACAGTAACGTTGCCGGAACAAATAATTTATTTGACCAAAATCGACAAAGGGAAAACCCTGTACATAGTATCACATTATTAAAATGAGTTTCAGTATGAAACCTTTAACACACAATTCGTATACAACCGGCAGAACTAACAGATTTTCCAAAATAGGCACTGAGCCCTTATATATTCACGTAGTTACTACTATAACAAGTCATTTTTACACAGAATCCAAGTAGTAAAGGCCATGGAAAAGGAAACCAAACTTTATCGAAAACACAGTATCCTTTATATTATCAAACAGAGGTCGAAACCCCAAACTTTGGGTAGAAACATAGTAAATTGATATAAGCTTTAAAACATCTTTTCGAATGCCAAAGGCACTACAGTAATACAAACAAATTCAAACGTTATTTAGAAGTTGACAGAGGAACCAGTGAGGAGGACCCAAGGCTTACCATGGATACTTAAACCACCTTGGTTGCTTTTATCCACAGTACCATAGCCATGAGCACCAGATGAGATCGAGAACATCTGGGAAGACCTCATGCCATTAACAAATGAACTGGTTATAAAATGATTTATATACAAACTTTTAAACAAAGGAATTAAAAGAAAATAACAAAAATATAAACCCTTACCTCTATAAAAAGATACCAATTCGAGACAGAGAACATAGCAACTTCACGAAGCAACAAATTTTAAAGAGCATAGCCCAAGAGAAACTTCCAAAACTGAAAAACTCATCCTTGTTTAAAGTATAAATGCAGAGATAGTGCAGGTTTTCCATGGCGTCCATGGAAGTCGAGAGAGAGATTGGCTCTCGCACTCTCATGCAACAACCGATAACAATGAAAACTCCAGTGAGGGTTTAGCACCTTGTCCCTATACGTGTAAACTCCCACCAAACTTCATGTGATGGCATTAATGAGCCAGTTGGCTCCCACCATCATGTTAATCTTTAGCCTCTTGTGTATAGTTTGGTAATCAACATTTTAATTTGCATAAGCACCCACAACCTTGACCGTTAACATATTTTGCATAACAATGTTAATACCTATACCTTGTATAAAGTCCTCTAGGGCTGGATCGAATCACTCAAGGTGAGTTAGGGTATTAATATTTACCCTTGGTTTTAATATAAAGTTTAGCTTATAAATTAGCTCATAAAAACTCTAATAATTAAGAGAAAGCTCGTTGGAGACACCAACCTATAACCTGAGCAATTAAGTCAATGGTGCATTAGCTTCACAGCTAAGTAAGCCTTAGGATTTGCTCTAGGAACCTCTTCTCAAGCATAAGAAATAATCAGAAACATACATTGAGATAACATATAATGAAATAGAAACGATAATTGTAAATATCGACGTCGACATAATTAATACATTATTATGTTATCTATTGGAAAAAGGATTTACTAATCATTTAAACATGATTAAGACACATTTAAGGATTTACGAGAATTGTAAACATTAAAGTGTCGATAATACAAAATATGGACAAACAGTTAACTAAGACTTATAAACCTGTCTATGCGATGCGTTAGTATCAAATAAACACAAGTTTGTCCAAATATGGATAAGTATCGTCATATATATTCCTAGATGACATACTTAAAATACAATTTATAAGAGCTAAACGCTCACAAATGCATTTCTGCACAGTAATTATAGTATACTATATAGAAAATTTTTAAATTTTTGTGAAATTTGGGGATGCTACAGTAATGCACTCGCATTTTGTTTAAATTTAAATTTCAAAACCCACCGAAACACAACACGCACGTGTTTAATATTTACATAACGCGTGCCATTTTGTAGTTACAAAACACGTGCACGTTTTGCAACAATATAAATTTTTTTGCCGAAAGGGGGTTATAATTTTATTTGACGTTGATTATAACATTAAGGATAATTCTTTATGATAAGGGGTTAGAGGTAGAAAAAAGGGGCTAGGAGGTGGTATGGGGTTAGAGGTAGAGAAAGGGGGATGGGGGTTGGTAAGGGGTTAGAGGTAGAGAAAAAGCGGGGGGTTGTTTTACAGGTTTAGAGAGAAACAAAGAGAGAGACAAGTGAATGGAGAGAAAATGGGGGATGGTATGGGATTATAAGTAAAGTGAGAGGGGGGTGGTAAGGGATTTTAAGCAAAGTAAATTAGATATTAGTGCAATATATAAACCTCTAGTTTTCTTTCCTATTTTGAATGAAAAATTATTGTTTTCATTGTAGGTATTGGATTTAAAAGCGTTTTCTTAGTTGCATTCCAACTTTGTATTTTCAGAAACGAATATAGGATAAGATTCAATGGACCCCCCTCAATGTTAAGATTTGATATATTATTATGGAATGAATAGAATATAGGACATGCACAACACAACTTGAAGAAATTTACGTATGTCACCTTCCCAATACTGTTATAGTTCTACCCCTACTCCCTCAGAAGGTTGAAGTTGTAAAGCAATAGCTCTCTAGTTTTCATCCTGGATTTCTTTTGTTTACGTCTCAGATAAATATGCTCTTAGTTAGTGAGCTAGAACATATGGACCATATCAAGATTTATACAATCTCCGCTTGACGAGAAACTGACCTTACAACTTCTCGGAGCAATGACAATGTATTATTCATTCTACATTTGTTAGTAGAAGAAGATCAATTTACGATGACACAATGTAGCTATTACATGTGGAGGAAGTAGTTTCCTGTGGAAGACGAGTGTAGGGCTAGGCAGAGCAAAGATGTCAAAAAATGGGCTATTACATTAGCTTTTCCATTGGGTGAATGACTTACAGGAGGAAATATGGCGGCTGAGAGGATTTTATCATTTTCTTTCCATAGAAACGGTATTCTCCCTGTATTCGGTCATTTGGTTGGTTGAAGGACTGCCTAAAAATCTATACATTGAACTTTTTTATTTCTTTGCTAAAAATTGAAAGGGATTTTCAAGTCACCTGCAAAACGCTTCCTTGTTGAAGTATGTAAGTTCTTCCAACAAAACAGATTTGGAAAGTGTATCAAATGTTTCCATCTACACCAGAATTTATTCTCCTCATAGCTAGATGTGGGAATATCAGCAGGGAATGAGGATCTCCAAATTTTTTTATGTCTGCATCCACAAGTAACTAGGCCAAGTTAATGGAAATGAATCCATGGAATACTATGGGATTTTAATGCCTTTCTGAAGATCACCTTATATTACAACCTTGTGCAAGAGGTTTGATGTATTCAGTTAATGATTTGGTTCCATTCTTTTGAATACACCTTAATGTAGTAGATGTTCCATAGCTATTTCCCCCAAAATTCAATCTTCGTGTTGTTTCCCATGATTTTAAAGGCTGTAATTTTTCTAAGTTGATGTACACAATCCAACGAGAAATGCCTGTTGAATTTATCACTTGAAGAGAGAAATAAATCCCTCCAAATAGTGTCATCATCAAAAATCCATGAAAAGGGATAAGGGTGGGAAACAAATTTTAAAATACAACTTAACCCACACCCCCCCATATCTGTCTCTGCCTCCCCTCTGTAACCCTTACTAACCCCTAACTCTTACTAAACCCCCTATGTCTCTACCTATAACCCTTTAACACCTCCCCTCTCGTTCTACCTCTAAGCCCTTACCACCTCCCAATGCCTTTGAATATATTTTTCACTAAACCAAACAATATAGTTGTAAGGTTAAATATAGTGATAAAAGCGTAATGTTAAATATTGTGACAAAATTGTAATGTTAAATATCATGGAATAATTGTGATGTTTCATATCGTGTACACGTTTTGGTGAACCTAAATCTCATGTGCGTTCTTATCCGAAAAAAAACATGCACGTTTTTGTTGATAGAAACATGTACGCGTTATGTTTACCTACTCTCCTAACCCCCCAAACCGACTAATACACAACCATACAACTCCCAAATACCCCCACATTAATTTATAAACACCCCACAACCCACTATCACCCCCTTCTCTCTCTCTCTCTCTCTCTCTCTCTCTATCTCTCTCTCTCTCTCTCACACACACACACACACACACACACACACACACACACACATGCATCCATATTCTCCCCCTTACCACTGACCCCCCTCCTATCTCTCTCTCTCCCCTCCACTCCCTAAACCTTACTAACTCCTCCTCTCACTCTTTTTCCCTTTCTCCACTTACCCCCAATATCCTAACACCCCCCTCTATCTCTACCTCTAACCCCGTAACAATCCCCCTCTATTACTATATCTAACCCATTAATGATCCCTCGACCCCTGTATCTCTCTCTCTCCCCTCCTTTCCCTAACCATTACTAACCCATTCTCTCATAATATTTCTTCCCTACGGGGAGAGGAGGGTTTAATCCCCCTCTGTCTCTACATATAACCCCTTACCACCCCCTAAATTCTATCTCTTCACCTCTCTCTCTCTCTCTCCAACCCAAACACTCATGCTCGTCACCTATACCCCCCTTTATCCCTAATCACCCTTCTCATCCCCAAACCTTTAACCCTCTCTCTCTCTCTCTCTCTCTCTCTCTCTCCCCCTAACTCTTACTTACCCCCAATATCCTAACACCCTCCTCTGTCTCTACCTCTAACCCCTTAACAATGGCCCTCTTTCTCTACCTCTAACCCCTTACCACCCCTAAGGTCTCTCCCTTTACCTCTCTCTCTCTCTCCAACCCAAACACTCATGCTACTCACCTATATCCCCCTTCTCCCTATTCCCCCTTCTCGTCCTCAAATCCCTAGCCTCCTCTCTCTCTCTCTCTAACCCCCTATATCTCTCTCTCCCCCTAACTCTTACTTACGACCAATATCCTAACACCCCCCTCTATATCTACCTCTAACCCATTAGAAATACCCCCCTGTCTCTACCTGTAACCCCTTACCACCCCCTAAAGTATCTCCCTTTACCTCTCTCTCTCTCTAACCCAAACACTCATGCTCCTCACCTATATCTCCCTTTCTTCCTAACCCCCCTTCTCATCCCCAAACTCCCAGCCTTCTTCTCTCTCTCTCTCTCCCCAATTCTTACTAACCCCCTATATCTCTCTCTTCCCCTAACTCTTACTTACCCCCAATCTCCTAATACCCCCCTCTATCTCTACATCTAACCCCTTAAAAATCCCCCTTCGTCTCTACCTCTAACCCGTTACCACCCCCTAAAGTCTCTCACTATATATATATATATATATATATATATATATATAACCCAAACACTCATGCTCCTTACCTATATCCCCCTTTCTCCCTAACCCCCCTTCTCATTCCCAAACCCCTAGCCTTCGTTCTCTCTCTCTCTAACCCCTATCCCTCTCTCTGTCTCCCCCTAAATCTTACTTACCCCAAATATCCTAACACCACCCTCTGTATCTATCTCTAAACCCTTGAAAATACCCCTCTGTCTCTACCTCTAACCCCTTACCACCCCCTAAAGTATCCCCCTTTACGTATATCTCTCTCTAACCCAAACACTCATGTTCCTCCCCTATATGCCCCTTTCTCCCTAATCCCTCTTCTCATCCTCAAACCCCTAGTCTTCTATCTCTCTCTCTCTCTACCCCTTTCCACCCCCCAATCTCTCTCTCTCTCTCTCTCTCTCTCTCTCTCTCTAACTCTTACTAACCCCCTATATCTCTCTCTCCCCCTAACTCTTACTTACCCCCAATATGCTAACACCCACCTTTGTCTCTACTTCTATCCCCTTAACAATCCCCCTCTATCTCTACCTCTATCCCCTTACCACCCCCTCAACTCTCTCATTTTACCTCTCTTTCTCTCTATAACCCAAACACTCATGCTCCTCACCTATATCCCCCTTCTCATCCCCAAACCCCTAGCCTTCTCTCTCTCTCTCTCTCTACCCCTTTCCACACCCAATCTCTCTCTCACTCTCTCTCTCTCCCTAACTCTTACAAACCTCGTATATCTCTATTCCCCTCTAACTCTTACTTACCCCAAATACCCTAACACTACCCTCTGTCTCTAACTCTAACCCCTTAACAATCCCCCTTCGTCTCTACCTCTAACCCCTTACCACCCCCTAAAGTCTCTCCATTTACCTTTCTCTCTCTCTCTAACCCAAACACTCACGCTCCTCACCTATATCCCCCTTTATCCCTAATTCCCCTTCTCATCCTCAAACCCTTATCCTTATCTCTTTCTCTACCCCTTGCCACCCCCCACCCCTTAACAATCCCCCTCTGTCTCTACCTCTAGCCCCTTAACAATCCCAATCTCTCTCACTCCCCTACTCATCCACCTACCCCTAGCCTTGACCTCCCCCTTCTCTCTCTCACCCCCTTATCTCCCTAACCCTTACTAACCCCTTCTCTCACTCTCATTCTCCCTCGTAGGGAGAGGAGGGGGTAATCCTGCAGGGGAGAAAGAGAGATACAAAAGGTGTTGCTAAGGTTTAGGGAGTGGAGGGGAGAGAAAGAGGAGGGGGGGGAGGGGAGGGGAGAGAAAGAGGAGGGGGGTGTTAGTTGTATGGGGAGGCACAAGGATGTGTGTGTGTGTGTAGATGGGTGGGGGTTAGGAAAGATGTTGAATGTAAAGTGAGAGAGGGGGGGCTAATTTAAGAGTTGGGGGTGTTATGAATGTTAGGGGGTTAAGACATATAGGGTGTGAGCAAAGTTCAATGAAATGTTATTCGTGGAACTACCTTCTTAAAAAATTTTGATCATTAGTAGAAAAAAACATGTACGCTTTATATAACTACAAAACACACACGCATTTTGTACAAGCACAATGCATACACATTTTGCACATGTATACACGGTGTGCGTCGCTGTCTAAGAGAAACTCTAACAATCTCATGAAAAAAACAACACAGTGCGCGCAAATTTGGATTGTATACACAACATATAACTCATCCTAGCAAGAAAGTTTGAACACAAATTGAGTATTTCATTGAGACTGTCTCCCTCACAAGTGCTACAAGGATTGGTTGGAGGTGAAAAACACATTGGACAAGTTTCAAGAGTCCAATAGAAAAACCATCTCCAATTCTCCACCATTAAATTTCTTACAATTTATGAACATCAAATGTAATATTTCATTGACAATTGTGGTGGAGAATAGATTCAATTGAGAAACAAAAACACCAAGGTTGGAGAGTGTCATATTGAGGAGCACCATAGACCATCCCCACCATTGATGGTCTTATAATTGAGGATCATCATAGGCATCATCTCATTGATCATTGAGGTGGAGTGTAGAAACTATTGAGAAAGAAAAATACTTAGATTGAAGAATATCCAATTGAGAAGCACCATAAACCATCTTCACTATTGATTTGTATTAAAGGCAATTTTTCTCATTGATGATTGTGGTGGAGTATAACACAATTAGGTAAGACGGAAACTAAGCTTGGAGAATCTCCAATTGAAGAGCGCCATATATCATTGATCATTGTGGTCATGGGAAATCTATGCAATTGAGAAAGAAAATCCACAAGGAAGAAGCTACCTTAAGAGATCAATAAATAAATTAGAGGAAAGAGAAGAAATGACATGACCAACCAAAGACATTCTGTGGACACTCAACCAATTCCAGTTGTAGAGGATGTCATGATTGTTCCAACCAATCCACAATAAGAAAGACGACCAGGGAATTCACTTGAGGGGCCTTCAATTTCCACAACAGTTGAAGAACAAGCACCCCATGGCCCTGATCAAGGAGTAAAATGTTTGTACACATCAAGGCCACCTGAAACAACTGACGATTTGGTAGGTTGTGTTTATACAAGTGACGAAGTTAGAGAGGCTTTGCATTGCGAATATATGCTCAAACAGGACAATATCATTGAGACCGTCCAAGAAGATGTCCTATTTCCATCATCCAGCTGCTAGCAAGAGAAAGACGGACACGAAGCTACTGTTGAAATGCCAAACCGACTAGGTGATGAAGCTCCAACCTCCCTACCTCCATTAGCAAGTTCACGCTGAAAAACTCCAAAGTGCATACAAATTGATGAAAGTCTCATTAGTTCACTTGAAGGTACACTATCTAAACATAGTATTTCATATCAAACTCAACAAATACTTGTTAACTATTTTGATTCTAAATGTGATGGAGATAAATGTAAATTATTTTTATCATTATTAAAATCTAGGAGTACGACTCCTGTTAGGAGAAAGTTAAATGTAAAGATGGTAAACAGTTTTGAACCAAGTTCACATATTGTTAAAATTTTAGTAGATGCATTTGGTACAATTGGAAATAAATCTCATTCAAAGGATCGCAATGCATCTCGTCGTGTGTTGTCACAATCAATCGTTAACAAAAGCACTAGGGCCCTTCATTTTCTTAAGCCTACATCTAAACTTATTAATTTGAATGTCAAAACACTCCATAGGTATTGTGTTAGAAGGGAGCAACTTGAAACTGGTCAAATAGATGTCTGGGCCTTCATTGACCAGTTTCCATGCCTGATATGAAGCTCATTGATATCGTAAAGGGACTAGTGCAATATTTTTGGCATGACAAATCTAGACCTTCTTCCAACCAAAAATATGTACTAAAATTGAGAAGGGGTTCAAGTTCTCGTGAACCCCACATTAAAAACTTTATTGACATGACACAAATATAACTATATGCAATATTTAAGCATGAAAATAATGAACTTGTCTTGGGCCAAAGATCTTTCGAGAAATGAAAACCATGGTATGTTAAAATAAACACAACTCGTAACACATGCTGTTGTCGATACCACATTGAGTAGAGTTATTATTATGCCACACACACACACACACACACACACATATATTGCATAACACTCTTGTGCAAGAATCCTCATCTACATTGCCGCCAATGTCATCTAGAGACTTTATTCATAGCATATTGTGCAGTAGGCCATAAAGTTGCACATTTTATCAAAAATATTGTGTAGATGGGACATGCCAAGTCTGCAGTGGAATGGCATTATTGGAAAAATGCATACATGTGATCGATGAGCATGAACTTGGGAGGTAAGAGGTGAACTTGTAGTAATTCAAATATGTCACGTATGATACTGACAGAGGGAATGAAAGAAAAAAATATAGTTAGTCGCTTCTCAGGTTAGTAATGAGTTCTTGAATACTATTTTTTTCTTTGGATTGCAATTTCATATGTAACAATCTACTAATATATGACTTTATTGTTGATCTACCAGGTACGGGTTCTTAACTTCATGGATGGATTCTTAGAAAAGACACAACATTATGTAAAGCATGTACATGTGGCTCGTTCGAAAGATGAGCAGTTTAGAACGTGCAGGGATACATTTCATATTGGGACTATCTTATCAATTGTCGATTTTTGGGAAAAGTACACCCTTCAGCCATAAAACGAGATTCATAGTCGATACTATCACTTAGACCAGGTCAGCATAATGGTTCATAGCACCTATAAACATGGGTTGGATAGTACTGAATACAAATAAGTTATATTGAAGGAGTATCACTTATACATAAGTGATGACAAGTGTCACAACTTGGCTTTTGTACAACACAGTTTTCAAATGTTCCACAATCACTTGAAGGATAACATTATATAGATGGAACAAAATTGGGTTTGGTCTGACGATTGTGCAAGAAAATTCAAAAATGCCTGTGTTTTCTAATGGTTGTGTATGATCCAAAAAAGGCACAAGGTGCCACATATTTGGAACTATTTTGAGACCGGACAAAAAAAGGTGAACATGATGGAGTAGGTGCATGCATTAAGACTGCATTACATAGGCAAGAAATTTTCACAAATGTATCGCTCATCTGATATGCAAAGAACATTATTGAATTGGGTTATTCAGTCATGGGGGAGGGAGCAAGAAGGCATGAAGATTAGTCAACCAATAAAGCACATGTACATAGATATTTTTGGGAGGCAGTGGATGTAGATCGATCACAATTATATGAGTGCAAGAACATTCAGGAAACTCGTGCATTTCATTCAATTAGAACGTCAAACAATGCTATACTTGAAATCTGGACAAGGAAACTCTCTTGCTTTTGTTCTTCATGTAGTGGTGGTGAATGGGACTCATGTGAATTGACGAATAGGGTTGATAGTTTGGACCGTGTATCACTCCCAATTGGTCGACGTATAGCTACAGAATTATCCCAGTTGGAGGAGGACCAATCAATCATTTCAATAGACTATGACCACATATCAGATCTTGTACAACTAGGTTCGATTAATATTTGGAAAATTTTGACAACTTGTTGTGTCTAGTTAGTCGACTCAAATGTTGGCACTTTTTTTTTTGCAGGGCACATATATGCATTAGTTTCCCCAAGGTGCAATGCATGACACACTGATTATTGGTTGGAATGTTTATTGGAGGGGAATCATACCCTCAATGTCCCATTAAGGGATTGCGAGGACAATTATGTTCCAATTTGGTCAATGGTTATCAAAGGAGAGTATTTGAACCAGGTTTCCCACTCAGATGCTAGAAAAGGGTATGTATTTGAAGATTATAGAATGGGTCATATTGTATTCCATTACACACACTTACTTATTGGCACAAAACTCCAGCTGCAAACAATTCCAAGGATAACACATCAAAGGAACGATCCTTATTGCCTAACTCCGAGAATAAGAGGTTAAAGGAGACTGTTGGTATTAGAGATTATCCCGATGGTCTAGTTTGACCATAGTTAGGTAATATAGTATGTGGTTTACATGTTATATTTTGTTTTTATGTTTTACATGTATATTATGATTTTGTTTTATGGTCTCATTGATTATTTGACATTAATATTTTGACTATTTCAACTCAACATTGAAAGCTTTCAATAGATTGTTAAATTGCACAAGCTTCATCATGGATCCTAAATTGATAAGTTGCACAAGCTTCGTCATGGATCCTAAGTACACCATAAGATCCGCATCCTCATGCCCATTGTCAACACCACCATCATCCACACAAATATAATGGTTAGATACCTAGTTTAGAAACATAGAAACCAAATCACAAACATAGAAGCCTAATCTATCCTTATAAATGTAAACTACCCTAGGAAAAAAAATATAACCCTAGCAACCTAGTCTATATGAATGTAATCCTAGTCTCTCCCCAAAAACCTCCATCACCATTTGAATCCAAACCATTATGCTACAAATATGCACAAGAGTCCAAAAAACCCTAGTTTGTATTCTAAACCCCTATCCCATAAACCCTGGCCTATAAACCCTAGCCTATAAACTAATTTGAATTCCAATCCCTAGACACCATAGTTTGTAGCCTAGACCCTACTTTGTGTTCAAAATCCTTAGAAACGTCCATCACTATTTGAACCCAAAGCATTGTGCTACAAATATGCACAAGAGTCCAAAAAACCCTAGTTTGTGCATTCATGTGCTTCCATTTGAATCCACACCATTGTGCTACAAAGATGCACAATTGTTCAAAACACCCTAATCTGTGCATCCATTTGAATCCACACCATTGTGCACCATTATGCACAAGAGTAAAAAAAACATCATGATGCAACTATATATGCACACCAACAAATCTTGTTATATCCATGTGCATCCATTTGAATCTATACCATTGTGCTACAAAGATGCACAAGAGTCCAAAAAAAACTAGTTTGTGAATTCATGTGCATCCATTTGAATCCACACCATTGTGCACAATTATGCACATGAGTAAAAAACTCTCCTCTCTGCAACAATACATGCATGCAAAAAAATATTGTTATATTCATGTGTATCCATTCCATTGTGCTACATAGATGCACACGAGTCCAAATAACTCTAGTCTGTGCATTCATGTGGATCCATTTGAATCCACACCATTGTGCACATTTATGCACAATCTAGTAAAAAACTATTTTAATGATTTGGATTTCATACCGATCATAATATTTTAGACTTGAAGAAAACCACATTTCATTATGCCAAGAGATACATGAAAAAATTATTAAGCATTCAAGTAAATTATTGACTATAATTTTTTTAATAGTTTTATTTTTAATTCCAATAACACTAGTGGACATATCATGCAATTCAAGAAAAAAACATTTGATTTGGGTTAGATTTGGACAAATAAACTATTAACCATGTTTCTTTTTAGTGCTTTTGATTTTCATTCCAGTGATATTATTATATATTTGAAAAAATATATTTCATTTGTATTAGAACCCCTATCCTAGAAACCCTAGTTTGTAATCTAAACCCCTATCCTATAAACCCTAGAACAAATCCTATAAATCGTATTTTGTAGCCTAAACCCTAATTTGAATTCTAATCCCTAGAAACCCTAGTTTGTAGACTAAACCCTATTTTGAATTATAATCCCTATAAACCCTAGTTTGTATCCTAGAGCCTAGTTTGTGTTCAAAATCCTTGGAAACCTCCATCATCATCTGAATCCACACCATTGTGCTACAAAGTTGCACAATAGTCCAAAAAACCCTAGTTTGTGCATTCATGTGCATCCATTTGAATCCACACCATTGTGCACAATTATGCACAAGAATAAAAAAATATTCATGATGCAACTATATATGCACGCTAAAATATCTTGTTGTATTCATGTGCATCCATTTGAATCCAGACCATTGTGCTACAAAGATGCACAAGAGTCCAAAAAAACCTAGTCTGTGCATTAATGTGCATCCACTTTAATCCACACCATTGTGCAAAATTATGCACAAGAATCCAAAAAACATCATGATGCAACTATATATGCATGTCAAAGAATCTTCGTATATTCATGTGCATTCATTTGAATCCAAACCATTATGCTACAAATATGCATAAGAGTCCAAAAAACCCTAGTTTGTGCATTCATGTGCATCCGTAAGAATCCAAACCATTGTGCATAGGTATGGAAAAGAGTTTAAAAAACTTCATGATGCAACTATATATGAGTGCCCAAAATATTCCTATATTCATGTGCATCCATTTGTATCTAGCCATTGTGCTACAGACATGCATAAGAGTCAAAGAAACCTTAGTTTGTACTCTAAACCGCTATCCTAGAAATCTTATCCTATGAACCCTAGAGCGAAGCCTATAAACCCTAGTTTGTATCCTAAACATCTATATTTGAATATCGAACGTCTCAAGCATCTATAGTTAAATCTCAAATGTCTCGAACATCTTTATTTGACATCTACTTAGAATATATAACCTAGAATTAGATTATTTCTATTATTATTGAAAAACACAAGGGTAATGGGAACATACAAGTTTTGTGTTCCTCAAACATTGAACATCAATTTTAGTATCCCTTTGAACTCAATGGAATCTACCAAACTTGGAGATCTTCAAAACACCAAGTTGTCCCTGAAATCCTTTAAGGTGTGAGTTGGAATGAGCCATAGAATGGTGATCATGGTTCGGATTGAGAAGTCGTCGAATCCGTTGGATTCAGGACATTGGGATAGTTCTAGGAGTGCCTCTCTCCTCTATGTCCATGGCCCATTGATCATCTTTTAGGTCGATTTGGAAACTAGGGTTTTGTTGAGTAAGGGTCTATGCAATTTTTGGACATAGGGGTCAACTCTGAAAAATCCTCAACTGGGAGATTATGGATAGTTTTCCCATGTGGAACCTTCCTAAACAAACTTGTAGGACCTCCTTTGTTGCACGGTTGGAGTTCTATGCCCTCAGTCGGTATTCAACAAGTGTCCCTGAAACCCTTTTGGGTGCGAATTGGAACGGGCGATAGAATAATGATTGTTGCTCAGATTGAGAAACCGTCAAATCTGTTGGATTTAGGACATCGGGATAGTGCTAGGGGTGCCCCTCTCATCTGGTTCCATGGCCCATTGATCATCTTTTAGGTTGATTTTGGAAACTAAGGTTTTTCTTAGTAAGGGACTATGCAATTTTTGCACGGGGTCAACTTTGCAAAATCCTCGACCGGGAGCTTATGGATAACATTCCCATGTGGAACATTCCTAGACATACTTCGAGGACCTCCCGGAACTCGATTTTTTTGCATGGTTGGAATTCTATGCCTTTGGTCGGTATTCAGTAGCTGTCCCTAAAAGCCTTTGGGGTGCGATTTTGAATGGGCCATAGAATGATGATCGTTGCTCAGATCGAGAAACCATTGAATCCATTGGATTCAAGACATTGGGATAGTGCTAGCGGTGACCCTCTCCTCCAGGTCCATGGCCCATTGATCATATTTTAGGTCAATTTTGGAAACTAGGGTTTTGCTTAATAAGGGTCTATGCAATTTTTGCACATAGGGGTCAACTTTCCAAAATCATCGACCAAGAGCTTATCGATAGCGTTTCGATGTGGAACCTTCCTAGACACACTTGCAAGACCTCCCGGAACCCAGTTTTGTTGCACGGTTAGAATTCTACGCCTTTGGTTGGTATTCAACAAGTGCCCGTGAAAGCCTTTTGGGTGCGAGTTGGAACGAGCCATAGAATGATGATCGTTTCTTGGATCGAGAAACCATCGAATCCGTTGGATTCAGGACATCAGGATAGTTCTCAAGGTGCCCCTCTCCTCTAGTTCCATGGCCCATTGATCTTCTTCTAGGTCAATTTTGGAAACTAGGGTTTCGCTGAGTAAGGGACTTTGCAATTATTGCACATAGGGGTCAACTTTGAAAATTCCTTGACCGATAACTTATGGCTAGTGTTCCTACATGGATCCCTCCTAGAAACACTTACAGGACCTCCCAGAACAAATTTTTGTTGCAAGATTGGAATTCCATGCCCCTAGTACGGATTGAATAGGTGTCCCTCAAAGCCTTTGGGGTGTGAGTTGGAACAGGCCATAGAATTATGACCGTTGCTCAGATCGATGAACCATCAAATCTATTGGATTGAGTACATCGGGATGGTGCTATGGGTGCCCCTATCATCTGATTCCATGTCCCATTGGTCATATTCTAGGTTAATTTTGGAAACTAGGGTTTCTCTCAGTAAGGGACTTTGCAATTATTGTACATAGGTGTCAACTTTGCAAATTCCTTAACCGAGAACTTGTGGCTAGCGTTCCCAAATGGAAAATTCCTAGGAATACTTGTACGACCTTCCGTAACCCAGTTTTGTTGCAGGGTTGGAATTCTATGCCCCCGGTAGCGATTGAACAGGTGTCCATGAAATCCTTTGGGGTGTCCATTATACATGCAACCTGAATGGCAGCATCAACAACACCGCTAATGTCTGGCATGGAGGACTCTCCAACTCGATGATGTAAACATGCGAATTTTTTTTTAATAAAAACAAGTTGTGGAGTGAATTGAAATATAACCAACAAATATCATCAAAGGCTATGTAAATTACTGTGGAATCAATAGGTATACTCGCTCTTTTTACGGAAGAGGGTCATCTAGTGTAGACAAGACCCTTCTCTACGTTTGGATTGTGGGGAGATCCAAACCAAAGAGGTGGTGAATTGAGTTGCATTAATTTCTACAGTCACAGAGTGTTGTCATAGTTAGACATGGACATGAATAGATGAAGTAAGATGCATTGAAAAACTAACATGTTATAATACTTACCTCTTCTTGGTACATATCTCCCCCATGGAAGGGATCACTACTACCAAATTTTTCCCCCTCTGCAGAGCTAGATAATAAGGTCTGCAAGTTTAAAGATTATAAATGTTAGTAATCTATAAAGGAGTACACTAAAGAAGATTATTGTATTTTTTTATTCGAACTTGTTACTACGCACGCTCGGTGACTGGTTTAGGGTTTTTCATGGATCCGCCGCCCGATCCAGGTCGAGCTCCTCTCGACGATCTCTTCCATTTACTGGTCGCATCCCAACCCTCGACCTCTAAGATTTCAGGTCCGGGGGACTCTAGGTTTGTTAAGAAATCCGCCATTCCCAAAGTTAAACTTGGCTCCACGACGTCAAAATGTAAAGCCCTTGCCTTATCAGAAAAAGGTTTGGTTGGCCACTTCACTGGGCTCTGGCCATCCCCAAGATCAATCGAAATTTGGCTCAGCAAAAACTGGCGCCCCCTTATCCAAGGAGAAGTTCAGCAAATCTTCTGTGGAATGGGATTCTTTGTTTTCTACTTCGAGAAAAAGGAAGACAGAGACTTAATATTCAGAAATGGACCTTATTTCATGGGACCTAGGGGAATGTATATCAACAAATGGGATCTCTCCTTTGACCCTGAAAAGGACATCCCTTCAGCTGTTCCAGTTTGGGTTAAGTTGCCACACCTCCCGTTGCATTGTTGGAATGATGAAGACTTGAGGGCTATTGGCAACTCATTGGGGAAATACATAGATAAATCCGAGCCAAAACCCCCAATGTTCTCCTATGCCCGGATATGTGTAGAAGTGGATCTTGAAAAAGGGCTTCCTGAAGCAATAAGTCTGTCAATGGACGGATGGAACCATCTTCAAACTGTGGATTATGAACAGATTCCGTTTAAGTGCAAAGTATGCCATGAATATGGACACTTTGCAAAGCTCTGTCCCAAAAGGAAGATGCAAGAAGTAGAAGAAACTCAAGATGGAGACTGGAATGAGGTAAGAAAGAAGGGAGGGAGGTCCTCAAACCCCCAACCCTCTCAAACCACCCCTAAAAGAAAGGAAATGCCCAATAAGTAGCAAAGCACAAATAGGGAAGTAAATAAGTTCCAGCTTTTAGCAACAGAAATGGGTGGGGACAAGCAGACTCTCCTTACAGGCCAAGCTCACGAGGAAAAGACGGGAAATGCCAGAGAGGGAGAAAGAAGGGAGAATGTCAATCAACAACTCGAAGAAGGAGAAATATGTTTAGTGTCCCCAGCACAACAAGAGGAACCCGAAGGAGAGGCACCCAAATCCCTCATGGGCTCGGTCACAAGAGCAAAAGCTAAACTGTTTCAAGAAGAAACTTCAGAAAGCAAGGAAGAATAAATAGAACCCCAAACTAAAAAAGGCAGGAAGCTGAACAAAGTTGTAAGAGAGCAAGAAGCGGCTAGAGACAAAGCGGCGGGTAAGCAAACCAGTCTTGACCCGCATGTAAGAATACTTTCCAGCACCAAGCAAACTCAGGGAACAATTGAGGAGAAGAAGGAAAGAACAGTATCCAACCTTTCCAAAAAATAATGAAGATAGTCTCCTGGAATTGCAGAGGTTTAGGAGGCAAGCAAAAGACAGAAGCAATCAAAAGAATAAAAAAGCTGGAAAACCCCTCAATACTTATGCTCCAGGAGACTAAAATGCAGGAGACAGACTGTCTCAAAACTTTATCCAAAATTTGGCCCAAAGGAGAAGGAAAGTCAGCCAACTCGGTAGGAGCCTCTGGAGGGCTCATTACTTGGTGGGACAAAGGTATGTACAAATGCAATGTCACTTTAAGTAGCAGAAACTGGTTATTTACAGAGTTCGAAGATCTGACAAAAAATGAAAAATTTTGGATTGGAAATGTATATGGACCTATGCTTCATAGTCACAAAGAAATTATTTGGGACGATCTCATAGATCTTCATCTTGGAAGAACCCCTACTCCCTGCATAATCACTGGAGATTTTAGTGTCACCATAAGTGCTGATGAAAGAAGAGGGGGTTCGAAGGTCCGAGATCAGTTTGGAGAAAGACTGGAAGATTTATAGGATTCATGGAACCTGGTGGATATAAAGCCTCTACAAGGAAATTTCACATGGAATAACAAGCGAATTGGGCCCGGTCATATAGCTGCTAGGCTCGACAGATTTCTGCTCAGCTCTTCCCTTCTAAATAAACCCCTACTGCTTGATACAAAAATTTTGGCCTCTGTCGTTTCTGATCACCGTCCAATCGCCCTATTCTTCTCTCTCCCCGACAATCTTGGGCCCCTTCCCTTTAGATATAACCCTGAGTGGCTGGAGCATGAAGCCTGCTATGAAGAAGTTAAAGTTATTTGGAAACAATTTATTCCAGGTTCTCCCGGGTATATTTGGGAAACCAAAATAAAAAATACAAAGACTATGTTGAAAAGATGGGCAAATCAAAGTATGAGGAGATCTCGGGATGAAATCAATACCTTGCAAGAGGAACTGAAAACCCTGCAAGAGCAAATCGAAAAGGAACGGATAACTGAAGCAATGCTGATGCAGGAGAAAACACTGGAAGCCAAAATCCAACAAGTAAACAGGAAAGAAGAGGAGGAATGGAGACTTCGATCAAGATGCTTATGGCTCAAATCTAGGGACAGGAATACCAAGTTCTACCATGCTCAGTGCAAAGAAAGGTACAGGAAAACAATATTTTCAGTTTAATCAGAGAAGATGGAACAAAGGCAGAGGATCCCTCAGCAATAAAGATTGAAGTCAGAAACCATTTCGAGTCTCTCTACAAGGAGGAAGAGGAACCGATACCTGCAGACTTGGAAGGAATGTGCCATGAAATTCCCAGCCTTGTTACAGCTGAAGAGAACAACATGCTCATGGAGAAGGTTACTGAAGAAGAAGTCAGGAAAGCGGTGTGGTCTCTTCATCCGGAAAAATCCCCGGGTCCTGACGGATTCTCCATTCACTTCTACAGAAAGTGTTGGCATCTGCTGAAAACTGATCTCCTTAGAATGATAAACTGGACCAGAAATTGGGAGAAAATTGGAGGAGGCACCAATTCCTCTTTCATAGCTCTAATCCCGAAGGAGAAAAAAGCAAATGCAATAGGGAGGTTCAGACCAATTTCGCTATGCAACTCTTCATATAAAATCCTTACTAAAGTCTTAGCAAATAGAGTCAAGAAGCTTCTCCCCAAAATTATTTCACCAAATCAAGGCGGCTTTGTTCCAGGCAGACAAATATACGATAATATTCTTCTTGTGCAAGAGGCCATTCATTCAAGCAGGCGAAACAAGGATCCAGGTATGGCTATAAAATTAGACATGGCCAATGCATTTGATAGAGTAAGACATGTATTTATTTATGCTGTCATGAGAAAATTTGGTTTTGATGAAAAATTTATCAGCTGGGTAAAAGCCTGCATTGGCGCTCCTTGGATTTTCCCTCTTATAAATGGAAGGCCTTCCAACTTCTTCCGTCTATCCCGTGGCCTGAGGCAAGGGTGCCCTCTATCTCCCTTCCTTTTTGTCATTATGGCGGATTCTTTAAGTAGAAAACTCAATTCCCTCCTAGCTTCAGATTCTCTACCTGGCATAACTTTTACCCGGAATGTTCAAGCATAAACCATGCCCAGTTTGCCGACGATACCATTCTCTTAGGTAGTGCTTCTCCTCAGATTGCTGCAATATTTAAAACCACTCTAGATCTTTTTCTCAGGACCTCTGGGGGCAAAACCAATGATCAAAAATGCAATTTTTATACTTGGAACTGTCGTCCTGCCATGATCAGACTCATTGCAGCCATTCTTGCCTTCAAGCCATGCACGAATTGGACCTCCTTCAAATATCTGGGCACCCCTATCTCTCTCAAGTATCCTCCATCCTTTGTTTGGACTCCTATTCTTGAGAAATTCAAGGCAAGAATTAACTCATGGGGAACCCGATGGTTGAACCTGGCTGGGAAAGTTACCTTGATTAAATCAGTTCTTTCTTCCTTACCAGTCTTTTCTTCTGCCATAATGTTAGCCCCTGTCTCCATCCAAAATGATTTTAGCATAGAGATAAGAAAATTCTTGTGGCAAGGAGGGAAAATTCAAAACAAAAAATTTCATTTGGTTAATTGGAAGACTGTCAAAGAAAAGAAGGAGCGGGGAGGGCTTGCAATCCGTGAGCCAACATTAGTAAGTAAAGCGTTGGGGGCCAAGTTAGCCTGGAGAATTGTTTCTGGAAAGAAGGAGTGGTGGAAGGAGGTTATTAGGAAGAAATACACTAGAAGCTCTAGACAAAGATGTCTGGATAAGCCTACCTCCAAAAAAGGAACAGCTATATGGGGACTTATCTCCTCCACAGCTGCTGTAATCACTGAAAATCTCTATTGGATCCCTGGTAATGGGAAAAGAGTAAACCTCTGGACGGACAGCATAAATGGAGACAAGCCGCTCGGTAAAGTTCAGGGGATTGAGGCCATTCGAGACTGGCTGGAAAACATGGGCATCATCAAGTTAAAGGACCTGGTGACTTGGAAAGCCAATGGAGATTGGAAAAGCTGGAAGCAATTGGATCCTCCGGCCAACCTAAAAAGGGAGTATTCTATTCTCCTCGATCATCTGCATGGGAAAGCTCCGGTCAGCATCAAAGAAAAAGATCACAGGGGATGGGGGAAAGCAGGTTCGTATTTAGTTAAGGCTGGGTATGAAAAACTCTCCCCTCCCATCCTCCCGGCTCATAGGAAATGGAAGAATATTTGGAACTCTGATGGCATCCCCAAAATAACTGCTTTCTTCTGGATTTTAACTCATGGCAAGTTGTTAACTGCGGAAAATCTCAGAGTAAGGGGAATCACTGGCCCGTCAAGATGCATCTTGTGTAAAAACGCTGAAGAAAGCTCCCATCACATTTTTCTGGAGTGTCCTTTTGCAGAGAAAGTTTGGGTCCAGGTCCTGGGAAATCAATGGAGGCCAGCCACTCTCCCCAATTCTCTAATTGACCTCTCTGATCATTGGGGACGCACATTCCCAGGAAGATCCAAGAAGACTATGCGGAGAATTTGGAATCTAATTCCAATGAATATTTGTTGGCAAATTTGGTTAAGTTGAAATAAAAGTATTTTTGAAGGCAAGAAAGCGGACAGTAATAGAACTGCCATTAAAGCCATCGCAATGATCAGGGACTCACTTGCCTCTAAAAAGGTCTCTCTCCCTGCTCAAGAGCCTCTAACTCTATCTGAATTTCAATGGTGTAGCTTGTTTGTGAAGGGCAGCTTCCTTCAGTCCAAAAAAGATCGTATTAACTCAGTTTGGGAAATCAGGAAAGAACCTGACACTTTTTCCAGGTGGTGGATGGAGCAAAAAAGTCATAGCATCTTCTTTGATGGGGCTTCCAAAGGGAACCCTGGGGTGGCAGGTGCGGGTGGGATTCTTTTTGATCCCGGCGGAAATAAAATTGCAGCCTTCTCGTGGGGATTAGGTAGGAAAACAAATAATGAGGTAGAATGGTTAGCTCTCATCCTCTCTTTAGAAATGGCCTCCAACTACAGCATAGACAATCTCAGAATCTATGGAGACTCCAGGCACGTCATTCAAATCATGAGAAGAGGGTATGCCTCGCCAGGCTCAAAAGCCGACAGATACATACAAAGAATTAAAACCAATGTAATCCTCTCAAAGGCATCCTTCTTCCACATCCTCCGAGAGAACAACAGGATGGCTGATATAGCGGCTAACCATGGAATTATGCTCGAAATCGGGCAAGTCAAGGATCAAAATGGAGTCTTAGGGTATCATTACATCCCTTAACGTTCAAATGCCTAGGTTCATCGTGTACATGGTGGGTTTTTTGGTTAGGGCCTTGGTCATGAGGGACCACTTCAATCCTTCCTTAAGCAATGGGTCTTTTTACCCTCCCTCCACCGACTCTTCACCTACATGCCTCCCCGTTCACTCCTCCACCTGTCACCTCGACTTCTCCCTCGGTGTCAGCTCCCACGAGGCTCTATTAACTCGCCCACCCGCCCTCTCTATTCCTCCCTCTGCGATGGCTCGCCCTCCCCATTTGCCCAAAGCTCTGAGCCGCCTCTCCCTCGGCGAGCTTGATACTCCTCCCCCCCGACTCTTGCTGGCTCAGACGTATAACTGGGAAAGAATGCAGTATGTGATGGCAGCCATAGCCGCTATGAGCAGAACGTTGGTGGATATAAAGTTTGCATTTCGAAATACCTATGATGTGGTTTGCTCCAATGTTAATCAGAATGCAGAGATGGCGTCGGATATAAATCATGTGTGCTAACAGTTATCCTGCCAAGACTCCAGAATTGACGATCAGGAACGAAATTTATTTGAATTAATGGGGAAAGTTGACAGGTTGCAGGAAGACATGGCCGTTTTCACTGGAGCAACTCAGGGAAGCTGGGTTCATGAAAACCCCACGGTTAATCAGGAAATTAACCAGGTTATGGTAGATGCTTCTTCTGCTCAGCCAAAGAAGCATGGCTAGGACATAGCTCAGCCCAGGTTTTAAAAACTTTTGCTAATTTTGGTCAATGCATTTTTGTATAATCCTTTGTAGCCAGTTTGTTAAGGTTTATTCCAGCTCTATGCTGGATAATTTCAGGAAAACAAAGCTCAGAGCTTGTAATGTAATGCAGATAGACATTATAGTGATAGTAGGTCCTGATATTTCTGCACTGTTAAACCTCCTTCTGAAAGTTTGTAATTAATAGCTGTGCACAGCTTTATAAATATAATCTTTTACTCTGTTTCTGTTAAAAAAAAAAAGTACACTAAGAGAAAATAACTTGAACAAGATTAAGTCATTAACCATGTACTTACATTCCTGAAAAAATCATACAAGCTCGTTGTGGGGAATTCGCTCAAATCAATGTCTCTCGCATCCTGTTGAGAATGCAATTCCTGCACCTTCAAAAATTGTAGATATTATACCATCTAAGAAATTAATCAACTAACATCTATTAAGGAATTGACATGTATTCACAAAATGACATGTTGAAAATATGACCTTAGTGTTGGTTGTTGCTGCCTCAGATACGACAACACCAAGTACACTACCACCCGCTACAGAGGCATCAAGCTCTTACCAGATTAAACTTTGTATATATTAACAATCTTTTAATGTGTACAATATGGAAAAATAATAATTTGAACAAAAAAATCATGTTTTAACTATGTCCTTACCTGACCAGAATTCATCATAGAGGTGTCATGTGTTGGTCCACGACCATGGAAGGTTTAGCCACACCACGGGGGGTTCACTCAATGAACTTGTTGCATAGCACGATCGTTCACATGATATTAAAGAATACCCCTAATTTCACTAAATATTGGAAAATGCATCCTAAAATTGTATTGTCGAACCCCCCTCCCAATATGCCTTTCCAATTAAGAAAACCCCTAGTTTCACTAGATATTGTAGGTATCCATTTTTATCAACCCATTTTTAACACCCCCTTTATATCATATTATCAAGTTGTAACAAACAGGAGCCCTGCCACATCTTAGTATAAGCAAACACGATGCTAAATAAAATAATAGTATAATTCTAACAATGATCCCACTAGGATCACAGGGGTGATCGATCAATTTGTAGCATTGGAGAGTGGAACACCCAAATAAATAAAGTACCGGGGAAGGCAAAATGAATAAAACAAAACCTAGTCAAGGGATCAACATATTAACAAAGAATGTAAAAGACTGATAGTCCAATTGTTAGTGCAATGCTTAGAAAATATGATAATTGCAAATGTTTCACACCACAACCTACCAATCTACCAATTTTATATCATGTAATACAAATATAGCCATAGATAACTCATGTTTTCTATATGCTTAATAAATTAATCTCCATAAAAATGCAAAATTGAAACCCTTTTGTTGAAGGATGCCCCTACCTTCCTATAAAAAAAACATCATTGTCGATGTTTGAACCCAAATGAACATAGAAAAATTCCTTTTACTTTTCAATAACACCATCTGATCATGTGCATAGCTTGGATTTGGGTCATTCACAAGATCCAATGAATTGCCTCCACTTCCTCTACATTTATTCTTGCAATCACGGGAATTAACAACATTTAGTTACCTTTTCTTGGGTTATATCTAGATAGGGGAAAATATCCATTGTTAGGTTTCAAGCATGCAATAGTTATAAAGATACACAAATAGTGAAACTTATATGATACCATTTCATGGTAACGATAACACATAGGGTATCTAAATAAGGATTTAGATTTTCACCTATGTTCATGTTAATTCCAATATAATATTAAAACAGATGCCTTGCATATAAGAATTGAAATTACAATTATGAATGTGCCAAATATAACTCAGTCTAACAACTATTCCTAACTGGAAATGTGAAAAAATTAAAGAAGAATGCAAAAAGTTGAAATAAATAATTAGTCAAGAAACATTGATCAAACTTTTCTTGGTTCCAGTGAGCCAAGAAAGATTGATCTTAAATTACAGAACAGTTTCTCTTAAAATGCCAGCATAGCAATTAATTCATCAAATTACAGAAGTAAAATACTTCATCCCCGCACAGAAAACTATAGTTTAAATACTTATCAATTATTCTTACCTTACTAATTATTTATGAATTGTAACAGTTGTTTTAGACCATATAGCATCTTGAATATTTCATAATATTTATTTCTTCGATATCTTTGAATTTTCTTTTCAACAGTTATAAAAATAAATATGTTCCTTTCTGAGAGTCATTATAAGCTTTGAAAGCAGAGTTACAGTATTTACATGCAAAGACATTGCAAAACAGTATTATATAAATCTTAGTATTTATTTTTATTTCATAAAATTTTCTAGTATTTGTTTTCTATCACTTTTTAAACCAAAGGTGAAGTTTGAATCCTTGTTCAAATCCCATTATTCTTACAATTTCACTTCAAAACCCTAGGTTGACTCTCGACTTTTCATTACAACTGTTTTAAACATTATTGATAGAAGACACACAGGCAGTACTTGAACTTCAAAACCCAGATCTTCTAGATGATCACTATAGGGGTGACTTAGTGGTCTATCTGATTCCATTTGTTTGAAAAAGAATGGATTAATAAATTAATTATTTCATGTTATTGGGAGGAAACAACTATATTATAAAGTGACATCGAGTAATTAAAAAGTGATTTGAAAAATAAAGTGAATAAAACTTTATAAAATCACTTTAATCACTTAAGTGAAGTAAAAAGGTAAAAAGTGGCTGAAAAGGTAGAAGTTGCCCAAAAATGTAAAATGAGCTTAAAAGGACAAATCAACCTCTCATTTATCCATGATTTTTCATTTTAAAAAAAAAGAATTGGAGAGCTCTTGTGGCTTTTGGCTCTTGGGATAGAAACTGTAAGAGAAAATTGAATTCAGTGGTGAAATGAATCCACCATGGCCAATCTAGTTGGAGAGATCATTTAGATCTTTCAGTGAGATTTATTGCAGAAGGAGGGAGGCACATCACGTGGCCAAATCGTGTGGTTTTTTTCAAAACTTTTGGGTGTTTTATGAATGGAGGTGCACCAAACTTTAGAGGGCGAGTTGGTTTAAGAAGGCACAAGGATCGAATCCAACCTCTTTGCCGTTATTTAGTGCCACCATAACTACTGAGCAAGATCTGGACTGCATGCTGGGCATTTGATCACTGAACATGGACCATTTCTGTCAAGTCGTGGGCACCATTAGAGGACATGGATGTTTGAGGAGGGTGTGGATCCATATCTCTCACTTTGCAATTTGTTGTGGCTGCCACATGCTGCTGAACAAGAGCAATTTGATTGCTGGTGCTTGTGCTGAAGATTATTTGCGTGGATGTGACCACTTCTAGCTTGTTAAAGAGGGAATCATTGCCATACTAGGGAAGCTACCTACACAGTCACCTACAAGTCTAATTTCTAGATGTCTTTGTATTGCTATTATAGCTATAGAATATTCACTGTTGTTTTCATATATTTTGTGGTTTTCTTCTTGAGCATTCAAAGCCACAATTATAATACTGGGTATGCATATTTCAAGACCAGTTGTTATGTTATATGAGATTTGAAAAATAATCATCCAAATAGTCACAAAATCAACAATAAAATTAGTTAAATCGGATTTGGAAGAGTATAGTGGTATCTTAGTAATTGTCACCGAACTATTTGACAAAAGTCCCATCCCAAAAACACAATAGCAGTCATCTAAAAATCATAGCAGAAGTAGGAGGGGTTAACACATGGATATCATAACATTGTTACCAAGTGTTTGAAAAAATCCCAAACCAAGATACACAAGCAGCCAGTGTAAAAATCGGTTTTTATCTACCAGAGGGGATACTACAGTGGTATCAGAGCCGCTACAACCATAGAGACCATACTCATTGTTCCTGGGAATCAAATGGGCCGCTACATCCATAGAGACCCTGGTAACCTTGGTTGTCATCTACAACGTTGAAGTTTAAATACCAAGACGAGGTAATTTGCAACAACTTTAACAGTATTTGCAACAACTTTAACAGTACCGAATACAAAAAAAAGAACAATGCAACATTTCTTTTCTTCTGTAACTAAAAACCAGTATTATAATACCAAGTCAAATGACTTTCAATCCTTTAAAGCGAAGCTTGCAAGCTGTACTATGGTGAAGATGCCATTGTAAAATATTTTCAGTTTACAATGCAGGCTTGAAGCCTCGGCAACACAAAAACTCAGTCTAAACGTTATCATTGCTTACGGATTAACCTAACTCTTTTACTAAGCAGAACGTTTTAACTTCCGACGAGTCCAAGGTTATGGATGAACCCGAGACTTACCAGGACGGCGGAGTCCTCAACGTTCATTTGTCCAGCAAGCTTGGATGTTAGACCTTTGATTGACCCTACAAGTGAAACATACATCTAAATAAATTAGAATGAATCAAAATAAAGGATTTATGAAAACTCAAATTTCAATGATGGAACATAGAGACGTATTACCTTGAGTGGAAAGGCCAAAGATCCAACCCCAGCACTGTAAAAATAGACTTTCACCCTGAAATAGAAACCACACCAAGGTCGTGGTATCAACTACTGAGCATTCACTTACAGGTATGCAAAACACCATTAAAATAACGCAGAGGTCGCGGGTTCCAAACTCCAAGAAAACTTGCTAACCCTAAGTTTTAGCAGCGTGTCGGCCTCACACTCTAACTCCAAAACATGAAAGTGAAGACTGAGAAACCCTCCAGCATTACTTACAACAAGAATTTAGGGCTTATCATTCAATGACCCAGATCTATTATGATCGACGAGCGAGAAGGTGACAGCCTGATGCTTTGAGAATCGGGAAACCATAACATAAATACCTCATTTATTGTAACAGCTATGACAATGCCAAGCTGCATGCCAAGGAGTCAATCCCATGTACAGTTCGGAGGAGAGCTGCTTGTTCACTACGCATAGTTCGATTTCGTGAGTCACATTTTAACCACGATTCACGTGGTTTGACAACGTGGATAGACAACATTACACTCCACTAAAGAGTTGGTTCAGAACCATTAATGTTTGGACGAGACACCATCAACCTGTCAGATCGATGCAGCAGCGATATTAATAATCGTCACTTCCTTACCAGTGTCGTATTTAATGCTTGGTGTAATGTCATTCATTATCAATACATAGAGTAAGGTCAGGATTGCATTGTATATCACTTCATCGCTATGGTATTAACCATCGAATGCATGATTACATAAATCAAAAGTTTGTATTGGTAATAATCGCATGCATATAAGGTTTAGATAGTTAGAACTTAGGTTAGAAAATAGTATCGGTACATTGTAATATTATTACAATAAACCATATAAAAGTTGTTTATTATAATAATGCACCAATATCACATTAGAATGGTTCACCCTATAGTTAAAAAGGGTCCACACTTATATTGTATTATGTTCTTAAATAAAATATGATTTTGAATTTATAAATATCAAGACTATATCCATATATATATAAATTATAAATGGAGAAAGTAGAAGCTACCATAGTTATCTTAAATAAAATACCAAGCATTGAAATAGCAAGTGAAACTTGATGTTATAATAAAGGAATAAAGTTCAAATTGAATTTGTCCATCAATCGTTTCACCTGGTAGTAAAAGGTTTCATGAATTGGAAAATATTGGCAGAATCATATTAGCAATTCATTCTTCAAATCTAGTAATTAATCTTAAGATTTTTAAGCATAGATATTTCTACCAAGATAATGTACTTTTGAACCCTGTTTAAATATTATTAACTTCTGCAACTTGTATTTTTTTTTCGAAATAATACATTTAGAACTTGGATAGAATTCCATACCTGATTCCATACCTGAAACAAGGAGGTACTTATAATTTCTTTAACCAAATAAGACGACTAATTGGAAAATATAAATACTCTTAAACATTGTTTTGTCATTGTTATCCTTACCTGCGAATATTCGCAAGAAGGATAGGTACAAATGCTTTAGCTAATTAACTAAGTCTCGGGGCACCTCACAGGAACCCTTTCATCACCATCCCGAAATTAAAACTGTCAGTACCTTGTCAAGGAGAACTCCGTCTTATATTGTTTTGAAATTTCAGTTATTACAACTACAAACAAATTAGTGTCGTAATCATTTTTATGGAGGTAAGACACATCACTGTCTTAAAGCATCATTAGTTAAAAGGACATAGTAGTTAAATTTTTATATACATTAATGACTTTATTATTTAATACTGCCTTAACAAGTATTTATTACTTCCGCAATCACAATTTTAACATTTAATGCTGGTATAATTTTTTTTTAAAATTTTATGAAATTATCGGGATGTTACATTGCTCAAGGACAATAATCCAAAGAGACTTCCATCGATATTATCATTGGTACACTATTATCAAATTTATTCAAAACTTAGGATCATAAGCAATATCAAATAAAAATGGAAGGTCCTTAAGTCTTAGGTGGGTATGAATTCAGCTCGTGATTTGGACGTATGAATCCATCCCACAATTTGAAGGTTATTCCTCAACACTCCCAAATAAAATAACCCCCAATATTTATATTACTATGTCAAATAAAAAAAACCCATTGACCCCTTAATACGGGGCAATATATTTTTGAGGTTTTTAAGAGTATTCAACCCCCCAATATGAATGGACGTGATATGATATTGCCTCACTAGTGAACCCCCCGTGAGCCACACGACGTGCACACGTGTGGCTCATGTGATGCCAATCTATCCCCACTAGTGGATGGTCCTCTACTGTCGGAAGTTGATGGCTATACCTCACCAAAGCATTAGGGGGATTTTGAGGTCTAAAATGGGCCTCCTAAGAGATATAATAAAATATTACAAGTTAGGTATTTTGTGGGGGAGGTATATTCACAACTCACCTTTTACACTACAATCAATGTAACTATGGTTAAGTTAAATTGAAAAGATATCTAAAATAAAATCAATAAAAAAATTATTTTTTGATGTGACTAAAAGTATTACTCTTGAATACATAAATTGCTTTTGAATATAATATGATGAATGTACTTATAAAGTAAAAATTAATGTACTCATAAAGTAAAAAGTAATGTATTAATAAAATAAAATAAGGTATATTATTTTGAATTTTGAAATATAACTTATTCAATATTGAAAATATGATTATAATAACATATATAATTTTGAATTTTGAATTTTAAACATAAATTAAATTTATATGAATAAATTTTTATTTCTTTTAAAATATATATTAATTATATAAATTTAACTTATATTCATTAAAAATAAAAATCAGTCATATAGTCATATAAATCCAACTTATATTTCAATATTTATAAAATATGTTGACTAACTATTATATAAATCTAACTTAAATTTATTAAATCTAAAACTTAATAATTTATTTACATAAATATTAACATTATTTAAATACTAATAATCTATTTACATAAATATCTACATTATTTAAATCTATTTTTATTTATAAAATACTTAATTAACTTATATATTTGTATTGATATTACATATGTATAATTTAGATAACCAAGTATTTGTTTTATGTATTCATTTAATAATCAACAAAGTTATTTTTTATTTGTTTTAATTTATATCTTTTACAAATTTTTTTTATTTTTTTTATTATTATGTTGTATCTCATAAAACTTATCCCATTTATATTAATATGCTTAAATTTAAAATGATATATTATATAAATAGTAATTATTCCACATATATCACATAGTTATGGATTTAAAATTATATGTCATATACTGAAATAAATCATATATTCATGGATTACGTCTTCATAAGAATTCTGTATCCATAACATAAGGTTTAAAAAGTTTAAATCCCAAAGGTTTTAAAAGTTTAAATATCCTATCAATTATGCCAAGCATTAAGGTAGAATGGTACATATTCAATAAGGTTTTTAAAGTTTAAATTTTTTTTAAATTATATAGTATATACATATTTTGATTTTAGTTGAATATTACTTATTTTTACATAAGGTTTTAAAACTTCATCAATATGTTGTGAGTTATTATAAATTATACATTATCATTATATTGTAGATTTATCTATATATTATAATCTATTTAAATAAAGTTTTAAAAATAGATGATGATCATAGGTATGAAAGAAATGAGGGACTTTGTTTACTGAAATGTAGAAAGGCTCTGCAACCTTGCATGTGACTCCTAGGGTTTTGAGTCTGCTACCTCTGCCCCCATCTCTCTGTCACTTGAACCCCCTTTTGAACTGACCCCCTGGTATGACCCATGGAGAAACCTCTAGGAGGGGTCGAGGGCCCGTCTGGCTCGATCCCAATGTCCTCCATCCAGTCCGCCTTTGTGCAGATCGGCTCGGCCAAGGTACCTCTTACGTACCCTGAAGCCCCCACCGCTCAGACGAAGTAGAAGACCTCCAAGACTTCTAGCAACATGAACACCTGCATCGCCAAAACTGCTGAAAGACCTCAGCTCTCTCTCCCAGCTGAACGCTTTAATGCCAGAGCCCAAAAACTCAGAGATCATGCTGTGATAGGAAAATTCATAGGTTTCTGGCCAACTGAACAAGCCCTTCGAGGATGGATCATGTCTAAATGGAAACCAAAATCACATTTTGATCTGCAGCTAGGTTCTAAAGGCTTATTCACCATTATCTTTCACAGGCTAGAAGATAAAGCTCGGGTAGAAGACGGAGGGCCATACTTCTTTAACTCATCAGGACTTTATCTCAAGCACTGGACAACGAAATTTAACTCGGACAAAGAAGACTTCACATGGGCTCCTGTATGGATACGCATGTACTCTCTGCCACAAGAATATTGGGACGAGGAAACGCTCAAGCACATTGGCAACACTCTTGGAAGCTTTGTCAGAGTTGCCGATCAAACCAAGAATAGTAAGTACACATACTATGCCCGCATTTGTGTTTACATGCACATTGCCAAATGTTTACCGGATTGGATCTGCCTCTGCCATGAAGATACGGAATGGATCCAACCCTTAGACTATGAGCATGTTCCCTTCTGCTGCATAAAATGCCATGAACACGGCCATCTATACCGCGACTGTCCTTTGAACAACAATAACCCCCTAGAAATCACCAAACATGAAGAAGGTTTCCAACAACTTAGAAGGAAAAGAAGACAACATCGCAAAGCAACCACTGAAGGGAAAAAATCCAAAGACCCCTCCACAAGTAACAGTTTCACCAATCTTGAAGGACAACCGGAGGATCCCACAGCAAAAGAACAGCAGTAGGAAGAGCCAGTCCTTGCACAAATGATGGATGATCAAATCCAAAATGCCAAATCCCTTGAACTACCAAGAATAAACCCATGCCTGAGGAGGAAAAGAACATGGAAGAACACATGACCCCTGCACCCAATCCAGGACAGTCAACTGGAACACAAGGACCAAAAGTTCAAATGGATGTTGAGATGATTGATGTGGAGATTGGAGATATGGATCTATTGGGTTTGGAGGATGCATGTACCAAAAAAGCTTTCAACACCATCTCCCCCAAACAGATCCAGCTCCTTAAAGAAGCTCTGAGCAAAGTCAAGAACCTCAAACTTGGAGTGCAGAATCTCCCCCAAAAAGAAAAGATCAAGATGCAATGAGATGCAAAAAAAAGAGGAAGAAAGATGGATCTCCAAAGGATCATCCAACTAGGAACAAAACTAGTGGAATCAGGACAGTATGCCCAGCTAATGGAATTCTTCCCCATTGCTCTACAAGGTTCCCAATGCAGTTAATCTCTTGGAATGTACAAGGGCTCAACGTACCTACCAAACACCATATGCTCAAGAGTAAAATTATGCAAGACACACCCTCACTAAGTTTTCTCCTAGAAACCAAATGTACCCATGAGAAAGTACATACCTTGTTTAGCAAGCTCTAGAAGGGTTGTCATGTTATGGCCATTGCTGCCCAGGGTGCTTCTGGTGGAATTGTAATAGCCTAGAATCCCTCTATCCTCACCCTAAACGACTTCTGTGCCACTTCCCACTCCCTTTCCGCATCCTTCCACATCCTTGGAACCAACATCTAGGGACATCTCACAAATGTTTATGGACCACAAGCCCCCTCTACCAAGCTCAACTTCCTTAGCACCATCTCTTGGCTCACCCAGCAGTACTCTGCATCCTTGTACATCTTGAGTGGAGATTTCAACATGATTACCTCCCTACATGATAAGAAAGGGGGACATCGCTTTCTCTCTCCGGAAGACACTCTCTTCAAACATTGTAGCAATGACAATGAGCTCATTGACCTTCAAGCATCTGAAGGTCTTTTCACATGGAATAATCGTAGAGGAGGAGTCCACCAGATTGCCTCTTGACTTGATCGCTTCCTAGTCACTGAGAACTTAATGGACACAGGCAGTCTACTCATCACTGCCATTCTACCCTCTGCCGGATCTGACCACTGGCCAATATCTCTCAACTGGAAACATTCAGGTTTGAAAAAATTCTGTCCCTTTTGTTTTGAAAATTTTTGGCTCACCCACCCCTCCTTTCAGGACGCTATCCAGGACTAGTGGCTCAAAATGGAAGTTGAAGGCAGATCCAAAATGGCCATCCTCCACAAGAAACTCAAGCTGCTCAGATCCCAGCTGAGAATATGGAACAAAACGACCTTTGGAAACATCTTGACTGCAAAAAGTGCCATCGAGAAGGAGCTGGAGCACATTCAAAAGAACATCATGGAACAAGGCCACACTGAAGAACTCAAACAAAAGGAGAAAGACTACCTAAAGCAGCTGGACACACGTTGTGAACAAGAAGAAACTCTATGGAGGCAGAAATCAAGAATTAAATGGCTCAAAGAAGGGGAAAAAAACACAACCTTCTTCCACCGCACTACCATCGAACACAGAATGAATAACATGATCAATTCTCTCATTTCTGCGGATGGCTCAATCCTAAAAGACCATGAAGAGATTGATCTTGAACTCATCAAGCACTTCAAAAATATGCTCACCGAGGAGGATATTGACCGTTCTCAGGCCATTAGCAGGGTCACTATTCACATTCCCAACATCCTCACTCTGGAGCATAATGCTAATCTCATGAAAGAAATAACCATGGTGGAATTAGAAGCAGCTGTCAAACAAATGGAGGAAGGCAAGGCACCAAGACCAAATGGTTTCACTATCAACTTCTTTCACAGCTGTTGGAACATGTTAAAATAGGAAATCCTAGAAGTGGTTGAGGAATCAAGATCCAAAAGGTGGGTTCTCCCAGCGCTTATTGCCACCCACCTTACCCTCATACCCAAAGAAATTGGTACCACTTCGCCTGGAAAATTCAGACCCATTTCCCTCTACAACGTGGTTTACAAAATCATCACTACAGTCATTGCTAATCGCCTCAAAGTGCTTCTACCATTGTTGATCTCCCCTGAGCAAACCGGTCATGTTGAAGGTCGCCAAATTCTTGATGGTATTATTCTCACCCATGAGGTCATCCATTCCCTTAAAACGGAAAAAACCCTAGGATGCTCATCAAGCTTGATCTTTCCAAGGCCTTCGACAAACTCAGCTGGACTTTCATTGAAAAGATGCTCTAGGCCTTTGGTTTCTGCTAGGATTGGATCAACTAGATCATGTCCCTAACCTCTTCCTCCTTCTTCTACATCCTTGTCAATGTCTATCCGTCCTCCATGTTTTCCCTCACCAGAGGCATTCGGCAAGGAGACCCCCTCTCCCCCTTCCTCTTCATCCTCATGGCCGAAGGCTTGGGGCACATGCTCAAAGCTCAAATTGCCTCACGCACCCTCCGTGGTCTTTCCTTACATGGTATCCCATCCACTACTTATCAGCAATTCGTGGATGGAAACCTCCTTTTGGCCCATCCCTCGGTCCATCAAGCTGCCACTCTTAAATGTATCCTTCAAACCTTCTCTGAAGCCTTCAAAACCATGGTCAACCTAGAAAAATCCCAGATCTTCTTCTTCCATACGGATTCCATAACTCAAAGAAATATCTCTCAAATCTTAGGCTACTCCACTGCCACCCTCCCCTCTAAATATCTAGGAGCCCCTCTCTTTGACTCTGCCATAAAGCACTCCTCCTGGAGAGAGCTCCTAGATAAGCTTGAATGCAAAATTTCCTCCTGGACCTTTCGAACCCTCAATTTTCCTAGCAGATTGGTCCTCCTAAATTCAGTCCTTCAATCCATGCCCCTTTATCTCTTCTCGGTCCTGGCTACTCCCAAATGGGTCCTGAAGTTAATGAGGAAAATTCAAAAATCCTTCCTATGGGAAGGCATGCATAACAACCGAAAATGGGCCCTAGTAAAGTGGGACACCCTTTGCACCCCAAAAAGACAAGGGGGCCTTGGACTCAGAGAGCCAAAAATCAACAATCATGTCTTCTCTGCAAAAATATGGTGGAAATGGGTTACCGACACTATATCCCCCTGGTGTCACCTCTGGCACAACAAATATGCCCAAAATTGGTCGTCTCAGCTTAGAATCCGCTTTGACTAGAACCCTCCAGGTTCTCTCATCTGGTGAGCAGATAATTATCAGAGATCCATCATACAGTAGCACAGTTTCTGGGAGATTCGCAACGGAAAGCAAGCTCTATTTTGGTATGACTCCTGGAAAAAAATCCCTCCTCTCCATTCGCTAACTCTCTCCCTGGATCTTCAAGATCACTGTGAACAAAGCAGACAATGCTCAGTCCAGGACTATTGGATTCTCTCTAATGCCTCGAGATTCCGGGCCTGGAAGCATCATGAGCACTGGATTCCCCTAGTTTTGGCAGATAATGTGGAGCCCCTTTGGCATAATCTTTAACTCAGGAAGATTCGTACGAGCAATGATCCTAACATTCTCAGGTGGGGACACCTCCCCACAGGTACCTACTCTACCAAATATGCCTACTCTATTCTCACCACCACCCCAGGTGAATGCAACAATCCTATTTGGAAGAAAATCTAGGATTCTCATCTCTGGCCGAAAGCCTCTTCCTTCCTATGGCTCCTAGCCCACAGACGCATCCTGACCTGGGATAACATCCAAAAATGAGGCATTCATGGACCCTCTTGGTGCCCCATGTGTGAAGTTCACCTTGAAACAATTGATCATCTCCTCTCCTCTTGTGACTATGCTAATGGTCTCTGGGACAAAGTGGCGCAGCTTAGCAGAAGGACCAACAGGATCAGGGAGAACATCGTCCAACCATAGCCATCTAGGATTCAACCCCCTTCCAAAGCTCTTTTCTTAACAGTCTTTGGGAACTTATCCCTGGTTTACTGGTGTGGAACATTTGGAAAGAACATAACCGTAGAGTCTTTGAGACCAAAATATCGCATCCTCAAGACACCTGGGCCATCTTCACCACAAATATTCAAGAAACCTTATCTCTCAGGCCATGGAACACCTCCGATCTACCCACCGTCCCCTTCGAATGCTCCATCCTTTCCAACTGGAACCTCACCCTTCACCCGACCACTTGCTCTCCTCGCACCTCTCCTGCTTCCACACCTAGCCCTGAGACTTGGAGCCTTCCCCCCACTAGATTCTTCAAACTCAACTTTGACAGTGTGTCCAAAGGTAACCCTGGAGCTGCAGGCTATGGAGGATCCATACGAGATGACAAAGGAAACATTGTGCTCATCTCTATGGGTAACATTGGCCATGACACCAACAATCCTGCTGAACTCTCTAGACTTCTGGAAGGTCTCAAGTGTGCTCACAGAAATGGATGGCTCCCCTTAATCATTGAAGGGGACTCCAGAATTATTCTCAATCTGGCCAGCAAACTTCACAATGGTGCCAGAGTTGAAAAGCTCTCGTTAAGCTAGAGATTAATGCAAAAGCTTCAGGAACTAGCTGACACCATTTCCATGGATAGTTCCATCTCTTTTTACCATGTCAAGAGAAAAGCCAATGCTCTTGCCGACTACATTGCCAATGAAGGAGTCAACTGCATTCAGGATTTTGTAGAGGACGTCCTTACTCATACAATATCCAGGAGAATCCATCTCTAGTGCCACACTTTTCCCAACAAGGACCTCTTCCTCCTGGATGCAGGTGGTATTTCGAGACAGATGGGACAGGCTCATAGCCATTCGACACCTGACCCCGAGATCATGCCACATTTCATGGTTGATGAGTACAGCATGACGACAAGTCACTCAGACATTTAAACTGCCAGCCTTCGACATCGCCTTTGCCACTGTGTACACCATGATGCAACATCCCAAGTGTGTGAAGCTTCGGCTCATGGCTCAAGGAACAGGGCAGCTCATTCTCCTGCTAATTCTCCTGGTCGCTTATGCTCACGGCGCTAACCTCATATCTCTCTAGGCTCTCCACTCCGAGCATACTCACCCCTGTATCTGCTATTCCTCGGTGATAGCTACCATGGGAAAACCCAGGGGACTTAAGGCGAAAAACAAGAAGAATGACACCAGGCCTGAGGAGATTCCCACGAGGAAAGGTTATGGCCCTGAGGTCTCCATCCCTATCCGCCTACTTCTGGACAATTGGGAAGCCAGAATCATTGCAAACACCATGAAAGTTGGAAACCAGGAACCAACTTGGGACTCATATTGGCTTGTGAAAAATATGATGGGTCTGTTAATGGAATGTTAATTTTATACTAATTTGACTAGCAAGATCACTGAAAGAAACACAATCACAAGATAGACAAAGATTTACCCTGGGAAACCCTCATGGGGTAGAAAACCCAACAAAGCTTTCCTCAAAATAGATGATCAACCAAATACAAGATGTAGAAACCACACAAGAGCTCCTCCTCCTTTTTTGCAGACCTCTCTCTCACTTGTGCACTACTCCTAAGTGAGTGAATGAATGAGATAAGTGAGGAACATCCTCCTCTACTTATACTCATCTCTCGACTGACCTTTTACCCTAATGGGCCCGACCTCTCCCAGGAGAGTCTAATAACCCCCAAATAATAAACTCAGGACCGACCTCACATGAGAGATCTAATAACCCTAGTTACCACATTCTATCGAAGGAATAAACATCTCCGGATATACAATAAGGTCACCATGGAGGAATGTACTATTTCCGGAATAATAAAATACAAATATAATATTCTTGGAAGTTACAATATTTCAACACTCCCCCTTAACGAGAAGGATATTATAACAACATCTGGAGGAGCAAGGAGTCATCAACTACATGGTACATGATACATCTATAAATCATTGGAATCTTTCTTCATACATCATCATCAATAAATCAAATAGTTACTGGAACATCAACATCTTCAGTACTGGGTCTTCATCTTCTACAGCACTCGAACAACCATAGTAACATCATCATCTGGATCTCTCGATCAACAGCCTCATCATCTGCATCTACCGATCAACATCATCTGGATCATCTCGATCTACAACATTTGGATCATCTCGATCTACAGCATCTGGATCATCTCGATCTACAGCATCTGGATCATCTCGATCAATAGCATCATAGCAGCATTCCCTACAGTACACATGATCCAATTCCAGGATGATCAATCCCTCTCACTTTAAGACACCTCTCATGTCTATGGACGATGCAATCCAGATCTTCTTATAGGATGATCAATCTTGATTTTTTTAAGACAAATCCATGTCTAGGGACGATGCAGTCCTTGATCTGTTTAAGAAAAATCCATGTCTAGGGACGATACAGTCCGTGATCCATTTAAGACAAATCCATGTCTAGGGATGATGCAGTCCCGACCACAGTGCCAGTCCTTTTTCATACTGGATGTGACCTAGATCAGATCTAGGATTTACCACCACAGAGACAGTCCTTTTTCATACTGGATGTGGGCCTGCCACCTGCAGGTCTTCATCATCTATAGAGCCAGCCCTTTTTCATGTTGTATGTATCACATCTACAAAGCCAGCCCTTTTTCATGTTGGATGTATCACATCTACAGAGCCAGCCCTTTTTCATGCTGGATGTATCACATCTACAGAGATAGCCATTTTTCATGCTGGATGTAGCACATCTAAAGAGCCAGCCCTTTTTCATGTTGGATGTATCACATCTACAGAGCTAGCCCTTTTTCATGTTGGATGTAACCTAGATCAAATCTAGGATTTATCACGTACATTTTGAACTAAAAGCTCAGGGACGATGCAGTCCTATCATCAATTTTCGGAGACAGATGTCTACGGATCAATTCAGGGGACCAAAGTTTAGGGATGATGCAATCCCTCTTGTCCACTAGGGACTTCTTTCTCGAAGACAGATGTCTACGGATCAATTCAAGGGACTGAAGTCCAGGGAAGATGCAATCCCTCTTGTCCACTGGGGACTTCTTTCTCGAATACAAATGTCTACGGATCAATTCAGGGGACCGAAGTCCAGGGATGATGCAATCCCTCTTTTCCACTAGGGACTTCTTTCTCAGAGACATATGTCTACGGATCTCTTTTAAAACATGTGTTCAAGGATGATACAATCCACTCGTCAACTTAGACCTTGTCTAAGGACCATTTACCAACCTCACTGTCGGTATCACCAATATAGGTATCCACATCATTGACCTTACTGTCGATGCAGGAAATCGCATCATCAGTGACCACATTACTCCCCCTTCTGAGGAGGGTCCTTCTGAACTACACCAATATTGTCTCGGAAATATTCAAACTTTACTCGAGACAAAGGTTTGGTCAAGATATCAGCAACTTGTTCGTCAGTGCTCACATACTCGAGCTTGATAGCTCCTTTCTGCAACATATCCCGTATATAAAAATATCGGATCTCTATGTGCTTTGACTTATCATGGAACACTGGATTCTCTATCATCTTGATACAACTCTGGTTGTCACATATGATCACAATGGGGTCCATCTCTAAGTCAAATAGTCCTGATAACAGTTTCTGAAGCCATACTGCTTCACAACTAGCAGAGCAAGCAACTATGTATTCTGCTTCAGCTGTGCTGAGAGCCACACTAGACTGGTTCCTGCTAAACCAAGAGATCATGGTAGATCCTAGACAATAACATCCTCCCGGTGTACTTTTCCTGTTTGATACACTTCCTGCCCAATCAGCATCTATGTAGCCATGCAATTTGAAATCATGATCTCCAAGATAACATAGACCAAAATCTATTGTACCTTTTAGGTACCTCATCACATGCTTTGCAACTATCAAGTGAAATCATCTAGGTTCCACTAGATACTGACTCAAGGTATTCATGGCAAAGCATATATCTGGTCTGGTATTTGTCAAATACATCAATGACCCAATAATCTATTTGTACATAGTCATATCCACTAACTCTGATGAGTCATCAGCTAACAGCTTCAGGTTGGAATGCATGGGAGTGGCCATGGATTTACATTCCAACATGTCAAATCTCTTCAATATTTCCACAGCATACTTTCCCTGGTTGAGAAAGATTCTTCTTGGTCCTTGCCATACTTCCAGACCTAGGAAGTAATGCATCAATTCGAGATCTTTCATCTCAAATTCTGAAGAAAGCTTCTTCTTGCACTCGATAATTTGTTTCTCATTTCCAACCAGAAATAGATCATCCACATATAGCAATAATATGACAAGTTCATCATCCATAACTTTGAGATAAAGGTTAGGATCAGCTTTACTCTTGGTAAAGCCCAAGCTAGTCAAGAAATTGTCAATTCTGCCATACCAAGCTCTAAGAGCTTGCTTCAGCCCATACAAGGCCTTCTTTAGTTTGCACACATGGGTTCTTCCATCTTCCACCTCAAATCCATGTGGTTGTTCTATGTATAGTTCCTCCTCAATCACACCATTCACGAAGGCTCTCTTCACATCCATCTGGTGTAATTCCCACTTCATCATGGATGCAAGTGCCATGATGGTTCTAATGGAAGTGTACCTTGCAACTGGTGCAAATGTTTCTTCATAGTCAATTCCATATTTTTGAGAGAATCCTCTGGCCACAAACCTCGCCTTATACTTTTCAATGCTACCATCTGCAGCATGTTTTATCTTGTATATCCATTTGGAGGATACCACACTTTTATCCTTTGGTTTGGGAACTATATCCCAAACATCATTTTTCATTATTGATCGGTATTCCTCCATCATTGCCTCCACCCATTATTTCTTATGAGATGCCTCTTCATAACCGGTGGGTTCTCGATCTACAAAATCACACATTAGGGCCACATAGTTGGAGAATGTCTTTGGTTTCTTGCTCACCTTGGTGGAGCCTTCAGGAGCTCCATATTTTTCTGCTCCTAGTATAATGTCTCTTGCCCAAGATGGCTTTCTCTTCCTTGAAATTTCTATGACAGGGGGTTCTTGTGGTTCCATCATGTCATGGTCTTTAGGAGTTGTCTCTTCAGGGGTGGGTGCAACTTCTGTGATTCTGGAAGGTGCCTCTTCCTCATATACTTCTTCATGTTGGCACTTCCTATATCTCTTGAGAGCTGCCTCTTCATCAAATGTCACATCCCTACTTATTTCCATATGATGGAATCCTGGGATGTATATCCTGAATTCTTTGGATGCCTAACAATATCCAACAAATATTCCTTTCTTCCCAGAGGGATCTAGCTTGGTCCTCTTTTCTTTTGGAATGTGAATGTATACTGGGCATCCAAATATCTTGAGGTGACTTACTTCAGGCTTCTTCCCTGTAAACACTTCTTCTAGGGTCTTGAAATCAAGAGCACTATGAGATAGTCTATTCTGCACATAGATTGTTGTCCTAGCTACTTCAGCCCACAGGTACATAGGTAGGTCTTGATCATGTATCATTGTTTTTACTGCTTCCATAATAGTTCTACTCTTTCTTTCCGCAACAACATTCTGCTGGGGATTGTAGGGAGTGGTTAGTTCCCTCTTGATTCCATCTTCTTTACAGAAGACTTCAAAATATTTTGAAGTATATTCTCCACCATTATCTGTCTTGAGTATCTTAATCTTCTTTTCTAAATGGTTTTCTATCAAGGCTTTGAATTCCTTGAACTTTCCAAAAACTTTATCTTTTCCCTTCAGAAAATATATCCAAGTCTTTCTTGAATAGTCATCAATGAAAGTAAGGTAGTATTCATATCCAGTTAAGGATGTGGATGGCATTGGTCCACATACATCTGAATGAATCAATTCCAATGTACTCTTAGTTTTTGTATCACTCTTTGGAAATGGGTTCTTGACATTCTTTCCTTTTGCACACCCTTTGAAAATGCCATCATGATCAATCTTTAGGTCTGGTAATCCTATGACTACCTTGCTTACATAAGGTAGTGCTTTGTAGTTAATGTGAGCAAGCCTTCTACGCCATAGCTCGCTTGGGCTAGTGGCTTCATGAACAAGGGCAGCTTCTGGATGGCACTTGAGTTTGTATAGACCTCCTTCCTCTTCACCAATAACAATTGCATCCTCAATTGATTTTCCTTTGGGCCATATTAGTACTTGCCCATCTATGAATGCAACCCTATATCCTTTCTTATCCAAAGCAGAGATAGAGAGTAAGTTCTTCTTCAAATCTGGTACATATAAGATTTCCTTCATCTTCAATGGTGTTCCAGAAAAAAGCTTGTAGCTTGCTTCACCAATTCCCTTTATGGGATATTGATAGTCATCTCCTAAAGATACCTTCTGTGGAGAGGTCTTCTCTTCATTTCTTGAGAGAGTCTTCTTTTGTCCTGTCATGTGCTTTGAAGCACCACTATCAATGAGCCATGTATCTTCTCCAGGTGTCACAGACCCAGAGAGTGTAGAGAATAGAACATATTCTTCCACATATTTTTTTTCTATTTTAGTTCTTTTCTTTTGAGGCCTTTCCTCTTCCTCTTCTTCACTATCATTTTTTGCCAAATGTGCTTGATGTCTTTTGTGAATATTCTTCTTCTTATTTGAAGGACAATTTCTAGCAATGTGTCCTAGTTTGTGACAACTATAACATTGAACTGAGGAGAGATCTATTTCTGAGTTTACTCCCCCTTTACTTCTAAATTTATGAGGAGGTTGTGACTCCTTGTGACCATTCTTCTTGGAGTTGAAATGACTCCTTCTTCTTCTTCTGGTGTGAGTATTCAAAGCTTGGTCATCCTCCTTGAGAAGGGATTCTCTATTGGCTACTCTATTTTATTCCTGAATGCAATCCTCCCATACTACATCAAACTTCATACTTTCTTTCCTGGCACACATAGTTTGGATGAATGACTCCCAAGGTCTAGTGAGACCATTTAGAGCAGTCATGACTAGTTCATCTTCATCAAGGGTATCTCCAATGGCATCTAGTTGTTCCTTGAACTCGGAAACCCTTGATAAATAATCTTGAATATATTCTCCTTTATTCATCTTGTTACTCTTCAATTGAGCTCTCAGATTCATCTTCCTATTGATGTTCTTTCCCTCATACATTCTGGAAAGGGCATCATACATTTCCTTTGGGGTCTTCTTGGATGCCACTTGGGGAATCAAGTGGTCTTTGATAGAATCAACAATGATTCTCTTTGCCCTAATTAGGTCCTTCCTATACTTCTCTTTGGCTTCATCTTCTCCAGGTTCTGCAACCTCATCTTTAATATATTGGACAAGATCATTCTCTTCAAGAATGAGACCAATTCTGTATTTCCATGCCCGGAAATTTTCAATACCCTCTAGCTTGTCTTCAAGCTTAGTGCTTGGAGCCATCTAATCCAGGGGTCAAAGAAATTGAAGTTTCTTAAGAGATAGAATAACACTTACCAGGATATGTGCTTGATTAAGTTGAAGGTTCTGGTGTGTTTTGCTTCTGGAAACTTCAACTTTTTACCTTCCGGATCTGCAACAAAATTTCTAGTTTTCTGATCTTCTCTTTTCTGGTTTTCTGGTGCATAGGTTCGCAGCTTTTCTGGTTCACTGGAGCAGAGGTGCGCACTTTTTTTGGTTTTCTGGTTTTCTAGTCCAGAAGTCAAACTAGGGTTTGACAAAGCCCGAAGTTATACCCAACCAAAAATCTTGATCCAGGGCTCAAAACTTCAATTTTGAGGAGGGCTATCCAGCCATGCAATCAACATCCAAAAATTCTAACTTTTGCAGAAACCCTAATTTTCATCGAAGGAGGAGAGAGAGATATTTTCACCTTGTGAAAAGATGTCCTATTTAGGCTAGATCTGATACCATGTTAAGTTTATACTAATTTGATAAGCAAGATCACTGAAAGAAACACAATCACAAGATAGATAAAGATTTACCCTAGGAAACCCTCATGCGGTAGAAAACCCAGCAAAGCTTACCTCAAAATAGATGATCAACCAAATACAAGATGTAGAAACCAAACAAGAGCTCCTCCTCCTTCTTTGCAAACCTCTCTCTAACTTGTGCGCTACTGCTAAGTGAGTGAATGAATGAGATAAGTGAAGAACATCCTCCTCTACTTATACTCAGCTCCCGACTGACCTTTTACCCTAATGGGGCTGACCTCTCCTAGGAGAGTCTAAGAACCCCCAAATAATAAACTCAGGGCCGACCTCACATGGGAAATCTAATAACCATAGTTACCACATTCTCTCAGAGGAATAAACATCTCCGGATATACAATAAGGTCACCACGGAGGAATCTACCATCTCCGGAATAATAAAATACAAATATAATATTTTTGGAAGTTACAATATTTCAACATGGAAGACATGCAAGTTAACTGGGCCTCTGCGCGCCATGCCACACAGTCCTTGCGAGCCTCTCTCCCCAACAGGTCTTCTACGCTTGGCACTCTGGAGAGCACACATTGCTGGGAGTCATATGCACCCACTCGGCCATTCTCTCGTGCTCCTCGTTCAGGCAGCACAACACCGGGAGCCACTTCTTCGGCAGTCAGACTGGATATGTGTCGGGGCGAGTGTTCTTCAGCAAGGACACACAGTGGAGATCCTACGCCTGGCAGGGAGAAGACATTAGCACCCTTCCCCATACCCAACACTTTGGGGCCTATCCTGGCTAAGAGAACTCGAAACGAGCAAGCCAGCTTTGCTCCTGTCATACCCACGAAATTAGCTCCCCTGCCTGTCAAACTTCCAGCTCATGACACTCGTCATCCAAAGAATACCACTATAACAACTAGGACAACTGCAGCCATTCAGGGAATTGACACTCTGTTTCCTGCTAACGCTTAGAAGGACAATGCCGAATACAGCTTCCCCATCGTGGAGGAGACGCCCTCTGCAACAGGTTAAAAAGGTTTCTATGCTGGTTTTTTTTTGTTTATTTTTGCCAACTATATGCCATGATCCTCTACGGCCCTGATCTGGCCTATTTTTTTTGCCACTCCTAGCTATGCATAGATTATTTTTTGCCACTCTATGGCCTGGATCTGTAATGTTTTAATTCTCCACAGTACTCTGGATAGACACGGTTGGCACCTCTGAATAAGACCACCGATGACTGTATTTTATTTTGTATTTCTACTTTTTTAATACTACTTGCAGCCTTTACAAAAAAAAAAAAAGTTTTAAAATTATATATTATATAATGTAAATTATTAGTATGATTTTGAATAGAGATTTTAATTTTTTAGTATTAATAATTTATTATTTACAGATATATGTTATATATTGAAAAGTAATTTAATAGTTTGATTTTCAATAGAGCATTTACTTTTTTGGTATTTGTGATTTATTTATTTTATATTGAAACATAAAGAGTATCTTTTTTCTAAGTACTTTAAGGTACTTTAGTACATTTATTTTATATTCAAAAGTAATCTAAGAGTAATCTTTTTATTATGAGTACTTTACTTACAACATTGATATGGTTAACTATAGGTTTTTATTCACGATTTAGAATTTGAAAAATAAGCATATTTAACTCAACCAATGTCACATCTACTATTATAGATGATGTCATCCTCTAGAATGTGATTGGTTTTTTAAAAGTTGATTTTGATAGTACATTTTTTGTTTTGAGGCCCATTTTTTACTTCAAAATTTCCCTAGTGGAAGAGGTCCATGCTTGGTCAATAGTTGTATTGTGGTGTACAATGACCTGAGCTAGCATAAATAATGTCTCCTTTGTCTGGGGTATCATCGTATGTGCAAGAGGGACGTCTGGCCTCGGTAGCTAGCTATGAGGTGGAGGTATCGATCAATTGTCATCTCTATGCCTAGCGTTGGGATGGTTTTGGGGCATCCCCATACTAGCACCCTGGAACCCCAACATATCGAAATAGTTGGCATGTTTATGTAATATCGCTCCTTTAAGCCCTAGTATTTTTTGTAAATGTAACTTATTATTGTACTGGTTTCTGGTGAGGAGCTCAAGATCAAGGCCCCACCAGTAAACCTTGTAACTTATGTGGTTTAACACCTAAGCCTAGGAGACTAAAAAGCGGTGACGCAACCAAACGGTAAGTAACAAAATCCTCCAGGGGAGGGGCGAGATGGCTAGGAAGCCGTGAGAGTTCTGTGTTGTTAAGAGTCATAGACTTTTGAAGGCAAGGAACTACTAACGTTCACTTTATTTTCCTGAAGGATCCACCTAAGTAGGGTCTAACGTAAGTTAAACGACGAGATGATTCTTTTCATCTGCGAAAGTTTATCGAACTACCCTTATTACAACCAATTTAAGAATTATGTTTCATACATAATTATCACCAAACCGTACTAATATCGAAGTAGGAGAAGTTATCCAGACCTACCATGGACAACTGCTAAACCTCACTATGAGTGAGGAATCTCATCTCTATCTCTATACATATATATATGTATATATATGATATATATATGAGTGATGGATATTTTCTTTTTCGAAAATATTTATGATATATATATATATATATATATACATGGAAGATAATTAAAGTTGTTATAACAACCAATGCGAATGATTATTAAAGATATGCGGATGTATATATATATATGTTATATATATATATATATATACATGGAAGATAATTAAAGTTGTGATAACAACCGATGCGAATGATTATTAGAGATATGCGTTTGTATATATATATATGTTATATATATACATGGAAGATAATTAAAGTTGTGATAACAACAAATGCGAATGATTATTAAAGATATGCATTTGTATATATATATGTTATATATATACATGGAAGATAAATAAAGTGGAGTTAACAACCCATTCCAATTATTATTAGAGATATGTGTTTGTATATATATGTTATATATGGAAGATAAATAAAAAGGAGTTTGTGATAAAGACTAAGAAATAAGGCATGCATATGCATGTTAAGAATACTTGCAGTTTGGTATAGAAACACGTTATCCGAGTCGAGAAACTTAAGGAATATTGTTCCCTTAATGAGACATCGAATTTAGAAAATGAGACCGCCACTTGTTCCTCTAGTTGAGTGTGGGTGGTTAAATCTACCACGTGTTGCTCTAGTGGGGAGAAGGAGACTCTTCATATGTGGAGGGCCTCGAGACGAAGGGGACGGGGGGGAAAATTCATGGATGGTTCTGTTATGTTTGCTGTTGTTTATGTGATTGTGTGAAAATACTGGACCGAAGGGAGAAAGGACGGCCCCTAAGTGGGAGCACTGATCCCATGATACTGTTGATTGATAGTTGATCTCTACGGTTTTAAATATCTGTATTTATTTATTTGCTGTATAAACACCCGGATTGCATTAGGGACAGTCGAACCCTAATTATCTCCCTGTATATATATATTATATAAACTCTTGACTGCGCTGGGGATGGCGGATTCCTGATCCAAAACTCGGTATTGTGTACGCTACCACCAAATGCGTAGATCCCGTGTGAAATGTTCGTTTTGTTTTATTTTTATTTTGCTGACTTAAAATGACGCCATCGGTTTGGTATGGTTCTTTGTCTTAGCCTAATAACATTAGCATCTGCGAATGCGTTTTTCCATTTGAGACTGTAATTCTCTGCAATGGGCATTTACGAATGTGTTTTCTATTTTTAAACTGAAATTCTCTGCATTTGGGTATTTACACCCATAGTCTGATCATAGTAGATCTCTTCCTGCATTGGTTAATTACACCCATGGTTGGATCGCAGAGCAGATATATGTCTTGACACGGTAACACTAGCATCTGCGATTGCGTTTTCCCATTCGAGACTGTAATTCTCTACATTGGGAATTTACGAATGCATTTTCCATTTTTAAAACTGAAATTCTCTGCATTGGGTATTTATGCATGCGTTTTCCATTTTTTACTGTATTCTTTCCATTTGGATATTTACACCCACGGTTTGATCACAGTAGATCTCTGCCTGCATTGGGTGTTACACCCACGGTTGGATCGCAGAGCAGATCTATGTCTTCACGCGGTAGGTTAGCATCTGTGGATGTGTTTTCTTTAAAACTATTAATTCAACATTCTTTGTAGTGGGTATTTAACCCACGGTTGGACCACAGAGTAGATCTGTGTCTTGACTCAGTAATGCTAGCATCTGTGGATGTGTTTTCTACTTAAAGTGTAATTTAGCGTTTCTTGCATTGGTTATTTCACTCGCGGTTTGATAACAGGTTGTTCTCTATCTTGACCTTATAATGTTAGATGCGTATTTATAACTAAGATGTAATTTAGTAGTTTCTCTGCATTGGGATATTACACCCACGATTGATCAAAGAGGTACGTAACACTTGTGGAAGCCGAATTCCCTGCTAGTAAGGTTTTAGATCGACCCTTGTTGATAGAGTCCTGATGTGATTCACATTTCAAGCTGCAAGAATGGAAGTCTTGATGTTTGTTTAAAGGTATATATATATATGCTTTGTATGTTTGGATTTACTCTGAGAAATATCATAGGGTACGGTCCCTTATTTATTTCAATTGTAAAATTACTAGATTTTCTCCCGAAGTAGGATGACTAGTATACTCGGTGCAAGACTTAGGAAAATTATGTTTTTCCCTTTTTATTATCCATCTGGAATTATCAAGAAACAGGAGCTGTATTTAATTGTTCATGACTTAAAAGTAGGCCTTACAATAAGGATGTATAGGCTCGGATGCTAAAAGGTTCTCCTTGAGAGAGACTTGTGGAAGTGGGAAGCAAACCACACTGGCCAAATTGTACCCCCTCTTTTGATACATAATACAAGTTATGACCATTCTACCATAGCCCATACATTGGGTGAACCACGTGTATATATGGCCTCTCTCATATGTGTGTTTATGATGGTTTTTGATGTTATGTAAATGTGTAAATTTATATCTTGTCAAGCGTAATCCTTCAATAAAGGATAATTCATTGTTATTCTCATGTGTTCAAATGATGGCAATATAGACGTGTGTATGGTTCAACACAAATGGGTAAGAACTTCATGAAGATGTTCTAGGTAAAGATCGAATACTGACATATGATCTAAAGGGTTAGTTGAATTGTTGTTTCATATATATAGTTTTTTTATTGAAGCAATTTACTTAATATAATATACAGTTGCAATATTTTTCTCTTACGCATAATCATTCCTAATACGATAAAGAAGTTATATAGATATGACTTACCATGACAAGTAAATTAATGTTGTATAAAGGATTGGAAATGATCGAATGAGACCCTTGTATAAATAAGCAAGGCTTATAGGAGTATCGATTGTAACAAAGATGAAAATATGATTATATCTGTAAAATATTTCAGTTCAACTAATCGTCAATTTTATTTACGAAAGGGTGGCAGACTTTTGTAATTATTTCTTAAAAGTTTCTAAAATTTCTTTTGAAAATTCGCCAATTACTAACTCAGTTGAGTCGGTTATGTGACAGTTTACCCATCACAAACTCGGCATAAAGTTTTGGAAGGAAGTATAGAGGTACTTCCTATTGTTGTGTGGGGGAGTGTCAAATACCATATACCATCAATCCATCGAGTCATTTCTGATTAGTTGAAAAATACACCACTCAATTGAACTATGTGATCTAGTAGTCTCTGGAATGGCATATGTCCCAGGCACTCTAAAAAGTGAATATATTTTCTTTTTAGTTATTTTTAGTTTCTTCACCTCATTGTAACTCAATCCATTGGCATATTCTTTCTATTTTCTTTCCATGTACGATGTTATGTTTTACAATGCATCATTTGAGCGATTGATGGTATCCACAATAACATCTAGTGATGTTGCCAATGAGCAGCGAATTTCATCTCCACCCCTCCAAGATGTACTGATCTCTCTCAAATGAGCGACCTCTCTAAATATATCTGCATTTTGATCCATAATAGCCACTGCAATCATAAATACAAAAAAAATATCATTACAAAAATACATATGGTATAATGACATCTCTAAGCAATGGAAAATGTAAAACTAGTGTACAACAAATAACAACATGAACTGTTTATAATTTGAAATTTAAAATTGAACAAATTATACATTAAAGACTAAACATTTAACATTTTTCCATCTTAAATTCATGTTGTATGTGTGTATTAATTTCAATTTCCAGATACATATACTGAATGTCCTAAGTGTATATGTTAATTGGGAATCTTCTCTACCTTATTTTTAGGCTTGGATTATGAAGTTTCATCAAAACTGTAGGGTGTTGACTAATTCCCTTAGAGGACCATCTTCGAGATTCCAAGTAGAGGCAAGGGCTAGAGCCTAGAGCAGGGGGCACATGATGATATTGATGAATAAAATTTCAATATAGGCAAGGATTTTGATATATGTAATTATTTGTTGTGGCATGAAGTTTTTTGGACTCTATAGATCATTTAGCATCTTCGTTTATATGTAATTTGGGGCATATATGGATTTCACCTAATGTTATTTTAGTTGTATGCGCTCTTTCTATATACACATGAGAAACTTTGCATATTTGTTTATAGTGGTTTGGGATCTAGAATACAATAGAATTAACAGTTTTCAATCTTATAGGATTGCAAGGTTTCCACTGGATTCTATCATGTATGATATTATGGGATTGAAATGTAACCAAACACATCAACCCCCCTATGATTCTTTATGTTGGTAGAGCCTATTGTTGAACTCCTCTGTCTTGACCCTAACCAAAATGCACCCTTCACTCAAGTGAAAACATTTATTAAGCATGGGAAACTTCTCTATCCTATCTTAAAACTTGGATTATGAAGTTTCATCAAAACTATAAGGTGTTGACTAATATCCTTGGAGGACCAACTTCGATATTCTAGGTAGAGGCAAGGGCTAGAGCCTAGAGGAGGGGTAAATGGTTCTATTGATGAATAAAATCCCAATATTGTCAAGGATTCTTATATGTTATTATGTGTTGTGGCATGAAGTTTTTTGGACACTATAGGCCATTTACCGTCTTTGTTTATGTATTTTGGGGAAGATATCAATTGTACTTGATTTTTTTTTTTAGTTGTATGCAACCTTGCTATATACATGAGAATCTTTGGATATTTAGGAATATTGGTTTGTTTTCATAAGAATGCTTGAATGTATATATATGTATCTATTGAAATTGATTTGATTTTTATGAGTTAAATGGGATTTTAATTTGTTTTGGGAATAGAATAATTTGGATTTATGGTCTAAATTTCTTTTAGGGCATACAAATTTAAAAATTTATGGATTCAATTGATTTTAGGGCATAAAAAAACAAAAAAAATATAGAAATTAGAAGGGTGGAATTTGGTTTAAATACCTAATTTTAGGACATAGTAGGTGGAGGAGCATGTTCCCTTTCCCAAACTCTTGGTATTTGAATGAGTAACTGGACCCTTATATCGCTTTGGTAGTTATTCGACAAAATATTTAATTTGAGGAGCACTAGCCATATCCCACACTTATCCATTTGAATGAGTATCATGGGCACTCCCTTTGACTTATGGGAGGAGGAGTGGCAACATTCTCCCTTTCCACAATTAAGTTGGCCCTTTCTCACACCTATGAAATTTGAGTAAGGAAGATAAGGAGCACTGGACATTACTCACCATTTTTTGGTCAGAGTCATGAGGAGTGAGGAGTTGGAGAAGGAACATGGGAGCTTTCTCAAATTCTTGGTCTTTGAGTGACTAGTTACTAGTCCTTTCACTCGATCTAGTAATTCTTGGGAGGATGGGTCAAGGAGGAGGAGAAGGAGCACTACCCCTTTCTCGTACTTTTATGGTTTCAGTGATGAGGGGGTGGTGGAGTGGCCTTGTTTTCCAACAAATGAATAATTTTAAGACTATGGAGGAGGATCATGCGCCCTTTCTTAAACTCTTGGTCTTTGGGTGAGGTTATGTCCCTTTCTCTCACTATGGTAATTTTTGGGAGGAATATTCAAGGAGCAGTAGCCCATACCACACTTGTTCTGTTCAAATGAGTAGTGTTGACCCTAGGGTTGTACCTCAACTAGATTATATATTTCTTGGCCCTTTCTCACCATATTCCAATTACACTTGCCCTTAGTCGAAATTTTGAAATTTGAGCAAGGAGGAGAAGGAGCACTGGCCCTTGCTCACCATTTTATGCTTAGAGTGAAGGAGCATTGACCTCAATTTCCTAGGAGAAAGAAATTTTAGGACATAGGAGGATGGGCATGGGCCCATTCTCAAACAATTGTAATTTGAGTGATTAGTTGGCCCTTTCTCTCTCTCTAGGAGGAAACGTCAAGTAGTACTATCCATTTCACACACTTGTTCCATTCGAATGAGTAGCATGGCAACAGTCTCCATTAGACTGTTGGGAGGGAGAGTGGCAACATTTTCCCTTTCTCACTCTATTCTAATAACATTGGCCCTCCCTCGTACTTATAAAATTTGAGTAAGGAGGAGAAGGAGCACTAGCCCTTTCTCACCCTTTAATGCTCAGAGTGACGAGGAAGTGTGTTTAAGAGGTAGGATGAGAAGGAGCATGGGCCCTTTCTGAAACTCTTGTACTTTGGATGAGCCACTGGCCCTTTCTATAGCTATGGAATTTTTTTGGAGGAATAGTCAAGGACCACTAGCGCTTTCCCACACTTGTTCCTTTCAAATGAGTAGTATTGGTACTCCCTTAGACTACTGGAAAGGGGAGTGGCACTTTATCCCACTTCTAAAATTTCAGAAAGGAGGAGAATGAGAAATGGCCATTTCTTTCCCATTTATGGTTCTAGCAATGAGGAGGAGGCGGAGTGGCATCATCTTCCAGTGAATGATTTATTTTGTGACAAAGGAGGAGAAGAAGCATGGGCCCTTTCTCAAACTCTTAGTCTCTGTCAGAATGAGGACCTAGCCCTTTCTTTGGATCTAGTAAAATTTTGGAGGAAGAGTCAAGGAGAAATAGCCCTTACCCAAATTTGCTTCAATTCTTTCCCACACTTGTTTTAGTTTGCAAAGACCGAGTAATTTTAAGACATAGGAGGAGGAGCATGGGAACACCCCTAGATTGTTGGCAAAGGGCCAATGTTGCCACTCCCTTCTTCAAACCTTACTCATTGTTTGGTTTTCCACACTTGTTTCAGTTTGCAAAGACCAAGTAATTTTAAGACATAGGAGGAGGAGCATTGGCACACCCTTAGATTGATGGGAAATGGCCAATGTTGCTACTCTCTTCTTCGATCCTTACTCATTGTTGGTGAGAATAGAAGGAGCATGACCACCATTGCCATCTAAGGGATCACACGGGGTTACTAATAGTACATCATATACAAGCATATATATATATATATGATGCAAGATCATTCATACATATAGAGAGCAATAAATTGAGAAAGTAATGGAGGTAGGAGGAACACAGGAGGAGCAGGTATAGTCATTATATAATCAGACCTAACTGTAGAAAGCATGGATAATTATTGTTATTTGATATGTGTCACTAGCCTAGTTGTAAGAGCCACACAATTACCCAAAAAATTTCTTCGACCCAAAGAGAATAGGGGTATAGAACTAGAAACAAAATTTCTTACAAAATTACTTAATTGCAAAAGCTTGTCAGAGGTGCTGTGACAAGGATGTTTTTCCTAGAGGGGTGCATTCAACACATAATTCAACAATAGTTGGGGCGGAGAGAGCGAGGCAGTCCTGGAATTATTCCCAATCAGTAAGGATAGTGCTGATGTTCGCTGCGATGTCGGTGAGTTCCTATAGTAAAACGAGCTTAACCTGTATTGGTTTATCTAACATCTTGTTCATGTCGGGTCCAATGATTTGTACTTTGACTTCAGTAGCTCTAATTAATTTGTAAATGCATTGGGTGAGCCATATTTCATCTTCATGAGCTCGTTTCCCTTCCTGAAGAAATTGGTACTCATTTTTTTGAAGCTTCTCTTGTAGCTAATGTTCCACGGTAATTTGTTCATCTAAAATTTGGGTCATGTCTAGTTCGGCTGATTTATTATTCCTATAGAGTTCCAATAAGATGCTTTGCAGGATGTGAATTTCCAAACAAACTTTCCCGTAATATGAGTACCACATGTTGACAATGAACAAGGTTGTGGTTGCTTGCTACTCATATTACTTTATCTTGGTGTTGCATTCTTCAAATGCTTTGAACTGGTGGGAAATGAGGAGACCTGTTTCATCGCGTTACTTTTGAAGTAGGCATTCATGAGTTTTTCCATATTTCTTAAGCACAAATTCAAGTAGATTTTGAATTTTTTTTGCTAGTCTATCAGGAAGAGACTCTCGCAGTCAGGAAGAGCTTCTGGAAGTTGTCCAACAATCTGTTGGGCAATCGCTCCACAGGAGGTCCATGCATTTCCCTGTTCCTCTTCAATTGTTTTGAGTTTCTTGGATCTTAGGCCCATTGTTTGTTGCATTCCTAGGTGGCCACCTTGATAAATTCATTAAAATATTCTTCAGTAGTTGTAGAAGGGGAGAAGATGGCTAGATTTGATTCTATTATGGTTGTTGGATGGATTGTAAGGGTTATCTTAGTGTCACTCTTATTCTTTTTCCTTTTGCTACTTTTATTGGAAGTTTTCTTTGTATATTTTCTAGGATCCACTGTCATCTATGGAGCATTCGATGTGGCTACAATTGATGCAGGTGAGGTTGTAAACAAGGGAGTTGAAGACGACTGAGGCTCATATGAAAATGGATGCACAGAGGATGACAGTGGTGCAAATGAATAAGAAGGTGTGGAGGATGATGTAGGAGGGTCACTCAAGGGAGTCATTAACGATAAAGTTGAAAATACTATCGGTGGTAGTGTAATAGGAGGGTTCTTTATGTCGGTGGGCACAACTAAGAAGTTGACAACATATGAGTTGAAGGAATCAACAAGGGTACTGAAGGAAATGAAATCGACAATAACGGGGGAAGACGACAAGTTGTTCTAGGTACGGTGGATGCTGAAGTAAAAAAGGGGGAAGGGCTGATTTATATTGATTCAAATGTGGCTCTCATAGGTATCGATGTAGTAAGTGGGTTCATGTAAGATGTAGGAAAAGGGGAGGATATGTTCCATAGGTAAACACTTCAGAAGGAGAAGTATAGGTTGATGCAAAACTTATTCTCAAGGTATTTTGCAGGGGGGATTTGATTGTAGCTGAAGGGGGGGTAGAAGAATTCATTACTAGTTTTAGCAAGGGAAATTTTACTTTGCTTAGGTATTTGACTGTAGGTCATCCAGTCTTAAGTATAACAGTTGATTGTCCAAGATGGCTTCCAAGGATCTTGAATAGGTGTTGAGAAAGGAGCTTACTAAATTTAGGTGTCTTTGTGAAGTTTTCAGGGTAGGATGTGTTTACCTCTTGCTGGTCTCCTTCGACTATAGTTGGAGATTGAACTAGGGATTTGATGGTTAGTTCAACTATATTTTTTTCTCCAGATGATTGGGTCATTTGAGCTTTATTGGTATGGGGTGATTGAATAGCATCTGTTTCCTCATAATTCGTTGGCTACAATGGTAAACTCAACTCATATTCCTTCTTAATATTCAAATCAATAGTCATTTTTTTCTTTACTAAATTGACTAAGACATGATTATCCTATTCTCTAAGTTCTTCAATGTCGTCATCTGTGGCCTCGGGCAAGAGATGCTTTCTTTTGATGGAAGTGTGGTCTGATTCCTTGGCTCTGAACTCATGTTGGAACATAACGATTTTCTCAACAGCTTGTCCTACTTTTTCCTAAAGTCAAAGCTCATGAAAGTCAACCTTGACTCCTTCTTTGACTAGGGGCTCATCTCCATATTTGTGAGTCATGTTGCTTGAATGTTTATTGAATTGTTCTTTTCCTTTGTTGAGTACTGGTAAGATTGCTAGTGGATTAATTGGCTAGTCTTCTGCACATTATGTTGTAATATGTTCTTCTACTTCTCTCTTTTCTTCTAAATATCCCTCTATTATGGGTTCAGTAACTTCCATATCACGGGTCATATCTAGGGTCAGTATGGGGATTGCAGTGTTTTACTGCCTCGACAAGTCAACGAATAATTTAAGAATGTTAGGGTAGTATTCAATCTCTTTAGAATCCCCTCCTGTACCTTGCATGAACCGTACTTTTGTGTGATAAGGGGCAAGTTCAATGTGTGCTCCTTTAGGTAGGAAATGACGAAATTGTTGTATCACTCTCCATCTAGTACATCTATTTTTAATATTCTAGAACTAGATTTCCAAGTAATTTTTTTTTTGTTTGATTTGGACGACGGCCCTTTTCCTGGAAATATCTAAAAATTCCTCGTAAGAGGTTGTTGAGTGCTGGTGAACATTGTTTCACTAACTGGAGTAATTTTATCCATTACTATACATATGAGAAATGACGAAAATCTGATGGCATGTGCCTGTTCCTGGAACTTCTCATAGTTATATTTTACTAATTAAGAAAGATGGTTGGAGCAATTCAGTATTTTGGCCTCACAGGTGACCTGTTTGACTGCGTTAAGCATGTCGAGCCTCAAGTCAGATGGCCGACTTGAGCTTGTTAAACATAGTGAAATTATTATAGCATCCCATTTAACTGTCTATCCTCAAACCTTTTTAATTTTTTTCTCAAGAGTGCTGCTGTGAATTCTTCAACTAACGACTGGGGTTCATGCGCGATAGGTACTGTTGGTCCCTTGCTTGACAATCTACTAATTTGTGATACCCCAAAATATTATTATTTATTTTTGAATTATTAAGTGTGACAATTATTTTTATGTAAGAGTTATTAAAAACTCAAAAAAGAAAGTGGCAATTTTCACGACAAACTATTTTTTTTATTAAATAAAATAAATTGGCACTAGGAGAGTTCAACTAATGAGGGGACATAACCATAGCACAAAGAACGTGTGTAAGCAATCAAGAGAGATATTTACCAATCAAATCCAATCTAATATCTCAACTACCACAAAATATCATAAATCATAGGGATTGATGGATTGATGGAATATTTGATTGGGATGGCACAAGACCTAGGCAAAACTATATAATGTGCATTGAGATAACATGGGATGACATGTTGTGCATAGAGAAATGTGTTGAGTGTTCTCTCCTTTCATAAGTCCATCATTGCTTGTTACGGAGAGTTCCACGTGGAAGTGATTGATTAACGTTCTGGTGCATGGTGGTGATCCAGCTTGGGGGTGGAGTTGAGAAAACAGTCGAGTTTCTCTCTCCTATGGTTGGGAGGAACTGATTTTCCAAGTGTTTTTTCCTCATTGTTTTAAGTAAGTTATGTCCACTATTTGGGTTTTATAGTTATTTAATGGCAGAAAATTAGTTCACTGTTGCTTTTATTCTTACAAAAATATGTTGAGCCATGACCGACTATATTCGTTTTATATCTGTGTTTAAATGAAAGCAAAAAAAAACCGTGAATGAAATGGTTATCGTTGCTTTTATTCTTCTTGTACTAAAATTGTTTATTGTTTCAATATTGATTTCTTATGATTGTTATAATATTTTACAATTATGTTTAAAGCACTATGAACGAGTAGTGTGAGTAAATCTATTATTATGGGCGATTATGGGTATAAGTAAATGGGACTGTTAAAACTTGTTAAGTTGGATAAGGCAAGCTATCATGAGGTCGACTCGGCTCTCTTTAGCATTCTTTGATTATTACAAATTTAAAATCGTGGATTGATTTGCTTATGGTGACAGTGGCTATGGTGGTAGTTTTGAGTCACGTGGTCGAGGCCCCTATGGCAGTCGAGGTTCTTATGGGAGTAGAAGGGGAGCCTATGGAGCTGGTAGTAGCAACGGTCGATATCACCCATATGCTAGGTAGAACAATTGGCTCGAGGTTCTTATGGGAGTGGAAGGGGAGCCTATGGAGCTGGTAGTAGCAACGGTCGATATCACCCATATGCCAGGTAGAACAATTGGCTCGAGGTTCTTATGGGAGTGGAAGGGGAGCCTATGGAGCTGGTAGTAGCAACGGTCGATATCACCCATATGCCAGGTAGAACAATTGGCAAGTGAGGATGTCTAAGCAATGATTGTTAAGGAAATATTTCTAAGCAATGAGTGTTAAGAAAATATTTTAATAGCAATAAATAAGTGAGCTTTTGAGTTCGAATCATTTCTATATTTTAATATTTTGTAGGTTTAGGTTTTCTGTCATACAAATATAAATATAGCCTTGTCCCTTCTAATCACAAATTGCAATTTTGAAATTATATTTTGCTCATCTATATTGGAAGATTCATTTTGCAAGCAGGATTAATTTATGTAGTGTCGTAATCAGTTTAGATTGTCCATTTGCATCGCAAATTTTCAAAATAACATGAAATTAAAAGTAAAGAAAAAGCCAATCCCTTCATAATAAAATAAAGAGAGGAATAGGAATGCTTTTACAGGGGAAAACTCTTATACAATGTAGTACCTATTTAATGTGGTATGGTGGATTATGGTTTGGACAACAAGAGAGGTGATGGAGTACCTATTTAACAATGCCTATTTATTAAGTGCTAGGGTTGGAGCAAAGTTTGTGTATTTTTTTTCCTAAAATATTTATTGGGATTGATATTGGATAGTTAATTTAAGTTGATAAGTTAATTATAAGTTTAAATGTCATTCTTATTTTCTCTTCTATGTAGGAAAGGTATTTTTGTTATGTGTCTCTGAGTCTAGGAACTTATATCTAATAGGAAGCAAGGTATATCTTAATTAGCAAATCATATACTTCATTAGAAAACCTTCAAATTAAGGTATGTTACTTTCTCACCTTTTTTATTACAAAGCATGAATGATTAGTTTCCAAGGAAAGAGGATTTCTCCTCTTCCATTACATTTTGTTATACTTTGGCCTAGCTATTAAGATATCTTAATTAGAAACACAAATATATAGCATTATTTGACACCTATGTTATATAGGACTATTATATAGATCTACTATATCATTATTTGACACCTATGTTATATAGCACTATTATATAGATCTACTATATTATTATTTGACACCTCACAATCATCCATGATCAATTGGCCTTCATACCTAGGAGTTACTGTGTTTTCCATATATGGGGGCTAGCCTTTGTTTCTAAGGTGTGTCCTATATCAGAGCCTAAATATCTTGTCTGCCCCACATGGTCAATCCCACAAAACCTACACTTCATGTAAAAAGCCTCCCAAGAGCACCCGAATTACCATTGAACATCTAATAACATCCTTAGAGAGATTGTGGTGGTTTGAGCTATCAATCATGGCCAACATATATTTTCTATTTTTTTTCAATATAAGGAATTATTATTTATAATCATAAAAATATAGTAAAGCTATGAAAAAATTACTAAAATATATTTATTATATTAAAAATAATGCACACGGATTTTGGAATGCACATGTGCTATTAATGTGTGCACATTCCTAAAGCATATGCCCATTCTTGTGCATGTCTCTTTGGAAAAATTCATGGAAATTTACTTATTGGTTCGGAATGCACTAACCTAGTAGAGAAATGAACATGTGTATGCTTACAAGAGCACATTCTTGTGCACCCCATTTTCTTTTCCTCTTGTTGGTTCATCATTATTTTTCGGGCATCTTAACATTATAAATTTTGAAGAAAGAGTCATGCACAAAAACAATAAGTTGTCTGCAATTATACAAAAAATATAAACAAAAGTCCATGAATTAGGTACTCAAGGCTGGCTAACTCAAACATATGCACATGTTTTGCATGAAAAATAGCATTTCAATGTTATAAATGGTCAAATTGAACATATCTACTAAAAATCCATAATATAACATATATTGTAGAATATTGTTTAGATTTCATTTTCTTAGACTATATTCAAATTCATTATGAAAGTATCTAAAATTTTCCCTTCAAGTCAACAAATTATTGTTTCCCAATCTCTTTGTCTTTCATAATCAAAATTATCTGAATGATGTAAATATGATAATATGGACTCCTAGTCTGGAGCTCAAGAAATGGCTAGGCATGTATGATGTATATATTTTTATTTGGACCATATGATTGGATTATCATGCCAATTTGAAATGTATGTAAATATTATGTTGAAAATTAATAAAAGGTTCCAAGAGGGGCTATGATTCCACGAGAGGGGAAGAAGAAGGGGGGCCTATGGGAAACTAAATCCTTTGTTGCCATGTGTCAACCTTAGAACTCATCCAAAATCTACGATGTGCCTTAAATGATCCAATTACCTTCTCTTGACCATTAAACCCAATCATTGAATGCATATGTGAGGTTGGTGGGAAAATCCACTTCATGTAGTTGTTGAAGCATGGGGATTGTGACAGTTATGTGAGTTGTCAACAATCCTATTTCTTCTATGGTCATAATCTATGTCAATTTTCTTCTCACCCTAGTTCATATCTCTTGGATTCAACATTATTTTGAACATTCTCTCATGCATGTTCCTACAGTATGTAGAGTTTTCCATTGTTGTTCATGACCATTATGAAACTATGTTTAACCTAGAAATTCGAATTTGGAGACAAAGCTACATTTTTGGAAGGAAAATAGATGGTTGTGGGTGATCATGGACATTAGGAAAGCTAGAAACCTTTTCCCATTGAGTTCTACTACTTTTAGATGTTTGAGAAGCCATGGATTAATGTTGTAGGAAGTTTTCCAATATGTTACAACTGGTTGGAATCTTACTCCACACAATGGTAAGCACTATAAGGGTTCGATTTCCCGAGGGAACTGTGGATCAATGAAGGGAAATTCCTTCCTTGGGTTGAGAGATAGAAGCTTGTAGGTGTTTCCTTCACCCTACTGGCCTCATTGTCCGATAAAAAATGGGGGTTCATACACAAAATTAGTATCTCACTAGGTTCAAAACCTTTTGCACATAAGCACACTCACACATCATCATCATCATCTTGTAGCTATACAATTTGGTCAACCTCCCTTCTGAGATAAACTAACAACATTGTAACACCCTAGTTTTGATCCCTAACACATATTAACTCAGATTATGTAAATTTTTTAAATCTTCTAGTACAGATTCTTAGGGTAGAGCTCAAGGCGAATGCCCAAATAGTGAACAAATAAGAATGTATGGTGTAAACATATTTATATGGGAAATATAGAAGGCTACAAAGAACATGATAGCGCATTGATTCCACTAGAGGAGAAGAGGAAAGGGGACATGTGGTAAATAAATCATTTATTGTTACATGTAAACCATAGAACTCATTTGTTTTTACCATGTTCTTTGAAACAATCCATCCATGCAAGCATGGTTAGATACCTACTTACATATCACAGTACACAAGAAAAGCACATATCAAACACAAACACAACAGAGACTTGGACACCAATAATGTCTTTGTTATTAATTTGTAAAATGAATTTTCCAAAGATTTGTTACAACTCAAAGTCTATGCTCTATTTTAGTCAGTCTATTTATGAATGTTCTCTCTATGTACTCAACAGCTTAACACTTGGAACCACACCAACTATGGAAAAAAGTGTCCCTTCTCCTCATCTTGATATCTATTTATAATTTTTTTCACTGCCTCAAATTCCTTCTCAATACTCCTCGATAATCTCTTGTGCGTCGTCTTCTATAGTTATGAGCATTAACTTCTTCACTTGCAACCTCCTTAGCATACTCTACCACTTAGTGTATTCAAAAGCCACCATAAATCCCTCAATAACTGCTCCAACTACTCGTGCAACTATGTGGATTTTTGTGCCACATATTTTCTAGGTTTGTCATGTCTCAACCTCTATATTGCCATGGTGCTGGATTAGACATTCTTTCCTTGCAAGTATTTCCCCAACTTCTCTGCTCATGCGTCAACCTTTATCTAAATTCCTCTTTTCTTGCTTAGCCAGTTTTCCACTGACTACTAAAAACCTAATCGGCTTGACCTCACATTCAATTTCTATGACTTGTTAACTTTATTTCATTGTCAACTTCATCGAGTCAACTTTCTTCACACTAGACTAGTTCTTTGACAAGTCTTCCACTCAATTGCATGGGATTTAACCACCCACCTTTCCTTTCATCTAGAGGCCATCGAATCCCCTCTAGGTGACTTTAGTCATTTATCTTTGACTTGAATTCTTAGGGCTTGATGCCCTTGCATCAGCATCCCTAGGTTGAAAATAATTATGTACCCAGTTCATCATCCTCTCAATCTCTTCTTCTGGAATCCATGTCACTTCTTCTATACTTATGTCCTTCCATTTGACCCAATATTATTTCTTCTTTTGGATTCTTTTCCTTTTGAATTCTCACTCGTCACATCCATCGATAATCTCCTATGTCGATTAGCTTGGAAAATGATCACTCTAGTAAATGGTAGATTCTCCTTTACTCATTTACCCTACCTCATACTTATACAAATTGACGACATTAAATTTTGATGAAATATCCAGTGCTTCCATCAATTAAAGAACATAAGTGTTATCTAAGATCTTATTTACTATTTTACATGGACCAATCTTTTTCAACATCAAATTATTATATGTTCTTCTTGGTAACCTTTCCTTTCAAAGGTATGCATACACTAATTCCCCCTCTTCAAATGATTGTAATCTGCTCCTCCAATCGACCCTTAATTTGCAAGCAAAATTACTCTTTTCCAACTACTTTCTAACATTTTCATGTACTTCCTTCATGTGGTGTAAAAATGACTCGGCATCTAAAATATTTTGCATTTTCATTGGAAACTTAATCAAGTTGGTTACTCAATATGAAATTTCCCCTTGAACAATATGGAACAAATTGATTCTAGTCGACACGTTTACTGAATTGTTATATGCAAAATCCTTCTGTGCACTAACATATTATCCCATTGCATTGGTCAATGAATGGTTAAACACCTTAAAAAATTTCCCAAGCTCCTACTGACAACTTCAATCTTCCCATCAATTTGCAGATGGTATGTAGAACTGAAGTGCAACTTCATATCCAATTGCTTCCACAAGATTCTCTAGAAACACCTTATGAATTTGGTATCTCTATCTGAAGTTATTCTCTCTAGAAATACATGCAATCATACTATCTCATTGAAAAACACTACAACAATACATATGGCATCACTTCTCTTCTTGCAAGGAATAAAGTATGTAGTATTTGAAAACTTGTCGACTACAAAAAAGATGGATTCATTACCTTGTTGTGTATTTAGCAATCCCAACACAAAATCTATGCTAACATGTTCCCATAGAATCTCTAGTATAGGAAATGGTGTATAAATTCCCTTGTTTTGACTTCATCCCTTGGTATGTTGACAAATTCTACAATGTTGTATCCATTTCTTTAAATCTGTCAGCAATCCCAACTAGTAATATTTTTCCTCAACCAATTCCTTGACATTGCCAATGCCATATTGACCTCCTAATCTTCCACTATGCAATTCCCTTGTCATATATTCTCAAACTGACCCTCTGGGAATGCATAACTAATGAAATTTGAACATGTCTGCCATGGCTCTCAACACTCCATGGCTCTCAACATGTTTTCCATGCCTTATCAAAACACTCGTTGAATTCATAGTCATACTTTATTGACTCTAACCCATTTGACTCAATGGCAGTCGTTCCTAACAAGGAAAATCATTGACTCAATTTGTTGGAAACTATATTCAACTTTCTTGTCTTATGTTGCAACAAAATGGTATAACTTTACAAGAACTCAACCTATTTCATATGTCTCTGATTCAACTTCATCTGAGTGTTTAAGTTCCTCATATCCTAGTGGTTGGTGAATAACAAAAATTCTTTAGGAAACAAATAAAGCCTCCATTTATTCAATGTAAGGTCAATGGCATAAAAATATTGGTTGTGTAATGAATATTTATGGTTGGTGTCATCCAATACAGAAAAATGCAATTGGTCGGCCTTCCTGGCTCAACACTGCTCCAATTGTGGTTCCATTAGCATCATTATCAACTTAAAATATCTTATCAAAGTCCAAGAGAGCCAGTACTTATCACTTCGTCACCTTCTACTTCAAATTTTGAAATGCTTGTTGAGCTACGTTAGTCCACCTATAATCATCTTTCTTCATGCATGTGGTCAATGGTGCACATATCCAACTAAAATCTTTAATAAATTTCCTGTAAAAGCTAGTAAGTCCATGAAAACTTCTCAGCTTTGTAATGTTCCTTGGATAAGGACATTATAAAATTGATTTTACCTTCTCAGGATCCATTTTCACTCCTTGGATGGAAATTATGAATCCCAAATAAAATAATTCCTCTTTCATGAAGGAACATTTATGTAGATTTACTAGCAATTTCTCCTAGCTCAGTTTCAATAGTACTTGTCTAAAATGAGCCAAGTGTTCAACTTTTTCGTTGCTAAGAATTATAATTTAAATAATAAAAACAATGAGCAACCTGCCCAGGATTGGGTTCAACACTTCATTTGTCAACCTCATGAATGTGCTTGGTGAATTAGTTATTCCAAATGGAATAACAAACCATTCACATAGACCTTCCTTCATCTTGAAGTTTTCCTTCCATTCATCCCCTTCTCTAATCTTGATCTGATGACATCCTCTCTTCAAGTCAATATTGGTGAAGTACTTTGATCCACTCAAGTAATCGATCAAGTCATCCATCCTTGGAAATGGAAACTTTTATTTGATGGTAATCTTGTTGATGGCCCTTGAATCAGTGCACATCCTCTATTCTCCTCCTTTCGATATAATCAATCCTAGAATTAATTCAATATAATGGGATATGCTTCTCATCGGAGGAAATCTCATTGGAATATTATCAGCCAATATCTTCTAGAAGTCGGCTAACAATTTTTTACTTTAGTCGGTATATTTTTATGTGTAATTTCAACACTTAATCCCCTGGGAATGGCTGCATAACAACATTGTTTATTTTTTTTCTCCATAGGAACTCCTTAGTTGAACACATCAATACTCTCTTCTCCCAATAATTATTTTCACTTCCCTTATTACTCATGTACTCCTGGAAGTGAATTATGCTTGCTCTCCTTTATTTCTACCATAAGGTGACAATATTTTTATGACCATCATATATCATGTTCCTATTGTGTTGTCATGGTCTTCCTACAAAATATAAAAATCATCCATGGGAACGACAACGCACAACACTATCATAAAAATGACCAATTTTCAAATTTATTGGACATTATAGAGACATCGTGACATGATGTCCCTTCTACAACTATGAAACTCTATAAGTGTTTGGGTGTGGTTGGCACTTCAAACCCAGTTTCTCAACGAATTTAGTTGAGACTAGGTTACCCATGATGCGTTTGTCGATGATCATGTAATAGCCTCTATCTTTGATCCTCAATATGGTTCGAAAGATATAACTCCTTTGTGTTGGATCTTTCTCCTCCTCTCGAGTTGGTTACAACATCATCCATATAGTTGTTAAATTCATGTATCCCTCAAGTTTGATTTTTTCTTCACTCCTCCTAACAGTTGAACTAGTCTTCCCTTCAAACTTGTTGGTTATCCAACTTCTAGTCTCTAACCATTTTTCTACATGTAAATTGTGTGGGCACTCATAAGCTTTGTGACCCAATTCTCGACACTTATAACAAATTACAATTGGTCTGCCTGCATTCTTTCCTCCAAAATCTCCTTTTCGACCATAAGTACCTCTATTTATAGGGTTTTCATCACCCCATTGGTACTCAGGTGTAGGGTTTCATGGTGTACCATCCTCACTTCTAATTTTTCTATTTTATTCTCTCTTTGGCCCACTAGTCTACCCTCTCATGGAAGTAACTTTTCCACATTTCCTCTAATATCAGTCTTCCCTCTAGTTGTCAAGGTATTTCTGGTGAGCTTCCCTTCGGCCTTCAAAGCCAATTGGTGGGCCTCTCGGACTATTCTGAACCTTGATAGGATGAAGTCATCCTGAATGGAATATTTCAAGCCATTCAAATATCTAGCCAAACTTCTTCCCCTTCATCTGTATATATTAACCTGATGGACACTCTATAGAATTCTTCGGTGAATTCTTAAACAATCAGCTCCTTTTGTCTTAGGTTCTACAATTTGCTAAATAAAGAAATCATATAATCAGTGGAAGAAACTTCAACTTGGAAACTATTATCTCCCAAGTTTTAATTTTGTCTTTCCCATGCTTTACTCTGTTAGCATGTACACTGTACCACCATAATGGGCATAACCATTCAACTTCAAACAAGCAACATTTACCCTTTTGGGGTGTTCTATCTACTCCATATCAAAATATTTTTCCATTTATCTTATCCAATATATTAACTCTTCAGTGTTGAGGCTCCTTCAATAGGTGGTCACCTCCATCTTGGAGCTACCCTTCATTTTCGTGTTGAGGCTCCTTCAGTAGGTAGTCACCTCCATCTTGGAGCTACCCTTCATTTTCTATAGAACCTTCAGCATTCCATCTTCTTTCTCTTCTTCTACTTCCTCAGCAACATTTTCTTCATCTTCTACCTCCACATCACTATGGTCAAGGTTTTTAGCAACAAAACCCATCTTCTGGGATTCATTTACTACATCCAACTCATTCCTTAGAGTTCTCATGGTCTGAACACTTTCTTCAAATGTTTCTTTGTCAATAGTCACACATGCACCCACACATGGCTTTCATCCTCTAGCATGGACATTAACACCTCTCTGAGCCATTTCTCCTTTGAATCAGCCGACTCAACCAATATATCCAATCGCAGTTGGATTTTTTACCACATCTGCAACTCCACCCAACTGTAGCCAGAGTTGCTTTCCACTTCCAATCACGGAGGATGCTCTTGTTCTAGTATCAACAGCTGCAAGCAAGGTTAGATACCTTCTTATAAATCATATTACACATCAAAATAACATACCAACATAAACACAACAGATATTTGGACACCAATAATGTCGTTGTTATTAATTTATAAATGAATTTTACAAAGATTTGTTACAACTTAAACTCTATGCTTTGTTTCAGTCATACTATTTATGACTTTTCTCCCAATGAACTCAACAGCCTTATCACTTGGAACCGCAACAACTATGGACAACAACACCTTGTCCCGATCTCGATCTCTACATATAATCTCTTTCACCACCTCAAATTACTTCTCAATATTCCTCTAGAATCCTTTAGGTGCATCTTCTATAGTTATGAGCATTAAATACTTCACCTGCAACCTCCTTAGCATAATCCACCACTTACCATATTTAAAAAATTCCATAACTCTTGCAATAACTGCTACAACTATTCTCGCAACTTCATAGCATTCTGTGTTGTGGGTTTTCTTGGTTGGTCATGTCTGGACCTCTTTTTCATCGCAACTCTTAGTTGCAAATTTTTTCCCCATTAGTCATTCCCTGAGTTCTCTACTCCTACATCAACCTCTATCCAACTTCCTGTTCTCTTCTTCATTCGGTCTACTCCCAAGTACTCTAAAACTCATCGGCTTGACCTCATATTTGAATTATCTGACTTATTCACTTACTTTCACTGTCAACTTCATGCAGTTGAATTTTTTCACACTTGACCAGTTCTCTGATGAGTCTTCCACTCATCCACATGGGCTTCGACCACCCACATTTACTTTCGTCTAGAGGCCATTGACTCCCCTCTAGATGAATTCATTCATCTATCTTTGACTGGAATTCTTAGGGTTCGATGCCCCTAGATCATATATATATATATATTTGTGTGTGTGTAGATATCATCTTGCCACTATACAATTCGATGAACCTCCCCTCTCTATCCTTAACGATTTTCTATTCCTTCCATAGATCAAGTAACGACATTGTAACACCCTAGTTTTGATCCCTAACATGTATTAATTCAAGTTATGTAAACTTTTTAAATATGCTAGTATAGATTCTTATGGTAGAGCTCAAGGAAAAGGCCCAAATAGTGAACAACTAAGCATGTATGGTTTAAATATAAGTATATGGACAATATGGAAAGTTACAAAGAAAACAAAAAGGGTTATGATTCCACTAGAGGGGAAAAGGAAATGGGGCATGTGGTAAATAAATAATCTATTTTTAAATGTAAACCTTAGAAGTCATTTATTTTTTAGCATGTTCTTTAAAAGAAGCCATCCATCTTATTTGACTTATCAACCAATCATTGCATGCAAGTAATAGTTTCATGGGGAAATGTATTTTCACATAGTTATGATAGCATGGGTTAAGTATAATCATCATGGGAATATTACGTGTCATGCATTCCCCTAGTGAGGAGTAAGGTTAGCCATAATTTTTCACCAAACCTCTCATTACCTTTTAATCTATCTTCCATTCCAGTACTATTACATGCACTTTCTATGTAGTTCATAATGTGGTCGCCATTGCCAACATTCTTGTAATATGGAAAATAACCAAAATAAACACTGTGAAGAATGAAAATAGAGTTCGGAAGGAATATAGTTGGTTATAGATAAACAAAGAGGTTGAAAAAGATAGGAATCCATCACCCACTATTCATTATCTATGCCTAGGATTCTTTATAAATGAAGAGTTTAATAAATTTGTGTAAACATAAAATACCAAACTAAATCTAAAAAACAAGGTTTTATAATAGATCACACACATAATATATAGATATTTACCGTGGAAACACAAAGTCGGGAAAAATAGCCTAGCTAAGAGTTTTTACATTCTCTAAATCATTGTATTATATTTTCTATTTAAAAAAAAAATACTAAAGATTTCAACACCCTAATCCATTAACATTGATAGATTACAATCCTAATTCTTTAATTGGAATTATTTATAGTTGGTCAGAAAATCATTGGCTAAAAAAACTTAAAATGGACCAAAAATGGACCCACAATTTTATTTTGAAGAAGCCATCCCTAGATACTAATGGAGAGACCACTTCCCACCCCATCAAAACCCATTTACTCTACTAAAATAAAAATATTATAATACATATCCAACATTCTCCCATTTTTTGTATTATTTGAAACAAGGGGGAAAACATAAAGCATTCATAAAATTAGATGACAAGGGAAATAATGCCCATTGATTCTATACACCAAGAGATATTTTAATTATTAACATAATTTTCCAATTAATCGGTAACATTCTTCAAGGTATCAACCTTCTACAACAATAATTAGTTTTATTCAACCACATTTCAAATGAAATTGTACCAGACATCAATATGCGTTTCCTTGGAATAATCAATAGTTTTTTTGTATAGAAGAATTGCACTTGATCTATCATAACCTATTCTTACTTCCCTATGAAAAAAAATAATAATTGAAAATAATCTTTGCAATCATAAATATTGCTTCTTCCATGATTGGCTACCATGTTCTCAACTTTTGTGGTTGATCATGCAACTACACCCTAACTCTTACTCATCCAATTGATTTATCCACCAAATAAGTTAAAAACATAATCACTTGTAGATGTTCTCCAATCAAGATTTCCAACCCAATTTGAATTAAAAAACACTTGCATATCTATATTCATATGATTTCCATGTCTCCCTTGGTAGTATATCTCATAATTTGAAGTGCCACACAAATATCTAAATCAGGGAAATTTTTAGGGGTGAAATTTCGCCAATTGGCTATTTTGGGGGCTTTTTTTCAAAAAATAAATTCGCTTTTTGGTCATTTTTAGGCTCTAATATCACCTATATTTACATAAAGTATGTTTTTTTATCATAATATTCTCCAAAATAAACAAATTCTAGTAGTAAATTTTATGTTTCATATTTAATATTCGCCTACCTATCTATATATATGTTTTTTTCAATCCAAAATAATCGCCTAGAATACTATACTTAAGTATAATATTAGAATCCTTAAAAAATACCCTGATCTATATACCTTGTTTATTGCTTTCCAATGTTGTTTCCCTAGTTTTGGCATATACATACTCTTTTTTTTTTGTAAGCTAGTTGTGAAACCTTCTATTAATCAGAAAAAAGTACATAGAGATACATATGCAAGCTAATGACCTTTCCCCTAATACCTACAACTAACAGAAAATGAATTTTTCTGAGCCTAATTGACAAAAACTACCCTCGATGAAACATCCCAGACTTTAATTACATCAAGTTGGTCCATGAGGCGCTCAACGTGGATCCTTTTTCTTCCTTCGAACATCAATCCACCCAGCAAATTTGTTGGGATCAGATGATATCGGAATTGTAGTTAGCTATTGGGTCGAAGAATCTTTTGTGTTCTGTCAAATGCTCATACTTGCCTCCTTATCACTGTTAGAGTGATCAGATTCATGGGGTCATTTTTGGACACCCATGTCTGAAGCAGAAATCATGTATCTATCATTAACATTGTCATCCACGGGATCAGTTCTAGGGGATCTCGGCATCATGTCTAAATCTGGATTTGAATGCGGCTGAGATGAAGCAGGAGGGACAGGGTTGATTTTGCAGAAACCAGTCTTCTACGAGGTTGGGGTCTTCTTGTTTTTTTCTCCTTCGTGCCAGCCCTATGGTCATCTGTGAAAAGAAGAGACTGGGGCTGTAGGAAATGCATCCTAGATATGCACTATTTTTGGCAGGAATGACATCCGAACGATGTGTGCTCATAGTGTAAGAATTGTAGGTGGGGTTTGTCTCTGCTCCAGTATATAAATATTTTTTCCGGCGAGCCTCTCCTGAGATCTAGCTCCACACAAATCTGGGCATAAGACACTAGACATTTTGACAATCGATCTGTATCCATATTTAGAAATCTTCCTAATGCATTCCTGAAATTGGTTAGAGAGCTCAGCGACTAGATATGTAGAGGGAGATTCGGTAGTCTTACCCAGCCGGGTGTGACCATAGAATGGGGTGATAATGGATCAAACCCCTAGAACCAACATTCAATAGATAACCCTGATCCTCCCCATAACCAAGGCCTCCATTCTATTATGTTGTTGCAGTCCTCCTTTGACTAGAATTGGGCTATAAAATACCCTCTAGAGAAGAAGAAAATTTACAAATTCATTTTCCAGGATTGTTGTATCCATTCTTGCAAAATTTCGGCAGACGGCGAAAAGCCATTAAATATGCAAATGAGGGTTGTTTTTCGGAGTTCACAACCTATGATTATGGCCTCCCTGCTCTCTAGATCCATTGTGGGTGTTTCCTCTAAGTGTTCTACAATGAATGTTGAGACTGATAACGCCTTATGGATTGAGCTCGAGCGACTGAGCCTGATAACGCCTTCTAGATTGAGCTCATGCTCGCTCCTCTAGATCTAGTGCTATTCACTGCTGCTTTGAAGGTTTGGTATTTAGGAAGTTGTTTTGAAGAAGGATCCATGTTACCTCCGTAGAGGCCTTGCACTAAGGAGATGGTAGTATCCCATCCAATTCAATAGTCTCTTAGTTGGGCGTCCTCCTCTAGGTAGCAGTTCTGGAACAAGAGTCTAAAATGAATCTTGGAGATCCCAGTCCAAAGTTGAACTTTGAGCGAGATTTTGGAAACCGGGTTTGTTGCGTGCATGCATGTACATTTTGTTGTCTCGGAAAGCAGCTTCACAAAAACTGGGATTCCCTCCAACTCTTTTGACAATCATTTTTTCTCTTGTTGCTCCTGAAGAGTTTGGTTCCTATTCAGAGGCGTATCGGTATCTGCGCTTTAGGGTTTCCATATAGGAAGGGAATCGGCCAAAAATCCTTTTGGTACTTGCAACAGGGCTCGCAAGTGAGGTTTTGACTTCTCCAATAGTATGCAAGGGGTCAAAGTCCTGCATCCTTCTGTCTTTTGATAGAGCCTAGCATCTGCGCAATCATGCACTTGTAGCTTGCGTTGTTCTTTAAGATTTGGGCCCTTCTGTATTCCCTTGGTAGCACAACGCGATGGCTAGCGATCCTGTAGAGGATGTCCTCCTCTGTATGCACTAGTGCATGGGAACGGTCAATGTTCCATGGTGGGGGCAATGTTACAGGATGGAACGGAGTTTAGTGGAGTATGCTGGCTATGGAAAAATATGGAAGAGAGATCTTACCAATGGAATTCTTCAACTCAGGAGTGTGATCAGGAATCATGTTTCTCCCTCTTGGATTATATTTTTATTGGGATTCACAAAATTCCTTGAAAGGCAAAGTTTTCCTACAATCTTCACTCAGAGACTAGTACTCTACATAGCGATCCTCCCATGTAGCAATTGATTCATTCTTCACTTATGGTTCCTCTGTATGTTCTTCAATGAATTTAGGCATGATAGGCTATGGATGAATCTTTATCTCACTCTTGAACTCATGAGGCCAATTGTGAGGCCCTATCTCTGAAAAGACAGTCTCACCATAGACCTTCTTTCTTTCATGCTAAGAGCCATTGTTGCTCCCTTCATCTTTGTTTCCTATTTGCTTAGTAAGGAATTATCTATTATATTTCCTCGTCAAGATGATATTATGGGATATTTCTACCATTCCTTCCAACATGCTCTAGAAAAAATATATGAATTCATCCTTTTCATCCATGTTCGACATTTCTCATTCTCCTTGGATCGTGCCTTCAGTGGAGTCAAGTTCTTCTTCTATAAGGGACTCTTTTGGATATTTCCTCATAGGGGATAGATTTATATTTGGACTCATCAATTATTACCACTATTAGGTGTATAGGACCATTATCTAATACCACTATAATGTACCCAAATAATATTTAGGCACACTAACTAAAAAAATTGGCAAACTTGGACTAGAATTTATAGATTGTTTTCCAAACACCTCTAGAAATTCCCTATTTTTTCCAAGCAAGGGTTTAGATGAATATACATACTCTAGGAAATTTATCTACAAAACAGGAATCCTTACATATTAACTCAATTGATCTTCTTCGACAGTTTTCACTTTTTCAGGATGCATCACACCTGGGCAGACCATTTGGACAAGCCAAATGACCAAAGGTGATTTACCTAGGAATTATATGGATATCCTTCAACTTCCAATGCAGCACTGGAAGCAACTAGATATTATTAAAGGTCTATATTTCAGGTATGAAAACATCTATTCATCTTATAGACATTACAACATAATGAAACCCAAATAAATTCAAGACTAGGTGCAAAATCGAACTATAGGAGGGTGAAATTACAGAATTCCAAATGACTTCTAATGGAACCCAAGGCTCACGAATTTTAGATATGATATTATGGATGGATAAAAATAAATTATAATTAACATCAAGGACCTTCAAACATAGAATTGAAAGTGAAATTGATAACCAGTTAGGACAGAACCTTAAAGGTGTTTACAATGTTGTACTAGAAGACAATTTATGCACAAGAAATGGAACAATATTGGATTGAAGCACATTGTCATTTGATTAATAATATGTATACGTTAGATACATGATTTATCTAAAATTTTAGTAGAAAATTATAGAATTAAGTGAGAAGAGGAGCCATATAGTGTGAAGAACCTGCAATAATTAATTAATGCAAATACACGAGATATTAGAAATAATAGAACTTAGAATCACTTTTATATTGATCACAAGCCACTTCGAGGGGGCAACCTCCTTTGAGCAAGCTCAATACAATTAACTTCATGGTGCCTTCAATGACCTCAACACACACTTATATACTAAGTCTATGCCCAATACTGTGAGTCAAAACCATGGGACATATAATACTACGAGACGACTTACAAAGCATATGCGTCCAATACTATGGGCTAATATAAACTATGTATCAACAAATACTACGGGACGACTTACAAAGCATATGCGTCCAACAACAATATACTAACATAGTAAAGAGAAGGGTTGACACGGGTTCCTAATATCCCCTCTCCCTTAGAAAAAGATTTGTCCTCAAAGCTTTGGTTGGAGAAATTGCTGCAGAATTTGAAGAAGTGGTTCCCCGGTAGCATCCTTGGGTTGCATTTCGGGCCACTAACGCCTTTGGAGTGTCAGGGAGGATTACTTGGAAGGTTGTAGACAAAGAAGAACACCATCAGCTACGTGGAAAATGCGCTCAGAATGGTGTTGATCGGCTTGTTATTTCAGGGAAATTCTGGCCATGTGAAGATTGTCCTGCAGAATGAGAAGAATCTGATTGCGGTTTCGAAGAACTGAGTCAATTTCCTAAACTGGGGAGCTGCTAAGGGTGTATGGAAGAAGAACTGGCAGTGTCTGTCCATAGACTACTTCATATGGTGTCATTTGAGATGTGGTATTGTACCACCAGAGCGCTGCTAAGAGATCCATAGAAATAGTTGGCCAAAGTTGTGTAGGGATGGGAAAGGGTTTGAGAAATTCCGAAAGGAGTGTCATTTCACCCTTGTTGACCTAGAAAGTATCACAGTCAGCCACCATCTTTTGAATTGTCATTTTCAGTCCCTGCCAAAAGAAGTTACATTGTTCCCGGTCATACATTTTGAAGAACCCAGAGTTCCCTACTGATGAAGAAGCATGGAGTTCATAGAAGAGATAGCCCTGTTGAACATATTGCAACCAATTTGGAACAAGCAGAGAAAGAGCTTAAAGAGAAACTGGGTCATCAATTGTGCGAGAAGGAGCATCTACCACCATATTGTCCTTACCCTTCTTGTAAGTGATTGCATAGGGATAACCCATTTCAGGTGTGTTGGGGAGGAGACCCATTGTTCCAGAAAATTTTCCAGACTTTGGAGATCAGTCTTGATGTAGAAATAATTCCCTAATAGGTATGGCTGCCACTTCTGTACTGCATGCAAAATAGCCATCAGTTCCTGCTGAGAGGTAGATGCAACTAAATTCTTACCGGAAAGGTTTCTTGAAGGCGGAAAGCTCATTGGTTCAGCAAAGACACCTGCATATCTATCCAAGGAAGTAGTGGAGACCATTGATGGGTGCATCTGAAGGGAATGGAGATGAGCGATGATACCATGTGAATTCTTCTTAAGGATTTTTTCTGAAGGGAAAAAATTGGGTTTGGAGCGTTGTTGAGCTGTGATATTGTCCTCTGCCAACTTAGCCAACCCTAGGACTTCCATCATTGTGTTGGGATAGAAAATTTTGACCTCTGAGCGGATTTCATCCTTGAGATCACTGATAAAACAACTCCTATAGAATTCATCAAACAATCCTTCGTGATTGGCGAGTTTCTCAAATTCTGTTTGATACTCTCTCACTGTGCCAATTTGGTGAAGTTTAGTGAGTGCTCCTGTGAAGTCATCGAAAGCACTAGGACCAAATCGTGGCAAAAGGAGTTGAAAAAAATCTGTCCAGTTTGGCTCGGGATGAGCTTTGATGTACCAACGGTACCATTGAAGGGATTCTTGTTCCAAATGGAAGGGTGCAAGTGGAACTTTCTGGACATCAAAAGTATTATGCAAACTGAAATATTGTTCTGCTCGGTATATCCATCCAGTCGGATTAGTACCATTGAAGCAAGGAAAATCAAGCTTCGGCTCGCGAAAATTGTTGGAAGAAGAGAACCCAGTGGCTGCAAAAGATTCTGGCTGTCGGTTATTGTTCATGGCTGAATGCTGAAGATGGAGGCTGAGAAATTTTTCATCCAGATCTTGGAGTTTGGTTTGGATGGTTGCAAGTGCTTCCTCCATGGTTTTTTTTTTTTCCTTGGAAATGGATAGAAAAACACAAACAAAAGCTTATTTAGTAAAGGAAGATTTGGATTTGGGAAAAAATCGGATGGGTAATTGGGGTTTGACTAGGTTTTGGACACTTTCTAATGGACAGAGAAGCAAAAAATGGAGATTTCAGGAGTGGAGTGAAATAATGAGAAAATTTGGTAGAGAGGGACAACGAAGCAGAATTAGGAAAGGAACACGGTGGCAAAATTTGATGGCATTTGGGTGAAAATTGAAGGAGTTATGGAAAACCCTAAAAATAGACAAATGTGAGATTTCTAGTCTTGGGAAATGGAATTTGGGATAGGGTCTCCAGGAATGAAATATGCAGAATGGGATTGCAGGGATGTCAGTGAAGTTTCAGGGAAAACAGAGCTGAAACAAGGGAGATATGGCCGAAAAACAGAATTTTATACTTTTTTCATTTTTTTTCTTTCAAAAATGGATCAGCAACAGCGGCGCAGAAGGGATCCACAACAGATGGATCTGCAACAGCGCGGAAATGATCGAAAACGACTGGATCTGAAACGACGACTGGATCTGGAATGACTTTCAGAATAGATCTGAAATGGCTGGATCTGGAGTGGAAGTGATCAGCAACAGTTCAGCTGAAAATAGATATGGACCCCAGGTATGTGCAGCTTCCTATTGGTTCAGGGGATTCACTCAGCCACCAATGTTGTCTGACGGCTTGCGTATTGGGGCAGTACCCCTCACTCCATGGCTCTGGTAAAAGTGATAACCGCTTTGCCACAAACGACAGCTCTTGGTTTACCTCACGGGTGGGAACTAGTCAATCAGGTAGGGGTCATTGCCCTTTTCACTGGTAGGTCCTCTCAATGGGCCAGCTACTTTGGGGTTCCTGTGGTACTCCTCACAATGAGTTTTAGGGCTTATGCCCAAGTACTTCCCATAGTTAAGCGGATAGGGGTTATCCCCAAATCCGAACTTGCAACATATGCAAAAAAAAAATTTGGTAAACATTCCACCCAATGAGCCCAAGAAAGTGCTCTAATACCAGATGTGAAGAACCTGCAATAATTAATTAATGCAAATACATGAGATATCGGAAATAATAGAACTTAGAATCACTTTTATATTGATCACGGGCCACTTCGAGGGGGCAATCTCCTTTGAGCAAGCTCAATACAATTAACTTCACAGTGCCTTCAATGACCTCAACACACACTTATATACTAAGTCTATGCCCAATACTATGAGTAAAAGCCATGGGACATATAATACTACGGGACGACTTACAAAGCATATGCGTCCATTACTATGGGTCAATACTATGGGCTAATATAAACTATGGATCAACAAATACTACAGGATGACTTACAAAGAATATTCGTCCAACAACAATATACTAACATAGTAAAGAGAAGGGTTGACACAGGTTCCTAACATATAGACTGTGCATAGAAGAAATAGAAGCATTAGCTCAATACTAGGAATTTCTCCACATAAAATATTAATCCATTTGGAGGGGGGTCGCCTTCTAACCTACAATTTTTTTATTAAAGGAGTCTAATACCTACTGAAAATATAAAATTATCCTATCGAGGCACTATAACAACCACAGGTGCGCCACCAACAACCCCACTACACACCACTAGAAACTAGATAGAAAACTCATTAAAACTTGAACTTTTGAAGACACTAGCACATCATCAAATCAATTGAAATACATGAAACAATGAATCTCCATGATACTGCTGCAATTGGCTCAATGAGAAGGAGTAGATGTCCAACTCCTCATTCACTAGTTGATCTCTCAACTAACTACACTGGACAGAAGGGGCACATCTCCCAAGTCTAGAAGCACATATTTCCTCAACACAAATTAAAAATAGATAAAAGATTCTCCATGGAGGCTCTCATACTCCTTTTATAATATTCTAGTGGATTCTTTGATAAGTTACATTGCACTTGGACCACTTGTTTCCGTCCAATGCGCTCTCACTAGCGAAAATTAGGACTTGAAGCTTTCTGAAATTCTTTCATTGCTTTCTTGTCTTTATGAGTTAGGATGATTTTACTTCTTTTAGAAGAAAAAAATGGAAACTTCTGCTTTTCCTTAATTTTCGGGTAGTTTCTTTCTTTTCATTGCTTTCCTGCTTTTATGCTCCTTTCTTGCTTTCTAGTTTCTTTCTTTCTTTTCACTTCTTTTCTTCTAGATTCCTTTGTGGAAGGAAACTCATAGGGGTCCACCTAACTTCATATGCACCCTCGTGGGACTCCTATGTATTTTGAACTCAACAAACAATTAATTAATAATTAAATATTCAAAACTATGGACTACAACTTTTCTCCATGGTTTAATTTAATTATACGAGATGAGCATAGGTCAGAATTAATCCCTAACTAATTTATTTAATTTTTCATGAACCCATGGGGATTGAATGAGTCAAAAGGATGAGCATGGAGCCAGTAGGGAGGGAACATTATAGTCTCTATATCCCTAGCCTCATCTTCTCTTCCTCTGGATCAATAGCCTTTTGTTCTACTTCCACATGATAACAACTTGTCTACAATGATATCCCTTTAAATAAGCTTGCTACATCCATAATTGGTTGCACCGTAAATATTCGAATTCTTTTTTTCTCTCCTAGTTGATGACTTGGGTGCCCATTTATAGCATCAGAACAAGGACATTCGATGAAATTTAATATATAAGATAAAAGGCAGGCATGAATGATTTTTTGGCTGTTTGATGGAGCTTAGTGGTATGCACACCGAATCCTCCACAAGAATGAATGAATGAATGTACACATAGTCTTCTAAATCCCGAGTCTACATGATATGCAATGGAAATGAGGCTTTCCATAACAAGATTGCCACTTGGGAAAGAGAAGTAAAAACTACGAACTCCCATTGTACAATTTTATTTCTGTAACGCCATTTTTTGTGCACTGAAGAATTATCAAGTTTGGTGTAGGTGGAGCCTCCTAGAGAAGAGCATAAACTTCCATCGTTGTTTCTTGGATTTACGTGTACTACCAAAATATCCAACTCTCCGGCATGTATGATTTGCCTCATTGGTACATTCATTGTGGAATTGGTAATCTCACATTTTTTCTCTAATTACCCTTAGTTTGTTCTTCTAAATACGTTTGATGCATTTTAGGGATAATTACGATAAGGTACAAAGAAGATTGTTGTCGTCTGATTATTAGTATCCTGGGTTTTTCAGCTGCAAAGTCTTGTGAGATGAGCAGCAGCTTATGAGTTCGACCTGGAAGGAAATTGTTGTTTTAATATGACACACATTCACCCATTGAGGTTGTCATTAGATCTGTCTGGCATCAAGAATCACAGGTACATTTTTTCCATTTGAACAGTATATATATGAAAGTATTTCGTTATTGATTTATGTATATATGAAAGTAAATATTTGAACAAATTATACTTACTTGCCCCTAATTCACTATTGATTTATATTTTTCCCTATAATTTGATTCGGTGAATTTGGCATACTTCCAAAGCACCATGGCCGACTATAACTTCACACCATTAAATTTGATGCTCTTCTGCGATGAAAATGATTTATAGGTAGATATATGCTCTCTCTGTAACTTGTCATAGTTTATAGTAATGCTTACAGTACCATACCTTATGAGCAACAAAACAAAACATCATTCTTTGTAAAAGAGGCCGATATGAGCAACAACACTATTCGTAAGACTTTGACTTTTGCAGCAACCAGAAATGTTTTGTAGCAATAAAAGTTTCTAGAACAAAGCATTAAGAAAAGGTTCCACAGCAACTGTGGATACGGCAATAGAATTGATTTGTAGTAAATTTAGATATGCAAAAAACCAAATTAGAGATACATAGGATGAGGCGGTGTCGGTGTAGAAGGCGGCGTAGGTGCATAGATATAATATATATAGGAAAGAAGGCGGTGTAGGCGCATAGGTATAATATATATATGAAAGAAGGCGGTGTAGGTTTTGTTGTATAGTTTTGTACAAATAAATAGTGGAAATTAGTAGTAGTAGTAGTAGTGATGCTCTTAACTAGTAGCAGCGATGACAATCAGACTCATCCTTTCTTCATTGATAGTGAAGGCGGTGTAGGAGGCAGTAACAATGATGCTCTTAACTAATAGTGGCGATGAATTTGGTGCTCCATTGAACAAAACTTCAATATTTGCAGTAGAAACATATGCCATGATCCAACGAAAGACCAATGGGGAAATACCAACCTGAATAAGAATAAACCGCAGAAAAACCCAACTCTGTCATAAGATTTCTCAAGATCCATCTTGAGCAGCATAGCCTTCATATTCCTCTTTTTAACAGAGTGGATAATCTCCTGAGTTATGCCAATGGCATATGAAATCTGACGATCCTTCAAAAACCCAAACTGTTTGGCGGAAATGCATCTAGACAAAATAGGCTTCAAACGAATCGAGATAATCTTTGAAATTAATTTGTATGCCAAATTGCAGAGAGCAATTGGCCTAAAACCCCCAAATGTGGATGCCTTGATTTTCTTTGTCCAATTAAAGTGATAAATGTAGAGTTAAGGCCCCTTGAGATGTAACCTTCAGTTCTAGAAAACTCCACCATTCTCATGATATCATCTCCCATAACATCAAAAATATGTAGAAATAGTTCAACCGTCCATCCATCAGGCCCAGGACTTTTGTCCTTGGAAAATCCCTTTAGGGTCTCTACAATTTCCATCAGAGTTACTTCTTTCCCTAACTCCTCTGCCTCATGATCATCAATAAAGACAGGAAAATGTCTCCCCACATTTATTTGAGTGATAAGATCATTATGGCTAGGGTCAATAAATAGTTTTCCAAAACAATACTTAGCAGCAGTTTCAAGATCCCCCATACCAGATACAATGTTTCCATCATCGTCTAAGAGGTCCCAAATAGCATTAGAATTTTTCCGGTGAGAAGCATACGAATGGAAAAAAATTGTATTTCTATCCCCTAATCCAATCCATATGGCCCAGCTCTTAATCCTCTAGTCCATCTCCTCTTGAGTTAATAACTTCTCCTTCTTCTGCTCAAGCAATTTAACTTTAGTATAGACTTCATTTTCCATCTTTCCATTAAAATTCCTAATATGCATCTCCTGAATTTGTTCTTCTAACATCTTAAGTTCCAAAAGATCAGACTTTTGCTTATTTTTGATCCATTTTGTAACAACATCCTTGATCTTTCAAAGCTTCAAAACGAAAACATCCATTGGATTTAGGTCAGATGTAATATCAAAATCGGTCCAATACCCTCTTATCACATTGCAAAAATATCCATTCCTCAACCTTGAGCAATTGAACTTAAAAGGGTACTTCAATTTGTAGTAAGAATCATCAATATGGAATAAAACAGGCTAGTGATCAGAGAACTTGGAATCTCCAATCCAAGATCTATGTCATTCCCAAACATTCAATAAACTTGTATCTACCAGAAATGCCTGCAAGGGTTCTTCAACAAATGCCCACAGGTTCCATTGGAAATGCCTACAAGGAGATTTAAACTTTCCCTTTAGAATTTCCAAAACGTATGCCCGCATGGGCCTTTAGGGATGGCCACAATAGCCTCTTGAAATACCTGCAAGGGACCTTTATCTATGCCTGCATTGCTCCTTAATAATTTCCACACAAGCCATTGGAAATTCCCACAAGGGGCTAAAGAAATGCTCGCATATGACCTTGTATGAAATGCCCACAGGTGTCTTCCAAATGAATGCAAGGGGCCTTCAAATGCCCACCAAAGGATCTTCATATTCCCATAAGGTGTCATTGTCATCAATCTTTTCCATGTCATCTACCTGCTTGCCATGTCATTGTCCTTATCCACCATTTCATTGTCCTTATCCACCTTAATGCATCTTCCACATCATCTCTTCAACAAGCCTGTCCTTGTCCTTGACCTTTGTCATTAATGTTTTGCTATCAATGACAACTTTGGTCATCAATCTCCCCCTCTGTCATTGATGGAAACCTTCTCCTTTAATTTTTCTCCCCCTTTGACATTAATGACAAAGGGCCAATCCTTAATCCTTCTATAGCTTCACAATGCCAAAAACAATTTATTCTTGAGACCTTCATGAAATCAAGATGAAATGTTTGCTCCTTCTTCATTGGCCAATCTCCCCCTATAACATAGGATTTTTGAGTTTCTGAGGTAATCTTCTCCTTTGATTAAGCTTGCAATGTTTTCGTTGTTCTTGTTCTTGCCTTATTTCTCCCCCTCAAAACATGCTCTCCCAAACACCAGGAACTTCAGTTTTGAAGTAGAATCAATTTAGTGGGAAGGTGAAAGGACCGCCAGTTTTTTTCAAAGGTACTCAAATGTCCCTTTAGGAAGTGGCTTGGTGAAAATATCTGCTATCTTCTCCTTTGTCCCAATGTATTCCAACTTTATGTGCTTTTCTGTGACCTGTTCCCGAAGAAAGTGATATTTTATAGGAATGTGCTTTGTCTTGGAGTGCATTACCGGATGATTGGAGATGTTGATGGCACTTGTCTTGTCACACAGAATTGGAATTGGCTCATCATACGTGACTTGTATGTTTTGTAGGTTTTCTTTCATCTAGAGGATATGAGTACAACATGCTATTGCTGCTATATATTATGCTTCTACTATTGGCAAGGATACTGAGGAGTGCTTTTTGCTGGACCATGATACCAAACAGTTGCCTAAGAAAAATATTGCACCACTTGTGCTTCTTTTTTCATCTACACACCCTGCCCAATCAACATCTGAGTAGGCTAATAAGTCCAACTCATTTTCTTTTGAGTACCATAATCCAAAGTCCATAGTTCCTTTAAGATATCTGAATATTATTTTGATTGCAACAACATGAGTTTCCTTAGGAGCTACTTGAAATATTGCAACCTGTCCAACAGCGTGCATCACATCTGGCCTTGAGGATGTTACATATAGTAGCCTTCTAATAATTGACTTGTAGAATTTTTGATCTACTGTATTTGATTTATTGTATTATCTTAGCTTGTAGTTAGGGTTCATAGGAGTGCAGACAGGTTTACAGTCTTCCATCTTGAACCTCTTCAACATTTTCATTAATGTACTTGGTTTGTGAGATGAAAATGACTTCTTCACATTGTGATATCTAAAGTCCCAAGAAGAAGGTCAGTTCACCAAGTAGTGACATCTCAAACTCATTCTGCATATCTTCGGAAATTTGTTGGCTCAAAGTATCATCATCACTACCAAAGATAATGTCATCAACATATACTTCAATAATGAGTATGATGTCATGGTCAATTTTGATGTACATATTGTTGTTTGCAATTCCCCTTTTGAAGCCTTTTTTTTGCAAGTATCTATCCAATATAGAGTTCCAAGCTCTAGGAGCTTTCTTTAAACCATATAGAGCCCTTTATAATCTGCACACATAGTCCTTGCTTGCTAATAACTGGAATGCTTTTAGTTGTTCCATGTAGACTTATTCTTCTAGTTTTCCATTTAAAAAGGTTGATTTGACATCCATTTGATATTTTTAGCACAAGCATAGGAAAATATCATTCTTATAGCTTCCATTCTGGCTACTGGAGCAAATGTTTCTTCAAAATCTATCCCTTATATTATAGCATATCCCTTGCAAACCAATCTTGCCTTGTTTCTGATTACCTGTCCATCTTCATTCAGCTTATTTCTGAAAATCCACTTTGTACCAATCACATTTGTGTCCTTGGATCTAGGAACAAGTTCCCATGTTTCACTTTTCTCAATTTGATCAAGTTCTTCTTCCATAGCTTTAATATAGTGTTCGTCTATTTTGGATTCTTCAAAATTTGTCGATTCAAAAGTAGATAATAATGACAAATGTACCTGTTATGTTCTTTGAACTGAATTTCTTCATTTTCTGGTTTCTATTCCAACATCTTTATCACCAATTATTAATTCTGATGGATGATTTTGGTACCAATTTTTAGGAGTCTGTTGCTCCCTTGTTTTCTATTCTTATTGTGTAGTGATTGGTTTTTCTTCACCCGTCTATTGTAATTCAAGTTCTTCCAAGTCTTCATCCTCTATATCATCAAGGTCCATTGGATCTTCACTGTCTGCTGGCAGGCTTGATTAATCTATTTTTACATTTATGCTTTCGACAACTTTATTTAGTCTCAAGTTGTGGCATTTGTAATCCTTCCTTTTGGATGAGTATCCAACAAGTATGCCTTCATCCACCCAAGATTCAAATTTTTTTATCGTATCATCTCTTTTAATGTCACGTTTGCTTCCAAATATCATGAAGTATTGAACATTGGTTGATCTTCCTGTCCATAGTTCATATGGAGTTTTGTCACTATTGCTTCTAAGTAATCCTCTATTCAAGATATGTAATGCCGTATGAACAACATTTCCCTAAAATTTGTCATTCAACTTGGATTCATTCAACATGGTTCTGGAAATTTCTAGTGCCATTCTATTTTTTCTTTCAGCAACTCCATTCTGTTGAGATGTTCTAGCTACTGAGAACTATCTCTTGATTCCATGTTCTTCACAATACTTGTTGAATTCATTTGATTTGAATTCTCCACCATTGTCGAATCTGAGATACTTGATTTGTGAACCTGTTTAATTTTCAACTTTTTCCTTCAAAGCTTTGAAACATTCAAATGCTTCTAGTTTTATGTTAAAAGACAAACCCAATTCATTCTGGAATAGTCATCAATCAACAACATAAAATACTATTCACCTTTCAACCCTTTGCTTTTGGTTGGTCCACAAAGATCAGTGTGAATAATCTCTAAAGGTTTTGTAGAAGAATGATCTTTTGTTTTGAAATTAACTCTAGTCTTCTTTCCATGCTGGCACTGAATACCCATAGTGTTAGAGGGCTTGGTTATTTCTAGCATATTCCTCATAGCTTGTTTTCTACATATTTTGATTAGATTGTCAAAATGTACGTGCCCCATTATTCTGTTCCAAATCCAAATTTCATCTTCTCTTCCTAGTCGACATTTATCATTTTTTATCCTATCCAAAATGTAGATATTGTTTGGAGTCATGGTAGTTGTAGCCACTAACTTCCCTGATCCTTCTTTTCTTATTTCGCAATCTTTTGAGGTAAACAACAATTATGTCCCTGATCACACATCTGGTTGACACTTAAGAAATTATGTTTCATATTATCCACTAGTAGAACATTTTGAGTTGTAGTGTCCCTATATCCAATATTTACTGTACCTTTTTGAATAAATTTGGTTGAATCATTGTTTCCAAAAGAGACTGAGCCTTTATCCCATTTTAAATTTATGAATACACTTTTGTCACCTGTCATATGTTTGGAGCATCCACTGTCAATAAACCATTGACTTTTGTTATTTTAGTTTTAAGAGAAATCCCACATTCATGTATGTTTAGGTTGTCTTTACATTTTACCCATACCTCTTTCTATTCCTTTTCTGAAACCTATTGAGTACCTGTGGAGATCTTCATTCTGCAATCTTTGGCCATATGTCCAAAGTTGTTACACTTGTAGCATTCGATTTCAGTTCTCAAGGGACTGAATTTGTTGTTGTTGTATTGCCATCTAGAGATTCCATAGTTTCTTTTGTTTTCTAATTTTATTCTTCTTACACAATTCATATCTTTGTGTCCAAATTTTCCACATGAAAAAACAATAGCCCTAAAAGAAATATCCATACCTTGGAGTGAAAGGTCTTCTTGGACGGTTGGTGTTCCATAATATTTGTCCATCATCTGGGACTTTTGACTGTTCTGGCTGAGATTTGAGTCTTCTTCATTTTCAATTTATGTCTGTGCTTTGTTTTTAGTAGTCATAGAACTTGAAGCTTCATTGTAATTCCTTTTGTATCCCAAGCCGGACTTGTCATAAAATGGCCTTTGAGTGCTAATAAATTGTTCGAGAGTCTTGGAACTATTTTTGTAATTCTCATTTACATCTTTCTTCTGTAGTTCCCTTCTTAGAGATAATATTTCAGCCTCGAGGTTTTCTTTTTCTCCTAGTCATTTTTCCAATTGATTAGTAAGAGAATATTCAACTCTTTTGGCTTCTTCCAGCTAAACTTTTAGGTCATCAAAGGGTTTCCTGTCTTCTTCAAACATGTGGGTTTTATCTCTCAATTATTGTATTTCTTCCTTAAGAAGTTGGTTATCCTTTCTAGCTTTTCTTAGATCTTTCAGGGCACTTATAAGTTCTGATTCCATATCTACTTCTCCTTGCTCATCAGATTCTTCATCCTTTTAGTCAATTGCCATGAATAACACTCTTTCAGGTTCACTGTCATTATTTTCACTGTTACTATCACTGTCAGAGTCTTCATCAGATGAGATACTTGTTTTCTTTGAGTAGAGACTCTTCTTTTTTCTGAACATTCTTCTTTTGTTTTCCTTGTAGTTCTTGTAATTTTTGTACCTTTTGGAGCTATCCTCTTCCTCACTGTCTGAATTATTTGCTTGGGGACATGTAGAAGCAAAATGGCCTATCCTACCACATGCAAAGCACTTCAGAGGTAAATTACCTTTATATTTCCATGTGCCTCTTTTTAGCTTCCTTACAAATTTGACTATCTCTTCATCATCAGAATCGTCACTGTCACTAGAGCTTTATTTTGTCATGGATTTGTCCTTCCTTGTAGAGATGATATTCTTTGCTTGCTTAGATGAAACTTTGAATGTTGCTTCCTTTCTGGGTGTTTCTTCATCTTCTATCCTCATTTCATAAGCTACCAGTGTCCCATGCAGTCGATCTACTATCATATCATCCAAGTATGTTCTTTCTTCTAAGGCTGAGATTTTAGGATTGAATCTTTTTGGAAGCATCCTCAATATCTTATGAACAAAAACTAATTCTTCAACTTCTTCTCCAAGACTTCTAATAGTATTTATAAGTTCATCAACATGAAGTATATAGGTTGCAATGTCTTCTTCATCCTTCATCCTTGGGTGTCCAAATTGTCCTCTCTAGGTTTGGATTTTGACTACTTTAACTATTTTATTCCCTTCATAGGTAGTCTAGAGCTTATCCCATACTTTCTTTGCAGAAGTACAATGCATAACTTTGACGAAAACATATTTGTCTAGGGCATTTAGGATGGGGTTCCTGGCCTTTGAATTAATATTGTATATCACCAACTCATCTGCATCTGCTGAGGCGCTTTTGGTACATTGTATCCAACTTCAACTATTTTCCATTGCTCAATTGCTTGGGCTTCTAGAAAATATCTTATCCTTATGCTCCAAAATGCATAGTCTGATCCATCGAATAAAGGTATTTTATTTTTGTTGTGTTTTGCAAACTTGCTCATGATTACCTTCCAGTGGTTTAGACTGTTCTTGAAGGAACCTGCTTTGATACCAATTGTTGAAATACTGAGACGGGGGTGAATCAGTATTTGCACAATGAAAAAAAATTAATCAAGAGCACTTTCCTAATCGCTAGTCATAGCAGTGTATCATCAACATTCATAATAACAAGATGCATAGTACACATAATTTTTACGTTGAAACCCAATTCCTGGGGGGGAAACCACTGAAGCCTTTTATAATAAATTTGATCCAACAACAACTGGAGTAAAAAAATTGATACAACTTTTCCATCTACAACTGGAAGGGGCTACAACCCCATAGGCTTTGTCAGCTGCTACAACAGCTCAACTCACAAAATTGTGAGTCCTAGCATCACCCTTCCACCCTAAAGAATAAGAATGATCTTGAACTTCTGAACTCAATCTGTGGACCTGTCAAATCTAATTGTTGAACTCATTGTGCATTGAATATGTCATTGTATATCATTTTTTTCATGTCAGGGTACTTCAAGGCACTTCCAACCTTTTTGCAATTCAGACTATCAATCTTCTTCCAAAACTCAGGTTGTCAATTTCTGAGATGAGGACTCTCAAGGCTTCAAGGATTTGGTTTGTCCTTCTTTGCATTGTCAAACTTAGCAGCATAACCTAAATAATTCAACACCTTTCAAACTCGGAATGTCCATTGTCTTGTAAAAACCCCAAAAGATATTCTGTTGTGAAGGTTTTGGGTCTGAGGATGCCTTAGTCACATCACATTCACTCTCTTCCTTCTTCCCCATGATCCACACCTTACAAAATGAATATTTGTCTCATATTTATACTTTTTCCTCTCCACAAAATCTGCTAGGATGACTTGTCCTTTTATTTTTATTTTCTCATTAAAAAATTCAAATATGATTTATGTAGGGTGGCCATCCTTCCTTCAAGGAGATAAACAATCAATTGATGTTATTTTTATTTTTAACATCAAATGTTGGCCATCCTTTAACCATGATGATTTTGTGCCACATCATTTGTTGACCTTCCAAATATTTTTTTTTATCATTTTCATGTGCCATGTCATTTTCATCCCTGCTTCCAAAATGCCTGCAAGGGTCTTAATTTTTCCAACACCTGCCTTTTGGATGTCCCTGTGATGCTCGCAAGGGCCTTCATAAATGCATGCAAGGGATTTTTTACTTGCCCTCATAACTCCCACAAAATGCTTGCAAGGGTTCTTCAACAAATGCCCGTAGGGGCCTTTCGAAATGCTCGCAAGGGCTTCTTGAAATGCTTGCAAGGGGTTTTAAATATTCCCTTTAGAATGTCCAAAAATATGCCTGCATGGGACTTTAGGGATGCCTACAGTAGCTGCTTGAAATGCCTGCGGGAGACCTTTATTTATGCTCGCATTGCTTCTTAAGAATGACCTCACAAGCCTTTGGAAATGCCTGCAAGGGGCTAAAGAAATGGACACATATGACCTTGTATGAAATTCCTGTAGATGTCTTCCAAATGACCGCAAGGGGCCTTCAAATTCCCACCAAGGGATATTCATATGCCCATAAGGTGTCCTTGTTATCAATATTTTCCATGTCATCTACCTGCTTGCCATGTCATTGTCCTTATCCACCATGTCATTGTCCTTATCCACCTTAATGCATATTCCACATCATCTCTTCAACAAGCATGTCCTTGTCCTTGATCATGTCATGTCCTTGACCTTTGTCATTAATGTTTTGTTATGAATGACAGCTTTGGTCATCAGTCATAGAGTAACTGCATAAGCATGACGAATAAATCAACATCTATACATGAAAAACCTTATAGAATAACAAAATGAAAAATTATTCGCTTATGTCTTACCAGTGGTCAACCCAATGCAGAATCGAAACTAAACCTAAATTCAACCTTTTTCAAATAACCAAAATGCTGCGTTGAGTCGAAGCTTCAAATTGAGCAAAGGGATCTGCAATAGTGTAGGAATTTCTAAGCCAAAGGCTCGACACAACTCAAATCAAGAATCGAAGTAAAAACACAGAGACAAACTCGCAATTATAAACCGAGCTAGAACAATTACAGAGCAGAATAAAAACCACTGAGACGAGCTCGCAGTCATAAACCAAACTGGAACAAATACTGAGTAGTATTCCAAGTGAACAATCAATTGAACACACTCCAAGTGGAAAAAACCCTCGTAAAAACACTGTGGATACTCCATAAGGAGGTCGCTTGTGGGCATAGTTACACCTAACAGTCTCTGAAGTTAAACCATCACCTTAACATGCATTTGAATAGCATTACAAATGGGGGATCTCTGTGCAGAGCCGAGTCTCTGCAACGAAACAACATAACCCCAAGACCAAGAACAACATTGAACAAAACCGTCGAACTTGTCTGAATAAACCTTGAAAAGAGTAGTTACCATCCCAAGCAATGGATCCAACGGTGTACAAGAATCCACATCAAGGAGTTCGCAGGAGTACTTCCAACCCTTGTTAATTCCATCACATGGCTAAACCAGCTCACTCTCACTTGGCACTTAAATTTAGGTTTGCATTAATAACACAGGTCTCGTGATATTAAAACAAAATCAAATCATATATTTACATTGAACTTCTATGTTCATGTCAAATGCTAGCATGGAAACCATAGTATAAAACAAATGCCTAAATATAGAACATTCAGATCTATAAAGATTCGATCTTGATATCATGCATTTCAATCGTATAATATGGTTATGGGTTATAGGATTAAGTAGGATTGAAGTTTTAAGGTTCAAAGTATAGAGTTTACAAAGGAAATAAATCTCGATGCTTATGTTATAGAAACCTTTAATCAATGGTTTAATAGGTACAACATTATGGTATAACGAAGAGAACTCTAACTTGATCCTAGTTTAGCGTTAAGCATACAAATGGTTCATTCATTTGTAAAAGATAAATAAAATTACATGTTATATCTAGGATTGATAACCAAGGATTTTAATAGTATGAAGACCATAAAAATCGATTGGGTAAATTGATATGGTATATTTACACCATGTAACTATATGTATGTAATGTTGTTGATAAAAAGTAATAGTCATCATATAGAGACTATCAATCATTTTTCTACAAACAACAATTTCAACATTATAATTCCGAACTCAAATTATACCTTATAGAAGAAAGATGTTGAGTTGTGTCACATCCTTCCTCAAACTGTATACCTGGGACATAAGAAATAATGTCATCATAATTACTTATATAAATTTTTTAAAAATTGAGTAAATTTGGGGTTGTGACATGTATTAACCCATCTACTAACTCACATGCAAACTTATTTTTAGAGTACTCTAATACTAACTAAGCCTTCCAATCAATAGGAAATTCCACTAAGGAAAGAGTTGGATTCCTAGATAGTGCATCTGCAACTTCATTCAATTTCCCTTTCTTGTACTCTATGTCAAAATCATAGTCTTGAACTTTAATTACCCATTTTTTTTTCCGTTCATTAAGCTCCTTTGGTGTCAAGAAATGCCTCAAACTATTGTGACTAGTCTTGACAACAAACTTGCCCCCCACCAAATACTGTCGGAACTTGGCCAATGCATGGATAATGGCAAGCATTTCTTCAACATAGATTTAGTAGTGTATTGCATGTAGCTACAAGTTTATTCTCTCAAAAGCAATGGGGTGCTTATTTTGTATCAGAACTGCTCCAATTCCTTCCCTGGAAGCATCTCACTCAAGCACAAATAGTTGAGTGAAATATGGTAAGGAAAGGGCCAGTAAGCTACTCATTACTTCATTTTATTGAAAACATGTTCATATTCCTCGAACCAACAAAAGGATTCATTCTTTGTAAGTTCAGTTAAGGGTGATGTCAACTGTGAGAATATCTTAACATATTTTATGTAATAGGTGCAAATCCCAATGAATCCTCTAAACTTAGTCACATTCTCAGGGCTTGTCCAATCAAGAATATTCTAGATCTTTTCCATGTGTACTTTTACCCCATCTTGTCCAAGCACATGGCCAAGATACAATAACTCGATCATTCCAAACTCACATTTGGACAACATTGCATACAATTATTCTTCTTAAAAAATGGTTAGTACAACTTCCAAATGATGCAAGTGTTCATCCCAAGTCTTGCTATAAATCAGAATATCATCAAAGAACACTAAAACATACCTATGGAGTTGCTTTCCAAATACTCTATTCATGAAATATTGGAATGTAGCTGGAGCATTAGTAAAGCCAAAGGGCATAGCTAAAAATTCAAAGTGTCCATAGTGACAGTAGAAGGATGTCTTCTGTATGTCTTCCTCTCTCATCCTTATTTGATGGTAACAAGAATGGAGGTCTATCTTAGAAAATAACTTGGCCCCATGCAACTCATCCATCTGCTCATCAATTCTTGGAATTAGGTACTAGTTCTTAATGGTGTTCTTATTTAGGGCCATGTAATCTATTCACATCCTCAGCGTTCCATATTTCCCCTTCAAAAAAACCAATGAAGATGCAAAACGACTCGAACTTGGTATAATGAGTCCTAATTCAATAAGTTCCCTTATAGACTTCTCAATTTCATCCTTGAAATTCATGGGGTTCTTATATTGGCAGTTTGTGATGGTTTGTCTTCCCACCTCCAATTCGATTGCATGCTCCACTCCTCTATCTATTGTCCTACCATGTGGAAGGTATCCAAAAAAATTCTCATACTTTCGAAGAAATCTCTTGATGTCTTCAGGGTGTTTTGAAATATTTTTGGTGGCTCCTTCAATGGTGATGAGGCATTCAATATCCCATCCAATATCCCATCCAATGTCTCCATGCCTCAAGATTGATCTCATACTATGCGAAGACACCACTTGATTAGGATAGGTGTTGATAACTTTCAAGACTATTTGCTTCCCATTAGGACCTTTGAAGCTTATTTGAGGCACCTTATAATTCATGGAATGTTCCCGAATGGAGTAAAACCATTGCACTCCCAACACCAAGTTAGTGTCAACCGCATTAGCAACATGGAAACTATTTGTTAAGGGATAGTTTCATATGGTTACTGCTGCTTTGGAATCCATCTAGTACAATCCATGAAGTTATTACATGGTATGATTATTGTGAATCCTTCAAAGGTTTCAATTGGAAGCTTCCTTCTTTCCACCAAGGCCGAATCAATAAATTTATGAGGAGCACCACTATAAAAAAAACTGTACAACTCTCTGTCCTTGAACCACTCCCTTAAATATTAGAGTGTGGAAGTGAGGTACTCCTTCCATTACTACAATATATTTCGACTTAGTGGTGGCATTTGTTCTTCATCTACTATATCATAATCACCAACTACTTAAACTAGTTGTTCCTCATCTTCCTCCTCAGCTTCACTCTATGATAATACCTCAATGTAATGTGCCTTTCACTTAGCACACTTATGGCCTTGAACCCATTGTTCCTAGAAAGTCAAGCATAACTTTCTCCTTCTTAATTCATCTTGATCTCTGAAACTGTTCTCCTACTTGAAAATGCCAGTAAAATTCCTCAGTGTAGGTCTTTGATTATTGAACATGGTAGGTACAATATCCTTGGTAAGAAATCTTATTCTTGGTATGCCATCCTGCAGATATCCAGTTCTTCTTATTGCATCCTGCAAGGTAGATGGTCTATAGCATTTAACCAACCCTTTCAATGGATAATCTAATCCTTCTATGAATAAAAGGATCAAGTGAGCTTCATATATGTCTATGACCATCACATCTAGCTTTTGGAACTTTGAAATATATGCCTCAGGAGTTCCTGTCTGTCTTAAATGCGCCTATCTCTCTGAAAGATATTTCAGGATCTTTCTGAATCTAACTTCCAATATCCTAGTAAACTCCTCATATGTTGTCACTTGTTCATGATCTAGAGTCCTCATGCCATCGAACCACCAGCCAATGGCGTCTCCATCAATCTGTATTGTATGCATTTTGATGGAATCCATTACGGCCATGGAGTTCAATTGGAAGTATGTGTCTAATTTCTGGATTGATGAATTGGTAGTGCATTTTGAGGAACCATCAAAATATGGAAGAGAGACCTTACCAATGGAATTATTCAAATTGGGAGTGTGATCAGGCATCATGTCTATCCATATTGGATTGAATTTTTATTGGGATTCACAAAAGTCCTTGAAAGGAAAAGCTTTCGTACAATCTTCACTTAGAGACTGGTACTCTGCATAGCAATCCTCCCATGTAGAAATTGATTCATTCTGCACTTATGGTTCCTCTATATGTTCTTCAGTGAATTTAGGCATGGTAATCTATTGATGACTCTTGATCTCACTATTGAACTCATGGTGGAAATTGTGAGGCCCTATCTTTGAAAAGAGAGTCTCACCATAGACCTTCTTTCCTTCATGCTAAGAGCCACTGTTGCTCCTATTTGCTTAGAAAGGAACTATCTAGTATATTTCCTCATTAATATGATATTATAGGATATGTATACCATTCCTTCCAACATTCTCTAGTCAAAATATATGAATTCATCCTTTTCATCCATGTTCGACATTTCTCATTCTCCTCGGATCTTGCCTTTAGTGGAGTCAATTTCTTCTTCTACAAGGTACTCTTCAAGATATTTGCTCTTAGGAGATAGATTTATCTTTGGACTCGTCAATTATTACCATGATTAGGTGTAGAGGACCATTATCTAATACCAGTATAATGTACCCAAATAATATTTAGGCACACTAACTAAAAAATTGGCAAACTTAGACTAGAATTTATAGATTGTTTTCCAAACACCTCTAGAAATTCCCTAATTTGTCCAAGCAGGGGTTTAGAGTAATCTACATTCTCTCATAAATTTTATCTACACAACAAGAAGCCTTACATATTAACTCAATTGATTTGCCAGTTTTCACTTTTCAGGATGCATCACATCCGGGAAGACCATTTGGACAAGCCAAATGACCAAAGGTGATTTACCGAAGAATTATATGGATATCCTTCCACTTCTAGTGCAACAATGAAATCAAATAGATAGCATTAAAGGTCTATATTTTAGGTATGAAAACATCTATTCATCTTATAGATATCACAACAGAAGGAAAACCAAATAAATTCAAGACTAGGTGCAAAATCGAACCATAGGAGGGTGAAATTACAGAATTCCAAATTACTTCTAATGGAACCCAAGGCTAACGAATTTTAGATATGATAATCTGGATGGATTCAAATACATTATAATTAACACGAAGTACCTTCAAACATATAATTTAAATTTAAATTGATAATCAGATAGGACAGAGCCTTAAAGGTGTTTACAATGTTGTACTAGGAGACAATTTATGCACAAGAAATCTAACAATATTGGATTGAAGCACAATGTCCTTTTATTAATAATGTGTATACGTGAGATACATGATTGTATATACAATTGTAGTAGAAAATTATAGAATTAAGTGAGAATAGGAGGCATATAGAATTTGTATAGAAGAAATAGAAGCACTAGCTCAATACTAGGAATTTCTCCGCATAAAATCTTGATCCGTTTGGAGGGGGGGGTCTCCTTCTAACCTGCAATTTTTTTATTAAAGGAGTCGAATACCTATTGCAAATGTATAATTATCCTATTGAGTAACTATAACACCCACAAGTGCGTCACCAACAACCCCACTACACAGCACTAGAAACTAGATAAAAACTCATTAAAACTTGAACTTTTGAAGGCACTGGCACATCATCAAATCAGTTGAAATACATGAAACAATGAATCACCATGATATTTCTGAAATTGGATCAATGAGAAGGAATAGATGTCCAACTCCTCATTCACTAGGTAATCTCTCAACTAACTACACTAGACAGAAGGGGCACATCTCCCAACTGGTGACAAGGGACACATCTCCCAAGTCTAGAAGCACAAAGTTCCTCAACACAAATTAAAAATAGATAAAATATTATCCATGGAGGCGCTCATACTCCTTTTATAATATTCTAGTGACTTCTTTGATAAGTTACCTTGCACTTGGACCACTTTCCTCATCCAATGCGCCCTCACTGACTAAAATTAGGACTTGCAGCTTTCTGAAATTATTTCCTTGCTTTCTTGTCTTTTTTAGGATGATTTTACTTCTTTTAGAAAACAATGGAAAAATATTATTTTCCTCAATTTTATGCTACTTTCCTTCTTTTCACTTACTGCGTTTCTGCTCCTTTCCTTCTTTCTAGTTTCTTTCTTTCTTTTCAATGCTTTTATTCCATATTCCTTTGTGGAAGACAACTCATAGGGGTCCACCTAACTTCTTATGCAACCTCGTGGGACTCCTAGGAATTTGCAACTCAACAAACAATTAATTAATAATTAAATATTCAAAACTATGGACTACAACATTTCTCCATGGTTTAATTTAATTATACCAGATAACCATAAGTCAAAATTAATCCCTAACTAATTTATTTATTGTTTTCCTGAACCGATGGAGCCACTAGGGAGGGAACATTATAGTCTCTCTAGCCCTATCCTCATCTTCTCTTCCTTTGGCTCAATAGCCTTTTGTTGTAGTTTCCACATGATAACAACTTGTATATATATAATTATGCACGTTTTCTTATTTCAAAAATGTTCAAAGCTAATCAAACAAACTGATCATGTCACTTACAAAAATAGAACTTAAGTCTAGATAACACTTCATTCTATAACTACTCAAATTAAACATAATTAACAATGTCTATATAAATATGTTTTATAGATCCTAAAAAATTAGGATAAATTAATTGAACATTAATATAAAAGTATGAGTATAGATCTATCTTAATTTTATCTACCAATTCCTCATGGCATTAGATAGAAGATCTACCCATCCCTTTCAACACTAGATAGATCCAAAGTTAAATTAAATATATATTAATATATTAACATATTATTTTCTTTATTTAAACAATATAAGATAAGAATGTAAATAAATACAATTTTATTTTTATTAAATAATTATAACATAAATATATATTAAAAACATTTTAAATTAAAAATTTGAAGACATTAATTGTACTAGACTACATAATTATAGACTACATAATTATAGCATAATAACAAAATTATTTTAAAATTAAAATTATAAACTTAAAACCAGATTGGATTCAATTATATAACAATTGAAGAAGGTTGATTCCATTATATAACAATTGAAGAAGGTTGTGCACTAATTGTGATGTTTAGAAGAAAATCCATTGAACATGTCTATGCGTAGAACTTTATTTTTCTTAAATTGTTCCTAATAAGTTCTAATTTCATTTGGGATTATATTATTTGGAATAAAATAATCTACAAAATTGAGAGATTGAATACTAATTAATGTTAGCTAATGTTAAATAGTAAGGATAATATTGCTTCATAATTATTATAAATATGTAGCCAACTATCATAGCCTATAAAGTTTTAGTTTTAGAGTTTAAATAAAAAATATCAAACTTTACAAATGCCCAATTATGATGAAATATGATCTTTCTATATCAATTATTTTCTCTTTTTAAGAAAAAACAAATAAAATATTAAATTAAAATTTCAATAATTCTTTTGAAAAACAAACAAAACAACAAATTCAAACTTAAAATAAGTGCAACTTTCCATCCAATTCTTTAAACTATTGCTAATTTTGATAATATATGTAAAAAATACTTTCACAAAGAGATATAATCAAATTAATAATACATTTAAAAAATACTTTCCACAAAAAGGTGTAATCTTAATATTTAACATTTTTAAAATGTTGTAGTCTAAATAGTTTACCATTTCATTAAAAAAAAATGTATTTTTTGAATTTTTTTAAATCCCACATAATAATGTTAAATTTATCACCAATATTATGTCCAAAAAACTTGTCAAACAAACAAAATCATGGAATATTTAGAATTCGTTTAAAATATTAAACATATTTTCTTTTAAAAAACCCAAACTAATAATATTTTAAAATAAAATATTTAATAAGTGAAAAATATAAAATATTTAATAATAAAAAAAAATAGTAAAACAAGATCAATTAAATATATGATTTTACACTTTTTCTTATTTCAAAAGTATTCCAAAAAAAAAAAATGATTATCTCAATTATAAAAAAGAGTACACTATTTATTTTATCTTTTGGCTTAAGAGTGGGTTTTGGTAAATCTAAATTTGGGAGTGCTTAAATTGTGTTTTTTAATTCATAAATAGATTCAGCACCCCCTAATACCCCTCATGACATCCAAATTATGCAATTTTCATATCTAATATATGTGATTGTAAGATTTTTTAAAGAATTCCAACCCAAACAAAATATAGTGAGAAAAAATTGAAAACATAGAATATTTAGACTACCCCTTACAAAAATAGGACATGGGTTAGAGAAAAAAACTCTATCCAAAAATCACTAAAACTAAATACAATTAACAATGTCTATATATATGTGTGTTTATTAAAACAAAAAATATAAATATAAACTTCACATTAAACTATTTTTAATCCAACCATTGCAACTTTAAATCCAACCAAGCAATTCTTTAAACTATTTTTAATTTTTATAAATACATTAAAAAATATGAACTCCACATTTTTAAATAATAAAAAATTTCTGAATTTTAAAAAGCTTAAATTAACAACAATTTTATAAAATATTTAATAATTAAAAAAAAAAATATTTAATAATTAAACATATATATGTATATAATTGTGTACTTTTTCTTATTTCAAAAGTGTTCAAAGCTAATAAAATAAAATGATCATGTCACTTACAAGACAACACTTCATCCTATAACCACTCAAACTAAATATAATTAACAGTGTTTATATAAATATGTTTTATAGACCTTAACAAGTTAAAAAACATACATTGAACATTAATATAACAGTATAAGTATAGATCTATCTTAATTCTATCTACCAATCTCTCATATAGCATTAGATAGAAGCTCTACCCATCCCTTTTAGCACTAGATAGATCCGAAATTAAATTAAATATATACTAACATATTATTTTCTCTATTTAAATAATATAAGATAAAAATATAAATAAATACAATTTTATATTTATTAAATAATCATAACATAAATATATATTAAAAACATTTTAAATTAAAAATTTGAAGACATTAATCATACTAGTCTACATAATTATAGCATAATAAAAAAATATTTTAAAATTAAAATTAAGCACTAAAAACGAGATTGGATTCCATTATATAACAATTGAAGAAGGTTGATTCCATTATATAACAATTGAAGAAGGTTGTGCACTAACAGTGGTGTTTCGAAGAAAATCCATTGAACATATCTATATGTAGAACATTATTTTTCTTAAATTGTTCCTAATAAGTTCTAATTTTATTTGGGATTAAATAATTCACAAAATTGAGAGATTGAATAATAATTAATGTTAAAGCTAATGTTAAATAGTAGGGATAACATTGATTAATAATTATGACAAATATTTCGTCAACTATCATAGCCTATAAATTTTTAGTTTTAGAGTTTAAATAAAGAATATCAAACTTTACAAATGCCTAAATATGATGAAATATGATCTTTCTTCAAAGGGCATATTAAATTTGTTTTTTAAGAAAAAAAATAAAATAAGAAATTAAAATTTCAATTATTCTTTTAAAAAACAAACAAAATAACAAATTGAAACTTTTAAAATAATTGCAACTTTTCATCCAATTCTTTATTTGTTAATTTTGATAATAAATGTAAAAAATACTCTCACACACAGAGGTATAATCAAATTAATAATACATTTAAAAATTATTTTCTACAAAGAGGTATAATCTTAACACTTTAAAATGTCGTAGTCTAAATAGTTAACCATTTCATTTGAAAAAAGATATTAAATTTGCATGATTTGGATGATTTCAAATGTTGAAGCTATTTATACATTCATAAAACAAAATTTGAACAACACAAATTTAGGATTTATTGACAAAAATCACCAATATTCTGTCTAAAAACTTGCGAGACAAACAAAATCATCAAATATTTAGAATTCATTTAAAATATTAAACATATTTAAAAAAAAAAACAAATTAATAATATTTTAAAATAAAATATTTAATAACTGAAAAATATAAAATAGTTAATAATTGAAAAAAAAATAGTGAAACAAGATCAATTAAATATATAATTTTGCAATTTTTTTTATTTCAAAAGTTTTCAAAGCAAATAAAGTAGTAGTCTATTTATTCTATATTTTGGACTTTACCTTGGGTTTTGGTTGGAATTTTGTAAAGAAAAAAATTGGTAAATCTAAATTTGGGAGTGCTTAAATTGTATTTTTAATCCATAAGTAGATTCAGCACCCTCTAATACCCTCATGGGACCCAAATTATGCAATTTTAATATCTAATATATGTGATTGTAAGATTTTTTAAAAATTTCCAAAAAAACTTGGAACAAAATAAAATGGAAAATATACTCGAAAAAAATTGAAAATCTAGAATATTTAAACTACACCTTACAAAAATAAGACATCGGTTGAGAAAAAAACTTCATCCAAAAATCACTAAAAACCAATACAATTAACAAAATATATATACATATTAAAACACAAATAAATACATTTAGCATTAATATAAAAATATAAGAGTATAGATTTATCTTTTTATCCTTGAAATGCACGCTTTTCACAACTAAGAAACTCAACTAAATCATTATAACATAAATATATATGAAAAAAACATTTTAAATTAAAACTTAAAAAACTATTAAATTTATTAAACTACATAATTGTACCATAAAAACAAAACTATTTTAAAATTAAAAATAAGAACTTCATGGTTTGATTCCATCAGATTACAGCCCATCATAAAACAAATAACACAATTTCATTTACAACTTCTTAATACCCAAATTTGAGTTTTTGATAATCATAAAACAAATTAAACCACTTTAATTACAAACTTCTTGACAGTCTGAATTGAAATTTTGACTATGAAAGTAGACTTTAATGCTGGAACAAAGTGAAAACATTCTCTAACGATCTGAAAAAAATTGAATTTCTTCATACCTGAGTTTAAATTTCAAAGGTAATGACAGAGTCAATAACCTGATCATAGTCCCCTTGGGGTTGCAGAACGGGAATGGGAACGGCAACCCACTCTCCAAGCAAGTTCTCTTGTGTTACTGCAGGTGGAGGCTTCAACATATAGAAAACATTATCAAAGCTATGAAGACGATTACCCCTACAAAGAGAGAGAACAAAAACCATGTCACGGTAAGTTGCGCAAAGCTTAATCGTTCCAATGGTTTGTGGAAGAGAACCCGCTGCCCTCCAAACGTTTTCCTTGAATTCATATTCCTTCACTCCATGCTCCTTCTGGAACCAATAGAAGCGCCCGTCAGGAGAACCAACCGTATATCCACATGATCGATGGCCCTCCGAACACCCCACCGTCCACATATTCTGAAGAGTCGTCGAAGAGCGCGTTTTTGGATTGTAAACATCCGCATTCCGCTCGAACCCACCAACCGTCTCACTATTGTAACCACCAATAACGAAGAATTTGCAGTCAATGAAAGCACCAAGGCAGTTTTCAAGTGCCGGACTCGCCGATTGACACGTTTGGACGGCAATGATTAAAAGTTATAAAGATCCACGGCCATAATCTTCCATCGCGAAACAAGTTTAAGGTAGTTTAGGCGCGGGCGGGGTGCTAGCCAGCAGGCATGTAAAAATCAGATCAACGGTGGGAAATGAGGATCGACGGTCGGCAATCTGTTCGCGATTTGAACTTGCACGAAGAAGGTCACGATGAAAATCTACGAACTTTTTTTAACATCCCGCACCTTCCGACGGCACATATTTGGCAAGATGCAGATCAACGGCTCAGGTTTTGTTTGCAAATATAACTTGTGCACCAAACCGACGCGCTCCAAATCTACGAACATGGTAGGGTCTGCATCTCTGGGCGGTCAAGTTCTAAGCAAGGAGCCGATCGATGGTTGGTAATAAGTTGATGAAGCAAAGAAGCCATCGAGGGGGCATATGGCATATTTAGAGGAAACAGAGGCTACTGGAAGGAAAAAAATATAAAGAAATCTACGGTGGATAGCTAATCGCATGGGATGGATGGCTGACACGGTCCCATCACCGTCGCACCTGTAAGGATGATATGGCAGATAAATATTATAAAATGCCTGCTCGCATAGATATTCGCATCCCATTTGTCCTGTGCGCATTGGAGAGCAAAGGAAGATGACCATTCAGAACCAACCAGCAAACCATGAGCTCAGAAGCCCTCCCAATTGTCAAGTGACCAGGTAGGCCGTCTACTTCCATCGTAAGCTATTTAATGGCCGAGTCTATGGAGCCTCCAGGTTTTGAACCATCCCAGGTAAGCGACCTGGTAGAGGATAAGGACTATGATATTTTTGATACCATGTTAATTAGCTATTCCCCGGAGACCATTAAGGAAAAGTTGGAGGTTCTAAGGGCCAGTCAGGCAGATACCCACAATGTTTATCAGTCATTTTTCCATTTATTTGCTACAGTTCAAACTCCTAGTTGCCCCAAGTTCATAGACTGGTGTTCCAGCCATTATTCCCCAAAATAAAGAGCAGTCATGGACGCCTTGAACTCTAAAACCCTGCCGTGCTATATAGATGCCCCTACTGTTAGGAAAGCTTTGGTCATCCCACAGGAATTCTGTCAGAAATCCCAGAGTTACAAAATGGAAACCCTCATCCAACACTTTCGTCAAGCCCCGGATGACCTGAAGAAAAGCTTCTACCAGGATTCCCTGCTACCAAGTACTCCTTCCCTAGAGACCCCTTTCCCTGGTGAAGCTAACCTATTTAAAGAAGAGTCTAGGTATGTTATCTCTATACTGGCCTAGTTCATAGGACTGGACAGTGACCGATACATAACCAAACCCCTAATTAGCCTAATGTTCATCCTAAGCACTTGTCCCTTTGAACCTTCAAACCCCAATTCACCTGCTTAGTGTGCCTGCCTGAAGTTCAATGAAGCCCTAGCAGACAACATTCATTCCCAACTTATAGATTTCCCCAGGAACAGGTCTTTTATGCTCCAGTCTTATTTACTGAAAATGTTCCTCGCAACACAAGAAAAAAATATATAGGGACCAGAGCTGCAGATTACCGAAGAGATGTACTCCAATTACAAAATTTTCATGAATGATCTCATGGAAGAGATCTACCTTCTTTTCTTCCAGAAGAGGCTGCCAAGGGTGCTTCCTGAGATGAAAGATTTGTTGCATCCCTCCATGGAAAAGAGGGTTGGGGATTGGTTTTTACTAAAACGTAGGACTGTGATTAGGGTGTATGGTTATTCTTATGCCCCATATGTACTACCTACTTTCCTAACCCCTAGGGTGCTCACCCTGGAGTTCATAAGGCATAAGTTGAAAGTAGAGTGTGAGCACTTCTTGGATGACAAGTAGTCCTCTGATATCAATTTCCCATGGGAACTCGGTCCATTATCAAAAACAAAGCATCTATTCCAAGAATTGAACTAATGATGAGTGACATGGGGTCCTCTTCCAAAGATGCAATAAGCTATGATCCCCACCATATAGTTTCAGAGAGGAGAAAGGGAACAAACAAGAAAGGGTATGAGCACTTTGAGCTCATTGGCCTAGTAGAGAGGGCCAATTGGTTGGAATACATTGACAAGGTTCAAATGGACATTGACCCACCAGAAAGCTCCATCTCTTTGACACAAGGGAGCACACCCTCAGTTCCTGGTTCACCTGGAAAAACCCCAGCAATATCAACAGCCATACCCCTCACTAGTATTCCAGAAAAATCCATACAGCAAGGTGGTAATGAGCCCATGGATGTGGACAGTCTGACTGAGAGAGCCTCGAAGAGGCAAAAGGTAGAAAACCCAGGGAAGTAGTTAGTAAAGGTATAGGAAAAGCAGCCTAAGAAGAAACAAGTCAAGTTCTTAGTACCCTCTTTTGAGATTACAGAACATGTGTTCAACAAGGCACTTGCTGGACTTCCAGTACCAAGCATGAGAAGGATTGCATTATTAGAGGGGTATGAAGAGGATCCTGAGACACTATCAAAAGAAGAAAAATTATATGCTAATGTTAGGAAAATATCCCAGAAAGATGTGACTCTGGTAGCAAGCAGGAACCTAGAGCAGAATACCCTGAGTCTTGCCTTCGCTACCAAGAGTAAGGAAACATAGCTAAAAGTAAACCTGGAATACATTCCAGTGCCTGATGTAATCAACCTACATAAGGAGATAGGTGAAATTATTTACAACAAGCTACTAAAGTCTGCCCTAGAATTGTCAAAGGTACAAGCCAGTAAAGCTAAAGTGCAAAATCAATTGAGGATAGGAAAGGTAGAGAACAAGAGCTTGAAAGCATAGGTGAAGAAATTCCAAGCCTCATTGTTAGCCACTGAGACCATTGAAGACAAAAAAAAAAAGCATTCAGAAGCTGTTAGAGGAGAAGGATCGGGAGATCCTGAAACTAAAAAAGAAATTAAAGATGCCAGCTTCCCAACTGGTGGATGCACTTGAGATTGCAGAGTTAGAAGAAGAAAAAGAAAAGCTGCAGGGTGAGCTGATTGATTGCAAAGCCAGGCTAGTAGAGCTTGAGGAAAAGGACAAGAAGTGGCATGCAGACATGAAATCAATAATGGATAGTGAGGAGGCCCTGAAGGTTGAGGTCGAAAGGCTTGAGAATAAATTGAAAAATAAAGAGCAGGAGATAGAGGCCATGGTCACATCCTCGATAGAAGCTGGAGATTTTTCCATAGTGGGGCAGATAACCAAGACCAGTTTGGATGATGTGGAAGTGGCAATATTAAAGGAACAGAATGCCAATCTTAAGACCATGAGGGATAATGCATAAAAGGACAAAGAAGATGCAGAGAAAGACAAGAAGGCTTGGGAAACCAAGTACCAGGCCATGTAGGATGATTATGACAGGTTAAAGCAGCAAGTTATAGGAAAAAATGAATTACAGGAGACAAAAAAGGTCATCTGGGATGATATCATTGTGTAGGCAGAGTAACTAAGACCGTATTTGGACTTTATATCAGATAAAGAAGCTGTAGTCAAACTAGCAAAGCCAGCGGTCCCAATGGAAAATGACAAGTTGTACAAAAAACCCCTGGAGTATGCCCAGAATACAGTGGATTTTTTGAGTGGTCTATCTGAAGACTAGATGCAAGCAGCAAACATAAAAGATAGAGTGACCACCATCATCTGGGCCAAGAAGGTGATGCTCAAACATTAACAGGTGAACACCATTCAAGCAGGAATTGATATCCTGGATAACAAAGTAAAGATGTTTAGGGAAGCATTTTACTCACTATTTAAGAAAGGCTTATCCCTATTTTGGGAAGAGGATGGAACCATCAGAACTAAGGAGGAGTAGCAGGGCAAATTGTGGGAATGTAGGTTGGACCAGGAGTGTTTTACAGACATGGAGCAACCTCTGGAATGTAAGGTGGTGGTGGAGAAACTGACCAAGTATTTCGAGCTACTCACAACATTTAAAGAAGTCCACACACTCCTCTGAGGCTATTTGTACAAGGAAGACACCAGAATGAGAGTTCTGCTTAAAGAGCATGCATCCTTAGACTTACCAATAGCCGAGCAGTGGAAACTTATTGAAAATTATGGTCAGGCAAAATTAAAGTTAGGTGCATGAAGGATTCAGGGAGAGTGGAAGCAGCCAGCTGGAGGAGCAGCTACCAGATCATTTTTGTCCTTTTTGATAGAGTCGGTTGTCATTTAGTAAAAATTGACCAGCAAATGTAAAAAGGCAGTTAAGCCAGTTTTACCAAGCTCTGTCTTATGGTAGTAGTGGCGAATATGCCTAGGTTAGGTGTCACTAGAAATTGTAACTATTTTCTGTTCAGAGCAGGTCGAACCTGAGGCTCAAGAAATCTATAAATTCAATGTAATCAAATGAAGAAGGGTTGAAACATTTTTGGGAAACCAATATATCATTCTGTGTCGAATATATTTTGAGACTGTTTAATAGAATTGGCAAGGCCTTGCAGGCATTTTTATCTCAGAGATTCATGCGTCTTTAGACTTGCAGTCTGTATATCTCTTTCTTTATGTGAATGTGTTCTCTCTCTTTGTTTATTCCATACAGTTATGCTATTCATGCTTGTATTAGAGTAGTATTAGAATAGAATTCATAGTTTTATGCTCTATTCTTTTCATTCCAAGTGTTCACAACCATTTCTTCTAAAATCGATATAGAATTCATAGCAATATGCTCTGTATTGGTGGATTGTTCATTTTTCTTCTAAATCATCAAAACTAAAAGCACTTTGAATGTAAGCTGGTGGCTACCTTGACCCTGAGTGAACTTGTCTGTGAAGCATTGTCAATAATATTGATTTCTATTTGTTTTGACTCCACTGCCCAATGGATGCATAATTTGTTTTCAACCAAACAACATTTAAAAACAAATTTGTCCTATCATAAATCTGACCTTCTGAATGTGTTATGAATGAATATCTTGAGTGTGAAGGTTGTGTGATTCTCATTGAGTATTTTTAGTCTTTCAAGTTTAAGAGAGATCCCTCTCCGATTATATTGGGTCAGTAATACAATCTAAAGTGGTTTTGTGGTTACCCCATTTTGGCCTCTCTGCAACCTAGAGGTACGATTTGGGTGCTAACACCCGGCTGAGAGCATTCCAGAAGTATGCTGGTTGAAAGCCAAGTTACAAAACCGTAAATTCTTTCACTATAACCTTATCAGTGAGAACCACCTTAACAACATACTGGTATTCACCTCTGCGACTGAGTTTTTCAAGCCTGCATTTCAATGGCTCATAGCCATGGAGGCCGGGAGAGCATGGATCTCCAGCCCTCTGAAAAACACAACAAAAATGCCAAAGACCAAAACCCTTAGTGCGTGGATAGGGTTTCCCTATACGTGGAGCTCACTCCCAAGTCAATCACGTGAGTTCATTAATGCATGAACTGTCAACCACCACCTTTTAAATTTAAAACCCCTTTTCTATAGTTTATGCCATCGTTTGCATGGTATTTTAATACTTTGACCTTTGAACTATTTTTATATAGTTTGGGCCACAAAATTTTAATACCATCGAGATTTCCTAAGAATCTCAAAACCCTTTGGTGATGAGTTAACCAACTATTACATGTATAATGTAAAACAACTATAGAAATAAGATTTTATCACCATTAGGTTCGGGTTGGGAATCTCCAAACCCTTAGTCAAGATTGGACTAAGCCACATAATGATAATCTAACCAGTATGAAGTAAAGAAGTATTTTATCACCATAATAAACTCGATCTTAATATCATTACATTCTCTATGGATGCGTGTTCTTACTTGTAACCTGGTCAAAGTGGCAGAATGAATTAGCGTAAAGCTAAGTAAGCTTCGGGGCGTCACAAGGAACACCTTCAACAAAGAAATACAAGTTCAGTATTAACATTATAAATATAACTACAATATCATATTACGACCCTAAGAATAACAAATTAAATATCAACATCGTCTTAAGCATTAAATCGTCATATTAATGACAGTAAAAAAGAAGTATGTAATCAATGGTTAAAACAGATTTAACTAAAGCAGTTAACTAGGAGTTAAACAATCATATTTGTACTTTCCGCATAGTAAATTGTAGTATTTATACTACAGATGTAATTAAGTGTCGTCATTACAGTTTATAGTTAAAGTAGTTAACTAGGAGTTAAACAATCATATTTGTACTTTCCGCATAGTAAATTGTAGTATTTATACTACACAATTTTTTTTTAATTTTTATGAATTTTGGAGGTGTTACAATACTAGGGAAAAAATGCTCATTCTGACTGGCTATCCCCTTTTTTAAGTAATCTGTTTGAAGGAAAAAATTTGGTGGATATTCAAGCTTTAAAACGTGAACCAACCTAGAGGAATAACTGAGGAGGAGACCATGAAATTTCCAAAAGACTGGATAGGTTCCTAATTACAGATGATCTACTCCATCTTCGGTTAATCTTCTGCTCTTAAGTGGAAATTGTGGGGGTCTTTGATCATAGACCAATATCTCTGTCCATTTCCATCTCGGAGAAGAAACCTCTAGAAACTTTCAAATTCAATCCTTCTTTGATATAAAATTTGGATTATTTCAATTTGGTTAAAGAGAACTAGAGGCTGCTATTCCGCCCCCCGACTACATCATACATGCAACAGATTGCAAATAATCTATCACAGATCAAACATCTCTCCAAACAATGGGGAAGAAAACAAGAAGCTAATGCCCAGAAAGAGCTCAGGGAGACTGAATCCAATTTAGAGAATCTTTACAACACATGCTCAAATGGGACATTCACAAATGAGCAGTTACTCTCTTTGAAGAACCTGGAAGGAAAAAGAGCCACTCTTATGGAAAAGGAAGAATAATTATGGTGGTTAAAAAGTAGATCTTTGTGGATAAAGGAAGGTGATAAGAATACAATTTTTTTTCACCATTATGCAACTCACATAAGGAATATCAACACAATAATATAAATTAAAGATGATCAAGGAAACAGTGCACTTTCTTTTCAGGAGAAGGAAAAGTCAGCAGAGGATCATTTCAAGTCTAGATTCACAACTCCCTCAAATTTCCCAATTGGAGAGATACTAGAGGTAATAAATTTGTTTCCCAGACTCATCACTGATGAAATGAAAGAATATCTTTCTAAGGAAGTAACAGAGGAAGAGATAACTGCAGTTCTTCATTCTTTTTAGAAAGGGAAGAGTGACGGTCTGGATGGGTTTACTATTCAATTCTTCTTAGGATTCGATGATCTATTAAAGGAGGATCTTGTCAAAGTAGCTAAAGAATCACAAAGATCTGGGAAAGTTTTGGGGACTTTTAACTCAACTTTCATCACTTTGATCCCCAAAAATCAGAATGGAGAATCCTTCGAATATTTCAGACCAATAGCCTACTACAATTTGATCTACAAAATAATTTCAAAGGTAATCGCTCAAAGGTTGAAACCAATCCTCAGTGAGGTAGTCACTGAAGACCAATTTGGGTTCCGGTTTAACAAGAAAATCCATGATGTTGTTTCACTTGCTCAGGAAAACATACACACTATTAAGAAGGAAAAACTATTTGCTTTTGCCTTAAAGCTAGATATTTCCAAGGCATACGACAAAGTAAATTGGACCTTCCTACACTTATTGTTGATTCAAATAGGAATTCCATTAGTTGTAGTGGAGTAGATAATGGGTTGCATTCACTCAGAAACTTATGTTGTATTAATTAATGGATTACCATCCCATTTCTTTCGTCCATCTCAAGGTATCCGACAAGGTTGTCCCCTGTCTCCATTTCTTTTCCTCTTAGTAGAAGATGCTCTGATTCCTCTAATCCAAAAAGCAAGATAAGATGGATCACTAAAAGGAATCAGGATCTCCAACACAGTAACGTTAACTCACACTTTGTTTGTGGACGACTTCCTTCTCATGGGGGAAGAGACATATGGAAATAGCCTATAATTTTCAAAGATTCTAGAATCCTATAAAAAGGCCATAGGAATGGTCATCAACACAGAGAAGTATAGATTGGCTTACAACAACCCCTGAGGAAATGAAATCCGTTATGGAAAGGTCCTTCTCCTTCCCTAATTCCCCAATCTCAGAAGGTCTTAATTATTTAGGGTTCTTACTCAAACCTAACACTTACTCTTTTCAATATTGGCTCTGGCTGTACAAAAAAATTGAAGCTCAAATCACTCATTGGGAAAATCATTTTTTATCCAGAGGCGGGAGATTGGTCTTTCTTAAAGCAGTACTCCGAAGTATTCCAGTCTACTGGGCATCGATTTCCTACATTCCTAAAGGAATACTAGTTCAAATAAGCAATAAATGTTTCTCATTTCTTTGGACAGCAAGCAAGCAAAGAGAAGGAATTCCACTAGTCAAATGGTCGACACTCTCTATGCCTAAAGTAATGGGTGCATCGGGGATAAAGAATCCAGATCTATTCTGCAAATCATTAGTGGAAAAAAAACTTTGGATATTAGCATAATCCCCTAAATATTTATGTGGTAGATCAATGACCTCAAATATTGTCATCCCCACTCTATAGTAGATTGGTTCAGGCAACCCATAAAAAGCTTCAAAAATTGCTCTATTGGATGGAAAGCTCTGGTCCATGCATTTCCATTTATAGGAAATTGGGTGGCATGGAGGATAGGGGATGGCCGCAGTGTGAGGGTAGGAAAAGACCCATGGTCTAGTGCAGGCAAAGAGTACAAGCTCCCACCAGAGTTAATCAAAGAACTCAATTCCAAAAACATTCACACTCTAGCCGATGCCCAAACTGAGCAGGAAGAATCAAGGTGTAAAGGAAGATAGAAATCAACCTTACAGCTGGGATTAACAGCAGATAAAGAAGAAGCGTGGGAGCATTACATAAAAACCCTGAGCATATCCTTCATCTTTCTTACGGAAGGAGAACCAGATAAACTAACATGGACTAATAACAATAAAGATGGGAGTTTCTATGCGAAGATCGTTTATGAAACAACCATTATCTCTCACCCAACAGGTGAACCCAGATTATGGTGGGACAAAATCTGAAAAATATCGGCTCCACCAAAAACCATCATTACTCTCTAGTTGGATCTGAATAACAAACTCCTCACTTGGGATAACCTTCAAAAAAGAGGATTTCAAGGCCCTAGTAATTGTGTACTCTGTAATTGTGCTGAGGAAACGACCCCTCACCTCTTTTGCACTTGTCCCTTTGCAGGACATGTCTGGGAAAAAGATTCCGGGAGCCTGAACATTTCAATGCTTATACAAATAGAACCACTAGAATGAAATGTGATCGATTGGTGGAAAGATTGCAGGGTATGTTTATTTAAAGCATTTCCTTCACTTTTCGTTTACACAATCTAGGAGGTTTGTAATAAGGTGATTTTCCAAAATAAACATATTTCTCCAGACGTTACAGCCTTGATTCTTCTGTAGAAAAAAAAAATTGAACACAAATCCAAGGCAACAGAAAAAGCTCAAAGTATTATATCTTGTCCAACGATTAATAAAGAACAACCTTGGGATTTTTTCGATGGGGCAAGTCAAGGAGACCCCCCCCCCTTGGAGGTGCCAGAGGAATGATTTATCTCTCGGATAGCAGAAAATGGAAAATCAAATACACCCCAGGACGCACCACCAACAACAAATCTAAGCTTCCAGCTCTATGGGAAGTCTTAAAGACTCCTTCAGAAAAGCATTTGAAGAACCTGCATCTCTTCAGAGACTCCAAAATGGTCATAGACTGGGTAAATGGAAAAATATGAATCAACTCTTTGCATCTGCAGCATCTACTACTTTCCATACAAGAACTGCTATCAACCTTTGAACATGTCAATTTCACTCACATATACAGAGAACTCAACTCAAAAGCAAATAAGCTGTCAAAGCTCACTCTTGCACTTCCTCCTCGTCTTCTAGACGTGAAAGGTCAAACACATGATCAAGTAGATGAACATTATGTACAATTGATATAGTGTAATGATATAATGTAAAGAACATATTAGGTGATGATCTTTTTGTAGCTGGAATGTAAACCAAAATTATGCATGAATGTAAGACAATATGTTTAACTCCTTTAATATATAATGAAGTCCCTGGAGGACAGTTTTTTATCACTCTTTATTTAGAGTGATAGATCTTTTCTATTTGGAATATATATATATATATATATATATATATATATATATATATAATTCTGCACTTTTTCTTATTACAAAAGTGTTCAAAGCTAATAAAATAAAATGATCATGTCACCTACAAAAATAGAACTTAAGTTGAGACAACACTTCATCCCATAACCACTCAAACTAAACATAGTTAACAATGTCTATATAAATATGTTTTATAGATCTTAAAAAGTTAAAAAAAATACATTGAACATTAATATAAAAGTATGAGCATAGATCTATCTTAATTTTATCTACCAATCCCTCATGGCATTAGATAGAATATCCACCCATCCCTTTTAGCACTAGATAGATCCGAAGTTAAATTAAATATATATTAACATATTATTTTCTCTATTTAAACAATATAAGATAAGAATATCCTCGGATGCGGGTGTATTAGGGCCCACAACACGCGGCAACCCCATCTCCTGCCCAACCACCAGAGTATTCGGGGGTGGAGGAGGCGATGGTAATTTATGATCCATGGGATCTTCACTCCAGCTCATTCCAGACAAACGCTCCATGTCGCAACGGCCAGTTTGCTTCATTCTCCCAGTACCAGGGACTTAATGCTCATTGGTGTGAAGACCATGGCGTCCCTTAGGATCAGGTTAAAGTGGCATAGTAGGGCATTTTTCGGCATTCTCTATGTGCTCCCCCAGGTCACTTCTGCTTGTATAGTTGCAGGAATCTGCAACTCGTCTCTGGTTTTGAATTCGGCTCTTGGTTGTGCTCCCTGGCTGCTAGATTCTATGTCTCGTTAGAGAGGAAGATATCGTAGAGGGAGATCTAGCCACGCTGGAGGTCAATAGGAATTCACTGCCTCCTAGGGTTATGGGGAAGGTGTCTCCATCCTAGTTCCCGTGATGATAGACAACTGAGAAGCTCATCTATTAGCCCACCATCTCTCCTCGAGAAAGAATGATGGGTGCATCAATCACTATTGGCTTGAGAAAAACATGTTAGGAGCCCTTATGGAATAAATCAAAGAAAATTGGGACAGAGCCAGAGAAATCACTCAATCTATGAAAGCTCACTCGACCTTGCTGAATGGCCTGGCTTGCTCTCTGGAATCCATCTTCGGCGACTAGGATTTTGCCGGGGATGGCCATGCAGGAGTGAACCTCACAGATGGGAGCCATGGCGGTGGAATTCAGGTTGGTGGCAGTCACGCTAGGGGTAGTCGGGTCGGCGGAAGTCATGCTGGAGGAATTCGGGTTGGAGGTAGTCTAGTGGGTGGCAGCCATGCAGGTGGAGGAAGCAACATCAGCCCATCCGACGGAATGGACAATTCGCTGGAAGCTGGGGAAGGAGACAAAATCCATTCGCTCTTTGCGCCACATGGCAAGGAGATTACCACTCACTCCTTTCCCACCCCTTCTACAGTCTGCCAGCTTGCTTGCAAAAGAGTTCGGGATGACACAAAGAAGACTTCTCTTCTCTGGTGCAAAACGGCTCCCCCAGTTGTCAAACATTCAGACCAAGAAGCTACTGAGGAGGATAAATTAAGTTTCCCAATTCTGGAAGATCCCCCCCAAATGTCGCAACAACAAATAAATAAGGTTCTGGAGAACCTCTGTGTTTTTTAGCCATTTTGTCTCAGCTTGATCACTTTTGTTGTTTTTTCGAGCATTCTTTATTTAGGCTCTCATAGCCATAGATTTTCTCCTGATCATAATGATGTTTTTTGTACTTACTGGAAGGTTGGATACCTCCGCTATACCCACTTTGATCCTTCTTCTCTCTTGAGCTGGTGGTTCGACACTCTAAAGCTACCATTACTAGATCTGTGTTACGTAATATTGACTCTTATTATTTAATAGAATTATGCAGCCTAAAAATATATATATATAAGATAAGAATATAAATAAACACAATTTTATATTTATTAAATAATTATAACATAAATATATATTAAAAAAAAATTAAATTAAAAATTTGAAGGCATTAATAGTACACTACATAATTATAGCATAATAACAAAATTATTTTAAAATTAAAATTAAGAACTTAAAACGAGATTGGATTCCATTATATAACAATGGAAGAAGGTTGATTCCATTATATAACAATTGAAGAAGGTTGTGCACTAACGGTGATGTTTCGAAGAAAATCCATTGAACATGTTTATGAGTAGAACATTATTTTTCTTAAATTGTTTCTAATAAATTCTAATTTCATTTGGGATAAAACAACCCACAAAATTAAGAGATTGAATACTAATTAATGTTAGCTAATGTTAATTAGTAGGGATAACATTGTTTCATTATTATAATCAAATTAATAATACATTTAAAAAATATTTTCCACAAAGAGGTATAATCTTAACATTTTAAAATGTCAAAGTTTAAATAGTTAACCATTTCATTAAAAAGAAAAAAAATTTAAATCCCACATAATAATGTTAAATTTGCATAGGTTGAGTGTTTTGAAGTGCTTAAGCCATACGAAATCATCTAATATTTAGAATTCTTTTAAAATGCTAAACATATTTTTTTTAAAAATCCAAACTAATAATATTTTAAAATAAAACATTTAATAACTAAAAAATATAAAATAATTAATAATTGAAAAAAAAAAGTGAAACAAGATCAATTAAATATATAATTTTGCACCTTTTCTTATTTCAAAAGTGTTCAAAGAAAATAAAACAGTAGTCTATTTATTCTATGTTTTGGACTTTATGGCGGGTTTTGGTCGGAATTTTGTAAAAAAAAAATTGGTAAATCTAAATTTGGGAGTGCTTAAATTGTGTTTTTTAATCTATAAGTAGATTCAACACCCTCTAATACTCTCATGGGACCCAAATTATACAATTTTCATATCTAATATATGTGATTGTAAGGTTTTTTAAAGAACCTAAAAGATTTAGACTACACCTTACAAAAATAGGACATAGGTTAGAGAAAAAAACTCCATCCAAATTAAGTCTTCAAAGGTTACAAATTGAGTGTTCTGGGAACACTTATGAATTCTGACTGTCAACTGCAGAAAAAAACTGCACCACTGCATCCGTCTCGAAATTCTGAGAAAAAAGAGGATAAAATTGAATACCTTTGGATGAAAACTCCTCTTGCACACAAATCGAGACAACAATTCTACACAAAAGACAAACTGTATGGACTATGTACGAATTCCGCTGCGGGATCCGTGCCCATTAATGTCTTATGTGCCTCGAGATTCGTGCATGTACTCTGCCTCGTTTACTGTGCAAAAACATGCTCTGTGTATAAATTCTGAGCATGGCTTCGTGGTTGGAAATCGTGGCTTTTTATAACATTTGAGCGCCTACACCTTTTTATGAATTTTGCACCGCTTCTCAATGCAGGGCCCGTGGGCTAATGGTAAAAGCGCACAGTTTTGAAGTCAGAGGTCCCGGGGTCAAACCCACGGGCCTCTGCTTCCCTTGCGCATTTTATATGGTGGCATGTATATATATTAACCACATTGTGAAGCGGTTAAACTATGGCATATGTATATGGTCCACGTGTTATAGTTTAGTGCTATAAATTGGTAGTATATTTTAACATGTGATTCGATATGGATAAGGTTGTTATAGTTTAGTGCTATAAATTGGTAGTATATTTTAACATGTGATTCGATATGGATAAGGTTTGTTATATAAGTTTAGTGCTTGGTATAACACATGGTTTAAACTTATGGTTCAACGTTGATATAGTTGGGCATATGGATAAGGTTTGTTATATAAGTTTAGTGCTTGGTATAACACATGGTTTAAACTTATGGTTCAACGTTGATATAGTTGGGCTCCACATTATAAGTTATGGTATGTTGTATGGTGTTAACATATGGTTAACAAGTTAGATACCATGGGGGGTGAAGCTTGGGTTCAATGGATATGTCCTTGCCCCCCCCCTCCATTTTACACTTTGCTAATGAAGCTAAAGGTTATATTTTTTCCATATGGTCATGGGTTCAATTCCCAAAGCTTTAACCAAGCCATTTTGACCCCTTTTTGACCTTTTTTGTCAAAACTTCAACTCCTGACAACTTCTTCATCTAGAGATCGTTTCGCATGAAACAAGCGTTGACGGAAAGCTAACGATGAGTTCTTTACCATGGTAAACTTTGAATTGTTGATTAAAGACTTTAAACCTTATAGACAATGAGATGATCCTCCTAGATCAAACATCCCCACTGAGAATCTTTTGGACCACCAAAAGCATGGAATCATTCTGCAATCAAGTGAAGACATGTTCATCTCATTTGTCCTGTATCACTTGTCCATTCTTGGAACCTGTACATTTGACTCAACATGACAGCAATCAATACTGCATAGATATTCTTAAGTACATTAACCCCTTTTTCAACAAAATCTTCATTCAATATTGTAGGGACCAACCATATACTACTGATCAGTAATAAGTTGAATATCAACATTGAACATGTGAAAGAGATTGTACTTATATCATGCTTATGCTTCATCATAGGAACATTATTAACCAGAATAGGTGTATTGTGATGCAACAACACTTCCTTTGCATGCTTAGGATTCTTTTATTCCTTACATTGCATAGATATAAGTGCCAAATTTCGACTTGCATTAACAACCCTTTTCAATTGTTGTGTAGTTCCCAATGATTTGTTGTTTTTAAATGAATGTGAATGTACTATGTACTCAATTGCTTCCTTAAACAAATGATATTGATTATGTTTTCTGTAGAATATTTCCTTTCGATCATATAAGTATGGGCTACCCAACACAATTCCACAGATATCTAGTTGAACCACGTCAAATTCAACTTCATCTACAAACTTGGATGTAATTGCAAAATTGAGATCACATTGTCTTGTTACTTGTAAAATTTTATCTTTGCATACCCAACCTAGTGGATAAGGTTTCTTGTGTGGTTTAGTTATTAATCCCAATTGCTTAACTACATCTTCTGAAATAAGATTAGCTTCAGATCCACTATCTATGAGTGTGTCAATCTTAGTTTGTTTAGTAATCACCCTTATATGAAACAATGCATTCCTTTTTCTATCTTGAGAACTATCATGATCTTTAGAAGTAGAAGGACATGAAGAACCAATGTTAGAATCATTACCAACAATAGCTTTACCTTTCACACCTACAATTGATATCTTGGTTTCATCCCCGAAATCTGATCGAAGATCCTCAACCATAACCTTATCTTTTTGCTTCCCTTTCCGATCCTTAAACCACTTTGGTTTCAATTCCGGATGTAGCTTCCAGTAATGTTCTGCATCATGTCCATCTCTCTGACAATGAGAACAAGAAAGCTTTGTGTCTCCTTTCTTCATGGTAGAAACATGCTTTGTCTTCCCTTATTTTGGCTGACTGGATTCATCTTAAGAAACATCATGAACACTCTTCCCTTTGGATTCAATGTGCCTAGCTTGTACACATACCTCATCAATATTAGTAGGATTAAACATAAGTATTGTATGACACAAATAATGATATAATACACCTATGTAATTGAGAAGAATTTCTTGAGTGTAGAGAGGCCCATACCAAGTATTAAAGCTCTCTTCCAAAATTCTTGTGTATACTCTTGCACACTTTGGCCCTTACCTTTCCTCAGATTCTTCCAATCCATCATTGCTTGTTGTATGTAACCCAATGGATAGAACTGCTTCTTTAATGCTGACTTGAATTCATGCCAAGAGGATATAATGTTTCCTTTTGAGGCCAAATCCTTTTGATTTCTACTCTCCCACCATATGAGAGTGGTCCCTCCAAGTCAGAGAGAAGCTAACTAAATTTTTAAGCTATCTTAATTAAACTTTTCAATCCTGCAATAGACTTCAATCTGACGGATCCAATTATCTAATGTTTCAGCATTAAGTTCTCCATTATAAACAAGTAACTCATACTTAATATCAAGCTTTAATTGAGGCATATTGAGATCAATTTTCTATCTAGGTGAGGCATTTAAAGAGCCATAAAGAAAAGATGGTGATGATGGAGGAGATTTAGGAGGTTCCTCACCACCTTCTTCTTCTTTAACTTTTTTATGAGAAGAACCACCTTGTTCTCCCTTCTTCCAATCTTGGTAAAGTTCTTCAACCATACTTTGCATCCTCATGAAAGTTTTAAGAAAATCCCTTTCAGAAACAATTGAAGAAGTCCCATCATTTCCTTTTTCGGAATCCATTTTCCTTCTTCTTGATCCAATATCCGGATCAATCTCTTCAAGCTCTCCTTCACCTCTTTGAAGCCTAGATCTTGTTAACATAAACAAGCTCACAATGCAATGGTTAACCTACTATGATACGAAACTTGATCTGAAAATTATCCAAGATCTTTATAACCAATATTTGCATGTGAATGTTTCAATGCTAAAATCTATTAAAGAGGCTTAAATGACAAATTTAAAGAGCTTATTTGAAGCAAATAAGCAAATAAAAGAGATATGCAAACCAAAAAATTAAGACAAGAGCTGATAACGGAGTTCACCCTTCTTGGGCTACGTCTCTGGGCTACTTCCAATGGGAAGGCCGACCTTATTAATTCTTCAAAGGTTACAAATTAAATGTTATGGAAACACTTTTGAATTCTAACAGTCAAATGCAGAAACAGATTGTACCACTACGTCCTTCTCGAAATTCTAAGAAAAACAAGTATAAACTCGAATACCTTTGGTTGAAAACTCCTATGGCACAAAAATCGAGACAACAATTCTGCACAAAAGACAAACTGCATGGACTGTGTATGGATTCTTCCTTGGGATCCGTTCCCATTAATGGATTCTGCGCCTCAGGATTCGCACTTCTACTCTGCCTCGTTTATTGTGCAAAAGCATGCTCTGTGTAGAAATTTCGGACATGGCTTCATGGCTGGAAATCGTGGTTTTTTATAACATTTGAGCACCCACACCTTTTAAGAATTTTGCACTGTTTCCATCTCATTGGAGCGCCCATGTCCCAATCCATTCCTTGCATGTTTTATATGGTGGCATCTATATATATTAACCACATTATGAAGCGGTTAAACTATGGCATATGCATACGGTCCACGTACTATAGTTTAGCGCTATAATTTGGTAGTATATTTTAACATGTGATTCGATATGGATAAGGTTTGTTATATAAGGTTAGCGCTTGGTATAACACATGGTTTAAACTTATGGTTCAACGTTGATATATTACATGGCATATCATAGGGGCTTTGATATCGTTGGGCTCCACTTTATAAGTTATGGTATGTTGTATGGTGTTAACATATGGTTAACAAGTTAGATACCATGGGGGTGAAGCTTGGGGTCAAGGGTTATACCCTTGGACCCCTCCATTTTACAATTTGCTAATGAAGCTAAAGGTGACCCTTTTTACACAAGGTCTTGGTTTCAATTCCCAAAGCTTCAACCAAGACATTTTTACCCATTTTTTGACCATTTTTTTCCGTCCTTGTCAAAAATTCAAATGCTGACAACTTTTTCATCTGGAGGCCATTTCGCATGAAACAAGTGTTGACGGAAAGTTGACGACAAGCTCTTTACCATAGTAACCTTTGAATTGTTTTTGAATAATTTAAATCTAATCGACAATGATATGATCCTCCTGGATCAATAATGTACCAAAATAATATTTAGGCACACTAACTCAAAAAGTGGCAAACTTGGACTAGAATTTATATATTGTGTTCCTAACACCTTTAGAAATTCCCTAATTTTTCCAAGCAGGGGTTTAGAGGAATCTACATACTCTAATAAATTGTATCTAAACAACAGGAAGCCTTACATATTAACTGAAATGATTTTTTTTTACAGTTTTCACTTTTCAGGATGCATCACACCTTAGAAGAGCATTTGGACAAGCCAAATGACCAAAGGTGATTTACCTAAGAATTATATGGATATCCTTCCACTTCTGGTGTAGCACTAGAAGCAACTAGATAGTATTAAAGGTATATATTTCAAGTATTAAAAAATCTATTCATATTATAGACATCACAACAGAAGGAAACCCAAATAAATTCAAGACTAGGTGCAAAATCGAACTATAGGAGAATGAAATTGCAGAATTCCAAATGACTTCTATTGGAAACCAAGGCTCAGGATTTTAATTTATGATACTTTGGATGGATCCAAATACATTCTAATTAACATTAAGGACCTTCAAAAATAGAATTGAAAGTGAAATTGATAACCAGTTAGGACAAAACCTTAAAGGTGTTTACGATGTTGTACTAGAAGACAATTTATGCACAAGAAATGGAACAATATTGGATTGAAGCACACTGTCCTTTTATTAATAATGTGTATACATGAGATACATGATTGTATCAACAATTGTAGTATCCAACTATATAAGTAAGTGAGAATATGAGGCATATAGAATGTGCATAGAATAAATAGAAGCACTAACTCAATACTAGGAATTTCTCCGCATAAAATCTTTATCCGTTTGGAGGGGGGGTCTCCTTCTAACCTAGAAATTTGTTTATTAAAGGATTATAATACCTATTGGAAATGTATAATTATCCTATGGAGTCACTATAATACCCACAGGTGCGCCACCAACAACCCCACTACACACCAATAGAAACTAGATACAAAAATCATTAAAACTTGAACTTTTGAAGGCACTGGCACATCAACAAATCAATTGAAATATATGAAACAATGAATCACCATGATACTGTTGCAATTGTCTCAATGAGAAGGACTAGATTTCCAACTCCTCATTCACTAGCTGATCTCTCAACTAACTACACTGGACATAAGGGGCACATCTCCCAACTGGTGACAAGGGGCACATCTCCCAAGTCTAGAAGCACAAAGTTCCTCAACACAAATTAAAAATAGATAAAACATTCTCCATGGAGGCTCTCATACTCATTTTATGATATTCTACTGGTTTAATTGATAAGTTACATTGCACTTTGACCACTTGCCTAATCCAATGTGCCCTAACTAGCTAAAATTAGGACTTGCAGCTTGCTTTCTTGTCTTTTATGCTTTAGGATGATTTGCTTTCTTTTAGAAAAAAAATGGAAGCTTCTGCTTTTCCTTTCTTTTCTACTACTTGCCTTCTTTTCATTGCTTTCCTTCTTTTCTTCTCCTTTCTTGCTTTCTAGTTGCTTTTTCTTTCTTTCTTTTCACTGCTTTTCTTCCAGATTCATTTGTGGAAGGAAAATCATGGGGGTCCACCTAACTTCCTATGCATCCTCATGGGACTCCTAGGCATTTGCAACTCAACAAACGATTAATTAATAATTAAATATTCAAAACTATGGACTACAACATTTCTCCATGGTTTAATTTAATTATACAAGATAACCATAGGTCAAAATTAATCCCTAACTAATTTATTTAATTTTTTCCTAAACCCATGGGGATTGAATGACTCAAAGGGATGACCATGGAGCCACTAAGGAGGGAACATTATAGTCTCTATAGCCCTAGCCTCATCTTCTCTTCCTCTGGCTCAATAGCCTTTTGTTCTAGTTTCCACATGATAACAACTTGTCTACAATGATATCCCTTTAAATTAGCTCGCTACATCCATAATTGGTTGCACTTTAAATATTCCAGTCCTTTTTTTCTCTCCTAGTTGATGACCTGGGTTCCCACAAGAATGAATGAATGAATGTACACATAGTATTCTAAATCCTGATTCTAGATGATATGCAATGGAAATGAGGCTTTCCATAACAAGATTGCCACTTGGGCAAGAGAAGTAAAAACTGTGAACTCCCACTGTAAAATTTTATTTCTGTAAAGCCATTTTTTGTGCACTGAAGAATTATCAAGTTTGATATAGGTGGAGCCTCCTAGAGAAGAGCATAAACTTCCATCATTGTTTCTTTGATTTACGTGTACTACCAAACTCTAGAATTATCGGGCATATATGATTAGCCTCATTGGTACATTCATTGTAGAATTGGTAATCTCACATTTTTTCTCTAATTACCCTTAGTTTGTTCTTCTAAATATGTTTGATGCATTTTAGGTATAATTACGATAAGGCACAAAGAATATTGTTACCGTCTGATTATTATTATCCTGGGTTTTTCAGGTGCAAAGTTTTGTTAGATGAGCAGCAGTTGTTGCACATCTATGAGTTCGACCTGGAGTAAGAGATTGGAGGAAATAGTGATCTCTATCCAAATATAAGAGTAAAAAATCTATCAAGGATGACGAAGGAAGGTACAAGGCTTATGTCTGGGTCTTGATGGAAATATGGAAGGAAATGGTTGTTCTAATAAGACTCACATTGACCCATTGAGGTTGTCATTAGATCTGTCTAGCATCAATAATCACAGGTACATTTTTTCCATTTGAACAGTGTATATATATGAAAGTAATTCATTATTGATTTATGTATATATGAAAGTAAATATTTGAACAAATTATACTTACTTGCACCTATTTTACTATTGATTTATATTTTTCCCTATAATTTGATTCGGTGAATTTGGCATACTTCCAAAGCACCAGGGCCGACTATAACTTCACACCACTAAATTTGATGCTCTTCTACGATGAAAATGATTTATATGTAGATGTATGCTCTCTATGTAACTTACAGTCATAGTTTATAGTAATGCTTACAGTACCATACCTTATGAGGAACACAAAAAAACATCATTCTTTGTAAAAGAATTCGATATAAGGAGTTTCGAAGAAATATGGAAGCACTATTCGTAAGACTTCTGACTTTTGCAGCAATGGGAAATGTTCTGTAGCAATAAAAGCTTCTACAACAAAGCAATAAGAAAAGGCTCCGCAGCAACTGTGGATACGGCACTTGAACCGATTTGTAGTAATTTTAGAGATGCAATATATATATGCAAGAAGGCAGTGTAGGTTTTGTGGTATAGTTTTCTACAAATAAATAGTGGAAATTAGTATTAGCAGTGATGCTCTTAACTAGTAGCGGCGATGACAAGTGAAGGCGTTGTAGGAGGCAGTAACAATGATGCTCTTAACTAGTAGTAACGATGACAAGTGAAGGCGTTGTAGTGGCGATGAAAATCCTCATCCTTTCTTCAATGATAGTTAAGGTGGTGTAAGAGGTTGCAGGATGGCAGTGAAGAGAGTAGTGCAAGAGAATGTAGCAGTGAATACGATGCAGGAGACTGATGCTCTCATTTAATGCTCAGTGGTAGGAACCTACTGTCTCATTCAATGCTCAGCGGTAGGAACAGATCATTCTATAGTCGATCGGGCACTAACGCCACAATTCCATCACCAAATGAGGTTGCAGTTAAATAGAATAAAAAATTTGATAAAAATAATTAAACTCTCTGCCTTATGTGGAACTATTGTAAACCTTAAAATTGTTATGCTCAACAAGAAAATTAATATGCATTCAACACATATCAAATCCAATATACGAGGTCTTTTGCAGGTATAATAAGAAATTAAAACTTATTATAAGATCTGAGAAAGTAATAATTGCAACTTTAAATCCAACAATGCAATTCTTTAAACTAATTTTAATTTCGATCAATATGAACTCCACATTTTTAAATAATAAAAATATTTTGAATTTAAAAAAACTTAAAAACATTTTTATAAAATATTTAATAATTAAATAAATAATGAAACTATATATATATATAATTCTGTATTTTTTTATTTCAAAAGTTTTCAAAGCTAATAAAACAAAATGATTATGTCACTTACAAAAATAGAAATTAAGTCGAGAGAACACATCATCTCATAACCATTCAAACTAAACATAGTTAACAATATTTATATAAATATGTTTTATAGATCCTAAAAAGTTAAAAAGAAATACATTAAACATTAATATAAAAATATGACTATAAATCCATCTTAATTTTATCTACCAATCCCTTATGGCATTAGATAGAAGATCTATCCATCCCTTTCAATAAGAAATTAAATTAAATATATATTAACATATTAACATATTATTTTCTCTATTTAAACAATATAAGATAAGCATATAAATAAATACAATTTTATATTTATTAAATAATTATAACAGAAATATATATTAAAAACGATGTGAAGACATTAATAGTACTATACTACATAAACAAAAAAAATTAAAATTAAAATTAAGAACTTAAAACGAGAATGGATTCCATTATATAACAATTGAAGAAGGTTGATTCCATTATATAACAATTGAAGAAGGTTGTGCACTAATAATAATGTTTAGAACTAATAATGATGTTTAGAAGAAAATCCATTGAACATTTGTATGTGTAGAATATTATTTTTTTTAAATTGTTCCTAATAAGTTCTAATTTCACTTGGGATAAAATAACACACAAAATTGAGAGATTGAATACTCATTAATGTTATCTAATGTTAAATAGTAGGGATAACATTGCTGTATCCAATTATAATAACCTATAAAGTTTTAGTTTTAAAGTTTAAATAAAGAATATCAAACTTTACAAATGCCCAAATATAAGGAAATATGATCTTTCTTCAAAGCATATATTAATTATTTTCTTTTTTTTAATGAAAAAACAAATAAGAAATTAAAAATTTCAATTATTCTTTTAAAAAATAAACAAAAAACAAATTGAAACTTAAAATAATGGTAACTTTTCATCCAATTCTTTAAACTATTGTTAATTTTGATAATACATGTAAAAAATACTTTCACAAAGAGGTATAATAAAATTAATAATTCATTTAAAAAATACTTTCCACAAAAAGGTATAATCTTAACATTTTAAAATGTTGTATTCTAAATAGTTAACCATTTCATTAAAAAAAAAGATATTTTTTAATTTCTTTTTAATCCCACATAATAATGTTAAATGTATATAATCTGAGTGTTTTCAAGTGCGCTTAATCCATCTATACATTCAGAAAAACAAAAATTAAACAACACAAATTTAAGATTTATTGAAAAGAATCACCAATATTCTGTTCAAAAACTTGCGAGACAAACGAAATATTAAACCCAAACTCATAATATTTTAAAATAAAATATTTAATAAATGAAAAATATAAAATATTTAATAATTGAAAAAAAATAGTGAAACTAGATCAATTAAATTTATAATTTTGCACTTTCTCTTATTTCAAAACTGTTCAAAGCAAATAAAATAAAATGATTATCTCAATTACAAAAAGTAGTCTATTTATTCTAAGTTTTGGACTTTACGATGGATTTTAGCTTCCTAAAAAAAATTGGTAAATCTAAATATGGGAGTGCTTAAATTATGTTGTTTAATCCATAAATAAATTCAGCACCGTCTAATACCTTCATGACACTCAAATTATGCAATTTTCATATCTAATATATGTGACCAACCAAACTTCAAACAAAATAAAACTAAAAATATTGAAAACTTAAAATATTTAGACTACATAGAGAAAAAAACTCCATCCAAAAATCACTAAAACCAAATACAATTAACAATGTCTATATATATATAATAAAATACAACAAATAAAAAAAATACATTTCACATTAATATAAAAATATACCAATATAGATTTATCTTTTCATCCTTGAAATGCAAGCTTTTCCATAACTAACAAACTCAACTATCGTATATGTAGGAACTTGTATTTATGCGAATCTAACTAGTATCATGGGTTAACACGTCTATATGCAAAAGAAAAAAAAAACAATAGTATTTTATATTCTGCTGGCTTTCACTCTCTGAAAAGTGTCCAGCAGCGGATAAACAAGCTTATTACTTAATAGAGAGTCTCCACATCGGTAGCAATTAACTTATACGCTATGTTATCACTCGTGAATTCCCCATTTCGATAACCAGAAGGGCACTCACTGAACTGAGGGCATATTTGGATACTAGAGCAAAATGGGTTAAATATTATTTGAATAATATTTATGGAAAACAATAAATATTATTCATTCAGTTGTCTAACTACCCACGTTTTGTACTTCCATTGGGTTAAATCAATTTCTTTATAAAATTCAATGAATTATTTCCAAATTAAACCAAAAGGTCCGGTAGTTAGAAGGCTTGGTGGAAATTATAAATTATAAATTAACAATTTTCAAAAAGTACGGTGAGGTAATAAAAATTATTATTATAGAAATGTTAGGGTTTATGTGGTGGGTTTGGTTGTGGTTAAGTGGTAGTTTAAAATGACATGTTTTAAGCTTGAATATGTGTAATAATTCAAGAATATAAAATTCAATGAATTATTTCTAAATTAAACCAAAAGGTCGGGTAGTTAGAAGGCTTAGTGTAAATTATAAATTATAAATTAACCATTTTAAAAAGTAATGTGAGATAATGAAAATTATTATTATAGAAATGTTAAGGTTTATGTGGTGGGTTTGGTTGTGGTTAAGTGGTAGTTTAAAATGACATGTTTTAAGTGTGATAATCCAAGAATGATAAAGCACATGGGCATGGTTAAATGAAACACATGGGCATGTTTACTTCTATTTGACTTAGTTGATTGTGGTATATAATGGATGATTATGTTTGACTATGTCCATTGCGGTTGAACAAGGTTTACAATGTTTGACTCTTATGGTAAAATATGGATGACCATGGGTGAGCATGATTGACCATATTTGACTATGTTTTATCCATGTTTAACTATGGTTAAGTATGTTTCACCATGGTTTCCCATGGTTGATTATGGTTGACCATATAGACTATGGCAAATCATGGTTAACTATGGTTGATGATGGGTGATCATATTAAATCATAGTTCACTATGATCAAGCATGCTTAACAATGTTTGATTATGGTTATAGATGGTTAATTATCATTGAGCATGTTTAGATATGATTAACCATGTTTGACCATGGATTGCATTAAATGTTTATAGTTGACGTTTATTAAGTATAATTGAACCATGGTTAATTATGGTTGATTATTATTTTCCATGTTTAACTATGATTGTCTATGTTTCTTTAGTTAAACATGGTTAAAAACATATGGATGTTGGTAATCATGGTAGATTAACCAAAAATAACTTCTTCTTTTTTCACGCAAAAAAACCATACTATTGGTATTCATATGAAGTGAATCAACAGTACAAAAAGAATAAGTTTGAAACTAACTTATGGTCAAACCTATACTAATATCCAGCTCATGCTCATCAAAGTAAAAGTCCCTTCCCCTTACAAAAAAATAGATCAATTACAAACATATGACATCATTAGAAATAAAAAATTGTGACAGAGCCAAAATATGAAATCTTTGAATCCTAGAATTATTCCCATAAGATTACCCCTTCCTTTCCATAATAAGCATCTTTGGAAAGTGCACCAGCCATTGAATTGTGATGTTGATAAATATGTTCAAAAGTAATATCACAAAAAAGATGAATTTTATCCTTTCTTCTGCAGCACCACCGGTAAATAGAAATAAAATTTAAGTTACATTCCCCTCATGCCCATTTTGTAGTCACCCTTGAGTCCCCAAAGACCACCAGTTCACGAAGACCAAAAATATTAGAAACAATAAGCATGCACCAAAGCGCAAGTAACTCAGACTTCATATTAGTGCCCCTTCCACAGTTCATCTTCAGAGTGAAAAAAATATCCTCATTTAGATAAATGACACCACCCACAACACATAAGCCATTACAAGCCACCCCATCAAAGAAAGCTCCAGGTCTATGTTGAGATATGTTGAACGAACTAACCCTTTTGGCACTCACCTTATCAATAATGGAGCTATGATATGTAATCACCATAATGATCCTGTTGAAAGTACTTAACAAGTTAGGAGCCTGATTTTCAAAAATAGCTTCATTTTTGGTGAGCCAGATGGCCTGGGAGATCACCGCGGGAAGAAAGGGGAGCCCAACACATTTCCTGTACCAGTTGAGAGTACACAATTCAAACATACAATAACCCCACTGAAGATCTAAATGGAAATTGTTTATAATCGAGTTCCAAAGTATTCTGGCAAACCCACACTCCGCAAAAATGTGATTAGCAGATTCCATACTGTTTCTGGATAGAAAAAACATACTTGGGCCCATCCATCCCTTTTTTGTTAGATTATCCCATGTTTTCAATTCACCACGAAGAGCATGCCACATAAAACAATTAATTTTTAATGGGATCTTCCACTTCCACAAAACCTTATACCACCAATTTGCTCAGAAGTTACACAAATTATTAATGATGGCCTTATATGCGAGCTTTGCAGTCACCATACCAGTAGCTCTGTTGTTACTCCAAATTAATTTATCTTTTTCTAAAGACAAACGACAACCTATAGCATTTATTTTTTTTATATAACTTTCCATTCTGAAGCAGCGTTATTCGTGAAGCCCAGTTCCATCGCGTTGAGCCAATAGGAATGATTAGTACTAGACTTGGTCCTCTTAATTTTGCTGAGGGTAGCACAATCAAACCAATGGAGCGTATTTATTATCTCACTCGACAGAGAGTAATCTTAATCGAAACCAGAAATCAGTTCAATGCCAACCAGTATGTATTTACCGTTCCCAACCTTCCAAGTTAGATCTTTAGCCATCCAGTTATAGACTTTAATGAAGCCAACCCAAATAGGGGAGACTCCCATGATTTTCTTCGTTGGATTTCTAATCCAATTTATAAATCCACCTTTGATGTATTTCACTTATAGCACCCTGGTCCATAGAGTGGGCCCAAAAATGCCTCTCCAAAAACTTTTCAATCTAATAGCACAACTAAACAGAGACAAATTCCTGATCCCCCATCCTCGACAACTTACAGGTAAGGCAATGGTCTCCCATCTAGTCATCACCAGTTTACTAGTTTTTGGTCCCTCTATCCATGGAAAGTTAAAGAAAATCTTCCTTAAACAATTATTGATAAAACAAGGAACCTGGTTGAGCGAAAACCAATACACAAGAATTCCAGTTAAGACAGATTTCACCAATGTGAGACGCCCACTAATAGAAAGTAACCTAAAGGTCCATTGGTTTATCTTGTTTTCCACTTTCTTTATAAGCCACAACCAGTCATTTTAACTATACCCATTTGGCTTTAGGAAATATCCAAGGTACTTAAAACCATACTCCATCTGACAAACTTTATATGGTAGAAAACCCTTGTATGCATCGATCTTACTGTTCTCAATCCTATAATGATAAATACTAGATTTTATGTAACTCACCACCATGCCAGATGCATCATAGAAAGTCCCAATAGTTCTCTTATAATTTTTCCATTCTTCACCAGAGTCTAAACCTACTAAAAGGACATCATCTAAAAACAGCAGATGTGTGAGGGATTACTCAAAGGAAAACTTGATACCTTTTATAGTTCCTTTAGCTTTAGCATCCCCAATCAATCTACTCAGACCCTCAATGATCAACAAGAATAATAGTGGATACAATGGGAAACCTTGTCGAACGCCCCTAGTAATATTGAAAAATTTGGACAGTGCTCCATTGACCAAAACTTCAATATTTGCAGTAGAAACACATGCCATGATCCAATGAAGGACCAATGGGGGAATACCAATCGGAATAAGAATAAACCACAGAAAAACCCAATCAAATCTGTCATGAGATTTCTCGAGATCCATCTTGAGCAGCATAGCCTTCATATTCCTCTTCTTAACTGAGAGGATAATCTACCAAGTTATGCCAATGGCATCTGAAATCTGACGATCCTTCAAAAAACCAAATTGTTTGGCAGAAATGCATCTAGACAAAATAGGCTTCAGCCGAATCGAGATAATCCTTGAAATTAATTTGTATGCCAAATTGCAGAGAGCAATTGGCCTAAAATCCCCAAATGTGGATGGCTTGATTTTCTTTGGAATTAAAGTGAGAAATGTAGAGTTAAGGCCCCCTGAGATGTAACCTTTAGTTCTAGAAAAATCCACCATTCTCATGATATCATCTCCCATAACATAAAGAATATGTAGAAATAGTTCAACCATCCATCCATCAGGCCTGGGACTTTTGTCCTTGTCAAATCCCTTTCAGGTCTCTTTAATTTCCATAAGAGTTATTCCCTAACTCCTCTGCCTCATGATCATTAATAAAGACAGGAAAATGTCTCACCACATTTTTTTGAGTGATAAGATCACTATGGCCAGGGTCAGTAATAGTTTGCCAAAAAAATACTTAGCAGCAGTGTCAAGCTCCCCCATACTAGATACATTGTTCGCATCATCATCTAAGAAGTCCCAAATAGCATTAGAATTTTTATGGTGAGATGCATACGAATGGAAAAAGTGTATTTCTATCCCCTAAGCTAATCCATCTGGCTCAGCTCTTAAGCCTCCAGTCCATCTCCTCTTGAGTTAATAAATCCTCCTTCTTCTGCTTGAGCAATTTAACTTTAGTAAAGACTTCATTTTCCATCTTTCCATTAAAATTCCTAATATGCATCTCTTGAATTTGTTCTTCTAACATCTTAAGTTCCAAAACATCGGACTTTTGCTTGTTTTTTATCCATTTTGTAACAACATTCTTGAGCTTTCAGAGCTTCAAAACGAAAAAATCCATCGGATTTAGGTTAGATGCAGTATCAAAATCGGTCCAATACCCTCTTATCACATTGAAAAACTCTTCATTCATCAACCATGAGCAATTGAACTTAAAAGGGTACTTCAATTTGCAGTAAGAATCATCAATCTGGAAGAAAACAGGCCAGTGATCAGAGAACTTGGCATCTCCAATCCAAGATCTATGTCACTCCCAAACATTCAGTAAACTTGTATCTACAAGAAATTTTTCCAACCGTTTGTGAATACCATCGTTCCTTGCCCTTCCATTGGTCCAAGTAGGAGAGAGAGTACCTGGGACAACATCCACCAGTTCATGAGAGTCTAATAACCTTGTAAAAAAAACAACCGTATCATCCAATCTTTCTTTAGGGGGCCAAATTTCCTCGGTGGTCTTGGTGAAATTAAGATCATCGGCGAGAATTAAATTTTAAATTTTTAGTAAACCAGAAGAGCTCAATGAAGACCAAAATGGACCACGATTCTTATAGGGCCCATAAATGTTTAACACAGATAGCGGCAAGTTTAAACACGTACAACTCCCATCAAGTAGGACGCCCCAAGAAGTTTTGTATGCAAGAAAGCTAAAGAAATTAGGGTTCGAACCTGCCAGTAGTCCTCCAGACAACCCCAAACCACTAATAGCCACAAATTCCCATCCAGGTAAAATGGCAGCAAGTTTGTTCACGACCCTAAAATACTCGCACATAGTTTCCTATAAAAGAATTAAAACCAGACTAGTAGATTTGATAAGTTGGATTAAGGCCCTAGTCCTTGAAACCTTCCCCAAACCCCTGACATTAAGGGTGAGTAGAATCATTTAACACCCCCCGACAGAGGCATGGTTGGTCCAAGGGCCTCAACATAAATAGTTGTACATTCAATGCTTTTTCCAATATCAGGGTCATCAATTCTAGCAGAAACAGGGATGTAGTTGTCAGCTTCTCCATCTCGAACATTAACCCTAGGTTTCCTTCTGCTCTTCCTTATGGTGACATTAAGAAATCCATCAGCAATTAAAGGTTTAACAAGGGGATTAATGGATGGATTTTTAGAGTATATGGTTAATGGCGATAGTGAGTCAGAAATAGGGCCATATTCATAACTAAATTCAGTAAGAACTACTCTAAATAATAAAACAGACATTCCGACATTTTTTGAACATCTAAATAAACAGTCCGAAAGCATAAAATTCACAATGGAGTTAGAAGAAAACGGAAGCATACCTTTTCTGGACATCCTCATATCCAAACGCAATGATGGTACCTTGTCATATCAAGTACACAGAAAGAAGACGCACACGGATCGCTACCTACATGCCAAATCACACCACCACCCAGCGCAAAAGATTGGTGTCATTAACACCCTTGTCACCCTGGAAATGAGATTATCAGATGAAGAGCACATTGAGCAAGAGTTAAGACACCTTAAAGAGATCTTTATAACGAATGGGTACAACGAGGAACAAGTCAATAGAGCGATCCTGAAAGCAAAGAAAACACCTAGAACAGAAAATAACAAAGAAGAGGTGACTAGAAATATTAACCTACCATACATAAACGGTACCACAGAGAAGATTGCTAAGATTCTAAGAAAGGAAAACATCAAAGTCTCTTTCTCCCCTCCTAACTCACTGAGGACCATGTTGGACCATGCAAAGGATTCCATAAATCCTAGCCTACACAGAGGGGTTTACTCCATTCCTTGTACCTGTGGCAAACAATACATTGGGGAGACCGGTAGATCTTTTCAGATAAGATTAAAGGAACACATAGCCGACATTAAACACAACAGAGTCAAGAAGTCGGCTTTGGCAGAGCACTACCACCACACGGGACACCATCTATGTATAGAGGACACTAAATTCATAGCAAAAATTGATCATTATGAGAAAAGAAAGATATGGGAAGCTCTCGAAATAGAGCTACAGAAAAATATCTTAAATAGAGACGATGGACTGCAAATTAGTGAAGCTTGGAAACCTTTACTCAATAAAATTAAAAAGAATTAAATTTAATAAGAATAAAAGAAGTCTATAAGTTGATTGAAGTCGGCTCCAAAAGCTAATTTCTCACCTTTGATCAACATAAATAGACAATGAGGATCGATCGCTTTATTTGGGCTGATTTAGTCTCCTGAGGATGGTCCTAGATTGAGGACCAAAACGTTGAGAACACTTTCTCCCAACACAACACAGTATCCGTCCGCCATTTTAAAGAACTACTCTTTCATCATTTGTAAAAACCCCACCCCAGTCACCATAGGGGATATTGCCCAAAATAGGATCAATATCTGAATTGTCAACAGGATGGACATGCTGAGAAATAGGGGATAAAATTGTACACTCACGAGTGGAGTCAGGGGCACTCTATGAACAAACCTCCCCCACAGCATCAACAGCCCGAATAGGAAAAACATCGTCAAATAACTCCCCAAGCTTAAGCTTAACCTCTCCTTCAAAAATATGTCTATCTAATGCTTTTTTGGCATCTAGCTAGAAGTACAATTCAACCCTCGAAACATCTTTATAAGGTATGACAGACGCATGAGAAAGATTACCCAGAATTGGCAACTCCGCCGAAAGGAAACCATCCACACCATCCTTTAACTCAGGACCAGAAACCCTATTGATACCTTCATCCTAGACTGACTACCACAAGTTACGGAAACGAGGCATGACATGCCCTGTTTCTCTACAATTGAAGCAACGAAAGGGCATCCTGTAGTAGTCTAACCTCTGTCTGAAAGAGACATTACTCCTGACAATCTCAACCTTCGCTAGTAGTCCCTTAGCCAGGTTGAATTCTACCATGACCCGAGCCACCTTCCTATCCATTCCTAAGAGAGATTTTTTTTTCAGTTCTAATGAAAATTCCAACCATATTCACCAACCCTATAAGGATATTTTCTGTCCACAGTGAGAAAGGAAAACCTAGTAACAACATCCAAATGTGTCTACGGGTTTGTTTCTCCCTTAGAGGGTCAAATGCAATGTGCCATATTTTTAAAAAGAGAGAGCCCTCCTTGAAGGACCACTTTCTTGCCAGAATAATCTCGACATATTCTTCCATCGATTCAACAATAGATTAACCCACAATGCCAGGCCTAGTAGTGGAGACCAGTACTGATTGACCCAATCTAGCATTTCACCCTGGGAACCCGAGGAAAATTCTACAAGACCAACTATGGCCCTACTGGAGAACATATCCACCCAATCTAAATTTGTGGTTTCCTTAATGAAATATTGATCCAGGCCATCCCTGGCCTTAATCGTCTTCATTCGCCTCTTACACCGATCCCTCTCCCCACTCAAACCTTTCCTCCAAGCATGACCCTCAAGTATGCAGGGTGAAGGCACAATGTTAGTTAATTCACAATTCCCCAAACCCTCCCTGTTTCACGTGGCAACCCCTTCAGTACTCCAATTGCAAAGAGAATCCTGTTGGTAGGACATAGTGTCTCAAAACAAAAATCCTTGGTGACCTGCGCGTCCGATCCACCCAAAACTGATAGGCATCCGCCAATAAACCCAAAGACAAAACAATAATGGGTGACAACTATCAACCACCACAGCACCAAAGTGATAACCGTTGGTAACACCAAAACTGTCTTAAGACAAAACCCGGTGAGGGAGAGAATTAATGCTCCCCGTATAGCAGAGTTTGACACCCGTACCCAAAAAGGCCAAAAAAATCCAGCCACCGAGGATATACTAAAAACCAACAAAAATCCATAAGGAAAAGGAGACAAAAGCTCAAATATAACCTGGGTTGAGAAAGCCAATGGGAAAAGTTGAAAAATATTAGAACAAAATGGATCAAAACACCTACAGTAACGACTGTTCCCACTTTTTAATGCTTGGTTGGTACTAGGTTGATTCGAAGAATCAACTTTACTACAAGAATTACTACAATCATTCCAATCATCTTGCAAGAAGATACAAACTCTACCAAAACACTTCGCCAAACCCTAACCCTACAAAACCTAGAGACCCTTCCATGTCTCCCTCCCCCAAATCTGTGACCCTATAATATCATTTGGTAAATGAATCAAATGAAGATATTATATATCACCAAAAATAACTTTGTTTGACATAAGAGATTATTATAATCAACTATTATTTAACAAAACTAATTAATTAATTGATCAAATCCTTTATTATAATTTTAATGTAAATCTTAAATTTATTTGACTTTGTCTCTCTTGTTGTTTTGAGTACAAAACATTAATTTCACAGTTTAATCCCTTGATGTTAATGAATGACTCTCTCTTTTTTATTATGACAAAGCTATCCCCTATTTGTTAGTGGTGTGTTGACTCGATAATTCTATGACATACTTTTTTTTCCAAAAAAACAACTAACATGATTTTTTTAATAATTTATAATAATGTTAATTATAATAATTTATAATAATATTAATTATAATAATTAATAGATTATAATATATTTATTGAGCCAGTAAATTCTCGCTAGCTCATTTTGTTAAGATGTGGGTCTCATTAGTAGGGTAACTCGAGTTCAATTCTCTTGAGGGGTGGGATAATTGGGAGGAGACACCCAAAATCGAACCAGCTAAGGGTTGGTGTGGACCAGGTCGGGTGCGATCCTCGGGTAATTTTCATGGCTTAGATGCCCCTAGGTCATGGTTTCTTAGAACAAAGGCCACTTTCACAAATCAAGGAGATTCTAGGATACCAAAAAAATACATTGATTCAAAAGTTTAGGTCTTGAGGACATTTTTAAAATGTTATAAAAATATAAAAATATAGAGCATTTAAGGAAGTTCTAGCAACTTAAAATTTTATTTTCATTGTTCTAGCTCTTAAAAACAATGAGCATTCTTCTTTTAAATATTTGATGCCTAAAATGTAACTTTATGTTCATTTCAAAAATTATAATTAATAGATAAAAATATGATTTATCAAGTGCAACTATCTCATATAATCAATTTGGCTTTCCTTTAAACAAACACATACATGATGTAGTTGGGACAATTCAATAAGGGATGCCATCAATTAAGACAAACAAGATGCCACTTGTGGTAATAAAAAATTATCTAACTAAAGCTTAGGATTATTAAGGTGATTGACTTTATCTTAAGTTGCTTCGAATTTAAATTGGCATGAATATTCAAATAGTAAACATGATAATGGGTTCTGTTTCATCAACATATTTTGTTTTCCTTATAAATGGGTTTCCACTTCCCTACAAGCTTCTTGCATACCTCAAGAGGGATAATACCATAGATCCACCTTAACTCTAGATCTATCAAACAACAAGAATGATGAAATCGCTTGATGAAAGGTTGACGCATCCAGATATCTTGATCTCTCTTAATGCATCATATAAGTTAATATGGATTTATGGGCTAGTGCAAGCTAATGAGGGTCTCTTTTGACACGTTAGATGGAATAGAAACCTAAAAAAACAGTCATCCATCAACTTACATGGATATTTTGAGATACTTACACAATGAATCATGGTTTGAGTAAAAAATATGAAATGTAGAAAATTGAATCATGTTTCCAAATATATAAATTTTATTTATTAAAAATGTTCATAACTATCTCATTTTTTATATTTTCTAAAAGGTATATTTTTTTTCGGTGGGGGGAGGGGAGGGATGATAAGATATATGTCTTTGTAGGTGCAACCTTTGAGCGCCTAAATGATGGATTTAAACTAAAAAAATGGGTAGACATATAGAGAACAAATAGTACTGGTGCACACTATTTTCCAAAATAAATTAAATAATTTTTAATTATCTAAGTGATTGAAACTCGAAAATAGTACACCAAGTGTGGGTGTAACTTTTGAAGGTCTTAATGAAATGATAATGAAATGGATTTTTTATCAGATGTAAAGGATAGAGTCTAGTAGTAAAACATACATTTTTTTAAATGCTTGAGAAACAAAAAAGTTACGGAAGAAACACTTACAATATGTTTTTTGAGTTACAGAGTAATGACACAAGAAAAATAGAAGAAAAAAAGAAAAACAAATTAAAAACAAATTACAGATTTGAATTCTGCAGAAAAATGCTATAAGAGTCTAAAACTTCATGGAAATGATTGTGTGTAGCATACTATAATGACAAGGGCCACATCTCCCAACTGGTGACAAGGGGCACATCTCCCAAGTCTAGAAGTGCATAGCACCTCAACACAAATGAAAAATAGCCAAAATATTATCCATGGATTCTATCATACTCCTTTTATAAACTTTGTGTGGCTTCTTTGATAAGTTACATTACATTTGGACCATTGGCCTCATCCAATGCACCCTCGCCAGCTAAAATTAGGACTTGAAGCTTTTTGAAATTATTTCCTTGATTTCTTTTCATTTCTTCTTTGGGATTAATTTCCTTCTTTTAGAAGAAATATGAAAAGTTCTACTTTTCCTTGATTTTATGCTACTTTCCTGCTTTTCAATGCTTTCCTTCTTTTCTACCGCTTTCTTACTTTTCAGTGCTTTCCTTCTTTTCTGTTGTTTTCTTACTTTCCAATTTCCTTCTTGCTTTTCACTACTTTTCTTCCAGATTCCTTTCTGGAAGACAACTCATAGGGGAACACCTAACCTTCTATGCACCCTCTTGGTCCACCAAGGAATTTCCAAATCAACAAACAATTAATTAATAATTAAATATTCAAAACTATTGACTATATCATTTCTTCATGGTTTAATTTAATTATATGAGATAGCCATAGGTCAAAATTAATCCCTAACTAATTTATTTAATTTATTCCTAAACCCATGGCGATTGAACAGGTTAGAGGGATGACCATGGAGCCACTAAGGAGGTAACATTATAGTCCTCCCTACCCAATATTGCTTGTCCTCAAGAAATTGCAATCCTGAATGTTGTAAAACTTGCTCACCTTCCCATGTTGCATCTTCACATATTAAATATTTCCATTGAACAAGGTACTATGTGATGGTGCTATTTTTCATTTTCCTCTCCCTTATCTACAAAATATTGTATGGAACAATTACCAAGTGTCCTTCTTCATTAAGTGGAGGAAGCTCCTTTGAAATTGCCACTTGTTTCCCAACTACATTCTTGAGACAAGATACATGGACCGCATTGTGTATATTGATTTCTCTAGGTAACTCCAACTCATAAGAAACATCACCAATTCTGCTCACAACTTTATACATTCGATAGAACCTTGGTTGCAAATTTCCATCCCCCTTTTCCTTCAAGTAAGATTGCCCAGAGGGCTACAATATAAATTATACCAAGTGACCTTCTTGGAATGTTCGCTCTGTTCTATTCTTGACTACATTCATCTTCTATTGGTTCTGCACAACCTGTAAATCGCTCTTGAGTGATTTGAGAATGTATTAAATATCTTGGATCTAATACTTGGCCTTTTGGGCCTTGTAATCTCCAAGAATCATATCTGCAAATGTAGGATAATCATACCATACAAATATTTGAAGGGTTTCATGCCAATGGATATGTGGAACATTATGTTTTATCATAATTCTCCTAGATATAACCATGTAACACAGGCCTTTTGCTTCCCTGTGACAGAGTTCTTGAGTTAGCCTTCAAGCCACTGATTCCCCCTTTCAGTTTGTCCATCAATTTGAGGGTGATATCTTGTGCTAATATCCAAGCTTGTTCCAACCAACTTGAATAGTTCTTGCCAAAAAACACTTGGGAATTTGTTGTCCTTATCACTTATTATGGTTTTGGGAAAACCATGCAACTTGAATACTTCTTGAAAGAAGAGACCAACAACTTGGATTGCTGCAATAGTGGATGTGACAGCAAAATAATGTGCAAAATTTTTTTAGCCTATAACCCACCACAAAAATGTAATCTTTACACTGAACTTCTCGCAAGCCAGTGATAAAATCCATCGAGATAATCTCCCATTTTTTCTCCTAAATGGGTAGAGGTTGTAATAGGACATTAGGATGTATATGATCCACCTTATTCTATTGGCATGCAATGTACTATATCACATGATTCAACACATTATTTTTGAGGCCAGGATTCCATGAGAACCTCTCTCTTACCTTTCTATAAGTTTTCAAGAAACTAGGATGTCCTGCCAAGGGTGCATCATGAACAACTTCTAAAATTATCTTTTTCAAAACTGATTCTCGCATGAAGAAGATTCAATCCTTGTATTATATGACCTCATTAAGAACATTGTATGCATCATCATGTATTAACCCATCTAATAACTCACATGCAAACTTATTTTTATAGTACTCTAATACTAACTAAGCCTCCCAATCAACATGAAATTCCATTAAAGAAAGAGTTGGATTCCTAGATAGTGCATCTGCAACTACACTCAGTTTCCCTTTCTTGTACTCTACGTCAAAATCATAGTCTTTAAATTTACTTACCCATTTCCGTTTCATGTCATGTAAAATATGGATGACCATGGGTGAGCATGATTGACCATATTTGACTATGTTTTATCCATGTTTAACTATGGTTAAGTATGTTTGACCAGGGTTTCCCATGGTTGATTATGGTTAACCATATAGACTATGGAAAATCATGGTTAACTATGGTTGATGATGGGTGATCATAGTAAATCATAGTTCACTATGATCAAGCATGCTTAACAATGTTTGATTATGGTTATAGATGGTTAATTATCATTGGGCATGTTTAAATATGATTAACCATGTTTGACCATGGGTTGCATTAAATGTTTATAGTTGACTTTTATTAAGTATAATTGAACCATGGTTAATTATGGTTGATTATTATTTTCCATGTTTAACTATGATTGTCTATGTTTCTTTAGTTAAACATGGTTAACAACATATGGATGTTGGTAATCATGGTAGATTAACCAAAAATAACTTCTTATTTTTTCACGGAAAAAAAAAACCATACTATTGGTATTCATATTAAGTGAATCAATAGTACAAAAAGAATAAGTCTGAAATTGACTTATGATCAAACCTATACTGATATCCAACTCATGATCATCAAAAAAGTAAAAGTCCCTTCCCCTTACAAAAATATAGGTCAATTACAAATATACAACATCATTAGAAATCGAAAATTCTGACAGAGCCAAAATCTGAAATCTTTGAATCCTGGAATTTTTCCCATAAGATTACCCCTTCCTCGCCATAATAAGCATCTTTGGAAAGTGCATCAGCCATTGAATTGTGATGTCGATAAATATGTTCAAAAGTAATATCACAAAAAAGCTTAATTTTCTCCTTTCTCCTGCAGCACCATTGGTAAAGAGAAATAAAATTTAACTTATATTCCCCTCACACCCATTTTGTAGTCACCCTTGAGTCCCCAAAGACCACTAGTTCAGGAAGACCAAAATTATTAGAAACAGTAAGCACGCACCAAAGCGCAAGTAAATCGGACTTCATATTAGTGCCCCTTCCACAATTCATCTTCAGAGTGAAAAAATTATCCTCATTTAGATAAATGACACCACCCACAAGACATAAGCCATTATAAGCTGCCCCATCAAAGAAAGCTACAGGTCTGTGTTGAGATATGTTGAACAAACTAACCCCTTTGGAACTCGACTTATCAATAACAGAGCTATGATTTGTAATTACCATAATAATCCTGTTGAAAGTACTTACCAAGTTAGGAGCCCGATTTTCAAAAATAGCTTCATTTCTGGTGAGCCAGATGGCCGAGGAGATCACCGCGAGCAGAAAGGGGAGCCCAACACATTTCTTGTACTAGTTGAGAGTACACAATTCAAACATACCAGAACCCCACTAAAGATCTAAATGGAAATGGTTTAAAATCGAGTTCCAAAGTGTTCTGGAAAACCCACACTCCAAAAAGATGTGATTAGCATATTCCAGACTGTTTGTGCATATAAAACAAATACTTGGGCCCATCCATCCATTTTTTGTTAGATTATCCCAAGTTTTCAGTTCACCATGGAGAGCATGCCACATAAAACAATTAATTTTTAACGGGATCTTTCACTTCCACAAAACCTTATACCACCAGTTTGCTCAGAAGTTACACAAATTATTAATGATGGCCTTATATGCGAGCTTTGCAGTCACCATACCAGTAGCTCTATTGTTACTCCAAATTAATTTATCTTTCTCTAAAGACAAACAACAACCTCTAGCATTTATTTTTTTGATATAACTTTCCATTTTGAAGCAGCCTTATCCGTGAAGCCCAGTTCCATCACATTGAGCCAAAAGGAATGATTAGTACTAGACTTGGTCCTCTTAATTTTGCTGAGGGTAGCACAATCAAACCAATGGAGCATATTTATTATCTCACTCGACAGATAGTAACCTTAATCGAAACCGGAAATCGGTTCAATGCCAGCCAGTATGTCTTTACCGTTCCCAACCTTCCAAGTTAGATCTTTAGCCATCTAGTTATAAACTTTAATGAAGCCAACTCAAATAGGGGAGACTCCCGTGATTTTCTTCATTGGATTTCTAATCCAATTTATAAATCCAGCTTTGATGTATTTCACTTATAGCACCCTGGTCCATAGAGTGGGCCCAAAAATGCCTCTCCAAAAACTTTTCAATCTAATAGCACAACTAAATAGAGACAAATTCCTGATCCCCCATCCTCCACAACTTACAGGTAAGGCAATGGTCTCCCATCTAGTCATCATCAGTTTGGTAGTTTCTGGTCCCCCTGTCCACGGAAAGTTAAAGAAAATCTTCCTTAAACAATTATTGATAAAACAAGGAACCTGGTTGAGCGAAAACCAATACACAAGAATTCCAGTTAAGACAGGTTTCACCAATGTGAGATTCCCACTGATAGAATGTAACCTAAAGGTCCATTGGTTTATCATGTTTTCCACTTTCTTTATAAGCCACAACCAGACATTTTAACTATACCCATTTGGCTTTAGGAAATATCCAAGGTACTTAAAACCATCCTCCATCTGACAAAATTTATATGGCAGAAAACCATTGTATGAATCGATCTTACTGTTCTCAATCCTGTAATGATAAATTCTAGATTTTATCTAACTCACTGCCATGCCAGATGCATCGTAGAAAGTCCCAATAATTCTCTTATAATTTTTCCGTTCTTCACCAGAGTTTAAACCTGCTAAAAGGACATCATCTACAAACAGCAAATGTGTGAGCGATAACTTAGAGTAAAACTTAATACCTTTTATAGTTCCTTCAGCTTTAATAGCCCCAATCAATCTACTCAGACCCTTAATGATCAACAAGAATAATAGTGGATACAATGGGAAACCTTGTCGAACACCCCTAGTAATGTTGAAAAACTCGGACGGTGCTCCACTGACCAAAACTTCAATATTTGCAGTAGAAACACATGCCATGATCCAATGAAGGACTAATGGGGGAATACCAATCTGAATAAGAATAAACCATAGAAAAACCCAATCAACTCTGTCATGAGCTTTCTCGAGATCCATCTTGAGTAGCATACCCTTCATATTCCTCTTCTTAACAGAGTGGATAATCTCCTAAGTTATGCCAATGTCATCTAAAATCTGACGATCCTTCAAAAAACCAAACTGTTCAGCAGAAATGCATCTAGACAAACTCGACTTTTGCCGAATCGAGATAATCTTTGAAATTAATTTGTATGCCAAATTGCAGAGAGCAATTGGCCTAAAATCCCCAAATGTGGATGGCTTGATTTTCTTTGGAATTAAAGTCTGAAATGTAGAGTTAAGGCCCCCTAATATGTAACCTTTAGTTCTAGAAAAATCCACCATTGTCATGATATCATCTCCCATAACATCAAAAATATCTAGAAATAGTTCAACCATCCATCCATCAGGCCTGAGACTTTTTTCCTTGGCAAATCCCTTTAGGGTCTCTTCAATTTCCATCAGATTTAGTTCTTTCACTAACTCCTCTGCCTCATGATCATCAATAAAGACAATAAAATGTCTCGCCACATTTATTTGAGTGATAAGATCATTATGGCCAGGGTCAGTAATAGTTTGCCAAAAAAATACTTAGCAGCAGTGTCAAGCTCCCCCATACTAGATGCAGTGTTCCCATCATCATCTAAGAAGTCCCAAATAACATTAGAATTTTTCTGGTGAGAAGCATAAGAATGGAAAAAAATTGTATTTCTTTCCCCTAAGCCAATCCATATGGCCCAGCTCTTAAGCCTCTAGTCCATCTCCTCTTGAGTTAATAAATCCTCCTTCTTCTGCTCAAGCAATTTAAATTTAGTAAGGACTTCATTTTCCATCTTTCCATTAAAATTCCTAACATGCATCTCCTGAATTTGTTCTTCTAACATCTTAAGTTCCAAAAGATCGGACGTTTTCTTGTTTTTGATCCATTTTGTAACAACATCCTTCAGCTTTTAGAGCTTCAAAACGAAAACATCCATTGGATTTAGGTCAGATGCAGTATCAAAATCGGTCCAATACCCTCTTATCACTATGCAAAACTCTTCATTCCTCAACCATGAGCAATTGAACTTAAAAGGGTACTTCAATTTGCAGTAAGAATCATCAATCTAGAAGAAAACAGGCTAGTGATCAGAGAACTTGGCATCTCCAATCCAAGATCTACGTCGTTCCCAAACATTCAGTAAACTTGTATCTACAAGAAATTTGTCCAACCGTTTGTGAATACCATCGTTACATACCATTCCATTGGTCCAAGTAGGAGAGAGAGTACCTGGGACAACATCCACGAGTTCATGAGATTCAAATAACCTTGTAAAAAAAACAACCATATCATCCATTCTTTCTTTAGGGCCCCAAATTTCCTAATTGGTCCTGGTGAAATTAAGATCACCGGCGAGAATTAAATTTTTAGTTTTTAGTAAACCAGAAGAGCTCAATGAAGACAAAAATGGACATCGGTTCTTATAAGGCCCTTAAATGTTTAAAACAGGTAGCGGCAAGTTTAAACACGTACAAATCCCATCTAGTAGGATGCCCCAAGAAGTTTTGTATGCAAGAAAGCTAAAGAAAATAGGGTTCCAACCTGCCAGTAGTCCTCCAAACAGCCCCAAACCACTAGTAGCCACAAATTCCCATCTGAGAAAAATGGCAGCAAGTTTGTTCACGACCCTAAAATACTCGAACATAGTTTCCTGTAAAAGAATTAAACCCAGACTAGTAGATTTGATAAGTTGGGTTAAGGCCCTAGTCCTTGAAACCTTCCCCAAACCCATGACATTAAGGGTGAGTAGGATCATTTAACACCCCCCGACAGAGGCATGATTGCTCCAAGGGCTTCAACATAAACAGTTGTACGTTAAATGCTTTTTCCAATATCAAGGTCATCAATTCTAGTAGAAATAAGGATGTAGTTGTCAGCTTCCCCATCCCGAACATTAACCCTAGGTTTCCTTCTACTCTTCCTTATGGTGACATTAAGAAATCTATCAGCAATTAAAGGCTTAACAATGGAATTAGTGGACGGATTTATAGAGTATATGGTTAATGGCGATAGTGAGTCAGAAATAGGGCCATTTTCATAACAAAATTAAGTAAGAACTACTCTTTCATCATTTGTAAAAACCCCACCTCGGTCAGCATAGGGGATATTGCCCAAAATAGGATCAGTATCTAAATTGTCAACAAGATGGACATGTTGAGAAATAGGGGACAAATCTATACACTGATGAGTGGAGGCAGGGGCACACTGTGAACAAACCTCCCCATAGCATCAACTTCCCGAACAGGTAAAACATCATCAAATAAGTCCACAAAATTAAGCTTGACCTTTCCTTCATCAATACGTCCATCTAATTCTTTTTTGGCATCTAGCTAGAAGTACAATTCAACCTTCGAAACATCTTTATAAGGTGTGACAGAGGCAAGAGAAAGCTTAACAGGAATTGGAAACTCCGACGAAAGGAAACCATCCACACCATCCTTTAACTCAAGAACAGAAACCCTATCGATACGTTCATCCTGGACTGACTACCGCAAGTTAGGAAAACAATCCATGACATGCCCCGTTTCTCTACAATTGAAGCAACGAAAGGGCATCCTGTAGTAATCTAGCCTCTGTCTGAAAGAGACATTACCCTAGATAATCTCGACCTCTGCGGGTAGTCCCTTAGCCAGGTCAAATTCTACCATGACCCGAGCCACCTTCCTATCCATGCCAAAGAGAGATTTTTTGTTAGTTCTAACGAAAATTCCAACCTTATTCACAAACCCTATAAGGATATTTTCTGTCCATAGTGAGAAAGGAAAACTCGATAACAACATCCAAATGTGTCTACGGGTTTGTTTCTCCCTTAGAGGGTCAAATGCAATGTGCCATCTTTTTAAAAAGAGACAGCCCTCCTTGAATGACCACTTCCTCGCCAGAATAGTCTCGACATGTTCTGCCATCGATAAGATGAAAATAATCCATCGGTTCAAAAATAGATTAACCCTCGGTGCCAGGCCTAGTAGTGGAGACTAGTACTTATTGACCCAATCTAGTATTTCACCATGGGAACCTGAAGAAAATTCAACACGACCAACTATGGCCCTACTCGAGAACATTTCCACCTGGTCTAAATTTGTGGTGTCCTGAATGAAATATTTATCCAGGCCATCCTTGGCCTTAATCGTCTTCATTCGCCTATTGCACTGATCCCTCTCCCCACTAAAACCTTTCCTCCAAGCATGACCCTCAAGTATGCAGGGTGAAGGCACAACGTTAGGTAATTCACAATTCCCCAAACCCTCCGCGTTTCACATGGAAACCGCTTCAGTACTCCAATCGCAAAGAGAATCTTGTTGGTAGGACATAGTGTCTCAAAACAAAAATCCCTGATGAACTGCGCATTTGATCCACCCAAAAATGCCTGGCATCTGCCAACAAACCCCAAGACAAAATAGTAATGGGTGAAAACTATCAACCACCGCAGCACCCAAAGTGATAACCATTGGTAACACCAAAATTGTCTCAAGACAAAACTCGGTAAGGGCGGGAATTAATGCTCCCTGTACAGCAGAGTTTGACACCCGTACCCAAAAAGTCCAAAAAAATCCAGCCACCGAGGATATACTAAAAACCAACAAAAACCCACAAGGAAAGGAGACAAAAGCTCAAATAGACCTCGGTTGATAAAGCCAATGGGAAAAACTAAAAACTCCTAGCATAAAATGGATCAAAACGCCAGCAGTAACGACTGTTCCCACTTTTTTATGCTTGGTTGGTACTAGGTTGATTCAAAGAATCAACTTGACTACAAGAATTACTGCAATCATTCCAATCATCTTGCAAGAAGATCCAAACTCTGCCAAAACACTTCGCCAAACCCTAACCCTGCCAAACCTACAGACCCTTCCATGTCTCCCTCCCACAAATATGTGACCCTATAATATCATTTGGTAAATGAATCAAATGAAGATATTATATATCACCAAAAATAACTTTGTTTGACATAAGAGATTATTATAATCAACTATTATTTAACAAAACTAATTAATTAATTGATCAAATCCTTTATTATATTTTTAATGTAAATCTTAAATTTATTTGACTTTGTCTCTCTTGTTGTTTTGAGTACAAACCATTAATTTCATAGTTTAATCCCTTGATGTTAATGAATGAGTCTCTCTTTTTTATTATGACAAAGATATCCCCTATTTGTTAGTGGTGTGTCGACTCCTTAATTCTATGACATACTTTTTTTCCACAAAAACAACTAACATGATTTTTTTAATAATTTATAATAATTAATAGATTATAATATATTTATTGAGCCAGTAAATTCTCACTAGCTCATTTTGTTAAGATGGGGGTCTCATTAGTAGGGTAACTCGAGTTCAATTCTCCTTAGGGGTGGGCTAATTGGGAGGAGACACCCAAAATCGAACCAGCTGAGAGTTGGTGTGGACCAGGTCGGGTGTGATCCTCGAGTAATTTTCATGGCTTAGATGCCCCGAGGTCATGGTTTCTTAGAACAAAGGTCACTCTGACAAGTCAAGGAGATTCTAGCATACCAAAAAAATACATTGATTCAAAAGTCTAGATCTTGAGGACATTTTTAAAATGTTATAAAAATATAAAAATATAGAGCATTTAAGGAATTTCTAGCAACTTAAAATTTTATTTTCATTGTTCTAGCTCTTAAAAAGAATGAGCATTCTTCTTCTAAATATTTAAGGCCTAAAATGTAACTTTATGTTCATTTCAAAAATTATAATTAATAGATAAAAATATGATTTATCAAGTGTTATCTCATATAATCAATTTGGCTTTCCTTTAAACAAACACATACATGATGTAGTTGGGACAATTCAGTAAGGGATGCCTTCAATTAAGACAGACAAGATGCCACTTGTGGTAATAAAAAATTATCTAACTAAAGCTTAGGATTATTAAGGTGATTGACTTTATATCTTAAGTTGCTTCAAATTTAAATTGGCATGAATATTCAAATAGTAAACATGATAATGGGTTGTGTTTCATCAACATATTTTGTTGTCCTTATAAATGGGTTTCCATTTCCCTACAATCTTCTTGCATTCCTCAAGAGGGATAATACCATAGATCCACCTTAACTCTAGATCTACCAAACAACAAGAATGATGAAATCGCTTGAGTTGCATACCTTTTTAAGAGTGCAAAAGTTGAGGAAGGTTGGCGCATCAAGATATCTTGATCTCTCTCAATGCATCATATAAGTTAATATGGATCTATGGGCTAGTGCAAGCTAATGAGGGTCTCTTTTGACGCGTTAGATGGAATAGAAAACTAAAAAAACAATCGTCCATCAACTTACATGGATATTTTGAGATACTTACACAATGAATCATGGTTTGAGTAAAAAAGATGAAATGTAGGAAATTGAATCATGTTTCCAAATATATAAATTTTATTTATTGAAAATGTTCATAACTATCTCATTTTTTTATATTTTTTAATAGGTATTTTTTTTTCGGTGGGGGGAGGGGGGATGATAAGATATATGTCTTTGTAGGTGCAACCTTTGAGCGCTTAAATGATGGTTTTAACCTACAAAAATGGGTATACATATAGAGAACAAATAGTACTGGTGCAACACTATTTTCCAAAATAAATTAAATAATTTTTAATTATCTAAGTGATTGAAACTCGAAAATAGTACACCAAGTGTGGGTGTAACTTTTGAAGGTCTTAATGAAATGGATTTTTTATCAGATGTACAGGTTAGTGTCTAGTAGTGCAACATACATTTTTTTAAATGCTTGAGAAACAAAAAAGTTATGGAAGAAACACTTACAGTATGTTTTTTGAGTTACGGAGTAATGACACAAGAAAAATAGAAGAAAAAACGAAGGAAAAAACGAAGGAAAAAATGAAGGGAATTTACAAAGGATAATTTCTTGGTTTGATTTTGGGCACTTTTGTTTGGATTTTATAATTCTAAGTTTTGATTTCAGCTGTGTGGCATGTTTTCGTGATGTAGTTTGAGTGTTTTTTGTGGAGATTGGAACGTGATGGAGAGTTATACAGTGCATGCCTTTGAGCTTGTGTATAAGTTCTGTGGTTAAATGGGAGATTTTAGTTAAGATTTGTAGGTAATTTGAGAGTCCCAATCCTAGTAAATAATGGTTTTGGTGTGCTGAACTGTTCTCTGCAATTTCTGGTGCAATGTGTGAGTGTTGGATGTGAGTGGCTTGTTATTTTTGGTCAAAAATGGTTTTGGTGTGCTGAACTGTTCTCTGCAGTTTCTGGTGCATGTGTAAGTGCTAGACATGTGTAGCTTGTTATTTTTGGGGTTTCAGAGATTTCGGTTTGTTTTTTTTCCTTTTTAATTCTAGGTTTTCGCTTTATTGGGTATTCAAGGACGCCTGATCCATTGTGTAACATATGTGTCTATCTAGGATCAACTGTCCATATGTATACTTGAAGTTTGTATCTTAGACAGAGAAACGCATCCAAATGTTAAATGCAGGTCCAGATGTACCGATAAATGCATCTAATAAATTCATTACTAAAACTAAAAAGAAGACAAAAAGAGAGAAAAAACTAGAAGTGCGCTTCTGCTTGCTTCTCCTTCCTTCGTTAGTGATGACTTGCTCTAAATGCCCCCAATCTTCTTTTCTCCATTAAAAGGCTTGATTGTTTGTGCAGTATCTACTATCTTGTGATTTTTTGGAATTCGAAGGTAGACAGTGGCCTATTTCTAATATTGCTCATCTGCACCCGATTCTGGACATGCTTCTACTCCTTATGATAATGTGTGAGCAATCTAAATAATTATGAGTCGAATTGTGTGAAGGGAGGAGTTTATGGTGACCAGAATTCATATAATATGCTTGATTTCATAAATTTCAAAAATGTCAGAATTCATATAATATGCTTGATTTCATACATTTCAAAAATGTTATGATGCCATAAATTTCAAAAATGTTATGATGACGCATAGTCTTAAACATAATGATATCAATATGTATTTTCTGTCTTGGATTCATCAATTTTGAATCTGTGTTCAAAACTTTAATGAGAATTATGTGCTATAGTATTATGGAAGCTTAATTGAGTCTGTTTACAGAAATGAAGAATTATCCATTGTGTTTTTTTTAATACGGGCTGCATAATGGGATTTAAGGTGTAAATTTAACATCTACTATGCTTGCTTTATTGATTGCCTTGTCTAATTTATTGGGACTTTCACTTGAATGGTCTGTCGGCAACCGAGGGAGGTTTCTAGGCGATGCCATTGTAAAAATACATTGTATAATGGAAATTAAGGTGAACATTTAGTAACTCTTTGATTGTATTGGATATTTGTTTGAGGTGATTGATTTCTGTCATAGAACTTAGAACTAGATTCTATAAATTTAGATGGAAGTTTCTTACTTTAAGGATTGTCACACTTCTTTGCTTAAACTTCATGACTTATGATGATCTATCTATTCTGATTAGGGATTGTAGTTGTTGGAACTCAGAAATATATATAAAATCAGGATCTACCTATATGCATCCCTTTGGTTAATTGCAACGCTCTATAAAATACATGCTCATTTTCCACTTATGAAGAAGCTTGAGGAGTGTTCCACACTACCATATAATTTGATACTTTTGGCTAAATCCATGTTGGGTAGGCTTCTAGGGTTGAAGACACAAGAAGGTTCGACAGAGTTCTCAAGAGGAGGGCTTTTACCTGTTTTCCTTCATATCTTTTGGAAGATTTCTTCATCTTTTGTGATGGTTGTGAGAAGAACCAACATACACGGTATTCTTGTATGCAGCTGGCATGATCAACCCTTGTTGTACAAGAGTGGGTAGGACATCTCTACGGGGTGAGTTATTTAATGTAATAATGAGCTACTCTTGTAGCTTTTCTACACTTTTCATTGTTTACCCATTATCTACTACAGGAGCTGTTGATATAGAGTGTCATTGTCTCTCTTTTCCAACCTTTATTTACTAAGTATAGTTTCATTTTTTCATACATGTATGAGCCATTTCCATTGTATTTTCAACGTCTCCGCTAGATATGTAGCAAACAAGAGACCCCATTATCTACTATCAATGCCTAGGCAAGAAATAAGAGCTTGCCCAAAGTCATTCTCAATGCTCTAGCTTTCACACTAGCCATATAAATAGGATTTTTAGATGTTGGTTTTTCCTAGAGCTCAAGGAAATTAATGCCATTCCATTGGGTGGAGAAATGATCTGAAAGTTATACTTTATTCTACATGGAGCATGGTAAATAAATTCCTCTCGTTGGATACCTATATTGTTTCCAGAACTCTCTAAATGATTGTAATCTTCAACATAGTGTGTCAGGTTTAATGCATTCTATTTTTAGTTTAAAGGTAAATCTACAGTTCAGTACTTTAGAGCAAAGGCTATATACTGGATTTTTTCTATATCTGTGTCTCCTTTAGTTTCAGTTTCTTTGCTATATTAAAGAACTACCATAAATCATATGGAGGGTTATATTAAGCCCAATAATATTGATAGCTGATGAGCATGCCGAAACTCGATCCCTAATGTATTTTCTTCCCCACAGATTTGATCCATTTGATTTGGAGGAAAGCACCCCTCTGGATTTTGAGCCTCACTTCAATGGCTTGGCTTTTTGGTCTAAGAATTCTCCTAAATTGAATCCTAAGTTGAACTTGTCTAATGATGATAAAGATGTAAAGGAACATGCATTGAACTTGTGTAACTGTGATGGAGATATAAAGGAGGAAAGTATGTACGACTTTTCAGTCTCTGAAGATTTGTATCAACTCAAGGTAACATCTCTTAATGATGCTCCATATGGTAACTATCCTTCTGGAAGCGCTCTGATGAGGAAGATTTGTATGGAATTTTATATTGATGACATTTCTGTCCCAATATATAATCACTAATCAGTAGCTAATTGCTATATGCCAATTCGAAGATACATCTTTGACTTTTTTATTTGTCTCTGTTGTATTAAAACTGTGTCAAAAACATTTTCAAGCAATCATGGACTCATTAGTCAGACTAGATCAGAAATTGTTACAAGCCCATTTGAGGAGAACTTATGAAAGCTCAAGAAAGCAGGGTCTCTTTTCAAACATCTTCATTAATTAAGAGCACAATGCACTTTTCAATCTTCATATTTTCACAACTAAAATAAATTGTTTATATATACTATATAGTAGCATAACAAGATGCTTCTCAAATTCCCAGTTTGAAGAGCACAAACTGAATTGATGCTTCAAATCATAATTCAGTGAGGTATTATTAATTTACATCATGGAGATCTCATCTTTTGATACACGAGCATATAAACTCTGAAGATCATATTTTCTAATATACAAATGCATATACATTATAGAAAATGCAAATTGCAAATATGTTTATGGGAAAAGCAAAGATTGCTTTATTTGCGAACATAACACACCATAGATTTTAGGCCTAAATCTGGATTGGGATAAAATCATAGATCTATGGTACAAAATGAAATCAATATTTTTGAATAATGATTTATATCTGGTAAGGTTCTTGTCTTGTGACAATTTCAAAAATGGTTTATCTCGATATGGACTAAGATTGGTTCAACATATATTCTTGCATTTGACCGTTGCTAAATATTCCAGGCTGTGGTGAGTTTTGATAAATATTTAAGGTAAAGATTGTATAGGTTTTATACCCACCAATATAGATGCATCTTATACTCAGTCAAGCACCTAGACAGATCCAATTTCTTGAGGTATACATTTTTTTTTATGCCAATGAGTTTAACATAAGGGGGAAAAGCTTAGCAAATGGAGATGTGCTCATAGAAAATAAACAATACAATTTGTTTGCAATCGTATATACCATTGATCTAAAAACTTCCACGTTTACCCTTGCAGGCTGTTGTGACTGTAAACAATTTCAGCAGTGCAGACACATACAGAGTCTTGGATGGACTTTGGGGTGGACTTGGAAAAAGAAGCATGTGATTTGGTCAATGGTTTTATGCTCAGACAATAGAGCATGGGGATTGTTCCAAGTACAAAGGAAAGATTTCACATTGTTGCAAGAAAGATCCCACTCTTGTTGATTTATCACCGGGAACTCCTTACAATCGATAGATTTCTAATTGTTGTAAAGTCAGAGCGATTGTCCCTTGGGCCCAATATCCAGTTAATGCTTTAAGTGACTTCCAAGCAAGTGTGGGTAATGCCTTTTAATGTGGGTAATTCCTTTTAATGATAGATAGGATGCTTGACATGAAATTGATCTATAATGGGGAATGTGATTTTGACTCGAGCTATCTTGAATGTATGAAACATGCAACACTAAACCAAACACACCATGAAGCAGCAACAGATGCATCCTATTCTCAACAGTAAAATAGCATTGTAGAACAGATCAAAGTCAACGCATAACCTTCCATATAAGATCGTTGGGACAAATGTATTGTGTATTCATGTCGATTTTGAGAGCAGAGTTTCATGACAGAGAAACAAGGTGTATTTTGACTATTGTTCTAAATACCAAACGCTGATCTGCTATCCTATTTTGGTTTTTTTGCACACGGCTGAGGAACGGACAGTTTAGGTGCCTGATCTCACAAATACAATAAGATCCAATATATTATGAAAAATAGTGTTATGTGCAAGATGTAGTCACAAGAATGACCGAGGGATATTTTTCCTATGTAGCAAATGATTACTGCCTTCCAAAGGAGTCAAGAAGCTGTTGAAATATCGTTGCACCTAAACAACATCAACAGTAGAGGTGTATACTCCCAGACCTGTAGAGGTGTATAAGAAGAAGTAGCCCCCCCCCCTTTAGAGTCCTATCCCTGTCTAACATTGAAGAAAATGACTGTGAAGAAACCCTTTGAGCCTAAGTGCATATCATAGTGCCCCTTGGGGTTCCAAGTGGCCTTGATCCACCTAATGATATCTCTTTCCTTAGGCCAAACCCCATGAGATCTAGTTATGGAACCATGAGCTATTGGTGGAACCATGAGCACTGTTCGTGGAACCATGAGATCTAGTTATGGAACCATGAGCATTGTTGGTGGAACCATGAGCATTGTTGGTGGAACCATGAGCATTGTTGGTGGAAACATGAACTCTATTTATGGAACCATGAGAATTGTTGGGAGAATGGTTCCACAAACAATGCTCATGGTTCCATAATTAGAGCTCATGGTTCCACCAACAATGCTCATGGTTCCACCGATAATGCTCATGGTTCCACCAACAATGCTTATGGTTCCATAACTAGAGCTCATGGTTCCACGAACAATGCTCATGGTTCCACCAACAGTGATCATGGTTGGCTCCACCAACAATGCTCATGGTTCCATAACTAGAGCTCATGGTTCCACCAACAACACTCACGGTTCCACCAACAATGCTCATGGTTCCATAACTAGAGCTCATGGTTCCACCAACAATGCTCATGCAGGTTCCATAATCAGAGCTCATGGTTCCACCAACAATGCTCATGGTTCCACCAATAATTCTCATGGTTCCATAACTAGCTCTCATGGTTCCATGGACAGTGCTCATGGTTCCACCAACAATGCTCATGGTTCCATAAATAGAGCTCATGGTTACACCAACAATGTTCATGGTTCCACCGACAACGCTCATGGTTCCATAACTAGAGCTCATGGTTCCAAAGACAGTGCTCATGGTTCCACCAACAATGCTCATGGTTCCACGAATAGTGCCCATGGTTCCACCAACAATGCTCATGGTTCCACCGATAATGCTCATGGTTCCACCAACAATGCTCATGGTTCCATAACTAGAGCTCATGATTCCACGAACAGTGCTCATGGTTCCACCAACAATGCTCATGGTTCCATAACTAGAGCTCATGGTTCCACGAACAGTGCTCATGGATCCACCAACAATGCTCATGGTTCAATAACTAGAGCTCATGGTTCCACCAACAATGCTCATAGTTCCATAACTAGAGCTCATGGTTCCATAACTAAAGCTCATGGTTCCACTGACAGTGATCATGGTTGGCTCCACCAACAATGCTCATGGTTCCATAACTAGAGCTCATGGTTCCACGAACAATGCTCATGGTTCCACCAACAATGCTCATGGTTCCATAACTAAAGCTCATGGTTCCACCAACAACGCTCACAGTTCCACCAACAATGCTCATGGTTCCATAACTAGAGCTCATGGTTCCACCAACATTGCTCATGGTTCCATAAATAAAGCTCATGGTTCCATAACTAGCTCTCATGGTTCCACGGACAGTGCTCATGGTTCCACCAACAATGCTCATGGTTCCATAAATAGAGCTCATGGTTCCACCAATAATGCTCATGGTTCCACCGACAACACTCATGGTTCTACCACCTGGCAACCGTTGCTCATGGTTCCACCACCAACGCTCATGGTTCCACCAACAATGCTCATGGTTCCATAAATAGAGCTCATGGTTCCACCAACAATGTTCATGGTTTGTCATGGTCCATAAATAAATGTTGATGATATTCTTGGTTCCACCAACGTTGTTCAAGGTTCCTTAATTACATATGGTGTTGTATGCATTTTACATGGTTCCACCAACAATGCTCATGGTTCCATAAATAGAGCTCATGGTTCCACCAACAATGCTCATGGTTCCATAAATAGATCTCATGGTTCCATAAATAGAGGTGGAACCATGAGCATTGTTGGTGGAACCATGAGCTCTATTTATGGAACCATGAGCATTCATGTTGGTGGAACCATGAGCATTGTTGGTCGAACCATGAGCTCTATTAGTGGAACCATGAGCTTTATTTATGGAACCATGAGCATTGTTGGTGGAACCATGAGCTCTATTGATGGAATCGTGAGCATTATTGGTCGAACCATGAGCTCTATTTATGGAACCATGAGCATTGTTGGTGGAACTATTAGCTCTATTTATGGAACCATGAGCATTATTGGTGGAACCATGAACATTGTTGGTGGAACCATGAGCTTTATTTATGGAACCATGAGAATTCTTGGGGGAACCATGAGCTATAGTTATGGAACCATGAGCTCTATTGGTGGAACCATGAGCTCTATTGGAACCATGAGTATTATTGGTGGAACCATGAGCATTGTCGGTGGAACCATAAGCTCTATTTATGGAACCATGAAAATTGTTGGGGGAACCATGAGCTTTAGTTATGGAACCATGATCTCTATTGATGGAACCATGGGCATTATTGGTGGAACCATGAGCTCTATTGGTGGAACCATGAGCTCTATTTATGGAACCATGAGCTTGTTGGCGGAACCATGAGCTCTATTTATGAACATTGTTGGTGGAACCATGAGCTCTATTGATGGAACCATGAGCATTGTTCGTGGAACCATGAACTTTAGTTATGGAGCCATGAGCTCTATTTATGGAACCATGAGCATTGTTGGTTCTACAAATTCTCTCTTATCTTATCACATCTTTTCTTTATCTCTTTTCTTATCTGCATTGTCCACATGTGCCAAAGTTGATTAATTATCATATCAAATATACTAAGGAGATTTTCCCAATAATGTGATCATCCTTTTTTACTATCATTCCAAGTGGTCATATGGTAAATTAATTCACTCTAGAGGTGGTCGTTCTCTAGAGGAGACTTAATAAATCAACCATGGTTAGTAGTACATTACACAACACTCATGCTTCAACATGCAAATCATTACCTCAACACATGAGGTACCACCTCAACACACGAGGATCTGTATTGACACACAAGACCTTAGCCTTAAAAATCAATATTGTACAACATCATCACTTTGACATACAAAGTACTTACCTCAACACATGAGGCTTATCCATTCTTGAGTCCAACTCAAAATTCTACCCCAAGTTTCTTGAGTCCAACTCAGGCTCCTATAATGCACTACCTCAACACACGAGGCTCAATATTGACACACAAGAGTGACTTGGAGAATGACTCATGATGTTGTAACTTTAACAATTAGCACATATCACTTGCATAGAGTGTTTTCATTAGTCAATATTTTTAGGAATTTGATGATATTTTGATGGATTTCCAAGATATTGGTTTGGATGGAGGGTTTTCCAACTTTTGGAATTTGATGGATTGCTCAACATGCCTGATGGACATTTGGAATTAGAATTTAGATCAGTAGCAACAATTTACATGGTTTACTACTTAGAGGATTTTTGGTAGGATAATGATTCATTCACAGGTTTTCATACACGGGTTTTTACATGATACAGGATTCAAATGTTGATCCACAATATTTTATGTCAATCGGATTATTGACATTTTTTTATGTGTCAATATTTGAGAGCTTCATAGACTTCAAACTTCATAGGGATGAGCTTTTGACCTTGTAGAGGACAAAAAATTCTTCTGCATTTTCTCTTGACACATTTGATTGTGAGGGTTTTTTTGGATATGCGATGTGTTGGAATTATAGACAATTCAATTCTCACCAGGAATTTCTCTCATCAGTTTTGGGTTCACCTCAGTGAACACTTGGAGGATATCTAGCTCATCTTGTTGCACAATGAGTTTTCTAGATTTGGTTTCAGCATCCACTTTCAGTGGTTTTTTCAGGAAAATATTGATCGACACTCATGAGATTTCAAACCATGAGTATCATATTGAAGACTTGGATATGTTATCATCTTTTTCACTAGCCTTTGTTTCTATTTGGTACATGTGTACAAACTTATGATTAACGTGAGCAAGATTGTTAGTAATTTGGCTCTAATCATTAAGTCCTAAACCACCTTGTTGTTATCTTGGGTTGTATTCATGATTAGTTATGTGGACCATTAAAGGTGGTTATTAAATATTGTATTATAGATGTACTTTATTGATGAATACAATATAGATTTGTCTCTTGCATTTTTCCACCATCTCCTTGTTTCTTGGTATTTTTTTTCTTCTTATTTCTTGTTATTTATTCCAATCTTATTGATGCCAAAATCATATATATATATATATATATATATATATATATATATATATATATATATAATTACTTCGCAACATTACTTTGCAAAGTAATGCTGTAGCATGAAAATTACTTTGCAACATTATATATATATATATATATAATGTTGCAAAACAATTTTCATGCTATAAATTTGAATAATAAAATTGGCAAAATTTCTGTCAATTGATATTTGAAATTTACAGTTCTAAATAGAGGTTTTGCGATAGCGTACCCATATTTTAAATTTGAAATCCCAAATTTCTACCAATTGAAATTTTAAGTTTGGAATTGCCACCCATGTCAAGTAATAGTGTGTTCAAAACCTCAATTAGTTTTCTTTGTGTCATTTTGACAATTCTTTTACGAAAATAATCTTGCATCTAGAAAAAAGAAAGGGGGGATTATATAAAATGAATCCATAGGAAATCCTTTACAATATTAGTATAGTTACCACTAAAGATTTTAAATGTATTCTTTTAAACAAAAGTATTATGATTAGAGAAAAAGTAATATTATGATTATTGTGTGTTTTAATGCATATGAATGATAAGTGAAGAGAAATCATAAAACTTTGAAATGTAAAATCTAAGCTTAATCACTTCTATTTATCAATGTTTTCGAAGTAAATATATTATGATTATTGTATTAATGCATATGAATGATAAGTGAAGAGAAATCATAAAACTTTGAAATGTAAAATCTAAGCTTAATCACCTCTATTTATCAATGTTTTCGATGGATTGCCTTATCCATTGCATGGATGAATCACTATATTAAAATACAAAATAGTTGCTCAATATCTTTATTGAACCCGGTCGTATCATCTTAGTAGACCTATGAATCAACTTGTTGAACTAGATTTTAAATTTCAAACCGAGAATGAAGAGAAAAGGAAAAAAAGGAAAATCACCTATTTATCTATGCATAATTTTGAATTTATAAGATTGATTTTATAAGTCAAAATGGATGGAATATTTAAAACTTAGAAGTGATTTTCTTTATATTTTCAATGAAATGGATGTTACACCAAATGATGAATAATTTAAATAATTTAATTTTTTGTTTGTTTATTTAAATTAGAAAAGATAGATTATTATTAAATTTATTAAATGATAACAATATTATATTTCAATGAAATGGATGTTACACCATGATAAATCATTTAAATCATTTAATTTTTTGTTTATTTATTTAAATTATGAAGTATAGATTATCATAAAATTTATTAAATAATAATATTATTGTATTTTTAAGTAATTTCATCTTAATTTATATAATTTTAGTTTTAATTTCTCATATTATTTAAAAATAAAATTACTTTTATATTACATTAGTTTTTTTCAAAGCTAATTATCAAAGATTGAAAATGTAGGTTTATAAAATTAAGTTATAAATCTACATAATAAATATATTAATAATAAAACTACGAACTAGTCTTTGACACCTTAGTCATTGAAAAACAATTTCAAAAATTATACTTAATAAATCAATGTTTGTCTTTAGATGAATATTATTTATTTTTAGATAAATATTATAGCATAAAATTAGATTAAAAACTTTAGTAATATAATTCAATAAAAATGTTTATCTTAAAAAAAAAATGAGTATAATAAATGATATCATTTATATAGAAAAGGATAATTAGAATGGCTAAGGATTTTTTATGATTATCAACAATGGAAAACATGTGATCTTGAAGAAAGGCCAATCGACCCCTACGATTCCCTTCAATGAATATACTAAGTTTGAACAAGGGTTAACTAAATCTTTTAAAATATTAATATTTTGGACGAGTTGGATAACCTTTCTCCAACCTACCCCTCTATGATAATTTTAATCTAAATAGGGGTTGGTTGACCCTTCCATGGGCATCCACTCCATGAGGATACTAAGCTTGAGAAAAGGTTTGGATGATCCTTTTTCAAAATCCCCCTCAACGAGAATATTAATCTTGAGTAATGGTTAGTCAACCCTTCCCTAGGTTCCTCTTGATGAGAATACTATGCTTGAAGAAGGGTCGGTTGACCCTTGTTTAATATTCATCTCAATGAGAATACTAATCTATAGCAAGGGTTGGTTGACCCTTCCTTGGCCTCCCACTCGATGAGAATTCTAATTTAGAGGAAGGATTTGATGACCCTTCCATGAGATCCTACTCAACATGAATACTAATATTAAAGGGAGGTAAATCAACCCTTCTTGAAGATACTCCTTCATAAAAATATTAATATATAGAAAGGGTCAATCAAACCTATCCCAAGCTTCCCCTATATGAAAATTTTAATCTAGGAGGGTCGATGACCATTCTCATGTCTCCCACTTGACAAGAATACTAAAATTTTACAAGGGTCAGTTCACTCTTCCTTATTCTCCCCCTTAATGAGAATATTAATATAGAGGAAGGGTTAGTTGACCTTTCCCCATGATCCCCCTCAGAGAGCTTCACCAAGACATTTAATAAATAGGGAAGATTTATAGTTGTGGTTATTTATGTTGAATGTTTTATGATTGTGGTGTAGTTATGCTTGTTTCAATTGTATTGCATACTATGGCGGTTGTATGATTAATAGTGGAATTGGATATGTTTATGGAAATTGTGAAGATATTTTTCTGTCTATGAGATATTGCAACGTGTCACAACCTCACTACATCATTAAGGTCCAATCCCAACTCCTTTAGTCACTGGTACCTAGGTTGTTAATTAATGTAAGGTGGTCATCCTCATTAAAAAATCCCCCTAGGTAATTGGATTGCATGCTCAATATGACTTAAGATTCTCAAATTGTCTCATTAAGGAATGCCCACTATGTATTTAGTGTGTACTCAATAATGTTATAATGTAATGTGACCTTACTAAAAATGGCCCACTAGGTAGTTGGTATTCAATAATGTAATATGGCCTGGTTATTAATTTGTAGGAGCCACTAGTGGTTATCATTAGGGTTTGAATCTATAACTAATTTTATTTGTGGCTTCAAAGTCGTAGCATAAAATATTGCAGCTCAATTTTCTCTGTACTTAGGAACATGTTAGCAATCACACCAATGCCATCATAAGTAGAGTTGCACCACCATTTCAGGATTGGGATCAAATAATGATTCTAAGAAGTATTGTGGAGGTTACAATCATTCTTGGGATCGGTCATCGATAACCTTTTGGGTGGATCTCAATTGGCTCCATGCCCACCACTAGAAAAATGGCCATGGACAAATAGATGAACAAAGTGGATGGTGATTTCTCTACCTTGGATTAGTAGAGACCATCCCTTGTTGAGTCAATTAGCCACTTCAAGACACCATGAACACCTTTCAACATAACACAACTACCCAATTTGAGGGACTCACTAATCGGATTTTATAAGCATTGAGGACTCTTACGAGGATGATAGAGGTAGGTCCCAATGACTCCTACATGACATAAATTTCACTCAGGCACATCAATTACTCCATATTATTTGAACAAGTTTCATGGGTTTGATTTTGCATGATGCGTTGGCCATATGGAACACTATTTTGCTCTTCGGGAAGCCCGAGATTACATGCTAAAACTCTAGTTGGGTGTGTTGTATATTGATCAAGAACAGTGGCAATGGTGTCGCAATGGCACAAGAAAACATATCAAAGGTACATTTCTTGGGACCAAATTGTGAAATCCCTATATCCTTGATTTGACATAGATACCAATTTTGCGGGGATATTAACCAAGTTAAGATAACCCAACATAGTGGGTGAATATATTGCTACTTTTGAACGAATGGACCTCCACATGGAACAATTCAATGATTAATTTTTCAAAGTGTGTTATTAATGTCTCAAGCAAGAGGATGTTTCAACCAATGACATGGTGGAAGGTGTATCGAGGAGCTCCTCATACTCAAGTTGTAACAAGTGTTTAACACCCCAATTTTGTTCCACAACCTCTCCTCGACTTTTTAATGTCCACAAGTCGGCCACTAATAAAGTGGTAGAATACAAATGTCAAAATATTGCTTCAATTTTAATAAAATATCCTTCTCCCCTATGTCAAGTGAGCAAAAGAGCACATTTCATTTTCTTCGATTTTGTGATACATTGGTGTAAATTCTGCTCTTTTCGCCTCCCCTATTCAGATATATTTCAATAACCACTCTTGGACTTTTTAATGTCCACAAGTGGACCACTAATAAAGTGGTAAAATACGAGTGCCAAATCTTTGCTTCAATTTTGATAAAATATTCTTCTCGTGACATAAATATAAAGAGTAAAATTTATGTACTATTGATATAGTTATATCTTATAATTCAAAAAAAAATTTGAAATGTAAAGAATAAAATTTATGTACTATTGATATAATCACATCTTATAATTAAAAAAAAATTCTGGTAATCTAAAAATTGGTTGAATATATAAACATAAAAAAAGGGTGGTAATTTTAATTAACAATGGAAATACTCATTATTTCATTTACCAAAAAGGTAGCTAGAGAAATGTAACTGTATGCCTACGCACCCAAAAATTTTGACATCATTATTGTAAATGATAACAATATGAAAATGCGAGAATGTGAAACTGCATATGGATCATTATTTTTGAAATATCACATATTTTAGATTGAAATGGGTGGGTGTGATAGCCAGTTAAGTTGAGACACCTTGAGCCCCATTACCATTGATTTCAAGAGTTATATGGTCAGCAGGCCATGTCAAAGGTCAAGATATTGAGGCAGTGCACTACATTAAAATATCTTCCCCACCGATTGTCATGGCTTGGCTTGAAAAAGATTCCAGGTTCACATAGGCAATCTATCGAAGAAAGAGATAGACACTTTGCGAAAAAAATTCTGAAGCGTCCACTAAATCGCTCAAATTTGTGACAAGAATCATGAGAACCCCAAATGCTGAGTCATTAACAATGATGGCCAAATAAGAATCGATGAATGCTGGCAAAAGATAATCCTTCTGTGCCGATGCAATTCTATTTCCTCGAGCAATTTCTTTCCTCAAAATGAAAGTGGTTGAAGGTCATTGAAAACGTAGAGATCAATTAATGAATTCTGCTTATTTTAATGTGTAGAGTTCAGAGTTTTCTATGGAACTATTGTTTTCAATCCCATACCGAGACAATGAATGCCCACTTCCTCATTTACATAAACAGACATACCAAGCGAGTAGTTGTCCACGTTCGTAGAGTCGAATATCAATACAAATTCGAATAAGGTTCGAAACTTCGAAAGAGATAAAATGATACAGAATTCCACATGTCAAATCAAGTTGAAATGAAACTCGGGGTTCGACCCTATTCAAAATAATCACCATGTTCAATGACAATTTTGAAATCGTGTACTATTACAAATTTACAAACATATAGAATGGAGCACTCTTGTTTTAGAAGAAAGGTTTCCACCAAATAAATCCTGCTATGCAAAAAGGAATATAGAAGGGAAATTATTTAAATCAACTGAACCATTCAATAAATTGGAGCCATTTAATAAATTAGAGTGTAGAATTTGCCAATTTGGTAGGCAAGGCAGTTTCCATAGCAATCTTTTCTTTTGGATCGCCATACTTTTGCTTTACTAAATGCCCGACGACCTCTCTTGGTATAATACTACAAAAATAAAAATGCTTGAGGTGCATTATGAATATATGAAACCCTTATATGTAAATCTGTGTTAAAAAAAAACAGCTAGAATTTCATCATATTTGACTGCAGAATTTTCCAACTGGAAATTGACAAAATGGTTTTCGTGGCAAGCATCTGCCATGGCTCTGCAGAAACTTCATGCTAAACGAAGGAGTAGATATGAAGTAGCGATGCTTTACTGGTAACGGGCAACCATTCCCAACAACAAAACAGAAAAAAAACAATTTTTTATCAAAATATAAGATGGTTATGGGTCATAATTCAACAATTTTTTATTATTAAATATAAGATGGTTATGGGTCATAATTCGTGATTTCTTTGAGAGGCTAGCCATTGCCCATTTGGAAAGCATGGCTGAAAGTGTTAGGCCAGCATTGAAAATAAAATCAACAGGGTGATACAGATTCAACAATATTCTCCACACACAACTCAGAAACAGAGGACTTTAAATCATTGGTGCATCCCATCATGTAAAATGGCAATGTTCCTACTCATCCTTATTTTGTATGAAATAAAGTTTTGAAGAGTTACATGGTCTACCGCAAAACTAAAAGCAAATCTGAACTTATTTACGATATGCCATCCATATTTAAAGTTTATTTAAAGTTTATGCAGCCAATAAGCTTGGAATTACAAAAATATATTAAAATAGAGGCAGAGGTGAACAATATAGGACTGAATCGAACATTTTATTTTCCCTATGGCTCACAAATGACAGTGCCCGGCTTGAATTGTGAGGCTTCTTCACTCCCCCGTACCCCGTGTGGATTTTTTTGTAGCCTTGGTTGCAGGTTGCTTCCTTGGCAGTGCCGGTGTAGATTCATACGCAGCGTTTGTTGCCAGTTGCTTCCTCGATGTCTTTCACTTGAATTTTGAACATAAATCGTGAACCAAAACACCAGGATGATTTTCATATATACACCCCTAAACCATATTCAACCAACCTAGATAATTATTACAATGCCAATAAATGGAGAATCTTTATTGGCAATAATTCATTACATAGCCATATTGGATACTAACGATATATAAGGAATCCATAAAATCCATTAGAGGCCCTAAGGCCATACTCCACGCTTGTAAACGGCCATATCTAAACTATACCCATTTCTATACCCCTTTCGCAGGAACACCAACAACAACAACAGCCTCTGATCTTCCTCATCCTTGGAAGATTTATTCCTCAGCTTGTTTTAGTTGGAATAATAATGTAGAATTTCTTAAATTAGTAGTTTGTTAGAATACGTGGAGGATGAATCCATTGAGATCCTCTTTTTCAGGAATCTGTTAATCAGCTCTCAGAGCTATATAATGTAACCCTTATTTTATAATAAAACATGCAGTGTTGTGTTGTTCTGTTCTGTATGCGTTTTGTAATCTATTTTGGTATCAGAGTGCAGGAGTCCAGCCACCATTGATCTGAACAGAGACGCGATGTGAGCAGAGGCCGAGCCGCCATTTGTGATGAGTTGTGGCGAGAGGCTGTTATAGAAGGAGGCGTGAGGTAGAGTGGAAAACCTGGAGCTGTGGGTTATACGCCGAGAGGAGGAAGACACTATTTGCAAGAGAGGAGCCGTCACTGAAAAGGGGAGCCATCAGACATCTAAAGGAGAGATGCTATAACTGCAGAAGAACCCGTGTCGTTGTAGAGAGGAAACCCTGTTCATTTTTCTCAAAGGAGAAGCATTGTCAAAGCAAGTTCTTTTGTGAGGTAATATGGATTCTCTATCTATGGAGAAGTTTAATGGTAACAATTTTCATACCTGAAAAGTTAAAGTTCAAATGCATCTAATGAATAGAGGTTTGTGGAGCAGAGTAAAAGGCACTGAACTAGCTCCTACTAATCCCAGACTTCTTCTTGAATGGGAAAAGAGAGAAGAAAAGGCTAAATCTATTATTGGTTTGGCTCTATCAGATACGCAATTGCATTTGATTGATTTAGCAAAAACATCTAATGAAATTTGGGAGGAATTAAGTAAATTATTTGGGGGAAAGGCAATGAATGCAAAGTTCTCTTTGAAGCTACAACTTTTTAGTCTCAAAATGCATAATGAGACACATCTCTCTACTCATATAAATGAGTTAATGTCTCTCTTTAGGCAATTAGCTGAAACTGGTGCCAAGGTAGAGCGAGATGATGCTAAAGCACTTCTATTGAATAGCCTATCTTCTAAGTATAGCAATGTTGTATTCACATTAAGTCAGTTATCCACACAAACATTGGAAGAAATGGTAGCATCATTGTTAGCTGAGGAAAAAAGGGCATATCCTAAAGACTTGCATGTAGGTGGCCAGCATGAAATTGCATTGTACTCAAAAGGTAAAAGGAGAAAAACCAAGGGTTCAACAAAATGTTTATACTGTCACAAGAATGGACATATAGCCTGGAATTGTAGAGCTCGTGCTAGGGATCTTCTGAATGGTAAAGAAACAGCAAACATTGCCAATTTGGATGAATTATCATAATCAGAAAGTGATGAAGAATCACATGTGTCATCTCTCAAACTGTTCTAAAATGAGAGTTGGTATTTTTTTTATGTATGTGTGGTGTGCTTAATAGTTGTTTATCTGTCTATGTGTTTAAAGTTTTTTGTAAGTGTTTATGTAAAATAAGAACCCTTGTATCTTGATATAAGCTGGTAGCCCCGGTTTCAAGAACAATTGTTCTTATGATGGAAGTCACCTTGTATAAGTGACTTTTGAAGACATTCTGTACCTAGACTGCCTTTCTACAAACTGACAGATAGCCGAAAGCAAAATATCTAACAGCTGGAGGTATGTCCATAGGATGGTTCATTACTTGACTGCTCTATTGTGGAAGCCCCGACAGGACGAGTTTGTCAATATTGTTTATTGTGCAAGTGCAAGAATGATGGTCTGAAGTGTTTATGCTTTAAATGAGTTGAATGGTAAACTTGAAGAAGAGGAAAAGAAAGAGCGCAGTCCAGAGGCATCAGAGTGGGTGTAGGAGCTAATGAAGGCCAGATAGGCAAAGTTAAAGTGTTGTAAAAATCAATTTCTCCATTAAGGGGAAGAGTTGGAATAATAATGTTGAATTTCTTAAATTAGTAGTTTGTTAGAATACATGGAGGACGAATCCGTTGAGATCCTCTTTTTCAGGAATCTGTTAATCAGCTCTCAGAGCTATATAATGTAACCCTTATTTTATAATGAAACATGCAGTGTTGTGTTGTTATGTTCTGTATGCGTTTTGTAATCTATTTGTTTTAACTTATTTCTCTAATAAATTGCATTTTTTCAGATTTTCGAGAATGCAAAGATCCTTTAACTACCTCTTCAGATTTTTGAGAATGCAAACATCTTTTCTCCAGCTAACACTTGCAGGTAACAGCAGCATGAGCCCACTTTGGGCAGCACTGATGGCTCATGCTCGAGAAGTTCCAGCAACGGCCCTGCTCACATTCAAATCCAAATCTAAATGAATGGAATGGGCGGGCGTTAATCAATCATGCTCAATTTCAAATTCAAATAAATGGAACGGCGTTAAAAGTTCTAGAAATAAGATTCCCTCTAAAATTCAAATTCAAATCCTTTTGCGATGACGTTTTCCTCCTCTGTGCTGCCGTCGTTTTGTGATGATGTTTTCCTCCTCTGTGCTACTGTCGACCAGTAGTAAATATGTCAGGTGGATTGGATTGGATGGCACCGGATTGGACATCGATTGTTTCCGTCGCCGGAGCCGGTGGCTGCCATGAACATATCTACACCTCATGTGATGATGGGTATGGCACCAGACAGGCAAGCCTTAAATGAAAGTCTGTCTATTGGATAAGGCTCACCGTAGAACCAAGGGAATTTCCTCATTCGACTCCCCGTTGAATGAACAAGGGAGGGGTACTTATTTACTTCTGAAGAAAATATAATGAAGCAAATCGTTATCCTGAAGTCTCGATCTATGGGTAAAATATGGCTGACTATTATGATAATATCAATGTATCATAGGTAAAAATTATTCTAACATTACGATGAATGAAAAATTAGAGTAGCTACCTTACCATCCCGAGTGTCTAACATGCTTCCATGTTTCCAACATCTGCAATAAACTATTTGGTTCATCCGAGTGAAAGGCTTTCAAAGCCAAAGTCATGCTTCCAGCTCCCACCAAAACCAATGGATGCAAGGCAATATAGCAAAACCTCCAACACCTATACAAACACCTATACAAGTAGAAGATAACTAAATAAATAAAACCATACATAAATCTCATTCACAAGATCCTTAACCTTAAATATTCAAATCAGAATGAAATAAATTTTATCACTTTCAAATCAAACAAATGATGGATCACTCACACAAGCAAAGCAGTGGCTAAATCTGCAGCACAAAACATAGTGGAGCTCCAAACCTCGCCTTGTAAGCTATCACCATCTCAGCAAGCATTAGTTTAGAAGAGAGATTGGCCTTCCTTCTCGTAGGTGTATAGATCCTTTTCATTCAGGGATGAAAAGCTTCTTGCAAAATCTCAAAGCATAAAATCAGTGTTCTTTTTAGAAAAATAACAACTTCAAAAACTAAAAGATAAAAGCAAACTTTCAAAACAAAAAAAACAATCTAAAATAAATATTTAAAATTAAATCTTGATTTTATTTTAAAAATTGTGTTAAATACAATAAATATTTTAAAAGCTGTTTTAAATAGATATTTAAGCTTACTAAATGCATTGAAATAAGAAAATATAAGAGTACTATAACTTTTAGTCCATTTTTTAATTAACAAAAATGTTAGTACTTTAATTTAGAACAAGGTAGTGAATGCTTTGAAATAATGCAACAACATAGAGCTCACAGTGTAAGATGAGAGAGGATTATAGGTTTTAGTTATTGAGAAACTTAAATTAAAACATAAAAGTAAATTGACAAAAGCATAACATAAGTCAGTACATTTCATACCCATGCACTTGATGCACTTGGTCCTACGGGAAGGGCCTATAATATACTTGAAAAATGCATGTGCTTGAGACTGAGTAATACCAAAAAGATATCCCATTTAATTAACCCTCATTAATAATATGTATAAGAAACCCTAATCTATAGTTTTCAATAGTAGTTTTATAGGGAGTAATCTATTACATCGACGATTTGGCCTCAGAAGACGGTCGTGTTGTCGATTTCCTACCAAATCGCCTTTCCGACCGACCAACCAACCTGGCGATTTTTTCCGGCTCTCGATCACTGGAAACGACCTCCCGTGCATGCAGTGGACCCGGTGCAGTCCTCCTTCTACGCAGGCTTCCTGTGGCACCCGCATTCAACGCGAAGTCCAGCCCATGGTTGCCTATTGCAGAGAGTAAACTCTGTTTTTTCCCTTGCACAATCAAACCGGATCGCATGAGCCCATCTAACCATACCAGAAGAAAAATCTGTTGCATACCAGCGGACGAGCGGGAAAGGTGCTCAACTCAATAATCGATCTCTGCATTTGATACCAGCCGACGCGCGGGCAGGGCGCTCACCTCCAACGGCAAGCTGCTCTTCTGCAATCCACCAGCACGATCTCGATCTCCATCTGTAAGTATGATCTCCATCTATAAGAATGATTAGCGTATTGGGTTATTTTTCTTTGTATTAGTTGATCTCCATCGTGGTCACCTTTCACATCCTTCATGGCCACCCTTCTATTTGCAAATGGCCTTCCATTATTGAAAGAGGAACGATGTCTCCCTTTTTCACGTGGAATCACAACGACTCGCTTTTATTTTTCACGGGCTTTCTCCCCTTTCCAAGAAATTTCAGAGATTTTCCGTCCTCAAGACGCATCAAGATTTTCCTCGAGAACCTCGGATCCAATTTGAAGCATGAGGCGGTAAAAATCGAGCAACTCAGATAACTGTTGCGTAGCCATAGCTCCCGTTAATTTTCTTCCAACTTCCTTCCTCTCCTTCTCCTTGTTATTCATCTGAAGAAGCTTTTGCAAATACGAAGCTGAATTTCTGACAGTCGCTCCCATCTTCTTCAGCCTCTTCTCCTCTTCCATACTCAGTGCTCTGCTTAGCTGAGAAATGTCGAATGTAACACCACCACACCCAATGCCGATGGACCCTGTTTCCAAGCTTTTAGAGCTTGCTCTGCAATTTTGCATGGCGCTCCAATGATTTTGTTGGGCCCAAGAAGTGCTCCAGCTACTTCTACCAGCATATGTGATCGCCCAAGGTGTACTCCATCGGCATTGTAGGAAAGTGCCACATCTAAACGGTCATTTATCAACAAAGGTACTCCATATGACTGCGAAATTTTCAAACATTCCTTGGCTGCAATGAGGATTCCTTGGTTTCAACCTCTTTCTCTCTGCAAAGCAAAACCATAAAAATATCATTTTGTGAGTTCAACCTACCTACCTACAAAACGTTTTGATGCCTGCAGAACTTTGATCATGAAATCATAGATGGGCTGGACCAAACATACATCATAAATATGTTTTATACTTGACAAGCAAAGAGAATGTTAAATCATAGATTCCCAAGATTTGAAATGTATGTACATACATCATGGTTCTCCTTCTACAAATTTCCTAGGCTGGAAAATGTCAGTTTTGAGACCTACTTTAATATCAATTTGCAATAGACCTTCTTTAGTATAGTTTGTGTTGGTTTTCTGCTTTTGGAATTAAAATCGGGCCAACTGTCATCTCTTCACTTAGATTTACATCATAGACTCATGCGTGTGCATTGTTTCGTTTTAAGCTTCTGCCTCCTCCTGTACATTCTCTAAGATTCTGAAAGAATTATCTTGCCTCGCCTCTATATCCTTGACTTTATTTTTAGACTCTTTTATTAGGCTTATTTGATTCTTCTGTTTCTCAGTGTTTTGCAACCGTCTTCCAGGGGTTTATCTTCTAAGTTTGGACAGGATATAGCTAAATATCATGCTGAAAATCCAACTTAAACTTATCAACACAGTCCTCTTTTTCTAAATCTAAATCTAATTCAACACAGTTTCTCTAATTTGTATTGAACAAATTTCTTTTCCTTGGTTGTCTGTCATATTGAGAATACATATCCATGCCAAAATTCTGAAAGTAACCCTGAAACCCTACCTAGGTTGGGAATATTTAATGTATATCCACGAAGGTATCAAACCAAAGTTCCCAGGACTTCACAAAGAGTCCAGTCCTTCCCATGAAATACAGGCCTCTTTCAAAGAATGAACATTCGTCTTAACTTTCTCAAGAAATAACAACAAAGTAACTCTTAGCTTAAGCTAAGATGGTTACCTTAAAACATTATTTGTTACGGCCTTGAATATTTTCTTATAAGAATTATTTGGTACCCTACAGGAGTAACATGTTCATTAGCTCAGTTGTCATCTGTTTACATATTATCTCCTTTCTAATTAATATTTATACGCCCATGTGGGCTCGTTCTCTTTGCATATGTATTTAGATACAGTCAATCATTTCTTTATGGCTTTGTCCAATAGTATTTAATGTCTTAGTTTAGTGCAACGATTTACATGTTTTATATTTAGAGTTTGCAATATTTTTTTATAAAACCCATGCTTCGTTCTATGAGGTCGTGGCTCTTTCATAGATCGATCCTCAAGCTCGTTAATGCATATATATATGTTTATACAAAATATTTTATGAGTTGTAATATGAAATCGTGGCCATTATTTGGGTTCTTGAAACCCTCTGTATAACTCAAATTATTAATGCATAAGTATTTTTCTATTCATTCTATGAGTTTCGATGGATTTCCTGTAGAGTATCGTGCCCATAATAATAATATGTATTGTTCCTTTATTTAATATGTATACATGATATTAATTTTTAAGAGGCTTCGACCTCCTCTCAAAGGATGTTTATATTATGATTTGGCTATAGTTTATTCGACAATGTTAGTTTGGTAGAATTGTTTACAATGTAATATAGTATTGTCTTATGGTTAATCAACTCCCATCAAGTAAGAACAAGAAACTCAAATAAATTATCTGAACTATCTCCTTTTGCCAACTTTCTATCTCACAGAGAAAGAATGAGTAGAAAAGGTGCAATAGAGTGAAAATTGCAGTAAAAATGAGTAAACAATTAATCATTCATGAGAACTAAGATATGAAGAGAATAATGTCACATGATCCAATAATCAGTATAGTCAACAATGATGTTACAATTGAGAGAATTTGAATCACACAGGAGAATTCGAGTCTTAGTTGATCTAGCATAGGAATTTTCACCACGGGAGTGCTATAGAAGAACTAAACTCCACTAAACTGATCCTAAACGCAGTTAACTGAAGTCACAATCAGTTAACTGACCAAGGAGGGCGCATCAGTGAGTTTTTAATGCAAATGAATCATAAAAGGACTCATGAGACCACAATCAATGGCAGTTGGAGCTCAAACCCTCCACAAGATTCAGCTAACTCAGGTGAGCTTAACTGAAACACTCAGTAGGCTCCTAAAAAATAGGGAACTGAGTTAAGTGGTCCTAAATGATGCATGCTGAGAGCAGAAGGTGGTATATGGATCCTGGATGGAATCTGTACACCACTAGGGGGAAATGACATCATCAGCTACTAGGAAAATGAAATAATTCTAGTTAGGAAAAGGATGGAGTATTAAAATATCCTAACAGTTCCGCCCTACCATAGATTTCCGTAGTAGTTCATAACCTCTCAACTTGTGCAAAGAATCACCCTCAAGCTAGACCAAGCTTACTAAGAAACTAGAAACTAGGGATGTTTGGTGTGAAATCTTCTTTAAGTATATTTTCCAATAGGATATCTTTAATCATTTTGCTGGTTCATGCCAATATTTCCTTCTTTTTCAAGGAGTGCAAAGTCCAAAACTCTTATGCTTGGATCAAAATCTCAAAGCGCTCAATAGGAAACTAGGCTGGACGTGTACTGTGGAAATGGGTAGACTTGCCTCTCCAATCTCCCTTATCTACTATTCATTTTTCATCTTCTTAATCCATTTTCTAGGAATGGATTTCCTCTCTCTTTTTGGCTTCAATAAAATGTTGGCAGCTAAGAAAAATACTCAAGGGAAAAAGAAGTAAAGAGCAACCTCCCCCTTTCTTTCTTTCCCTTTTTATGTTGTCTTGATTTCAAGAAAGAGTAGTTAGGGTTTATTTGATTTCTTCACAATTCTTGAAAATAAAAATTATTATTTCTCTCATCTTATTTATCTTTTCCCTTTTTAAAATTAATTACTCACTCAAGTCCTAATTCCCTAATAAGTTTGGTCTCTCTTTCAACAAGTTGTCCCATAACAAGTAGGTAGAACATTTAAAAAATAATTCATCACTTTAATATTGTGAAGTGTTATTTTTCCATGATACCTTGCATCATTCATAGGTCCAATTCTTAAACATATTTAAATCCAATTTTATTTATTTATTTACATAGGGGAAAAAAATATTGGGATGCTACATCCCACCCCCCTTAAAGAAACACCGTCCCGATGTTATTATCTACAAACTGGAAAGGATAGGATTCTTTCATAGCCTCTTCCTTTTCCCAAGTAGCTTCTTCAGGTCTGTAGTGCTTCCATTGCACTTTCACCTGGATGATAGTTTTGTTCCTAAGCCGTGTGTCCCTTCGGTCCAGTATACATTGTAGTTATGGCAGGAATTCACCCTCTAGTTCTACCTACAATAATTTCCAATCAATAACATGTTTAGGATCATAAACATATTTCTTTAAAAGAGATACATGAAACACATTGTGGGCTTTAACATGGGTTGGTAATGCCAATTGATAAGTAACAGGGCCTATCCTTGCTAGGATTTCAAATGGTCCACAGTATCTTGGGTCCAATTTATTGCACTTCCCAAACTTGAGAGTGCTTCTCTTTGCTTTAACCTTTAGGTATACATGATCACCTACCTGATACTCTTTATCCTTACGAAACTTATATGCATAACGTTTTTTCTAATCTTGGGCTTCTTTCAAGTTATGTTTTACCTTGTCTACTAATTTCTCTAAATATTTTAATAGATCTGGTCCTAACATCAATCTATCGACTGGGTCATCCCATGTGACCGGTGTTCTACATTTTCTACCATATAAAACTTCAAAGGGTGACATTTCAGGAGAGGTTTGGTATCCATTATTATAGGCAAACTCAGCCAAATGTAAGTAGTCTTCCCATTATCAGGGATTTTGCATAACATACATCCTCAACATGTATTCGAGGATTTGATTAGTACATTCAGTTCTCCCATTAGTTTCTGGATGGTAAGAAGTATTAAAATTCAGCAGAGTGCTTAAACTAGGAAACAAAACTCTCAAAAAACTAACTGTGAATTTAGAATCCTTATCAGATATAATTGCCTTCGGAATTCCATGCACTCTAAAGATCTCTTGCAAGAATATTTCAGCAATATTAATAGTTTTTCCTGTTGACTTCACTCGAATGAAATGTGCAGATTTTGATAGTTTGTCCACAACTACCATTATAGAATCATTTTTATTTTTGCTCATAGGTAGACCTGTAATAAAATCCATACTGATTACCTCCCATTTCCATTCAGGTATATATAGGGGCTGTAGTAAACTAGTAGGATGTTGGTCCTCAATTTTTATTTGCTAACACACTAAACAACTTGCTATGTAATTTTCTATGTCTACCTTCATTTTAGGCCAAAACTAGTGCTTTTTAATGGCTGTTATCATTTTTTGATAACCAGGCTTCCTAGAATAAGGATTTTTGTGAAATTATGTCATGATTTGTTGTCTAAAATTTGTTTTTTTCTCGAATGTCCAACCTTCCTTTTGACCAAAGGAATCCTTTCTCATCAATTTTATAACTTTGATGTTGCTATCCTAAGCCATTTTTCTACAATTTTTCTTTTATTTCAACATACAATGAGTCGTATTTTGGGGTTGTCCTGATTTCCTCTTTCAAATTTTCTTATGTTTTATTGAGGGAAATTTCAAAAATTAAATGTCCCTCCTGCTCAAGGCACCTTCTACTTTATAAATTATGTACCTTTGATATGATTTACCTCGAATTCATATTCACTAATGAAATCCAACCAGTGTGCTTGCCTAGCATTCAAGTTAGGTTGTTCAAAAATATATTTTAGGCTCATATTATCAGTTTTTAGCATAAATTTATTTCCCATAAGGTAATGCTCCAACGTCCTTAAGGCATGTATGATTGCAACTAGTTCAAGGTCATGTGTGGAATAGTTTCGATCACAATCCTTGAGTTTCCATGATTCATAAGCAATCACATGGTCATCTTGTAGAAAAATACCTCCTAAACCTTCTTTACATGCATCTATGCAAACTAGAAAATCTTTATCCGGATCTATAATTTTCAACACTAGTGCTTTTGTTAACAATTCCTTAAGCTTCTGAAAGCTTGCCTCACATTTATCACTCCAAATAAATTTAGTTTCTTTCTTTTGTAAGGAAGTGATAGGGTAGGCTATCTTAGAAAAATTTTCAATGAATTTTATGGAATATCTTGCTAACCCCATAAAGGACTGTACATTAGAAAAATTTTGCAGAGTACGCCAATCCATGATTTCCTTAATCTTTTCGGGGTCTACTGCTATACCTTCTTCAGAAATATATGCCGAGGGTATTGGATTTAATTTTTGAAAAAGTCACACTTAGAGAACTTGGCATATAGTTGGTGTTCCCATAGTGTTTGCAATATTATCCTTAAATGCTCCTCATGTTCTTGTTCATTCTTTAAATATATCAAAATATTGCCAATGAACACAAGAACAAATTTATCTAAGTATTGACTGAAGACACTATTCACCATGCACATAAAAGTTGCAGGTGTGTTTTTCAATCCAAAAGACATCACAACAAACTCATAATGACCATATCTAGTTCTAAAAGAAGTTTTACAAATGTCGTCCTCTCGAATCCTCACCTGGGGATATCTAGATCTTAAGTCAATTTTGGAGAAGACTTTGGCTCCCATGACTTGATCAAACAAGTCATCAATTCTAGGTAATGGATATTTATTTTTAACATTCAATTTATTAAGTTGACGGTAATCAATACACGTCTGCACAGTCCCATCTTTCTTTTTCACAAAAATAATAGGTGATAAACTTGGCCTAATGTACCCTTTCTAAAGAAAATCCTATAGCTGAATTTTGAGTTCTATTAATTCTTGGGTACTCATTCGATATGCTCCCTTTGAGATAGGTACTACTTGAACTAAGTTTATAAATAATTCTAAATCTCTTTTACGTGGCAACCCTAGTATTTTATCCAGAAATACATATTTAAACTCTGTCAAAATAGGAAAATCCTCTATTTTCTGTTGTGTCTAATCTTTACATTTTTGAATGCTTACTGCATATAGTTTACAACCTTTTCATACATTTCTTTTGAGTTCTAATGCAAAATTTGTTCACATAAAATTATTTCTAGGTTTCCCTTTTACTAACACGGCTTTCCTACATGATGCCTCTCTAGATAATCCATCCCAATCAAAATATCAGAGGAACCAAGAGATAAAATATCTAGTTTTGCAGTAGTTTTCAAACCATTTAAGTTTAACAAACAGTCTTTGACTAGTTCATAAACTCTTCTTTTTTGTGCCACTAGCTAATTGTACTAGACATGGTTTAGTGTGTTTGTTTTTTAGAAAACCACATTTTCCCACTATTTTGGGGGAGATATAATTACGAAACACACCCAAATCAATAAAAATAGAAACATAATGCATAGATATTTCACCTTCTATCTCTATCATAGATGGTTGGAACTCTGCTTGACAATTCTCTAATGCTGCACAAATTTGACGAGTTCTCGCCATATCATTAACTGTAGGTTATTCTTGCAAATTGCTCAAAATATTGCCCTTTTGATTAGGACAATCTCTAATGAAATAAGGTCCTTGAAATTCCCAACACAGCACCATTCCAAGTACTATTTTGTTTCCTGAGTAAGGAGATGGTTAAGTACCACTTTGGGATGGAATATTTCACTAATACTCACTCTTAGTTACAATTTTTGTGTTCTGAAATTTTTTATTTATTGGAAATATGCCACTTTGATTTCGATAAGTTACTGGTTTATTTCCCTTTTTTCTTTCTTCAGAAAATGTCTTATTAATATTTCGATTTCTTTCCTTGTGTTCTGCTTTGTTTTGACTATGCTCATAACACAATCTAACCTTGTATAAGGATTCATCCAAATTCTTAGGGGCATCAAATTCTATTATGTTTGCAAAATAACCTAGCAAGCAACTTAAAAACCTCTGAATTCTAATTTTCTCTTCTTTAATGTAGGGAATATAGTGCAATAATTCCAAAAATTTTGTGATTAATCCATCCATGGTCATGGAACCCATTTTCAACTCATGAAATTCTTTGATCTTTTATCATAAAATCTTTCTGAGAGGTACTTTTCCTTAAACAATCTTTTAAATTTTTACCAATTAATATTACCTTCCTTTATTCCTTTGGTTATTCTCAAATCCCTCCACCAATGAGAAATCATTCCATTATGCTTATAAATAACTAAGCATGCTCTTAGTTCACTTGGATAAGCATAAAAATGGAATTATTTAGACATTCCAAGAAACCATTCTTCTACTTTATCACCCAAATCCAGTTCACCATCAAAGATGGGTGCCTTAATATTTTTAAATTCACCCTGAATCAATTCTAAGTGATGTGAGTGTTTAGACTTTTTACGATATCAAGGTGGAGATGGGAATTGGAAAAGCTTGTACTATAACTATTTATTTCAGATTTATAAGATGAACTTGATTCATATTTTTCATTCCCCTTACCATTTTCCTACTTAGGATATCCTCCCATTGTGTTTCTAGAAGTATGGACTAGGTTATGCTTCATTTCAGTTAAATTATGCACCAAAACAACATTTAATTCCTGCTGCGCTTTCTTGTCCTTTAAATGATCTTCTTTAAAACTCTGCAGTTCAGATTTCAAACATTGCATTGTTTTAAACAATTCTAAAGGTGTAGCAGTCTACTACTCACCATTCAGACTAACCCAACTTTCCCCTTCCTAATGGGTGGGTATAGATGTCCTTGTTGGCTGGAATTTCCTTTTGTACTCATGATTTCTGGTGATTTTGTTATTACTGTTGTTTTTGGTTTTGAATTTGTTCGTCCAACTCTTCTTGTCTTGCTACGGCTTCCCAATCCCTTTCCAATTCAGCTCTATTCCTAGTTATTCTTAATATTAAGTTGTATAACTTCCTGGATATTGAATTTTGATTTCCTAGTTGAACCAAGTTATTTGGTTGTGTTTCTTTAGGTAGTGTCATCGACTACTTTATGTGTAGAAAATAAAAAGTTTAATAGTTTATATAATGTACATAAATAAATCTACAATATATGTGGACAAGCTCATAGGTCGCATAGTGTTGTAACCTAGGCTCTCATACCAATTGTAACATCTAAAAAAATTTATCCAAAATTACACACACATTTTTTTTTTAACAACACACACATATCCACATTCTTTAATTCATTCTTTTTGTTTTCATTAAATCATTTGAGTATATGGCTGTGCATGTAGACTTGTTCTCTACACTTGACGAACTAGCTTGTAATTCTGTATTATTTCTGCTCATGGTGTGCTAGCCGGTTTTATTATCTGACTCTTTGTTTATATGAATATTTGTAATCTGTTTGATTTTGACTTCTTGATCATTCACAGGATTTAACTGATTAAATCCTAGAGACATGAATTATCTATACCTATTATTAAATATTTAAACAATATTCATAAACATTTATTAATAAAGATGTGGGCATTAGATAGCTTAAGTAGCATTAACTATAACCCCACAAATATGATTTCGCAGGTTCATTGATATACTATATAACATGGTCCCTTTATCACCACGAATATGTTTAAGGCTTACCTTTATATGTTTAACACCTAGGCAAGCTCGTATTAGTTTGTATGACCATTGTTTTCATGCATAAACTTAATGTATAAATATATCATGGATCTTGTTAACTCCACGATTATAATCACCTTGGGTGACCTCGTGGAGGTCTTCTTAACCTTCGTTTGACATGCATAAACATATAATTATTTGATTCTTTGCTTCTATGATGTTCCACGTTAGTGGGTTAACCTGGCACATCAAACTTGTATTAAATGTTTAATGTTATATGCATGGTATGTCTTTCATTTGAATTCTTCTTTGGATTAAAATGGCTACGTGGGGTGGCTTAGTTAGCACTTTCGCTAATGCATATCGTTCTTGTTTGTAGGTAGCGTTGGTTAATTTTTATGAACCCTTCCATGGTGGATATGACTATGCATTAACTTGGGGAGTGAATCCTCATCCCATAACTTATTCACAATGCAAGAATTAACGCAAGCCATCGTGGAGATCTAACTCTTGTTGGCATTTAATACTGCCAACTATCTAGCTCTCTTTTGATGCGTACAGGGCATGCGAGGTAGCTCTACCAGTCATGTTTTCATTTATAATATTGTACCTCACCTCAAACAAGGAAGCGAGGGTTTTATCCATTATGGAAGACACCCGAAGGTTCATCGTTCTCATTTGTTCATTGAGACTTTCACTCTGCAACTTTGGGTGAACTCGAGACTGGTTCAAGCCAACCATAGGCTGGCTAACGCTCAGAGCGACTGGTTTAATTTCCTTTACCATGCCTCCATCTCAGTCATGTTCATAAGAGAGTATTTTTCTTGGAGTTCGCCTTGTTGCGGGCTTATTTGAGGGTCATGGCTTCATCTTCTATCATTTGAAGGTAATGTCTAACGTCTAATTATTTGTTTCAGTCTATTAACTGTTTGCATGTTTATTTATCATTTGCATATATTAATATCTTCGTTGTTCTTTGTTGTAGGTGACGAACCTTCTTGGGGTCGAGGGTTTGCATACCTGAGGAAGTTGAAAGGAGATAACTCGGGTAAGCCTACCCTTCCTTGGTCCGTATGCTCAAGGATTTGGCTAGAAGGGTTCGAGTCCTGTGTTTAACTTTCAGTTCCCATATTTGATTGACGTCTTTGTAAGCTACAGCTCAGAGCGACTGGTTTAATTTCCTTTACCATGCCTTCATCTCAATCATGTTCATAAGAGAGTATTTTTCTTGGAGTTCACCTTGTTGCGGGCTTATTTGAGCGTCATGGCTTCATCTTCTATCATTTGAAGGTAATGTCTAACGTCTAATTATTTGTTTCAGTCTATTAACTGTTTGCATGTTTATTTATCATTTGCATATATTAATATCTTCGTTGTTCTTTGTTGTAGTTGACGAACCTTCTTGGGGTCGAGGGTTTGCATACCTGAGGAAGTTGAAAGGAGATAACTCGGGTAAGCCTACCCTTCCTTGGTCCGTATGCTCAAAGATTTGGCTAGAAGGGTTCGAGTCCTGTGTTTAACTTTCACTTCCCATATTTGATTGACGTCTTTGTAAGCTAGAGCTCAGAATCTAGTCTTGGAAGCTTGATTTTATGTGACACGACTTGTTTGGGGTTTATAAAATGCCCAGAACTAAGTTATGGCAGTTCGAGCCTTATATTACCGGCTCATGGAGTTTAATAAAACATGTTACAGGGATAGTGAATTCCATTTTGGATTCCTACGTAATTGCATGTTATTATCATTAATTATATTTTTAATTGTAGGGTTGTATTGCATTCCGTTTTAGTTTTACTTCTTGAACAGAGCCATTGTGCTCCAACCCTTTAATTTAAACTGCTGTTTTTTTTAATACATATGTTTTTGATACATAACTGTGTATTTCGCTATGATTAAGGGATTCGGTGTCTTCTCTATATAATCATATAATTGCTTATCGTATTCATATATTGTCCCTATCCCTTTTGGATTTGTTATGGCCTTGAATATTTTCTTATAAGAATTGTTTGGGACCGTACAAGAGTAACGAGTTTATTAGCTCAGTTATCATGTGTTTACATATTATGTCCTTGCTAATTAATAGTTATACGCCCATGTGGGATCGTTCTCTTTGCATATATATTTACATACAGTCAGTCATTACTTTATGGCTTTGTCCAACAGTCTTTAATGTCTTAGTTTATTGGAACGATTTACATGTTTTATATTTAGAGTTTGTAATAGTTGTTTATTAAACCCATGCTTCGTGCTATGAGTTCATGGCTCCTTCATCACTCGATCCTCAAGCTCGTTAATGCATATATGTGTGTGTGTTTATACAAACTCTGTTATGAGTTGTAATATGAAATCGTGGCCATTCTTTTTGTTCTTGAAACCCCTTGTTTAACAGAAAATATTAATGCATAAGTCTTTTGCTATTCATTCTATGAGTTTCGATGGCTTTCCTGTAGGGTATCGTGCCCATAAGAATAATATTTATGTGTTCCTTTATTTAATATGTATACATGATATTAATTTTTAAAGGGCTTCGACCTCCTCTGAAAGGATGTTTATATTATGCTTTGGATTTATTTATTCCACAATGTTAGTTTGCTACACCTGTTTACAATGTAATATAGTCTTGTCTTATGGTTAATCAACTCCCATCATTGAGCTAAGATGAGTTCATCCCGTTGTATATTTGAAAATAATATTTGTTTATAAGATATATCCCACCATGAACATAGGGTTTAATGACCCAGACAAGGGTATAACCCTTTACTCTATCAAGGTTGGAAATCTGTCATATAAATCTAAGAAAAACAAAGATATACAGAACAAAAATATTCTACTTGATATAGGTTAACTATTTAACATTTCTAAACCAAAATAAAGAGATTAACTCTGATGTATTAGTAAGAAATGAACTAAATAGAATTATTTTCTTGAAGAATAAAAAACATCATTAGTCATGAGTGAAGCCATTAATATAGAAAAATAAATAATGTAAGAACATAAAACTCAAATAAATTATTTGTTTCACCCCACCATAGATTTCTGCAGTAGTTCATAGCCTCTCAACTTGTGCATAGATCATCCCTGAGCCAGACCAAGGTTACTAAGAAACTAAAAAATAGGGATGTTTGGTGTGAAATCTTCTTTTAAGTAGAGTTTCCAATACGATCTTTTTAATCAGTTCTTCGGTTCCTCCAAATATTTCCTTCTTTTCCAAGGAGTGGACACTCCAAAACTCTTAGGCTTGAACCAAAATTTTTTAGTGCTAAATAGGAAACCGGGATGGACTTTACTATGGAAATGGGTAGACTTGCCTCTACAATCTCCCTTATCTATTGTTCTTTTTTCATCTTCTTAATCCATTTTTCAGGAATGACTTTCCTCTATCTTTTTGGCTTCAAGAAAATGTTAGCAGCTGAGAAAAATACTCAAGGGAAAAAGAAGTAAAGAGCATCCTCCCCCTTTCTTTCTTTCACATTTTATCTTTTCTTCCTTTCAAAAAGGACTAGTTAGGGTTTATTTTATTTCCTCACAATTCTTGAAAATCAAAATTATTATTTCTCTAATCTTATTGATCTTTTCCCTTCTTAAAATTAATTACTCACTCAAGTCCTAATTCCCTAGTAAGCTTGGTTTCTATTTCTACAGGTTGTCCCATAGCAAGTAGCTAGAACATTTAAAAAATAATTCATCACTTTAATCTCATAAAGTGTTATTTGTCCATGATTCCTTGGTCTCTATTTCTAGAAGTTGTCCCATAGCAAGTAGTTAGAACATTTAAAAAATAATTCATCACTTTAATCTCATAAAGTGTTATTTGTCCATGATTCCTTGCATAATTCATAGGTCCAATTCTTAAACATATTTACATCCAAGTTTATTTATTTACTTAGGAGTAAAAACTTTTGAGAGGCTACAGTGTGCTAAACAATTTAATTGAGGGATACTTGTTTGTATCTTATGGAACAGTTATTAGTATTATAAAATTACTTTTACTCTTGTTGTTAGTGGGTACTTGTTAGGATTATCCCTTCTTTGTAAGGATATATTTTGTAAAAAACCAATTAAATCCTATCCTCTGATTACATTGATATACAAACTACAATAAGATCTCCTCTTAATAGCTAAGACTGACGATCCAAGTAAAGATGAATGTGTACTGTGTAAATGGATGACCAATGCAAGCCAAGTTAACATTCAAAATACTAGGAACCCATTATTTTCTGATATGCACCATCAATAATGGAGACAGACAGATAAGATCGCCCCAAGCCGACCCATTCATTCTTCCTATAAGAAACAAATTTAGGTTGGATTTGCTTGGCAACCGGTGAGGGGAAGTTATTCGCCATCTTTGTAGTACTACAATACATTACCGGGGTGAGATCTACACAAGCTCCATTAATTCTACCATAATTTTGATCACTACTATGCATTTCTTATAAAGAAACCTTACAGAACGATGGGTATTGCAATACAATGATTAAAAAATAAAAAATAAAAACGAATACATTATGAAATTAATGATCACAAAAGATCAAAAGAAGAGAACAAAGCCATAGCCCCTGGAGCAACTAGGTGCTCTTATCAGTGATGACCGCAGCCTCAAGAATTTCCCCAAACTAATCAAATTCTTTCCATCTCCAAATTCGTGGATTCAATGTGTGGAAAGGGTGCAAACTTGTAGCATGATGTTGTGGAAGTAATAAAGCGGGTCATGACATTGGAGCTAAAACGAAACTCTGCCTAAAGATTGATCCAATCAGAATTAAAGAAAGGAAACTAAGCTCTGCCTATTGGTTATAACAACACTGAAAGGTAACTCGATCAGCCAGTATCGTGTTCCTACATGAGTTTAATACCATAAAAATACAATTATTAAAAAAATGCTCAACATCCTCCGCAGCGTTGCAACACAGACTACACCTACCTAGGCCTTGAGTATTCCCTGACTATAGCTTGTCCTAGGTGAGAACCTTCTTATTCAAAACTAGCCACATCAAAATCTTACTTTTGTGAGGTGCAAAAGTTTCCCAGATTTCTTGCCACCACCAACTATGCCCCTGTACACGGCTATCCCAGATCAATTTGTAAGCAGCTTTGACCAAATATTCTCCTCCAACCTCATTCCCTTCCCATTTCAGTGTATCCGGTTGATTCTGCAATCTGATAAAACCTTTGGAAATATCCCGTAGCCATCCATTCCAATTCTCTGTCTAGTGTGCAGGTAGCCCCAATTCTAATGCTGATTTCCAGGCTTGATGTAAGCATCCTCCCCTTCCTCTGTCTGCTACGTCTACTAGCGATGAATAACCCCTATTAGACAGGAAGGTAATAAGTGTCGGGGGTAGCTCTCGAGTAACCTTAACACCCATAATGGCATCCTTTCCAAGTTGTACCACCCTCTCGTCGCCCACATCCCAAGCCAAAAGATCCCCGATCGCCGGAAAGGCTACCACTATCGCCCTCCACCGTAGGGATCCTCCTCTGCTTGACTTGCTAGGGTCCCGAACCCAGTCCATGAGTGACCTATCCCCCAGGTATTTGTACTTTAAGATTTCCTACCACTTCCCAGACTTAGCAATTAGTTGCTAAGCGGATTTGGCTGCCAAAGCTGTGCCAAAAGAGAAAAAGTTCCTTTAGTCCCCACCCACCCACCTCTTTGGGCTTTGCTATGGATGCCCAGGATGACCAGTGTATGCTTTTTTTCGCACTTCCTTTCCATAGAAATCCAAAGAAAATCTTCCTTAGAGCTTTAAGAACTCCTTTAGGTATTTTTGCGTTGATCATCCAATAGATAGGGATTGCATTAAGCACTCTTTGAATTAAGACCACCTTCCCTCCTCTCGACAGGAAACGATTGCACCAGAAATTTATCCTTCTTTCCACCTTTGCTATCAGCCAGCTCTAGTCCCCCAAAACATAAAGATTAGGTTTCAAATGAAAGCCTAAATAGAGGAAACCCTCACTCACTTGATACTGATCCATCAGTAGGATTCCATGAGCGATAAGAGTGATAAATGTCTATATACATATATAGTGTATTTAAAAATATTTGATTAAAATATTATATATAAGCAATTTACTTTTGTATTTGTAAATGGTGTTTCTTCCTTACAATGAACGAAAAATAATTTTTTTATTATTGCTTTTTATACATGGACTATCCATGATTTAATCTTTTTAAAGTCTGAAAATTATATGTGTAACCACAAGCAGGCTTCAAATTTGAAGGCTGCAGTGCCCATCAAAGGCACTTTTACCCATCATAGAAGGCCAAAGTAAATTTTACCCTGCAAATAAAACTTAATTCCATGCAGAGCCCGTCAATAATGAAATTGGGTTCAGTTCTGAAAATCTACAACAGAAGGGCAACCCCAAAATCTGCCTATCCCGGGGTTTTTAGTGATTTGGAATCCGAAGTCATTACAGTTGGATGTCACCAGTGCCACGTTGGTCCCCTGTCCCAGCTGGAATTGGAAAATTGCGACTCTACGAGCTCGCTGAGTACTGTCAGAAGGAGTTATGGTGGAATCGGTGAAGTAACTGAGTTATGGGTGAAAGCAATTAATGTTACAACCTACCACCAAACTCCAGTGACCAAACCTTGGTCGAGATTGAACTCCGTGACCGTCACTCCAGTCACTCCATAGAGTACATACCGGGGTTACTAGTTGCATGTTGTTGGCATTTGGCAAGTGCCGATGCGAATCGTGCCATTTCCCATTACCAATTTACCATAGGCCACTTAGGGCTAGGACAGAGGCTGGAGCCTGGAAGTGGAGGCCCATTATTCATTAACCATAGCCCACGGTCGAGGGGCCACTAGCTAGCAAATTTCAATAGCATGAACGTGGAGTCTGCAGACGCTGTGCCATGAGCGTGGAGTCGGCCCATCAACCATGTGAACGTGGAGTCTGCAGACGCTGTGCCATGAGCGTGGAGTCGGCCCATCAACCATGTGAACGTGGAGTCTACGGCCCACCCACTGCCCAGCGAGCTCAGTCATGAATCATGCACTGGCTTGAGTCTCGAATTCGAGTGTTTCCATTATCCATGGATCCGGTAATCTCCATCTCGATCTATAAATGGAAGGGATAGCCCTAGGCCCCCATATCCGGGTTTTCCAAGGCTCTATCGCAGATTCGCAACAACCCTTATCGCTGGTAGCCTGGCAACGAAGTTATAATACCTTTTGTACTGTCCACAATACAACATAGTCTCGTTGGTACCGACAATGTTGGATATAGTTTTCTGCAATTTTATCTGGAAGCCGGAAGGGGATCGTAAATGGTAACTATATCCGCATAAGGCTATGGAACTAGAACTAGAATTGCTAAATTTCGATCTGAATCCTCTAATGGCTCTCGATCTCCAACTGGAGCTTCTATTGCTCTTTTTCTATTCGTTTGTGTTTCATAGTTTAGTTTCTATCATTCTTACATAGTATTAAGCTTGCTTGTTCCCCTATCCCACCTGAACAGCATGATAGGCTTACAACGTACATATGTGGGTTTTCTCCATTAAAAATTTCTTAACTCTGCCTCAGCGTTAACTAGTTTCAAGTTTCACATCATTTTCGTCTTGGGTTGTTGGAAAATGGAGAGTTCGGTGAATCGGCCTTGGCAATTTGGCATTGCAAGTGGACAAACATCTATGACTATATAGAGGTATGCTAAGCAATTTTGTATTTGTTGCTTCATACACATTTTGAAGTATAGTAATCTGGTTAAAAAAACATTATAGGTAGAATGTAATTTGCATTATTTGTTTCCCTAAAAAATGCTTTCTCGCTTTTTGTTTCTCTACTGTTCATTTATGTTGTAGAAACTGAGCTATAGTGAGAAAATGGGCTATAGTGAGACACCTAAGGTTTTCACCAAAATGTGTTTTGTGATTTGCGCCTAGGGTTTTCACCAAAATGTGCTTATTGGTTTGCAGAATGAAAACCCCCCACTTAAACGGATACAATGTTATGAGATACTAGTTAGGTAGTGAGGCACTAGGGGTTTTAACCAAAAGGCAAATTGCAGAACCATTACAATATTATTCAGGTCATCGCTTGCAGTTATCAGGTCTCGATTAGTTTTTTTTTTTAACAGTCTCTTGCATTAAAATAAAAACCCATAAATTATGTTCTTTTTATTGTCTCTTGTACTAAAATAAAAACCTAGAAACCTAGGATAAGCAGAGTAAAATATAACTCTATTTGAAGTAAAATAAAATTTACAGTAGTATAAATTAAGCATGTGCAAGTTACAAGACCTCCTATATCAAATGACTATAGCCCAGGAAACACCTAAGTCAACATGTGCAAGTTACATCCTCTTTTTGTCTAAACTCGAGATCATTGATATAACCTACGTATTTGGTTCTTAATTTATTTATAGATTGTTAAAGGCTTTTAGAGATAAAATGGAGCATTAAAGTAATTGAGGTGTTGTGTGGTTCAATGAACTTAGCTCAATGATGTGCAAACATATGGTGATTTATCCCTTAGTATGAAATCTTTTTTTTTAAGATTTTGTTTCAAGACAAGTCTTTTGTTCTATGTACACATATCTATGTAAACCAATGTCTTTCAATATAAAGCAAGCATAGTTACTTTTGATTTTTCTATGAACATGTTTTATTACTTGCCAATATAAGCTCTATTGGTTATAAAACAAGTGATTTTTTCATATTGTCGTTTTTTTTCTTTTGTTTTTGAAATTTATTTTATATAGGGTTCTTGGGTTATTTAACTAGCCCATATTAATATAACATTGCTTATTAAAATTTATAGAGTGGAACAATGCAAATATCACCGATTCGCCATTCTATTAGTGAATTCATAAAAACAATAATGAAATTTTGATGTACTTTTAAATTTTCAAATGAAAAGAATGATTTATTTTTACATGTCAGCATTGAAGGGTTCCATATCTCATAGCCCTTCAAAGTGAAATGCGACCCTACCAACGTTCAAATTTGAACCCTTCTGAGCCCTTCCAAAGGGTTCTAGCCCTTCCTAGAAGTGTAAAGTTAAAATTGCCCTTCAAAAAAAAATTAAAAATATGAATTTTTCCCTTCCAATCAAGAAGGAAATAATTTATATCAACATTTCAAAAGAAGGGTAACATTTGAAATTACCCATCCATATAAATTTCACATTAAATAATTTCTATGTTGAAATTCTTATGCTATAAAAATCGACTCATTATTCAAAATATTAGAAATATCATAAATTATAATCACTCACTCATTCACGTCATGCACTCACTCCTCAATTGTGCAACATGATGAGTGAACATTGAAGACTACAAGGCACTGACCATTGGAATTTGAGTCTGACTCCCGAGTCACCTCGGGATGAGATATAATGTGCCACAATGTGTCAACGACTATGATTGTAACAACAGAGAACCACTACTAGTCTACTACTAGGCCCAAAATGAGCTTGAAACTTTGTGCCTACTACCTATGTGAACGTGGCTACCAACGTCCACTCGTTTTTCATCAAAATGATATTAAAATGGCCGTTTGATGAGTCCTCCTCTACAAGACTTAATTTTGTGTATGAATGTCATGGACTCACGACAACTCTAAACAACACTCAGTGGCATGCAACTACAAACAATGGCATGCAGCTAGGACCACAAACTATGTAGAGGTCGATTCATGCATTGATATAAAGAGGCGGCATTGGGAACATGATATGGAGAAACAATGAGTCAAAAAAAAAATTTGGACCAAAGCACCACAATGGTTATTAATATAATTAAAAAAAAAACAAAATTTGGCTTAGGAATAGTCTTCAATTTGATGGGTGGCATGATCATGATGTAATCTCCCTCCATCGTTCCAAACAAGTTTCTCACCACATTTTTCTTCGACGCTTGCCACCAAAACATGTGTAAAAATTACCTATGTTTACATCCTCTTCTCTTTCAATCCTCATCTCATAGTCATAACTAAGGATTATTATGCATGCACATCCTCACCTTATAATATCAATTGGGTAAAGGCATAGAAACAACCATAAAATATCAAATGTGTCAAGACGCAAAGAGTAAGAGACAACTATAGTTAAGGCTTGTATTAAATTTACCATATAAGTCTTGAATTGACATGTTGGATTGTTGTGATCTTCTTATCACTCCTTACCAATGTGATTATAAGGCACTATTTGAAGGTCAAGTCCATAATTTTAAGTCTTCTTCCTCATGCTAAGACAATAAGGAGTGTAGTGGCCCGCATCAACATTGAAAACAGTTTGAACATAGAGGTAGATACATTAATTCTTTTAATAAAATAACTTAAATTTCATGCCAGTGACTATGAATTCATCGAATCGTGGATTGTTACAAAACAAAGGAAATTTTAGATCTTCGAGCTCTTAATTATTCACATCTAGAATTTTCTCAAATTGAGCCATTAACAAACTTCCTTTGGTGTTCTGGTTCAATTTAAAAGGCATATTATTGAGACTCAAACATGCAGCAAGTTGCAAGGCTCCAGTTGACTTAGGCTTGATTCCATTTCCCCTCCATTCCATACTTGTATGTTGTCGCAACAAGTGTTGAACAACAAAATTTCATTCCCCAACCCCTGTGATGCTAGTGTTGCTAACTTAATTGGTATGGAGGAATTTGTTTAATGTTTTCTAAGCTATGTATTATTTTTTCTTAGGCGCCCAATGTCCATCATTCTTACATCTCTCAAGATTGAATGGCTACCCTCTCTTTGGTTTGAATCGAGCTTTTGGTTGGTTTTATATGTATTATTTGGTTGTAGGTTTATTATAGCCTCGTTTTTCTTAGTGGTCTCCTTTTGTACATAGTTAACAATAAGTAATTTCTCATGATTTTAGTTTTATTTTAAGACTATATCTAGTTACAACGTCCTGCACTATGCCTAAGATCACGTGGATGCCCCAATATGGTTATTTCATAGTTTTAGTAGTTTTTATGTATAATGAAGTGTGCTCCAACATGGAAAATACAACTGAATTGTTGTTATTTTAATGAGATGTAAAATTAATGTTAGATATATGTCAAATTAATGTGTTCAAATTAGGTTTTATTGAAAAGATACCATTTTTTCATTTAGATATTAACTAACTAAAATTGTAAAAATTTAGATAGCCAATATTTATTTTTTACATTTTTGGGAGAAGGGTTTAGTTAGTTTATACTTGTCAATTGAAATACAATTATTTATATTGTCCTTCATCTTTGAAGCGCTCCAAAAACAAATTCCCTTCCAATTGAAATTAAAACCCACCCTTCAAATTTGATCACTGGACCCTACCCTTCAAATTTGATCCCTGGACCACGAGTGAAGAAGATTTGTCTAGCTCCAACCATTCGTTATTGATTTTAGTGAACTCGTTATTTTCGATTTGACTGATGTGCCTTTTGATAAATTTAATGCTTCTCTTCACGTGCAATGCTTTCATCGTACCGGCACCCGTTGCTCATGGCAAGCAATATCGACCCGGCAGCAGAGTGATAAATGCTACTGCAGGGGCTCTTACATATCCTTAATGCTCCGTAAGTCCGTGCTTATGCTATTTCACGGCAAGAAATTTCCGGTGCTTATCTGTTGGGGAAGTCATCCATACCATTGGCGATGCCCATGGCCCATGGCCATGCGCAATGCCATGCTGATGACCACAATCCCACTGAACCCATCCATCTGAATGGACCCAATCAAAAACTATGCGGTAAGCATTAATGGCATTGCATGGTTATTTCAAATTTGAAATTTTAAACCCGCCCAGCTAAGATTGGGATATGCGGTCAGCATTATAAGCATGCTTATTTCAAATTTGAAATTTTAAACCCGCCCAGCTAAGATTGGGATATTGATATTGAATTTGTGAACCCGCCCTGGTCGAATTTGGGGCCATGGTTCAGTCCTGTAGTCCGCGATTGTGTTTATTGTTATGTGCTCGGCTTTCTTCTGAAAATATTGGCCAAAGGAGCAGCCAGCATGGTAGGATTGAGCAAAGCTCAGAAAGGACGCACGACTGTGGCTTCTGTTTAGTGTTGATTGTTCATAGAGTGTTGATAATAGTTACATATACTTACACTGACTCAAATACATTGTATGTTGTGCAGTGCAAACTGCAAACACGGTTCTAGGTATTTTCTCTGGCCATTTTTTTGCATATGCATTTGAGTGTTTCATACTTGGGAGTTTATAACTTAGCATCTTATAATAAATGTGAATTTGACAATGTGGATATAATTTTGTTTGTCTACTACTGTTTCTTGTTTTAATACTCATATCAACTCCTTTGGCTGATTGTTTGTACTGGTTTGCAGTGTTAGCAGTAGAAGCGGACCTCTTTGAAGGTTCTTACTCTAGCGACGAGGGAAAACTAAATCGCATCGTGATTCCAAAGAAGCACGTGGAGAAATATTTCCCTCTGGACGGCAACTACAGCGAGAAGGGATTGCTCTTGAATTGGAAACCCTGCAAGCCTCTGCATCCTTTCGTCAAACCTGGTCGGCCCTTAGCGGTACAAGAATTGGAAACCCCATAGCACAAAGCGACATCGAGTCTCGATCCCACGACCAAGAAAAGAGTCAGGCTTTTTAGAGTGACTTTGGCGGAATCCCGGGATTGTCAGCACAACATCATGGACAAATATTAAATCTCTTCCCTTGCTGAAGCTGCAGCTTCGTGTGTGCATTTGAAGAAACCACTATCATGAAGGAAACACAGATGTGATGGGAGGGATCAAGTGACACTGCCACTTCATTAATACCCATGAAAATGGCCAATTCTTGCCACTGTATTGAGTCAGTTGTAAACATAGATATATACGTGTACTCCTTTAACCGTAAATCTTTTTCTTTCATAATTTTCTATTTATATTTATGCTTGAAGCTCCCAAGTCGGCTATTCTTCAGAAATCTTTGTTCTCTAACAAATTTTCAGGACTGAATTCAACTCTATAACTACCGGGGGAGTCGATATGGAAAAAAAACCATTTCTATCTGAACCAGTGTCTCGGCTCTGTGGTAGCTTCCTGTGCGCTCTCGGGGATCTTGTGGTAGCCATCTCATGGGGGAGTGCAGGAGCTCTCATTACCCAACATGGAGGAAAGCGATAGCGATCAATCAAAATAGGGGAACAAAGCGGGCAGTAGCGGGAGGAAAGGAATGTGAGGGAACCGGGCATAACATAAAATGTTTGAACATGATAAGAAATTAGAATCATTCTTGTTGTGAGCCATTTGCAATAATGCTTCAGGGTGAAACATGCTACAGGACACTGAATTAAACTAGAAGATCACCATGATGTCGTCGAATTTGATACTATTCCTTTTTCTTATTATGATAAAATTCTTTGACTGTTATCTATTGTTTTATGGATGGACTTCATTTTAATTTTTATATACACAATATTTTCAATATATTGATATTTTAGTTAATTATTTTTAACATATAAAGGGAGGAAATTTGATTTGGAAGTGTTTTGTTAGTTTATGTTTATATATATAAGTTTTGATTAGTTGCTCTTTTTTCAAAAAATTAAAAGTAAATAGTTTTATTAATTTTTTAATTTAAAAATTAACTAATAATTTTTAAGTATAAATTAAAAATAAATGGTTTTATTAATTTTTTAATTTAAAAATTAACTTTTAAGTATAAATTAAAAATAAATAGTTTTATTAAATTTTTAATTTAAAATTAACTAATAATTTTTAAGTATATAAGTAAAATTAATTATTGTTAATATAATAAAAAGTATTAATAACTTTTTGTCAATATGTTTTATTTTAATTATTTTAATTAGTTATCATCAACTATATTATGGGTTTGGCTAGTTTTATGTTAATGCTTTTATTAAGATGTTATCCATAAATGTGGAGAAGCATACTTCAGATTTCTCCATGAAAATGAGATAAGATGTCCAAAACATCTTGAGCTAATTTAGTGCTTTGAGCTTCATTTACTCTCATACCATCTATTAATGTATAAAAATGTTCAAGAATTTCCCTATATTATTTAGATCATAATTGCACCTAGTGAAACTAGTTGCTTTACAACCCAGTATGGGAGAGATCCTCTACGTGATATAACATTATAACGTTAGTAACAAAATAATTAAAAAAATCATGTCCTCATAAAATAAAAAATTATGAAAAATATTTTAAAAAAATCCATGTTGGTTCATAAAATAAAATATTATGAAAAGTAATTAAAAAATATATGTTCTTTATAAAATAAAAACTTAAAACTTAAACCCGGATGTATCAATCAAGAAAGATCAAATTTCTTGAGTTTAAATTTTAAAAAAGAAATACACCTCAAGAAATTGGATCCCTCTCGGTGCTTAATAGATATGAGTTTAAGATAAGATGGATCTACGCTGGTCTATTAACACCTCTCTTATAAGTTGGAAATATTTATAAGGTTAACGTTTTGTTTTAAAAATGTTGAATTTAAATCATGAAATCAATTTTATTATAAGATAACTTAATTCATATGTTATTGTTGATATAATGTTAAAGGGGTGGGTTTAATTGGCCATTTCTAAGTTTATACAATTTAGTATTTAATTGGTTTCTATATAGATTATGTATGGTAATTTAAGCCCACATGTTTACTAAAATTGTTATATAATTTACACTCATATGTTTACAAAAAATGTTATATACAAATGTGGAGAAACAAATTTCTTGAATTTTCCAAAAAAAAAAAAAAAAAATCATAAGCAAATAAATAAAACTTGTGTTTATTTTTTCACACTGTATATTGCCATTAACCATTGAAAATATTTTGGGGGAAAGTTTGTATGTGTACCTAGATCTTAATTAACTTTGAATGAGCTTCCATATAATCTTAGTGTAAAGATTTTGCATGATGTTGAGTAAATGAATACAATGATTTTGCATATTGTTTGGGAGTTCTCATCAAAGTGAATAGATTATTTTTTATTTTATTTATTTTATTTTTCTTTTCTATTCAAGAATTTACAAATATAACAATAATTTGATTTATTATACTATTTAATTATATTTAATTGATTTTATTATTTTGGAATTATTCTATTCAAATTTTTATTTTAATTGATTTCATATTTTAAAAAGGAATTGAAATGAATTGTTAATAAAAGAACTATTTTATTCAAGATCCTATTTTTAATTATTTTATTTTAATTAATTTTATTCATTCTTGATTAATTTTACTATCTTGAAAATCTGTATCTACCAATTATCTAGAAGGATCAAATTCTTCTAGGTGTAAATTTAATCTTTTATAGTTTTTATAAAATTTAAATTTAAGATAGATTGTGATGTGGGTTATAGTTGCCACATCAACACTATTCATGCATCTAAATTTTTTAATTTTAATAATGTTGCGTCACATAGTATAAAGCAACCATAGAATTAAGTGTTAATTTAAATTCAAATTCAAAATATAGAGTAAGTGAAAACTACATGAGCACTTTAAAATCAATTTTTTCTATATAAATTAAATGTCAATTACTAAAATTTAGTTTTCACCAATTTATTTGTATCATAGTTGGTCATCCTGAAAGTGGTATATTGGTATATTGAATTGGGTCATAAAATTAAAATGCCCATCACATACCTGATTTTGGTCATAATTCATTCATTCAAGTCTTGATATTGATATATTATAGTCTAACTTAACCTTATAAGCTTGTATTGATAGGTAAATTTTAATTTATACTAAAACAATAAAATATGATTTATTAGTTTAGATCATTTAGTTTACATGACCAATTTATTTAGGTTTGAAAAGTATAATATGGATTTCACAAGTTGAATTTTGTGTCTTAGAAATAAATATAAGATAAATGAAATGCTTTTTTAAAACTCTTGATAAAGTTTTTAATTGTAGGGTATTCATCACTTATCAAGAGGTGGTACGCAAGCTTTTCCAAAGTATATTGAAGACTTCACGATATAGCTTGATAATGTGATCTACTATAGCTAAGAAATGTTAATAGGAAGTTGGGATGTATATTAGAGAAGTCGGATTGTAAGCTAGAGTTGTTGGGGTAAACGATGGTGACAAGGGACTATATGAAGGTGAGGTGGGAATGTATGTTAAGGATGTAGGGCTATAGATAGGTGAAATTGGGTTTTAACTGGATGAAGTGGGGTTGTAACTTAGGGATGTTAGGTTATAGCTTGGTGAAGTGGAATTTTAGCTTAGTGATGTGGGAATATAGTTTGGTGATTTGACACTACCAGAATTGGGATAAAAAAACAACGTTGATATGATATTGTTTCAAGTTTACACATTGAAATTGGTCCTTTGGAGAATTTTGTTTTCTTTTAATTTACTTAATCTTTGGTATCATTATGTAAATGTCTATATCTTGACACCCAAGTAAATATCATTTGTATATCTTCATTTTTGTGCTCTTACGTGGGTTCTTTTATGTTTTTGAAATAGGTAAGCCAATCAAAAGTTATAGGCCAAATAAAAGACCTATGTTTTTTACGTATTTGACATGAGTGCAGTTTAAAATGAATTAAAAATAGAGAACAACAACAGATCTATTAAAAAATTATATATTTGGAATCTACACACAGAGCTCGACAAGTGTGTGCGATTTCATCTGCAGTGCACTCGTGGAGCTTATGCGGAACTAGCTGTGAAAAACAGGAAGTTGTAGCGTTTGATGTTTTCTGCTATAAATCAGGGATAAATCAGACCGAGCCTAAAGGTACAATCCAAAGCTAATTCCAAGCCTACAAGGGCGCCAAAAACAATTCGAATTCAAACACGTGCGCGCGCAACTACGTGCACGTGCAAACACGTGCACGCATGATTGAAAGCGCGCACCCGTAGGTGCGTGCACGCATTAAGAACAACGCGCATGCATCCTTGCGCGTATGCGCTATTGTATGCCTTTGTATGGTTTATTTAATTTCCTTTGTCAAGGGGATACATGAAGTTGATGAAGATGTGATGATGAAGAAGATGATGATGATGGAGATGTTGATGAGGAATGGAGAGATGACAATGATGTTGAAGATGTTGATGATGATGCTGATGATGCTGATAATGATGAGATGATGGTGATGGTGATGATAATGATGATGACAATGGTGATGATGATGATGATGGCAATGGTGATGAACATGACGATGAGGATGATGGTGATGATGATGAGATGATGGTGATGGTGATGATGATGATGGCAATGGCGATGAAGATGACGATGAGGATGATGGTGATGATGATGATGGTGATGAGGATGATGGTGACGAGGATGATGATCATTATGGTGATGAAGATGATGATGATCATGATGAATATTATGATGATGATCATCATCATCATCATCATCACCATCACCATCATCATCAACATCTTCATCATCATTGTCATCTCCCCCTTCCTCATCAACATCTCCACCATCGTCATCTTCTTCATCATCATCATCTTCATCACCATCCTCATCAACATCAACATCATCTCCATCATAATCATCTTCTTCATCCTCATCACCATCATCATCATCATCTTCGTCGTCATCATCATTGTCATCATCAATACCATCATCATCATCGTCCTTCTTCCTCATCTTCATCAACACCTAGGTCATCATCATCATCCTCATCATCAACATTGATGGCGATGATGATGAAGATGATGATGACGATGTTGATGATGAGTACGATGATCATCATCATGTTCATCATCGTACTCATATTCATCACCATCCACCATCATCATCATCATCATCTTCGTCATCACCCTCTTCCTCATCATCATCATCAACAACATCTTCGTCGTCGTCATCATCATCATCATCATCAAATGATGACGATACAAAGATGATTATGATGATGACGAAGAAGATGGCGATGATGAGTATGATGAGGATGATGAAGATGACGATTATGATGACGAAGACAATGATCATCGTGACCATGATCATATGATGATGATGATGATAGTGAGGATGATGAAGAGGGCAATGATGATGATGACGAATATGATGATTTTGATGATGATCATCATATTCGTCATCATCATTATCATCTTCATCATCGTACTCATATTCATCATCATCCACCACCACCACCATCATCATCATATCATCATCATCGTCGTCATCCTCATCCTCACAATGATGATGATGATGATGATCATGGTGATGATGATGATCATGTTGTTGATGATGATGAAGATGATGATGATGATGAGAATGATATGCTACATATCCATCATCTTCATCATCATCATCATCATCATCATCTCCATTAGTCATCATCATCATCACCATCTTCATCATCATCGTCGTCGTCATCATCATCATCATCATCATGATAAGGATGATGGTGATGACGAGTATGATGAGGATGATGAATATGACTGTTATGATGACTATCATCATCATCATCATCATCATCATATGATCATCATCCTCATCATCCTCATCATCATCAGCATCCTCACAATGATGATGATGATGATGATGAGGAAGTTGATGATGATGATAATGTTGTTGATGATGATGAAGATGTTGATGATGTGTTGCATATTCCTCGTCATCATCATCATCATCACCGTCATCATCATCATCTCCATGCACTTAGGTATTATGGGTTAGAAGAGGTCCTAAAGGCCTTTATGGGGGAGGGGCTCTTTATGGGGAGGGGCTCTAGGCATAACCCCAAACCCTAGTTTGTATTCTAATCACAATGAAACCCTATTATGTATCCTAAGATCTAGCCCTAAATTATAATACATGTAAATATTAAATCATTTTCATTGTGCAATGAACTAAGGAGCCTTCGTGTTGAATGTCGCATGGAAATGGCTCTCAAAAACTTAAAAAAACGTCTATTAGAACAAGAGATATCTAAAGAGGTATGCTCATATTAAAGCTTCATATTTTACTTTCATTTTATCCTGTTTTATAAATATTAATTATGTTAACTTCATATATATATATATATATATAAGCTTCATTTTTTGTTTCTCTTTATCTAATTCTATAAATATTAATTATGTGTATGTGTTTTTTAAATAGAATGTGAATCATGAACATGAGCTGAGTAATGAGGCCTTGGAGAGAATTTCGCATCGCTTGGATGCATATAAATCAAATGAGATGAAAAGGCGTGAACACACTTTAAGAAGGATTGAAATTAAAAAAGTGTTCAATGACTTAACTAGTTCTAATGAAGGGTCATCTTCAACCATGGACAGCATTAGTGGTGCATATCGGAATATATATCAGAATATACATTGGTGTATATACCAATATATAGACTGGTGTATATTTCGGTATATAGACTGGTGTATATACCGGTATATACACCAATCTATATACCGGTATATACACCACTATATACTGGTATATAGACTGGTGTATATACCAGTATATACACCAATCTATATACGGTAATACCGGTATATACACTAGTGTATATACTTGAATATCGATATATACACCAATGTATATACCAGTATTTCGGTATATACACTGGTGTATATACCGGTATACACCAGTGTATATACTGGAATACACCAGTGTATATACTGGAATACCAGTATATACATTGGTGTATATACCGGTATGACTATATACCGAAATATACACCAGTCTATATACCGGTATATACACCAGTGTATATTCCAGTATATAGACTGGTATATAGACTATATAGACTAATGTATATAGTCTATAGACTATAAACTATATACACTAGTGTATATAGTCTATAGTCTATAGTCTATAGTCTATAGTCTATAGACTATATAGACTAGTCTATGTAGTCTATATACCAGTCTATATACTGGAATATACACTGGTGTATATACCGGTATATACACTAGTGTATATTCTGGTATATAGACTGGTGTATGAACCAGTATATACACCAGTCTATATATCGGTATATGATGATGATGAGTATATTCTGGTAGGGTGATGGTATATAGACTAATGTATATTCTGGTATATAGGCATACCGGTATATACACCAGTATATATTTCGGTGTATACATTGGTGTATATACCGGTATATAGACTGGTGTATATACCGGTATATACACCATTCTATATACCGGAATATACACCAGTGTATATACCCGTATATACACCAGTGTATATTCCAGTATATAGACTAGTATATAGACTATATAGACTAGTGTATATACTGGTATATAGACTGGTGTATATTTCGGTATATAGACATACAGGAATATACACCAGTGTATATACACCAGAAGATGACCCTTCATTAGAACTAGTTAAATCATTGAACACTTTTTTAATTTCAATCCTTCTTAAAGTGTGTTCATGCCTTTTCATCTCATTTGATTTATATGCATCCAAGCGATGCGAAATTCTCTCCAAGGCCTCATTACTCAGCTCATGTTCATGATTCACATTCTATTTAAAAAACACATACACATAATTAATATTTATAGAATTAGATAAACAGAAACAAAAAACGAAGCTTATATATATATATATATATATATATATATATATATATATGAATATGAAGTTAGCATAATTAATATTTATAAAACAAGATAAAATGAAAGTAAAATATGAAGCTTTAATATGAGCATACCTCTTTAGATATCTCTTGTTCTAATAGACGTTTTTTTAAGTTTTTGAGAGCCATTTCCATGCGACATTCAACACGAAGGCTCCTTAGTTCATTGCACAATGAAAATGATTTAATATTTACATGTATTATAATTTAGGGCTAGATCTTAGGATACATAATAGGGTTTCATTGTGATTAGAATACAAACTAGGGTTTCGGGTTATGCCTAGAGCCCCTCCCCATAAAGAGCCCCTCCCCCATAAAGGCCTTTAGGACCTCTTCTAACCCATAATACCTAAGTGCATGGATATGATGATGATGACGGTGATGATGATGATGATGACGAGAAATATGCAACACATCATCAACATCTTCATCATCATCAACAACATGATCATCATCATCAACTTCCTCATCATCATCATCATCATCATTGTGAGGATGCTGATGATGATGAGGATGATGATCATATGATGATGATGATGAGGATGATGATCATATGATGATGATGATGACGATTTTCATCATAACAGTCATATTCATCATCCTCATCATACTCGTCATCACCATCATCCTTATCATGATGATGATGATGATGATGATGACGACGATGATGATGAAGATGGTGATGATGATGATGACTAATGGAGATGATGATGATGAAGATGACGGATATGCAGCATACCATTCTCATCATCATCATCATCTTCATCATCATCAACAACATGATCATCATCATCACCATGATCATCATCATCATCATTGTGAGGACGAGGATGACGATGATGATGATGATATGATGATGATGGTGGTGGTGGTGGATGATGATGAATATGAGTACGATGATGAAGATGATGATGATGATGACGAATATGATGATTGTCATCAAAATCATCATATTCGTCATCATCATCATTGCCCTCTTCATCATCCTCACCATCATCATCATCATCATATGATCATGGTCACGATGATCATTGTCTTCGTCATCATAATCGTCATCTTCATCATCCTCATCATACTCATCATCGCCATCTTCTTCGTCATCATCATAATCATCTTTGTATCGTCATCATTTGATGATGATGATGATGACGACGACGAAGATGTTGTTGATGATGATGATGAGGAAGAGGGTGATGACGAAGATGATGATGATGATGATGGTGGATGGTGATGAATATGAGTACGATGATGAACATGATGATGATCATCGTACTCATCATCAACATCGTCATCATCATCTTCATCATCATCGCCATCAATGTTGATGATGAGGATGATGATGATGACCTAGGTGTTGATGAAGATGAGGAAGAAGGACGATGATGATGATGGTGTTGATGATGACAATGATGATGACGACGAAGATGATGATGATGATGGTGATGAGGATGAAGAAGATGATTATGATGGAGATGATGTTGATGTTGATGAGGATGGTGATGAAGATGATGATGATGAAGAAGATAACGATGGTGGAGATGTTGATGAGGAAGGGGGAGATGACAATGATGATGAAGATGTTGATGATGATGGTGATGGTGATGATGATGATGATGATCATCATCATCATAATATTCATCATGATCATGATCATCTTCATCACCATCATGATCATCATCCTCGTCACCATCATCCTCATCACCATCATCATCATCACCATCATCCTCATCGTCATATTCATCACCATTGCCATCATCATCATCACCATCACCATCATCTCATCATCATCACCATCATCCTCATCGTCATGTTCATCACCATTGTCATCATCATCATCATCACCATTGTCATCATCATTATCATCACCATCACCATCATCTCATCATTATCAGCATCATCAGCATCATCATCAACATCTTCAACATCATTGTCATCTCCCCCGTCCTCATCAACATCTCCATCATCATCATCTTCTTCATCATCACATCTTCATCAACTTCATGTATCCCCTTGACAAAGGAAATTAAATAAACCATACAAAGGCATACAATAGCATGTACGCGCAAGGATGCATGTGCGTTGTTCTTAACGCGTGCGCGCACCTACGGGTGCGCGCTTTCAATCATGCTTGCACGTGTTTGCGCACGCACGTGTTTGAATTCAAATTGTTTTTGGCACCCTTGCAGGCTTGGAATTAGCTTTGGATTGTACCTTTAGGCTCGGTCTGATTTATCCCTGATTTATAGCAGAAAACATCAAACGCTACAACTTCCTGTTTTTCACAGCTAGTTCCGCATAAGCTCCACGAGTGCACTGCAGATGAAATTGCACATACTTGTCGAGCTCTGTGTGTAGATTCCAAATATATAATTTTTTAATAGATCTGTTGTTTTTCTCTATTTTTAATTCATTTTAAACTGCACTCATGTCAAATTCGTAAAAAACATAGGTCATTTATTTGGCCCATAACTTTTGATTGGCTTACCTATTTCGAAAACATAAAAGAACCCACGTAAGAGCACAAAAATGAAGATATACAAACGATATTTACTTGGGTGTCAAGATATAGACATTTACATAATGATACCAAAGATTAAGTAAATTAAAAGAAAAAAAAATTCTTCAAAGGACCAATTTCAATGTGTAAACTTGAAACAATATCATATCAACGTTGTTTTTTTATCCCAATTCTGGTAGTGTCAAATCACCAAACTATATTCCCACATCACTAAGCTAAAATTCCACTTCACCAAGCTATAACCTAACATACCTAAGTTACAACCCCACCTCATCCAGTTAAAACCCAATTTCACCTATCTATAGCCCTACATCCTTAACATACATTCCCACCTCACCTTCATATAGTCCCTTGTCACCATCATTTACCCCAACAACTCTAGCTTACAATCCGACTTCTCTAATATACATCCCAACTTCCTATTAACATTTCTTAGCTATAGTAGATCACATTATCAAGCTATATCGTGAAGTCTTCAATATACTTTGGAAAAGCTTGCATACCACCTCTTGATAAGTGATGAATACCCTACAATTAAAAACTTTATCAAGAGTTTTAAAAAAGCATTTCATTTATCTTATATTTATTTCTAAGACACAAAATTCAACTTGTGAAATCCATATTATACTTTTCAAACCTAAATAAATTGGTCATGTAAACTAAATGATCTAAACTAATAAATCATATTTTATTGTTTTAGTATAAATTAAAATTTACCTATCAATACAAGCTTATAAGGTTAAGTTAGACTATAATATATCAATATCAAGACTTGAATGAATGAATTATGACCAAAATCAGGTATGTGATGGGCATTTTAATTTTATGACCCAATTCAATATACGAATATACCACTTTCAGGATGACCAACTATGATACAAATAAATTAGTGAAAATAAATTTTAGTAATTGACATTTAATTTATATAGAAAAAAATTGATTTTAAAGTGCTCATGTAGTTTTCACTTACTCTATATTTTGAATTTGAATTTAAATTAACACTTAATTCTATGGTTGCTTTATACTATGTGACGTAACATTATTAAAATTAAAAAATTTAGATGCATGAATAGTGTTGATGTGGCAACTATAACCCACATCACAATCTATCTTAAATTTAAATTTTATAAAAACTATAAAAGATTAAATTTACACCTAGAAGAATTTGATCCTTCTAGATAATTGGTAGATACAGATTTTCAAGATAGTTAAATTAATCAAGAATGAATAAAATTAATTAAAATAAAATAATTAAAAATAGGATCTTGAATAAAATAATTCTTTTATTAACAATTCATTTCAATTCCTTTTTAAAATATGAAATCAATTAAAATAAAATTTTGAATAGAATAATTCCAAAATAATAAAATCAATTAAATATAATTAAATAGTATAATAAATCAAATTATTGTTATATTTGTAAATTCTCGAATAGAAAAGAAAAATAAAATAAAAAATAATATATTCACTTTGATGAGAACTCCCAAACAACATGCAAAATCATTGTATTCATTTACTCAACATCATGCAAAATCTTTACACTAAGATTATATGGAAGCTCATTCAAAGTTAATTAAGATCTAGGTACACATACAAACTTTCCCCCAAAATATTTTCAATGGTTAATGGCAATATACAGTGTGAAAAAATAAACACGAGTTTTATTTATTTGCTTATGATTTTTTATTTTTTTTTGGAAAATTCAAGAAATTTGTTTCTCCACATTTGTATATAACATTTTTTGTAAACATATGAGTGTAAATTATATAACAATTTTAGTAAACATGTGGGCTTAAATTACCATACAGAATCTATATAGAAACCAATTAAATACTAAATTGTATAAACTTAGAAATGGCCAATTAAACCCACCCCTTTAACATTATATTAACAATAACATATGAATTAAGTTATATTATAATAAAATTGATTTCATGATTTAAATTCAACATTTTTAAAACAAAATGCTAACCTTATAAATATTTCCAACTTATAAGAGAGGTGTTAGTAGACCAGCGTAGATCCATCTTATCTCGTATCTATTAAGCACCGAGAGGGATCCAATTTCTTGAGGTGTATTTCTTTTTTAAAATTTAAACTCAAGAAATTTGATCTTTCTTGATTCATACATCCTGGTTTAGGTTTTAAGTTTTTATTTTATAAAGGAACATATATTTTTTAATTACTTTTCATAATACTTTATTTTATGAACCAACATGGATTTTTTTTAAATATTTTTCATAATTTTTTATTTTATGAGTCGACATGAATTTTTTTAATTATTTTGTTACTAACGTTATAATGTTATATCACGTGGAGGATCTCTCCCATACTGGATTGTAAAGCAACTAGTTTCACTAGGTGCAATTATGATCTAAATAATATAGGGAAATTCTTGAACATTTTTATACATTAATAGATGGTATGAGAGTAAATGAAGCTCAAAGCACTAAATTAGCTCAAGATGTTTTGGACATCTTATCTCATTTTCATGGAGAAACCTCAAGTATGCTTCTCCACACATTTATGGATAATATCTTAATAAAAACATTAGCATAAAACTAGCCAAACCCATAATATAGTTGATGATAACTAATTAAAATAATTAAAATAAGACATATTGAAAAAAATTTATTAATACTTTTTATTATATTAACAATAATTAATTTTACTTATATACTTAAAAATTATTAGTTAATTTTAAATTAAAAATTTAATAAAACTATTTATTTTTAATTTATACTTAAAAGTTAATTTTTAAATTAAAAAATTAATAAAACCATTTATTTTTAATTTATACTTAAAAATTATTAGTTAATTTTTAAATTAAAAAATTAATAAAACTATTTACTTTTAATTTTTTGAAAAAAGAGTAACTAATCAAAACTTATATCTATAAACATAAACTAACAAAACACTTCCAAATCAAATTTCCTCCCTTTATATGTTAAAAATAATTAACTAAAATATTAATATATTGAAAATATTGTGTATATAAAAATTAAAACAAAGTCCATCCATAAAACAACAGATAACGGTCAAAGAATTTTATCATAATAAGAAAAAGGAATAGTATCAAATACGACGACATCATGGCGATCTTTTAGTTTAATTCAGTGTCCTGTAGCACGTTTTACCCTAAAGCATTATTGCAAATGGCTCACAACAAGAATGATTCTAATTTCTTATCATGTTCAAACATTTTATGTTCTGCACGCTTCCCTCATTCCTTTCCTCCCGCTACTGCCCGCTTTGTTCCCCTATTTTGATTGATCCCTACCGCTTTCCTCCATGTTGGGTAATGAGAGCTACTGCACTCCCCCATGAGATGGCTACCACAAGATCCCCGAGAGCGCACAGGAAGCTGCCGCAGAGCCGAGACACTGGTTCAGATAGAAATGGTTTTTTTTTCCATATCGACTCCCCCGGTAGTTATAGAGTTGAATTCAGTCCTGAAAATTTGTTAGAGAACAAAGATTTCTAAAGAATAGCCGACTTGGGAGCTTCAAGCATAAATATAAACAGAAAATTATGAAAGAAAAAGATTTACGGTTAAAGGAGTACACCTATATATCTATGTTTACAACTGACTCAATACAGTGGCAAGAATTGGCCATTTTCATGGGTATCAATGAAGTGGCAGTGTCACTTGATCCCTCCCAGCACATCTGTGTTTCCTTCATGATAGTGGTTTCTTCAAATGCACACACGAAGCTGCAGCTTCAGCAAGGGAAGACATTTAATATTTGTCCATGATGCTGTGCTGACAATCCCGGGGTTCCGCTTGTTGGAGATAATTCCTCCCTCCATCTGTCTATATCCACCAACCTCCGTACACGGAGTTAATGCAATTAGGTGGACAAGTAAATGAGCCTCGGGTGAAGAGGCATCACATGTTCAATGTATTTTGGTTTGCTCATTCAGAGGTTCTGGAATGTGGTAGAAGAGCCGAGAGCTCCATTCAGAAACTCTCCCTCCTCGGTCGAATACTCAGTTTTCTGTTTTGCCTCTGCTGAATACTCTGTTTTGGGGGTTTATGCTCTGCCTCCATAAACTCTATCATGGTATCAGAGCCCATGGGGCGATCCCCAGCCTGGAGGTGAAGCGCAGAAGGTTGTAGAGAATAAGAGGAGCCGTGAGAACTGTGGGCTGTAGCCAGTCCATCGAGCGCAGCAAGAAGCCTGAGTCTGGAGAAGGTGATCGTGTAGAGGTGCGTGTAGGGGAGCAGCCTGGAAGAGAGACCCGTGGAAGACTGCGAGTTCAGACCTGACCGGAGATCAGGAGAGCAGCCGGTCGCTGCCGAAAAGAGGAATACGCCTTGTGCAAAAGGCTGTGCGTGAAAGAGCCAGTCGGGTGAAGAGCAGACGTTAGGTTGCAGAGAACAAGAGTGTAGACCCGAGAGGGAGCCGCGTCATCACAGTAAGGGTTTGTTTTTCCGTAATCCTGCTGAGGTTTGTGGGCTAAAGCCCAGTCCGCTGTGGAAGATGAGACTGAGTACAATGGCCGCATCTTGAAGCCCGAAACTCTGCCCAAGACAACATCGTGGTGGAGGTCACTAGCTGCAGAGGAGGGAGTTCGTGGAGGAGCCGAGGCTATGTGGTTGTAGAAGAGACCGCCAGAAGAGCCTGTGGGAGCCCGTGGTCCAGTAGAAGAGTGAGACCAATCCATCAGAGGTTCGTGAGACCTGTAGTCGTGAAGGAAGTGCGGAGAGGAGGAGAGCCCGTGGACGCCGAAGGAGGAAGCCGTCAGAGCCTGCTGTGGAAGGGAGTGTGAAGAACTTTGGGCGATGTAAGAAGCCTGTGCTCAGAACTGAGTCAGAGAGAAGGCATGCTGAAGGGTGAAGAACCCTCATCCGCTTGAATCAGAAGCGTGGTAGAACTGGAGCGAACTCAGAAGATGAGCCTATGCCGATTGCGGAGAAGAGGTTAGAGCCATAGTCGCTGTGGAGGAAAAGAAGAGGTCGCTGCTGGTTGAGTTGACACTCCGGCAGATTGAAGACCAAAAAGTGAGCTCGATGGATGTGTGCAGTGAGCTCGGTGGTGCAGAGAAGGAAAGTTGTAGAGGGTACAGCGGGTCGATGTTCGATTTTATGCACAGAGAAATCTGGTAAGGTCTTCGTTCCTTCCTTGTTTTGATTGATTAGGGTTGCCGTCGGGCTTCTGTTGTGGGCTCTGGCTGTGAGGCGGTCTCGGTGGACTCTGTGTCGGGTTAATTCCAATGTGGTTCTGTTATTGCGTTTAAGGGGAATATCAGTGGTTGTGAGACGGTCCTGGTGGCCTATCTGTCTTTTTATGTTTGCTCTGGCTCCCCCTGATTCTCTAACATTTCTAATAGATCCTTTAGGACCTTTCTCCCATGCAACAACATGAGAAAAAATATTTAGCACATCGTTGCTGCCAGATTTCCCCTGCTTAAATTTTTCACAACCCTGGTAAAATCCATCATCCAGCCAGCTAGCGACAGATTTTTTTCTTCGTTGGTGATGGCCTCAAGCCAAATCATCTTCACTTTGAATTTGCTCCCTGAAATAACATTCTTAATACGAGCATAAAAGCGTGGCATTCCATCATCATCATCATATATAGCCCAGACCTGGTCTGCATCAAAAAGATTCTCAGTTCGATCTTTGTCAAAGTCGTGAAAATCAGCATCAGGTACATTAATATCCTGAACTGAACTGTGTTAAGGACTCTTCCTTCTGTGAATAAGGAATCAAACCCTCTATTGCAGCCTTCAGTACAGTAGAATGGACAGCCCCTGCTCTGTTTAGCCTCAGTAGCATACCCTGTTTTTGGGGTTATGCTCTGCTAGAACAGAACACCTGCAACATAGCATAGCAAAAATGGGCAGAAAGTCCAGGCTTAGACAAGCCAAGAAGAAAGAAAATCAGTGGAGCAGAGTGGATCTGCCATCACCTCCACAGTTTAATGGCACGAATTTTTCCATATGGACAAGTAGAATGAGGGTATATCTACGGTATGTAGATACACATGTTGAATTAAATGATGAAGCCAAAGATGCTCTGGCATTGCATCTCATCCAACTAGCTGTGGATGACAGACTGATGCAAATAATTACAGCAGCAAAGACTTCTAAGGAAGCATGGTGCATTCTAGAGGAAGAATGCAGTGAAAGGGGGAGCAGCCATAAAGAAACAGCTGTAGTTGTGGTTCAAGTTGAAGCTGAGAAGAAGCTTGAAGCCTCTGTCAGTCAAACAGAGCACAAGAAGTTTGAAATGAGTGAATCCCACATTGCAGTCAAGCATGTGGATGTTGTTGAGGTTGAAGAGGAAGCTGCCATAGTAGCAGCAGAGAGTGTGGAAGCAACCCAAGAAGGTACAGGCCAGCTAAGTGAGGTTGAATGTGATGAAGAGAAGCTCATGAAGAGCAAGCCCAAGAGGGTGGAAGTTTGTGAGTTTGCAAGTATAAACATCAATCATCGTGCAATTGACAGCCATGAAGAGCGGAAAGCTTAAGAAAAATATGATGAGGAGATTCTCTCAGAGGAAGAATTGCTGATTTTGAAGGATGAAATCAGCTTGATTGATGAATTATTGAATGGAAAAACAGCTGAGAAAGAGATTTCAGCTGAAAACAACAATGTGTATGTTGAAAATAAAATTGAAAAAGACAGCAGTATCGCTGCAAACAAGGATGAAGAGGACAGCGGCATGAAAGCTGCAAAGATGAGTGAAGAAGGCAGCCATGTAGCTGCAAAAGATGAAGGAAAGGGTGACAGTTTTGCTACAGCAGTTGAGTCAGCTGAAAATGAGGAGATGGATGAACAGGATGAAGGATGTGAAGATGAAAAGCTAGTTGAAGAGATATTTGAGAAATTGAGTCCTGAAGAGATAAGGTACTATTATGAGCTTATGTGGCAGCAAGCCACAGATTCACAGGTTCCTGAAAATATGAAACCTGAGGATAGCATGTGGGAATATCATATGATGAAAGCAACTCTGAATTTCATTGAAGGTGAGGAGACATGGCAGAATGCCATTGGCAAGTTCGATGACATAGATGGAAGAATGAGACCAAAAGAGCTTGAAGAAATACGAAAGAAGAAGGTGAGAAAGAAGAAGAAAACAAGAAGGATCGTGGAGTACAAGGTTTGGAGCAAACGGAAGAAAAAGGCCAGTGAAGGTAAAACAAACTTTGACTTGTTTTGTGATTGTATGTAAGCCTAGCTGCGACTTAGACCAGCAGGCATTAATGTTTCAATGTTTTTTGTTAAAAGCCCATGAAGGCATTGCATATATGTTTTAGATGTTAGTAGTATGATTATGGTCGGAATTATGGGGGAGTGTTGGAGAATTCCTCCCTCCATCTGTCTATATCCACCAACCTCCGTACACGGAGTTAATGCAATTAGGTGGACAAGTAAATGAGCCTCGGGTGAAGAGGCATCACATGTTCAATGTATTTTGGGTTGCTCATTCGGAGGTTCTGGAATGTGGTAGAAGAGCCGAGAGCTCCATTCAGAAACTCTCCCTCGTCGGTCGAATACTCGGTTTTCTGTTTTGCCTCTGCTGAATACTCTGTTTTGGGGGTTTATGCTCTGCCTCCATAAACTCTGTCACCGCCAAAGTCACTCTAAAAAGCCTGACTCTTTTCTTGGTCGTGGGATCGAGACTCGATGTCGCTTTGTGCTATGGGGTTTCCAATTCTTGTACCGCTAAGGGCCGAGCTTTGTGCTATGGGGTTTCCAATTCTTGTACTGTTAAGGGCCGAGCAGGTTTGATGAAAGGATGCAGAGGCTTGCGGGGTTTCCAATTCAAGAGAAATCCCTTCTCCCTATAGTTGCCGTCCAGAGGGAAATATTTCTCCGCGTGCTTCTTTGAAATCACGATGCGATTTAGTTTTCCCTCGTCGCTGGAGTAAGAACCTTCAAAGAGGTCCGCTTCTACTGCTAACGCTGCAAACCAGTACAAACAATCAGCCAAAGGAGTTGATATGAGTATTAAAACAAGAAACAGCAGTAGACAAACAAAATTATATCCACATTGTCAAATTCACATTTATTATAAGATGCTAAGTTATAAACTCCCGAGTATGAAACACTCAAATGCATATGCAAAAAAATGGCCAGAGAAAATACCTAGAACCGCGTTTGCAGTTTGCACTGCACAACAGACAATGTATTCGAGTCAGTGTAAGTATATGTAACTATTATCAACACTCTATGAACAATCAACACTAAACAGAAGCCACAGTCGTGCGTCCTTTCTGAGCTTTGCTCAATCCTACCATGTTGGCTGCTCCTTTGGCCAATATTGTCAGAAGAAAGCCGGGCGCATAACAATAAACACAATCGCAGACTGTGACTTACTCGCTCGGTTTTTTGCCGTCGGTGGAATAGGCAGCTACTACAGGACTGAACCATGGCCCCAAATTCGACCAGGGCGGGTTCACAAATTCAATATCCCAATCTTAGCTGGGCGGGTTTAAAATTTCAAATTTGAAATAAGCATGCTTATAATGCTGACCGCATATCCCAATCTTAGCTGGGAGGGTTTAAAATTTCAAATTTGAAATAAACATGCCAATGCCATTAATGCTTACCGCATAGTTTTTGATTGGGTCCATTCAGATGGATGGGTTCAGTGGGATTGTGGTCATGAGCATGGCATTGAGCATGGCCATGGCCCATGGGCATCGCCAATGGCATGGACGACTTCCCCAACAGATAAGCACTGGAAATTTCTCGCCGTGAAATAGCATAAGCCCGGACTTACGGAGCATTAAGGATATGTCAGAGCCCCCGCAGTAGCATTTATCACTCTGCTGCGGGGTCGTTATTGCTTGCCGTTGCTCATGAACGAATCTGGGACGCAACTTTTGACTTTGCCAAAAAATGCCGTACACAATATAATTCACTCAACTTTTAACTTTGCAGAAAAAGACAAACCTTTGAGTTTTGCTATGCCTTTTTTTCATAGATTTATTAAATGTTCGACAATTTCGACCTGTACAGCATTTTTGGGACATTTTTCATTATATGATTTAAGTATTTTTTTAGTGTTAAATTTATTTATGCATTAAAAAATAAAAATTAAATAATATAAAATTGAGATTTATTAATAAAAAAATTTAAATTTTAAATGGTTTTTTAATATTTAAACTGTAATTCGAATTGAATCATTTAGATAGATTCAAATATCCTGAAATTATTAATTTAGAAATACAAGTTCAAATTACTTTCCCCGTTTGAGATTCTTTTCATGTTTACCTTCTAAGAACTCAAGCCGACATTCCCGTTTTTTTTCTTGACACTCAACCCTACCTTGAAATTTGTGATTTCAGAGTTGGTAAACCCGACCGATTCCTTTTTCATATGCAACTGCAGCAAGAATGTACATATAAAGCTAAAGATTTATAAGTGTGTGGCTAATGATCTCACTTGGCAAGTGGGAAATGACACTGATGTTTTAGTGGGGGTTCATCCTATCATGGGGTTGGGGGCAGATTATACTTTATCCAGAGGGATATTGTAATTGAACATTTTGCATTGTTTGAACTACAAAACTTTGAATAAGATATAAAGATTCAGACTGGGGAGTAATCAGCTTAATTGGCTATTGTCGATGGAGCTGGGTTTCCAGGATGTAGAAGCGACTGAGTGGGATGGATACGTCTTTAAACTATATGCTCTTGGATGCAAATTAAATAGGGACAGAGACAAGCTCATTTGGACTCGTAACAAAGCTACTGGTATGATTAATGCTAAATTTGCTTACATGGCATTAATTAGTAATTGTTGTGTTTTTCCAACAATGTTTTATGTGACATGCACTTAGGGGTTGTTTAAAAACATGGGAGAACCTTCATAAGCATGGATCGATTGGCCCTAGCATTTGCATCATTTGTATGAAAGATTTGGAAACTTATGAGCATATTCTGGCTGGATGTGAATTTACCAAAACAGTTTGGAATGCAATTATACAGAAACTTGACTTGCATACAACTTGGAAGGCTGATGTGTTTAGAGGATGTGCACTTCAATGGTTTAGAGACTGTAAAGAGATTCCTTTCTTACCTAGTGTGGTTTCTTGGGCTGTTTGGCATTCAAGAAATGCGGCAGTTTTTGAAGACAAAAGGCCCTCTATTAATTCTACAATCTACAGAATTTTGTTGGTTATTTCTAACTATTGCAAACACACTGTTAACACAAGAGTCATTAAGCATACATCCTTCATTTGCTCTTATCATAGACCTGCAACTTTCTTCGATGGATCGGCATTGGATGGCCTATGTGCTATTGGTGGTGTAATCTATATCAGCAAGGATCATTTTTATACTTTGAAGCTCAATTGTGGCAGTGGCACTAACACCAATGCTGAACTATTGGGCCTTTGTTGCGTTCTTACAGTTTCCAAATATTTTGGTTTATATGAAATTTCAGTCTTTGGTGACTCTCGGGTGGAGAATTTAATTTAAATGTGATCTCACTTCATCAATGGTGCTGCAGAATCAAGGAAGTCATGGGTTTTTTTAACACTATCTCATTTGAACATATTTATAGGCAGCACAATTCTCAGGCAGATTTATTATCCAAAGAAGCTCATGAGGGTGCTAAAGGATATATCAGATGGGAAGAAGGGAAGAATTTCATGAGAATCAACTTCTTGATTCAAATCAGGTTTTTTGGTCTTGTCTGTAGCTGCTACATATTTTTTTTTAGTTTTGCCAATTAACACTATGTCCTGATTATGTGTAGGAACTTTTTGTTTCATATGATGGATTATTATGCACCCACATTGTAATTTAGAATGGTATTTTGATTGATATCATGCCTTCCTAGTGTATAAGTCTTGATTTTATCGACTTATCTGTTTATACTATTTGATTAATAACAAATACCAGTAATACTGTTTTTTAACGGCTGAAAAAAAAAACCTGATAGCCGTCGCTCCATTTCCATATCCGATTGCACAAAGATGTGATTTTTGAGGCTCGCCATTCGATGTAATAAGATACCTTCATCTTTTTTGACTTCGCAATTCTATTTTGTCCATCGAAGCGAATGCCAGCTCACTTTAGGATGGTTTCCAGGTGCATTTGTTTTTTTCCCTCGTGCGTTTTGTCTTTTTACCCGAGAAACGTATATTATTTGCCCGTAGGTCAAAGATGGAATCGTGTCAATTTCATGTAAATAGTTTACAACGAGTTATTTAAAAAAACAAATCTTGTAGAATCGTGTCAATATATTTTATGTAAATAGTTTACAATGAGTTATGTAAAAAAACTAATCTTCTACATTATTTTGAATCCATAGATAAGGTAGATCAAATCGATTTTCTTTTCGACTGTAAATTTGATAAAAATATACATTGAAATGAAGTTTCCCAAATTTCTTAAAATATTCAATGTTTTGTTCAAGTTCAAATACATTTAAATGTTATTAAGTCAGCGAAACCACATGAAACTACTTTTATTTTATTTACATGTTAACAAAACCAGTAATTCGACAAACATTAGTGGTGTACCCGAAAAGGTATGTATAATATTTAATGTGGATGGAATTCACCTAGGGCGGCCAGATACAATTGATGGACTTCACCTAGGGCGACCAGATTTGAGGCTGGAAGTGGACAAAAACTTGGGAAATAGGATGAATGGTAGTCAACTCGTTGGATGCACGTCCACAGATTTCGGGGCAAATATTGATGAAATAGGATGGATAGAAGTAAACAAATCAGAACTGTACAAATATGTCATAGATTTGTTCACTGAATTGTGGAAAAATACAAATCAGAACTGTACAAATATGTGACAGATTTGTTCACAAATATTTTTCCACACTTCTGAATAGGATGGATGGAAATGACAGAATTCTGGGCAAGTGTAATGGATAGATGGAAATGAGAGATTTCTGAATGAGTATAATTAGCAGTGAGCCCAAGAGGAGCAAGATGTGTTTGATTCCTCTTGCTCAGCTGCCTCTCGATATCTCCATTTCTTCTCCAGTAATTAGAGTTGGCGGTGGGATGAGAAGAGTGTGGAGATATGATTTGTTTCTGAGTTTCAGAGGCCCAGATGTCAGAAGAGGCTTCGTTGATCATCTTTACAACGCTTTGACCAATGAAGGCATCCATGCGTTCCTGGACGCCCATCAAATGAAGAAAGGGGATGATATCAATGCAACCATAAAGCATGCCATTGAATGCAGTCGATTCAGGATTCCAATATTGTCCCCAGATTATGCAACGTCTGTATGGTGTCTAAAGGAAGTCTCCCTCATTGCGCGGCAGGAGAAGGGGAGGACGATTCCTCTGTTTTACAAAATCTCTCCTTCCCGTGTTCGTCACCCGGAGCGGTCTGACAGCCCATTTGGCCGGGCATTACAACACCATCAGGTCAGTGGACGACACAGTGAGCAAGAAATTCGTGAGTGGAAGGCTGCGCTCTTCACCGTCTCCAGTCTATCTGGCTGGTCACTCGACGACACCAACGGGTGGGTCGGTTTATAAACTATTGACAGCATACAAATTGCAAATGGTTTATATAGCATTTTACATTTATTATTTAAATTTATTACCCACTACATGTATATGATTTTTCTTTGATCGAAGTCTTGGAATGTGGTGTGCAGCTACGAAGCAGCGCTGGTGAAGCGTGTGGTTCAGTACCTCTGTCAACAATGTAAAACTAATTGTTGACCAACAAAGGTTATATAAGTTTTTTTCGATTCCTATTGCATATTTGATTAATTTAGCCATTTTATGTATTTTTTCTTTGTCGTTCTATAATCCAGCTCTGTTCTCTGTGCTATAGAGAGTATTTAACACAGTGACGTAATTTGTGGTTTGTGAATATCTATAGGTCACAAGTTAAGTGCCATGAATGAACAAGTTATGCCTTACTTGTTATTCATGATTAGTTGTAATCACCTTGTTGTCTATATTACAGTTTTTAGTAAATGGGTTGTCTATCACTATTTTTATCCATGCATGAGCTATGAATTATCCATCTATCAATGCATGAGCTATGAGTTATCCATGTATCAACTATCACTTCTTTTATATATATATATTTTTATATAATTATTTATGTAGAATTTTGAGGGACCACCATAAAATCCATGTACCATAAAATCCATGTGGAAAGTACACTTGTGCCAAAAGCATAGATCGTGATCCACCAGAAATTCCAAGATATAAACACTTATCGATGTGAAATAAGAAGATTTGATTTTTTTTTTGTTTTCAATTAAATTAAATTGAAGATCTAATTTTTTATTCGATAATAAATTTTTTAATATTTATTTTTATTATGAAAATAGATTCAACCCTTTCAAAATATAATATTCTATTTTTATTATTAATCTCAACACCTTATATCAACATTTTATATTTTTATATCTGTAATTTCAAATATTTTAACTAAAATTTTGAAAAAAAATAATTAAAAATTATCCCAAAAAATCTATTATCTAATCTTTACACTATTCTTAACACTGCTGGTTCTATATAACACAACTATCAAACACCTAATATTTACACTACTTTTTACACTGCTAACTACCAAGCTCTACATATATTTTACAATCTATCCAATTTAAATTTGAAACCAATATGTGAGAGACTTGACACAGCTCATTCTTTTTGAGCTGTAAAAAGAGCATATCATCTCAATAACACAAGTATAAAACATCTACGTCATCTACAAGTGTTTGAGTCTTATTAGCTACATCATTTTCAAGATATTTTCTAAGTTTGACTCACAATAACTATATTTACCAACTATATTTACCGTCTTAAACACTTTTTATAATTATAAAAGTTTAATAAAGAAATTGATTTGTTAAGGTACTCGCTAAAATATAGAATTTTGATTAACTAAAAGATTAATGAGCTCGTTTTTATATTTATCATCATATATTTTGTTAAGCGTACTTATAATTGATCTATTGCAAACATTATGATTGAACTATGTGGGTAATTTGGAAACACGATAAGTATGGGTAAAAATATGAAATTTGTATAGAATTATCATGCTAAAAGTGAAATTGACCATTCAGCATATTCTGAGGTATTTAAGTGTCGTATTCCATCAAATATAACTTTATGAACAATTATAACGTGTTGAGGTGTTATAAGTGTTAATCATATTCTTAACCCTCAATCATAACTTTACAATGGAAAACCATCAATTACAACTTTATGATGGAAAATAAGCATTTGATTCTAAAATAAAAATCATCATATGAATTTAAAATGGTACAAGAAAATAAGTGTATCACTTAAATTTAAAAAAGTCGCATATAAATTTTGAAATGTTACAAGATGTGTTTGTAAAAATTGTGGTGTATTTTAAATTATTTTTTGTGGTATGTTTATTTTTTTAATATATTAATCATATTTTGAAAAATATAGTAGAATGTGTGTTTGTGGAGGGGGTTATTAATAGTCATATATAATAATTTTGGTCTATTGTATCTTAAAAGGGGTAAGGAATATTTTGGTTTTCTTTAGAATTTAGGAACTTCAATATTATAGCAAATGTTTTTAAATTGTGATCTAAACTGGCTATAAGGAGGAAATTCTAAGAGAAAGTGATTTTAGTCTTCAACCCTTTTAGTCTCATAAAGATGACAAATGTTTTCCAACATCCTCATTCATTATGGAACTTACGAGAGTTTGTTCTTATTTTAGCAATGTTGGTTTTCTTCCTTACTCTAGTTAAAACAAAGAGATATTTTGATCATCTAGATTATGGTTGATCACCTCCTTATAGTATATTAATTTTCTCTTATCCTCTAGTTCTTTATCACACCATAAATCCTCCTTAAAAATATATGTAATAATACTTTTAATATTATCACTAATATGTAGAGTAACCTCTTCCTTGGATCCCCGGTGATTTAACCAAGACTTGGCATCTTTATGCCAACTTCGCTTAAGTCGTAGGTTGTTTTGACTAGATTTTGAAGCAATCTTAGGAAGCCTCTTATCTCACATGTTGTTTATTTTCTTCTAATATATTATGTACCTAGTCATAGCCATGCTCTTAAAGAAGGTGTCACATACCCAAATTCTGAAAATTTTATGTTGTGAGAAAAAACATTATGTTTTATGTTATTGTAAAGTTTTATGATTATTGACCAAGTTGGGTCAAGGATGAATGTAATTAATTACTCTGAATATTTTATTATTAATAAATAAAAGAGGAGACAAATATCCAAGGGAGATTGTTGAATGAGTGTTCACTGACCCACTAGGTGGAATGGACTGGGGTGAGAGCAAACTGACACTTGGCAGCATCCTCAATTCACTTCTAGTTGCTGCGGGGGGCAACTTCCCTATTTTTATGGTCATGTTCCCCAAGAAAGTGGAACTCAGCACGTGACTGATTAAATAAGAAACTGACCAAAGACCTAGGCATGCTTTATTTTTCCCCATCAAATTTAGTAGGAGGCTGTTCAGTTTTTACTTTGTGATAATTTCTGAGAGAAAGAAGAAGAGAGCACAAGAGCTTCTATGAGGGGAAGCTAGCAAGTGATTGAGTGAAATAAGACTGCATTCTGAACTAGTACAACTTTATGCTGTGTTCAATTTTGCTAAAGGCAGAAGTATTATTATTCAGTACTATTGCTAAGTTGCAGAGGAATTTATTCCATTCTCCACACAGCATCTTTGTCCTAGTGGTTCAGTGAACAGGCTCAGGGGACCTAAGGCAAGCGACTTGGATGTCTTCATAAGAAGGTTGGGTGGAACGGGATCCTTTGGATGTTTGTCACCCTCTGCTGTTAACATGTTTTCATTGTGTTATCTTATTTACTTACTGTCATTTTACTTTTATGAATGATTTAATTCTGAACTGTTATCAATTTTAGAAATGGTATTTTACTTAACTGTTAGATTTAAATACTGAAATAATAGTTTATTTCTGGATAATCGATTAATGATTGAATGAAATACTTCTCTGTATTTTTCCACACACATTTAAGTGCCGTACTCTAGTACAGAGAAGTTAATTTATAAACAGATCAGTATGATTGAAAATATCATAGTTAGAAGTTGTCTTCTACTTTAGTTTCGAAAGTAGTAAAATGCTTCTTATTTATATGACTGAATTGTATCTCAAATATTGACGATATTTGTTTTACAATATACTTGGTCATTTATTAAATGAAAACAGAGTTTACTTGCAGTTAAAAAAGTATATATTTTATACAAAATCATTATACAAAAACCTAGAATTCGTTGCATTATACTAGTCTACGTTAAACCTTATTTACGAACCCAATATTACTATAAATATCATTCTAGAACCTTCTATATATATTTATTTGAGCATCGAATTCTTTCAAATTAAACCTTTAGTATATAAATAATCCAAATCAATACATCTTTTTAATATACACAACTATTGCATCTTCCAGAATTAAAACAAGATAAAATACACATAAATTTATAGAGCAAAAATATAATGCTCACATACTTTATAGAAGTATTATGTCTCATTATAAACCATAGTATATAGCTAAGAAATTCAAGCTCAGGTTATGCCCAGATTTATTAAAATTAACAAATGAAATCAAGTACTGTCTTTATCTTTTAACCCTACACAGTAATGTGAAGGGGTCATTCGAAAGTAAACAAAGCCTCATACTTTCACCACCCGAACATATATATCAAAGGTCGAACTATAATTATTTTGATAAATCGTAGAACCTAAAAACATACAGTATCAAACTTTACATTAAGCACTGTAAACATAATGTTTACACTTTATAAGTTTTTAATGCAACTAACCCTAATTCTATGGATTTCCATAGTGTGGTAACTTACAAACTAAGTATAGAATTTAATTACTCAAAGGTAAGCCTTTGGCCTAGGATCGAAACCCATCAGGGTTCTTCCCATACTTTAGCAATGCATTTTTATGCATGAAATCCAACCCAGAAAATCTAGGGTTCGGTTTTTTGGTCAACTCTGTACATTTACATAGAGTCGGTTACAAACTTAAAATGTTTACAAATCCAAATCTATCTTATCGAACCTAATAAGTATGAAATCATTCATCTGAACAGATATCGAAATCCTTAAAAGACTCACGGGTATCATTGTAATAATCTTTAATTTATTTCTATAAGCTAGCTCATCAACTTAAACTCCTTTGAACATAAGTCGAGACCTGTTAGAGCTGCAATGGCTTAAACTACTGCATCATAATCATAACAACAACAAGGGGCTTTGCCTCCCCAAATGGGTCACTTCCATTCCCAATTGTTTTACTTTGAAAAACGACGAATGCAGGTTGCAGATGTAACCTTGCAACTTCAAAAAAATTACTTATGCGGGCTTTGAATAAATACATAATACATTTCAGAGCTCACGCTTTCAAGGCAAAAGTAAAATTATCAATATTCAGGACTTTTTAACACAGAGATCAAATAGCTACCGAGTACTACACTTAACCATTATATTTTCTCAAAACAAATCCAATTTACGCGAAAGGGTTCAGACCCAGTATCTACATATATTTATTCAACCAAAATACATAGTATAATAATAGGTGGAATGTAAAACAAAACCGTATAACCACTAAGAATTATTTTTTTTACAAGAGACGTAGCTCGAGGATTTTAACCCCCATTGTTTTACATCGATACCCTACGTTGGAAAACCCTTAACACAAAGAAGTAACCATATTAATTGTATGATAGCGAATTCTTTTGTGTGGGACAGATTGGGCATCAACATGCCAAAAACACCATCACTCATACTTAAGAGTCTTGTTGAGACTTCCCGAGGCTTACTGGGTTAAGGAGCATGACGCCTCAAAGAAATGTGCTAATGGTCTACCACCTTCACCTTGCCCTGTCAAGAAAACTCCAATACAAACAAACCTAAGAGTTAAACCTCAGTGGCGTTTTCGAGGTTTAAAAAAATTTAAAAACAGTAAAACAGTATGCTAGAATACTAATGGAAAACTCACCCCTATGCATGGCAGAAAGCCTCACGTTCCTTGCCTTCAAAAAGAAAACCCTGGAACTTATAACCTGCAAGTACCGAGTTACAGGTCACAAGATCTCACCGTCGAATCCCAAGAGAAATTTGCAACAACGTTCGTATCCCTTAGAATTTTTCGAGAGCCTATTGGCCTCTCCAAACAACTTTGCAAATGACTGAGTAAACAATGAGTATGGTCTATTAGTGCGTAGTTAGGATTTCACAAAACCACATGCTATCACGTGATCAAATGACGTAGAGATTGCCACAGGGTCTGCCAATGAGCATTCCACCAAATCTCATTAAATGACATTTAAACTATACAACTATCGAGCTCAGTACTCCTGCCAACACATAAATCCACTATGGTTCAACTCGTGGTCTACGTTGTGTATATGGTTTATAGTATATATTATATAGATAGGTTGTGTTATAGTCATAAGCCCATACTTAATCACACTACAAGTTTGTAAATCTTGGTCATGATATTTCCATATTAAAATACGCATGCATAAAAACTATAGCTTTGATATATTTCGATTATATTTAAGCCACGTCAACTATACAACATAAATAAAACAATATGCTATATGGATGACATTGAAGTATGGAGTTTTACTATCTCTTTGAGAAGCATAATGTATGCATAGGATAATCTTAAGCTACGTATATATATATGTCATCATAATGAAGGAAATTCCTTAAAATGACGATCATAGCTAGGGTAGGTATTACCCCTGTTTAAAATAAGTTCTCTAGACATTTGCATTTAACATCAAAAGCTAAATGAAGTACAACAAAGTAATTTTGACATACATCGATTATTTCTTCTGTTGGAATCTCACTCTTACCTGTGATCTGTACAAAAGATTAAGAGCGTTAGCTATAAATAGCTAAGTAAGCCTCGAGGTACCCATAGGACCCCTTCATTGCAAAGTAAAGCAAGCAGTTAGTCTCCATGGTCAAAATTATAACATAGGCATGGATTAAATAAATGCCGATGTATATTTTGAACAAGAAACAATTCAAGTATTCAAACATTGAAATATCTTGTAAACATTTATAATAACGATTACATGATGATAATACAGCATTGAAACAACCAGTATAATTCTTCATATGGTATCATGTATAAAAAGGGATTACGATAAAGTATAGCAACCATGCTGCATATAAGCAATGTAACTCATTTCAACACCGACGACCTTTTGAAGTAGGTGTCTTCATATAAAATAATTAGAATGTGGTTAAATGAATTAAATTATCATAAATGATACTTTCTGCATAACAAATAGAAGCATTTAATGCTACTTAGAAAATTTTAATTTTTTGTGAAATTGGGTATGTTACAGAAGGATATACTCGCTTTTATGAGGAGAATATGATAGAGTGTATTTCCATTACTTTTAAGATTATATGCTATAAAAACTTTTGGATTTGGTCTATCCTTATCCATGATTCTCTAGAGATATTCTTGCCTCAAAATTCACATCCATATAAGATAACAAGAGTGACAAGGGTCTCATTGATGAATTTATTCTTATCCAAAAGACAAAGGTCTACTGATTTACAACTATTTTAAATACCATAATAAGCTTTCCATCCACCATTAATCATTTTCTGAATGTTATGGTTCCAATGAAGCTTGTGATGAAGATATGATTCTAAGATCTATTTATATGAACTCCGTTCCTCCAAGTTGTTGTTGCCATATATGAAATTAGCATAAGTGATATTTTTGGATTTAATTATGGGCATGTGCACAAAGTTGGTGGACATTTTAGGTGCAACCAAAGTTCTCCAAAACTTGCTCGCATTATCAAAAAAAGATCGTGCTCGTGTTTATAAGAACTAGGTCCTAGCAATCTCAAACTTGGCCATGTAGTTGACATGTAGGCCACGACAATACATTGTGCATGCGATATGCACATATTTCGCATGTGGTTTGTACAAATCGCACATGTGATTTATTCCTACTTCTGTACATATCAAGCATGGTATTTGAGCATTTATAAGAACTACAATATAATGTGAATATTGAGTGTGGTGATGCAAGACAAAGAGTTTTGTCTTCCTAGAAGAGTGTGGTAAGATGGAACATTAAGTGATTGATGTGATTACTATCATTTGGGTCTTTGTAAATGGAATAAATAATAATAAAATATAATGTACATGAACCAAATGATGGAATGTTGCATCTAATTAACTGGATGCTCAGACATTAACTAAATGATAACTAAATATACTACAAACAAGGGGAGTTCTCTCCTAAGAGTGTAACGTACCCATCTTGATCCTATTGCATTCAAATGTAAATGATGTAACACTGTTATAAAATCATGGTGAGGAGCTCAAGGCCAAGGCCCCACCATCGATTTAGTGATGCATATGGTTTACGTGCTAGCCAGGCACATTGGAATTTCAAATATCATGTAAATATGCATTTTAATAAAATACCCACAACTAGCTATGCAATGCAACAAGAGATGGGGGCATGATTTCACAAGGAATTGGGAGGGAAAACATTCAAACCCTTGGATCCAATCAAGTCAAGCCGAGTGTCAATGAGAGAACCCATCAAACCCTCAACTACCCATGTTGACTTTTGTACCTAATCATTCATTTCTCCCAAGAGTTGGTTGCTTGGGAATGGAGAGGTATGGCTGTCCAAATTTGGGTATGTGCAAGCCACCCTGCATGGAAAATCGCGTTTGGCTTCTTGGGCAAGAAAAGAGCCATGAATTGCTCCCCAAGCCATTATCCATAAAGGAGTTTGACTCTCTCACGAGTTGGGAGCTGGCTGGGCATTTTTCTCCATGTAATTTTTGTGTTTTCCTTCATCCTCGGCTGGGAGAGGGGTGTTTTTGTGTTGTATACCAGTGCGGAAGAAGGGGAATCGAATGGGAGTTCCATAGAGACCATTTTGGCTGTTGAATGCTTAGTGAGTTGGGAGAGAATTCGTTTTCCTCCCGGTGATTGTTTTTCCCCATCCCACAATTCGTTTTTAGCTGGAAACGATTTGGGGAAAACCCATGGCCATCCTATTGGTTAATCCATTGTTTTGTCTTGGGCTTGAGTGCAAGCATCCTGGGTTCAAATGTAGCCTGATAAACCCAGTTGTGGAATGTCTTGGCTCAGATGGAATGATTAATTGGCTATGTATGAGCTTGAATGTCCCATTTTCCTTGTAAGAATCATGCCCAGCATGGGGGTGGCAATTGTGTTGAGAGATTGATGAAGAAAACTGGCCTATGGTTGGGTGGAACGTTGCAGCGACATAGCTAGTTGTTTGGGACAATTGCACAATGAAGATAAGTGTTTTTCTGTCTATGTATTTACTTCTGCAATGTTTAAATTGATTACTGTTTGATATGTTGTATGCATATGATATGTGTGTGGATGAGTTTCAATTCTGCTGTGCATATTGCTTAGTTTTCATCTGCACACTTTTGAATTCATCTGTATGAATTTAATGAATGGGTTGAGTTTTATGAAAATCCCCATAGATTGGTAGCATGTTCCCTTCCTCGAATTGGGTCCATGGGAGGGGATGTTACAAAGAGCTAGGCACTATTGTTGGTGCATCCTCCTTTGGGAGAACATGATAATGTCCCATATCATCTTACTAATATATTTTTCTCTCCAATAATTTTAACGTCCTAATAGGGTAGACTCTCTCACTAGAGTCACCTACGTAGTTTTTAGAAGGTGTCCAGTGTTCTAGGTCTAGATAATACTATGGAATGATGAAAGAGATGGATTCTACTTATGCATAGAGAAACACTATGTTTTCCTCAATGGAGGTTTCGTGCAAGATCAAACACATATATGTTATCCAAAGCATGTGTATTTTAAATCTAGGTTAGACTAGTCGGCATTGATCTCTAAGAGAAGCATAAATGACCTAGCTTGGGAAGATTATTTTCTTGAGGTTTCTATTGGTGTTCTTGCATAAAGCATGGCACATGAATAAGTGTAGATCAATATGTTGTTATGTGGATATGTATGATTCTTAGAATTTCACTATACTAATCCATTGATATGCTCCTATGATAATATATATGCTTATAGAACCTAAAAAAATATGGATAAGTGCATACCAATTTTCTATATAAAAATTTGAGATTGGATATTTATGTAAAGTGGTACCTTGCAAGACAGTATGGTTGATGACAGAAGGAAGACGGTTATTTTTTTAATTGTAGTGTTCTTGTTTATTTTATTTGTGATGAATGCAATCCTAGATACACCTACAAGTTGGGTAGAAACACAAATACATAAGTTAAGTGCGTGGATGTCAAGTTTTTGCTAGAAACATTGATCGTTAAGCCATGAGATGGATGAAGAAGTACAAATTTTCACAAATGCATAATTGTGCATGTGATGCGTACATATCACGTACGTGATTTATGAATATCACTCACATGTTATTAAGGATATACAAATTTCCTTGGTCCCACCATAACCTTATTTCTATCGAACTCTACTTGGAAATCATGTTCTATAGGTTTCTTTCAAGCGAACGGTGATTGAAATATTTTTATTTTTTTGGATTATGATTGATCAAGCACCCAAAACAAGATACTAGCATCGATTGTTGTGACAATAGAATAAGAAGAAGTCTCTTGAAATCATATAAGAAATTAGAGAAAAACAAAGGGAAGACATGGTCAATTAGAGGCATGCTTCAATTCCAAACACAAGAGATGATACAAGTCTCTTTACCAATTTCTAACAGGATAAGCGCAAACATTCAATAAAGGATCCCTCATTTTTAAGAACAATAAATTAAGAACCCTCTCATGGCCCTACTCAAGAACTAAATCATAGGTCCTCATCGGGAGATGTTGAAATTTGAACATCGGGAGATGTTGAAATTTGAACATCAAGCAAGTTCCAAACAAATATACCACCATTCAAATATGATTTGAATGAGGAACAAATACAAAAACTTTTGGACTATATTGGTTATGCAGGTCACGAAATTTTAGATTTAAATCATGAACAAAATTTTGATCAAGAACAAGTAAATGTTGTTGAGACGACCCATGAGGTCCAACCTACTGTTGAACAAGTAAATTTTTTTAGATCACCGATGAGGATGTCCATCTTCCTCCATCTAGCTACCGACAAGGGGATGAACAACCACAAGCTCTCATTTAATCATCATGGCCTACTAATGAAGTGTTCCATGCTACAAATGTTACTCCATTACCTCGATTGAACCTAGTGCATCAAAGAACTCCAAAATATATCTAGGTGGATGAAAGTTTCATTAGTTCTCTTAAAGGTGAGTTACCCAACCATACTATTGCTTATCTGACTCGACAAATAATAAATAATTACTTTCATTCAAAATGTGATGCTGACAAATGTAGGTTATCTTTATCTTTGTTAAAATTTAGGTCTTTCACTGTTGTTAGAAAACAATTAGGCATCAAGATAATAAATAAGTCTTACCCAAGTAGTCATATTATTAAAATCCTAGTAGATGCTTTTAGCACAATTGGTAAGAGAAGTCATTCTAAATATTGTAAGATCTTGTTGTGTATTGTCACAAGCAATTGTAAACAAGAACACAAGAAATCTTGATTTGTTGAATCCTACATCCAAACTTGTTAATTTGAATGTCAAGACAGTACACAAGTATTGTATTAGAAGAGAATATCTTGACACAATCAGTGAGATGTATCTTTGGACCTTCATTGGTAGGTTGATGCATTGATACAAGAAACTATTCAATGTAGTTAAGGGACTAGTGCTAAGTTTTTGACATGATAATGTTAGGCATTCTTCAAAATAAAATGATGTACTAAAAAAAGGAAGGGGTTCTAGAAATCACGAATCACACATTAAGCACTTTTTTGACCAAAAAAAGCATAATTATATGAGAGATTCAAGAACAAACACAACGATTTGAACTTGGGAGAAAGATATTTTGAGAATTGCAAGCCTTGGTATGTTTGTATAAGCACACTTCGTAACACTTGTTGTTATAGATATCATCTAGAATATGCTTATTATTATGATGCATTTGTATGTATTCATCTTGTTTTGCACCAAGGAAAATTTTAGGGGTGAAATCTAGCCCATGGGCTAATTTTTTACCTTTTTTCCAAAAACAATTCACCAATTTCTATTTTTTTCTAAATTGATTGGCCCAAACTCCATGGGTAACATTTTTTAGCTCTAAAAAATCAGCAAAATTAACCAAAAACAATATAAAATCGTTAGAAATTTGAATCTTTTTACAAAAATATCACCCAACTTTTTATGGTTGGAAAAATATCATCATCATCATCATCATCTTTGTCATCATCATCATCATCATCATCATCATCACCATATTCATCATCATCATCATCATCATATTCATCATGATCTTCATCATCGTCATTATCATCATCAACATCATCATCCTCATCATCGTCATCATCACTCTCTCTTCCCTGGTTCCACACCCCTCTCTCTCTCTCTCTCTCTCTCTCTCTCTCTCTAAACCCCCTCTCCCTCTCCCTAACCTCTCCCCCATCCCTAACCATCCTACTCTTTCTATATCTATGCTACTCCCCCTAGCCCAAAACCCCCTCCTGTCTATCTCTCTTCCCTCCTCTCCCTAGTCCTTACTAACCCGGGCTCTCTCATGTTAAATTTTCAGAATTTACTTAAATATGATCTAGGATCTTAACTGAGAGAACAACATGTACAGCATATCTACAGCATATCAATCATGGAGACAATAATGCAAGCACACAAGAGACACAAAGATATACTTGGGGAAAACCATAAAGGTGAAAAACCCCAATAACTTCCTCAGAGATAGATAGAGCAATGATACAACCAACCAATAGAGATAGCCATAACCTAGCAGCAATCCTCCTCCTCCATAAGTGCGCCTCTCCTCCTTGAGAGCATGTGTGAGAAGTGAGTGAGCAAATAGAGTGCCTCCCGCACTCTATTTATACTTGACTTGACTTGCCTTTTTACCTAACTCATGTAGGCTCGAACTTAACCACATAACATAATGCTGAGTGGGCCGACCCCCAATAGGGTGGTCTAATAACCCTTTGACCCACATGGCCGACCCCCAATAGGGTGGTCTAATAACCATTTGACCCACATGACTTATACAGGGCCGACCCCAACAAGGTGGTCTAATAACCCATCAAGTATAAGTTACGACACTTACAATATAAATGACGACACTTCCTTATAGAGGAATAATACCATCTCTATAGGAATACAATATACATATATGTGAAATACATTCCGAAGTTACATATACATCAACACTCCCTCTTAACTAGGAAGGTATTTCTCAGCACAGTTCTTCTAGCACAAGTCATCTTCTCTGGATCATCGTCACTGGATAATCGTCATCGAGTCATCATCATCATCACTGTTGCTGCTATCTCAATCAATCTCTGAATCTACTCGTCATAGGAAGTTCTACAGAGCTAGTCCTTTTTCATACTGGATGTAGGCCCACCACCTGCAGGTCTTCATCATCACTGGCCATACTGTGGAATCCTCAGGACTTATTACGTGCGTCACAAAACCTGGCTGCAGCATCCCAGGCTATTACGAGCACACAGCTCTACCTGTAGGATCTCCCAGGAGCACATTACATGTGACCCATCACAAAACCTTGCTGAAGCATCCCAGGCTGTTACGAGCATGCGGCTCTACCTGTCGGATCTCCCAGGAGCACATTACATGTGATCTCACCACAAAACCTGGCTGAAGCATCTGAGGCCTTTTTCATCCTGTCCAGATCTCCCAGGAGCAAATTACATGTGGTCCACCAAAAAACCTGGCTGAAGCATCTGAGGCCTTTTTCATCCTGTCCAGATCTCCCAGGAGCAAATTACATGTGGTCATGGCAAAACCTGACTAAAGCATCTGAGGCCTTTTTCATCCTGTCCAGATCTCCCAGGAGCAAATTACATGCCATAGGACAAAACCTCGCAAGAGCATCTCAGGATGTTACGGGTACACAACTCCGACCTGAAATCTCCCAGGGCACAAATTACATGTCCTCCCAAGAGCATTTGCCAGATGTCCCAGGGCACCGAATTACATGCCATAGGCAAAACCTCGAAAGACCATCTGCAAATCTCCCAGGGCACAAATTACATGCTTTCCTGCACAACCTGATCCACGGCCACAAAGTATCATCTGATACTCATCAAACATCATCCTGATGTACACATGATCATCCTGATCATCATTACTGCAACATCCTGCTGCATGTCATCTGGAGAAGCTCGTCATCCACGATCATTCAAGTATCCACCTGATATATACATAGATACATGATCCACACAATGTATCCATCATACATGATCCACCTGATCATACAAAGATACATGATCCACACAATGTATCCATCAGCATACATGATCTACCTGATCATACAAAGATACATGATCCACACAATGTATCCATCAGTATGCATGATCTACCTGATCATACAAAGATACATGATCCACACAGTGTATCCATCAGTATACATGATCTACCTGATCATACAAAGATACATGATCCACACAATGTATCCATCAGCATCCAACATGATGCGTTCATACAAAATACATACACATGATCCAACCGATCATATCCAGCATCCAACATGATGCATATACAAAATACATACACATGATCCAACCGATCATATCCAGCATCCAACATGATGCATTCATACATACATATAATGATCGGACTGATCATGTCCAGCATCCAACATGATGCATACACAAAATACATATAATGATCCAACTGATCATATCCAAGCAGAAACCAGAACATCCTCCTGATGTTCATCATTCAGCGCTTACATCCATAGCCATGTGAAGGATCCCCCTTCCAACATGCTTGGAATGGCTTCAGCAAATGTGTTCATCACTTCTTCCTCGAAGTGTCCTCGATCTGAAGCACGCCAAGCCTCTCTCTGAAGTACTCGAACTTCACCCTGGCTAGTGGCTTCGTCAGCACATCTGCAATCTGCTCGTCCGTCGCAACATACAGAAGCTTCACAGCTCCTCTCTGCACCATATCCCTGATATAGTGATATTTGATCTCTATGTGTTTCGACCTGTCATGAAACACTGGGTTCTCGGATAGCTTCACACAACTCTGGTTATCACAGAAGATACCAGTAGCATCCAGCGGGAGATCAAATAACTCAGACATTAGCTTCCGTAGCCATACTGCCTCACAACTAGCTTAACAGGCTGCAACATACTCTGCCTCAGCTGTACTCAGTGCTACGCAGGACTGCTTCCTGCTAAACCAAGAGATCACACCTGATCCCATACTGAAGCAGCAGCACTGCCAGCCCAATCTGAATCAACATAACCTTGCAGGTTAAACTTTTGATTCACTTCATACTTGAGCCCATAATCCACTGTACCCTTCAGGTACCTCATAACATGCTTTACAGCAACTAGGTGAACACTCCTCGGATCCGTCAGGAACTGGCGCAATGTGTTCACATCAAATCAAATATCCGGTCTCGTGTTCGTCAGGTACATCAAGGACCCAATCATCTGACGATACATAGAGACATCAACCAGCTCAGATGAAGAATCACATAGAAGCTTCAGATTCGATGCCATAGGTGTGGCCATGGCCTTGCAATCCATCATCCCGAACCTCTTCAGGATCTCTACTGCATACTTCCCTTGTCCAGGGAAGATTCCTTCTGCACTCTGCCACACCTCGATGCCAAAAACAAATAATGCATCATCCCCAAGTTCTTCATATCGAATTCAGCAGCAAGCTTCCTCTACATGTCGGCAATCAATCTATCTTCACCTGATACAAACAGGCTATTAGCATACAAAAGTAGTATCACTGGATTGCCTTCCTCAACCTTGTAGAAAAGGTTGGAACCCGCTTTACTCTTGGTAAAGAACAAACTGGATAGAAAGCTGTCTATCCTACCATACCAAGTTCTGCACATATATATGACTACACCATGCTGACTTGAAATCCATTTGGTGTATCTTCTATTTCATCACTTTTATATTTTTCTATGCTGCTATCTGTAGCATGCTTGATCCATATGGAAGTCACAACAAACTTCCCTTCAGGTCTTGGGACTACATCCCAAACATCATTCTTCATGATCGACGGATCATGGCATTCCATTTCTTCATCCCAGATCTTGGGAACTTCAATATCTTCAATATCTTCAATAGATATCTTTGTTGCTGGAACAAATGTTGTAGTCCTTTTGTAGGTGAAGATATACGGTCTTTCCTACAAAACAGGTTAAATTGCATGATTAGAAACATCTCATAATTTTCAGAACAAATTCTTACACATAAAGAAATATGTCATACAGTCATGCAATTATCTTAGCCAATGCTTCAATACAACATTTATCCATATCCTGTAACTTTCTAGATGCCTTCCAATCTCTACTAGAACATTGTTAAGAGTGTGCACAACTCCCAACATGTTAGCAAAGAGGTTTCATTCTAGATAAGTAGCAATGGAATGTTGTACAGTGCCATAGGCCACTTACCCACGTATGTTAGTAGTATACTGTTCATTAATGCAACTATCTTAATATGCACAATACATATTCTAAGTCTAGGAACATGAACATATACATCATTGAACAATTTTATTTAAACAAACAAATATGCAAGAAATGATGATTAAAATACTTATCTTTCTTTGTTCGTTGGGTGGACTCCCTCTGAGTCTTTGCTTCCTTGCAAGAGCTGCTGGAGTCCTAATCTGAAGTAGCTTCTTCTACATTTTTCTATTGTGGAATGTAGAGAGATGGTCAACTCCCTCTGAATATCTGCATCCTTGCAGAAACTACTGAAGTGTGCTCCTTTGCTTTATTGCAGGAACAACTGGAGTGTGCTCCCTCTTGATCTTTGCTTCTTGGATTACCTGTCCTTGAACTTACATATTCATCCTTAGTCCCTATGCATGCTTATTAGTATCATGAATGTGTTATCCTTGTGATCTCATATAAAATCATACATTCATTAGTATACTATTAAAACACAATAATCTCAAGCATGTATAGTCATGATCATTTCAAACAGAAATAATAAGCATTAGCATTCAAGGTTTATGTAGGATTCTTATGGTTAGTCAAGTCATAAGAAGCATAACATGTCTAAACCTGTAATTACTCAAACCTATGACTCTTCAGGTTAGTTGAATCATCAATCAAGATAAGAGATATAAAATGCATAAAACCTATGATTATTCAAACCTATACCATCATGATTCTTCTGGTTAGTCATATCATCAATTATGGTAAGAACAAAAAATACATCCAACCATGATTATTCAAACCTATGACTTCATGAATAATCATTATCAACAACAGTATAAGATCCTAACACAAGGTAGGATTCTAGCTTGATATAGGAAAAACATACCTCGATTAGCATGCTAGCTATTTATGTCTAACATACCCGCATAATGTCTTCTGGTTCTCTTTAGTGACTTGTGCTAGTAACCTGCATGTCTCATAAGTTAACCATTATAAAACCAAGTTATACATACCTCGAGAATGGATCTTCTATGAGATCCATGGCAATGGATGAATCTTTGTCCTCATGTTATCATGATCATATGTTCTTGGACCAGAACATGATTTGTCTTTCTTGGTGTACCTTTCATGTTAGTAGACAACATAAAACTCATACAACATCACAATGTGTTAGTACAAGCATAAGTTTCATACTCCTAATGAATGACTTCTATCATGCATTCATAATTTTATTAAGGTGATATGATAAGTCTAAAATCAAGATTGTACTAACCGTGATAACATGAAGACAAACATACCGTAAACTTAATCATGGACAAATATCGAAACATACCTTGATGAGTCATACCTGTCGAGATCGCTTGTAATCTTCTTATGTAAGGCCTTATCCTCATCTCCCTCTGAGACATGAACTTTTTCACTTATGCAGGTGATCAATCCATCTTCTTCTAGGATTAACCCAATCCACTTGATTTGAAAGAACTGGACCTTGAGCTGGATATGGGTTTGTCAGAGAAACCCCAAAAATTCAAACTTTGAATTTCAACCTTCCGATAGGATAGGAATATGCGCCTTTATGAACTGATTAAACTGGTATATTCAGAATTTGAAAACTGCAAAGTTTCAATCCTCAATTTTGCCTTTGAAACTTCCAGATTCACTGGACATGACCCTGAACTGGGGTTTGATGAAGCCCACTCTTCTACCCAATCAAAATGTTTGATCCAAAGCTCTAGGCTTCTATTTTTCTGAGGAGCTTCCAGCCGTGGTCACAGATTTCAAAAATTCCCATTTTTACAGAAGCCCTAATTTTCCATTTTCTGATCAAAGTCCCGAACTAGGGTCTGATCAAACCCGGCCTTCTACCCAGCCAAAAATTCTGATCTTGGTCTCTAAATTTCTATTTTGATGAGTAGCATCCAGCCGTGGTCTCCGATTACAAAAATTCCAACTTTCTTCAAAGCCCTAAATTCCGGAAGCCATGAATGAAGGTACCAAAAAATAATTCTGTTTTGACAGAAATATGTACCTGATTGTTTCCGGTGTAACTCCGAAATTTTTGATCCACAGGGTCTGAAAAAGTTTTCTGAGATAACCTGACCTGTTAGCTTTCCATCCTGACAGGTCTGACCTCAATTGGATGTTCTGAGAGAGAGTTATGCCAAATGTCGTAATGTGAGCTGTTTTGGGAAAATACAGGAGAGCGAACTTGTACGGAGTGCCACGTGTCACTGTTTGACCTTCGGCCTCTGGAAACGTTTTTTGAGATAGCTCGGCCTATTATATTTCCATCCCGATAGGTCTGACCTCAATTGGATTCTCTGAGAGAGAGATATGCCAAGTGTCGCAACGTGACCTGTTTATGGGATAATACAAGAGAGCGAACTTGTACGACGTGCCACGTGTCACTGTTTGACCTTCGGCCTCTGAAAAAGTTTTCTGAGATAGATCGGCCTGTGTAATACCTATCACTTTTCACGAAATTTCATTTGGAGCTTCCTAGCCCAAGTTATGACCTTTTTCCCAAGGTCACCTGATTTTGACTCAAATCTGGAAGAGGCAGAAACCCTATATTGTACAGATCATAAATCACAAAGTACAACGAATTAGAGGTTGTCCTTTGGACACAAGATACCTGACGATCTTAGCTTCGTCCTGTAACAATTTTAGATCCGAAAACGTCGCCAAAACGGATTTATAGCGAAAGTGCTACGATGACTGGTGTTTTCTATATCAAGCCCTAACATCGTAAGTGCAACAAGTGTCATACATGCCATATCATGCCTTCTTTCAGGCTAGCTCTGATACCATGTTAAATTTTCAGAATTTACTTCAAAATGATCTAGGATCTTAACTGAGAGAACAACATGTACAGCATATCTACAGCATATCAATCATGGAGACAATAATGCAAGCACACAAGAGACACAAAGATATACTTGGGGAAAACCATAAAGGTGAAAAACCCCAATAACTTCCTCAGAGATAGATAGAGCAATGATACAACCAACCAATAGAGATAGCCATAACCTAGCAGCAATCCTCCTCCTCCATAAGTGCACCTCTCCTCCTTGAGAGCATGTGTGAGAAGTGAGTGAGCAAATAGAGTGCCTCCCGCACTCTATTTATACTTGACTTGACTTGCCTTTTTACCTAACTCATGTAGGCTCGAACTTAACCACATAACATAATGCTGAGTGGGCCGACCCCCAATAGGGTGGTTTAATAACCCTTTGACCCACATGGCCGACCCCCAATAGGGTGGTCTAATAACCATTTGACCCACATGACTTATACAGGGCCGACCCCAACAAGGTGGTCTAATAACCCATCAAGTATAAGTTACGACACTTACAATATAAATGACGACACTTCCTTATAGAGGAATAATACCATCTCTATAGGAATACAATATACATATATGTGAAATACATTCCGAAGTTACATATACATCAACATCTCAATCTCTCTCTCTTCCCTATGATAGTTTTAAACCTTAACAGTGCAGTAAAAACTCATATAGATTCTTAACCAATAACAGAAAATACACAATGGCACACGCATAATATAGATATTTTCACCTAGAAACCCTTAACCAGGAAAAACCAACAAAACTTAGAGCCACACAACTCTTTTCATTATATGTTTTCTTAACCATTTACAATACAATATATAGTATTCGGAGCATTTAAAACCCTAATTCGTTTAACCGAAATTAGGTTACAACCCTAATCCCCTTTACTGGGATTAGATAGAATACAATGGGTCGAAACAACAAAAAAGCAAAAAAATAGCCTAAGAGATATAACTACTAGGGAGAGGATCATGGTGTACACACACCCACCATGTGAAGAGATATAACACACCCAACACCCTACACCTCCACCTACCTCTAACCACACCTCCCATATCTCTTTCTCACTCCCTACAAATAACACCCTCTCCTCTCTTTGTCTCTCTCTCTCTTTCATTTCCTGTGGGTGGAAAACACTTACATTTATCATTGTAGGTGTGAATCATTGCATTAAACCTGTGGATTTAAATATAAAATCCATGGAGCATCCTTATGCTAAGGAGGAAATGGGGATGGCTATGTGTTGAGAAAGAAATATATCAGACAGAGGGTGTTGTTGTATGCATTGATGTTGATATATATCGTCATTCTCTTTGTTATCTTTAGCCACTCTCCTATATACAATAAATCTGAACATAGAGTGGAGATTCCAGACATTATTTCCTCGGTGCGACATGGATCCTTACATTCTATGGTTGAGGAGTGGCAACTGCACCTTTTCCAATATTTGTTGCTTCCCTAGAAAAAAGGAGGTGTTTAGTGATTAGCTTGTATTTTGTTGTGGAAAGTGATTGTGGAAATTCATTAAGATTCAAATGTTCACCACCATATTTTAATGGATCTCCTCCTAGTTGAGCAGACAACTCCTCCTTTTTCTTTGATAGAAATTTCATTTATCAGAGAGTGCAGGCTTCAGCTTCTACTCTTAAATAGCCCAGATCAATGGCAGGTCTTAATTTGGAGCGTTTTCATTTTCGGTGGGAGAGATACAAGCTGTAGTATACATGCAGTGGCTTTCCTTACAAACATTTAGATTGACAAGTGACTAAATTCCAGAGGCAAGATTACCAAAGAGATTTTGTGTATTAAAATAATCATAGTATCTTTAAAATCACATCTCGTAAATTTTGTATTCATATGAGTGGGACTTTCCAACGCGGTCGGGGTGTAAGAAATGTTCGTTTAATTGTCAATATTAATTTTCAGCGATGTGCGCCTGTTAAGAATGTATTAAGAAAGCATTTGTAATAGTCATTGAGGATTGTTTTCTCCAAACATTTTTATGTCTAGAGATGAATTATTTGTCAAAACACGGATGATATGCCAGGTGCTTGTGCATCCCCCTTGTAAGATGTACCGATCTTGAATCTCGTAATTGGATGTAATTTTAAACATTTTAATTATGTTTTAGTTTAGTCTTGTATAAGCCTCAAGAATAGAGATTTGCATTTTAGATTTATTACGCCGATAGGCGTATTCTTTTAACTTTTGGGGGTGGGGGCTGGGTGGCAGATTTATTGTACATTTAATAATCAACGGCTGGATTTTGAAGGTGAGGGAATATGCTTTGTCTGGTGCATAGATCAATGCGTCAGATTTGATGACTTAACCTACGAGCAGGTTTAAATCGAAACGACACCAGTTTGTTTATTTAAAATAATTAAAGTAAATTGAATAGACAACCAGACAAAGAATGATGTGCGCTCGGTTTTTTTAATGGTTTCAGTGCAGGCGTTACCCGGTTTCTATTGTGCATGAGAACGGTTTCTATTTTGCATGAGAACCATTTCTTTTGGTGTTTCAAATGGTGGTCCGGACTGAGCCTAGAACCTCTGGCCTATACCAAATGGGTTGCATTGCAGTATGTGCGGCGATGTTGGTTTTGCAGAGCATCTGTTTCAATATGTGCGGCGATGTTGGTTTTGCAGAGCATCCATTTCAGTGCAACAAATGCCGATTCCGCTTCCAACACAGGTACAAATATTACTACAGAAAGCTTTCAGTATTGTGAAAGGAGCACTACAAAGGTTTAAAAAGACTAAGAAATGCATGCGCACTAGGTTTCAGTTAGATCTGGTTTTGAAATTCTATGTTTACATAAAAAAATAGGTCTCTGTGAAATTAGCTATTAGAGCACTTTTAATTTTGCTTTTGATATATCCCAATCTCAGAGATTTGGTTTCACAAATCGTTGAGATTGGCAGAACTTTGAACAATTGGCGTGCAGGGTGTAGACTAGGTTCAAATCCTGCCTTAGTTTCCAGTATTGAAGTTTCATCAGAGTTGCTATCGCTCTATAAGGTGTCTACTATGTGTTCGTTGCCTGTATCGAAGTTCATCAGACAATGAATGGAGTTGCGATCGCTCTATAAGGTGTCTACAGTTTGTAAAGGGATGCAATTAATTCTAGCTGCTACAAAGGTATTAAGATATTTCTTGGTTGTCTGGATGTTTGTATTGATTCTAGCTGACTCGAAGGTATTTATAAATTTTTGGGTTATTTTGATATTATTTTTTGTGATTATTGTACTTTGGCATGGCATGGCATGAGCAGGTGGATGGAAATGGAAGACTGTGTATCTGGGATGAAAATCAATGTCTCAGTAATGGCGGCGTCTCAATACTGGCGAACACATGGATTTTGTTCATCCTTCTTTTCTCAAAGCTGAGGTAATATGGAATAATGTTGTATGGTGCAGCGTTGAGCTATATTCATTAAAGGAGGTTATGCATCGATTTGGGGATTTAGGAGCTGCCGAAAAGAGTCTAAGGAATTTGTGGGTTGAATTCGAGACTGTTGCAAGCATGAAGGAGCGGATCCTTTTTTATGGAGTCTAAGGAATTTGTGGGTTGAATTCGACCCTGTTGCAAGCACGAAGGAGCCGAGCCTTTTATATGGAGCCTGATTTGAAGCCTGTTGTATGCATGGAGGAGACCGTCTTTATCATTTGGAAGCTTTGGTCGCTCTCTTCCCATGCAGGATCTCTGAACGCCAAGCATAGTGATCTCTTGAAGGTGGTTGTGATCTTCTTTTAAACCCTATTGTTTCAATTTCTAGGGTTAAAACCCTATTATTATTATTATTGTGTCCGTGCTTACACATTCATTTTTGCCTCCCAAATCAATGGACCTGGAAGGAGCGCTTTCATATCGGTTGCCCGCCCCCAAAAAATGTCGTAAAATGGTATGGCTTGCCGTTTTCTATTTTTTGCAGAGGTCTATTTGGGTTTAGGGAATTGAATCCCGTGTATAGTTATTTCTATCTATCAATGTAAAATGAATATAAATCATGTGTACATGGTTCTTTCTGTCTGTCAATGTCAAACTTATGGTGCCTTATGATATAAATCATACACTCGGGTTTCTTCACACTGTTATCTTCAACATAAAAATATCAAGAAAGCATGTGGATTTCTATTTAAAAATTAGACAACTTAATGTACAACACCATGTAGCTTTTAAGAAATACATCAATTGCCGAATGATTTTGAAAGGAACAAACCAAGCTATACTGCATAATCTGATTACTTACCTTCCAACAGGAAGATACACATGAAGAAAGATAAGCTCCAAAATGACCACGAATACAGGCCCTTTTTTTGCTTATACACCAAATTTCCAAAAACATCCCGAGTCAAGAGCATATTATACCCTGGAAGATACAATATGTTTATCAATCAATAAGGTGAAGGTTTTCATTGCAATTAATATCTTGTCGTAGTTGTATTCAATGTGTAACGGCACAAAAAAATATAATTTTTATTCAAAGCTGATATGTTGACCGCATATCGAACGCTCAAAAGATCAATATTCCATCCTATAGCCCAGATATTCTTTTTCCTATGCTCGCAGATTACACCAATTAGAGCAGATTCTACTGCTATACAATAAGACTGGTGAGAGTTGTTAATGATAATTGAGCAGGATACCTCTTCAAAACAGGTGCCTGAATTCCATTCCACCCATCATACAGTCAACTCTTAAAGAATTATAACTATAAAGGCATTATTAGATGGAACAGGCGTAATTGAAAATATACATGATGGTGATGAATACCACCTGAAAAGTAATACATGCAGACCAAAGCCCAACGCCCCCAAAGACCAAGATGGATCCCAGAATAATAGTATGTTTATAATGGTATGAAATTCCATTGCTTTTTACACCAAGTGATAAAAATTTAAGAGCATGACCTTTGTATAACGCCATGACCATTGCAACACCGACACATATAACTGTGCCAAGTACGTTTGCTTGTCCTCTAAAACCTCTAAAACTTCTGATATTAACTTTTTCCAGTCTAGCAAAAAACACCCAAGTTTATTGAGCATCATGGATAGCTTTCCATTCCAATATCAAACAGTTAGCATGCATTATAACTCAATAATAAGTATAATCCATAAATGATGAATTTGTGTTAAGAACGTTTCTGGAATTTCACTGTTTAGAAGTTCAGAAAAAAATCGAACACAAATCCTTGTACACTATGGAAACTTTCATGGTAATAATGATGAATTTGGATTATTATTCCTAAAAACCGACACAAGTAAAAATATGTATAACAAAATCTACCTAAGAGATGTGGCCATTGCAAATGTGAAAACAGGAACTAGATTGAATGCTGCTCTAGACTAAGTGTAGTATAATCCCGGAGTAATTTTATTTTAAAATATAATCTCTATTGGGTAGAATAATATCAATAGGTCGATGTCGCAGTAATTTTAAAATATAACTATGCACTCAGTGGATAAACGTCTCTATTATTTTGAACAGCCTTAGCATAAAGTGATTATTTACTAAAATATAATTTTTTATTTAAAATGATTATTTACTCTCCTACGAATAAACCAGAAAGATTTGAATCCTTTTAAAATTAATTAAAATATTTAAATGTTATGTTCAAATTTATTTATTACGGGAGATTCTTTACAAATTCATTTCATTCACATTTATTTATTACGTGAGATTCTTTTCAATTCATTTCATGATATTCTTTTCAAATTTTGTCAAATTATTATTAAATGTGTGTCTTTGTTATATATATCATCTTTATATTAATATTATTGTGTTATATATAAAGTTTTGTCAATGAATATAATTTTTTATTATCTAATTATTTTTATAAGCAAAAGTAAATGAAAAAAAATTATTATTCATTTTTCTATTATCCAATTATTTAATCAAAATCGATTAAATAAATAAAAAAATTAATTATTATTCATAATATTAATTTTAATATTAATAATTATAATAGTAATATTAACAAAATATATTCACATTTTTACAAACATTACAAAAAATATATATATCTATCTATATATATAAAGAAAATTGGTTTCAATTGATACAATTTCATGTTATCTAAATAATTTTATGGACAAAAACAATTAAATAATAATAATAATAATTAAGATTAAGATTAAGATTAAGGTTAAGATTAATGTTAATATCAATATGTTATTATTAATAATTAACATAATGTTTACAATATTAATAATATTAATTAAGATTAATGTTAACATTAATACACTTCATTATCATTTCATATACATCTTATTATAAATATTTCTTTTTTTAAATATAATTTTAAAAAAATACTTTTAAAAATTAAAATAATTATTTATAATGCTATATTAAAATAATTATAGAAAATAAATTTAATTTTCAAATTTTTTAGCTCAACTAAAATAAATTTGACAATAATTGCCACAAATATTAAAAAATAAAAAATAGATCTCCATAGAATCATCTATGATTTCTCCACCAACACAATGCAAGCATAGTGCAACATTAAACATTCCTTATTCAAACTTGACCATTGGATATAACTTATTAGGCAATATTGATACTATTTAATTTACAATTCTATTATATATCAAAACATACATACAACTCATTTTGATTTAATTGTGTGATAATGCTGTATGATGTTTTATGTCTAAGTTGGATGGAAGATAGATATGCTATTTTCTTTAATCTCATTCTCTTTAAAACAAAAAATCATTAAAATATGATAGATCAAATCCAAATCCTTAATCCATTACCATTAGTGTTAATGAAATATTAAAGACAATCCTATAAAATTATTATTCATAACTTTCACATTTTGACATCAAATTGAAATATTATGTTTACATAATTACTTATTAAATGTCTTATTTCTACATTATTGCTTCTTAATTATTGCTATATAACATATGAATAATATTAACATTAATAATATCATTCATATTAATAATAACACTAACAAGATTATTATGAACAAATTAATGTTAAGAACATTGAAGCTAAGAACATTAATGTTAATAACATATCAACCATAGTCAACCATGGTCAACCATGGTCAATCATAGTGAACCGTGGTGAATAATAGTTGACCATGGTGAATTGGCCAACCAAACTCAACCATAGTGAAACAAAGCCAACCATGGTCAACCATAGTCAACCATAGCTAACCAACCACGGTATGTCTTCAATTCAAGTCAACCACAAAATGTCTTCATTTCAAGTCAACCTTCAATTCAATCAACCTTGCATTAAAGTCAACCATGGTAAACCAATGTCAACCATCTTCAACCATTGTCAACCATGCTCAACCAAAGTTAACGAATGTTAAACATAGTCAGCCATGGTCAACTAAAGTAAACTATGTTCATCCATAGTCAACCAAATTCAGCCATGGTCAACCAAAAATCAACCATGGACAACTAATGTCTACAATAAGTCAAGCATGGTTAACCAAAGTCAACCATCGTCAACAATGGTCAACCAAATCCAATCATAGTCATCCATATTAACCCTTAGTTAGCTATGGTCAACCTTGGCCAACCAAAGTCTACAAAAGTCACACATGGTCAATCAAAGTCAACCATGGTCAACCATAATCAACCATAGTAACCCATGGTCAACAAAATTCAACCATGGTCAACCATAGTAAACCATGGCAACCATAGTCAAACATAGACAACCAAGGTTAACTATGGTCAACCAAAGTCAACCAGAAGTTAACCATGGTCAAACAAAGTATAAAAAAATCATCCATAGTTAACTAAAGTCAACCATGGTCAACCACAATTAACCATAGTCAACCATGTTCAATCAAATCCAACCATAATCAGCCATAGTAACCCATGGTCAACCATTCTCAACCAAAGTCAACCATAGTCAACTATGGTCAACCATATTCAACAATAGTCAAACAACAGTGGAATTATAATCAACCATATGATTCTAATGTCAACCCTTATGTTACCCACAACCCAGATAACAAGTCAACCATATTATATTAAAATCAATTAAGGTCAACCATCACCAACCATGGTTAACCATATCCAACCATAGTAAGCCATGGTCATCCATAGTCAACCAAATCCAACCATAGTCAACCATAGTTAAGCAAATTATACCATAGTTAACTAAAGGCAACCAAAGTCAAAAGTCAAACAATCCAAATCAAGTAAATTATGGCAAAACAAAGTTAACCATAGTCAACCATGGTTGACCATTGCTAAGCATAGTCAATCAGTCAACCATAGTCATTCAGTCAACCACGGAAACCATGGTCAACCAAAGTCAACCACAATCAACCAGAGTTAGCCATGGTCAACCACGATCAACTAAAGTGGACCATAGACAACCATTGTCAACCAAAGTTAGCCATGGTAAACCATGGTTAGCCAAGTCACCCATGTCATCCAAAGTCAACTATAGTCAACCATATCCACTCATGGTTAACCATGTTGAGCCATGTTCAACCAAATTCAACGATGGTGAACCATGTTAAACACTGGTTAGTGGAAGTCAACTATGGTCAACCATCATCTACCATGGTCAACCATAATAAACCATGGTCAACCATAATAATCCATAGTCAACCAAAGTCAACCATGCTGAACCTTGGCCAACAAAATTCAACCATGTTCAACCATAGTCAATCGAATTTAACCTCGGTCAACGATAGTCAACCATGGTCAAGGATTGTCGACCATTGTCAACCATAATCAATCGTGGTTAACCATGGTCAACAAAAGTCAAACATGGTCAACCAGAGCCACCCATCGTCTACCTGAGTCAACCATGGTTAGCCAAAGTCAACCATGGTCATCCACATTCAACCATGTTCACCTATGTTCAACCAAAGTCAATCATGGTCTACTAACCAAAGTCAACTATCGTCAACCATGGTCACCCATAATCATCCATAGTCAACCAAAGACAACTAGGGAAAACCATGGTCAACCATGGTAAATCATAATTAATAATGGTCAACCAAATTCAACCATGGTTAACCATAGTAAACCATGTTCAGCGATGGACAACCAAAGTCAACCATGGTCAACCAAAGGCAACTAGGGTCAACCGTAGTTAACCATGGCTGAACCAAAGTCAACCATGGTTAATGAGAGTGATCCATGGTCAACCATAGTCAAATATGGTTAACCATGGTAAACAAAAGTCAATTACAAAAGTCAACCATAGTTAACTAAAGTCAACCATGGTCAACCACAATTAACCATAGTCAACCATATTCAACCAAATCTAACCATAATGAACAATAGTAACCCATGGTCAACCATTCTCAACCATGGTCAGCCTTCGTGAACCATTCTCAACCAAAGTCAACCATAGTTAACCAAACCCAACCATGGTCAGCCTTCGTGAACCATTCTCAACCAAAGTCAACCATAGTTAACCAAACCCAACCAAAGTCAACCATAGTTAACCAAAGTCAACGATAGTCAACCAAAGTCGAAAGTCAAACAATAGTCATTTACATACAAACAAAGTCAACCATGGTCAACCATATTCGATTAGTTAACCATAGTTAAAAGTCAAACAAGGTCAACCAAAAAGTCAAATACAGCCAAACATAGTCACCCATTGTCAACCATAAGCAACCATTGTCAACCATACTCATTTAGCGAACCATAATCAACCATAATTTAATCAACCATAGTCAAAAGTCAACCATAGTAAAAAAGTCAAATAGGGTCAACCAAAGTTAACCATGGTCAACCATAGCTAACCGTAGTTAACCAAAGTCAAACATGGTTAACCGTAGTCAACCATGGCTAAACATGCACAACCATGGTTGTCAACAATTGCCAACAAAAATTTAACCATGGTCAAACATCGATTTCAACAAAAAGTCAACTATGGTCAAACATGGTTGTCTACTAAAGTCAACCATAGTCAACTATGGTCAACCAAAGTCAACTGTAATGAACTATAATAACTTTGTCAACCAAAGGTAGCAATATTAATATTAATAACCATGATCAACCATTGTTAACCAAAAACCAACCATGGTCAAACATGCACAACCGTGGTTTTCAATGGTTGTCGACAAAAATTCAACCATGGTCAACAAAAATTCAACCATTGTTGTCGACCAAAGTAAACCATGTTCAACCATAGATGACCATGCCAAACAATCGTCTACCATAGTCAAACATGTGCAAAAATAAAGAACCAAAGTCAACCATTATCAAACCTTTGCAACCATGGTTAAACATGAGGAAGAATGGCCGACTATTCTAAACCAAAAGTCAACCATGGTAGAGCAATGTAAACCAAAATTCAACCATGGTCAAATATGCGCAACCATAGAGAACCATGCTCAACCATAGACAACGAGAGTCAAACATGTGCAACCATAAAGAAGCAAAAGTTAACCATTGTCACACTTGTGCAATCTTTGAGAACCAAAAGTCAACCATGCGTAAACATAGAGAACCATAAGTCAAACATGTGAAAACATGGTCAACCTGTAGTCAACTATGGTCAAACATTTGCAACCACAAGTCAACCTTGATCAAACATGCACAACAAAGAGACAACCATCGTCAAATGGCCATTTATTCTTGATTATTCTTGAAAAATAGACCATAGTCTACAAGCACAATATTATAAGCCATATGATATTATAAATTCAATCATATATAAATTATAACCCATTTAATACTAATTTTAACATAATTAATACTAATATTGTCATAATTAACATTAATATTAACCTCATTAATATTAATGTCAACTATTAAAAAGTTTAATGTTAAGAATAATATTCAACCTATTAATATTGGTAACATTAATATTAATAATGTTTCCTAATTTTAATAATACTATTTGTAATGTTGCCATTATTAAACATTTTTAATAATAACATGTATGATATCTAAAATTAATGTTATCAATATTCATTACTAACACAAATATAAATATTATATTATATTATTAATATATATAATATAAAATACCTTATTATTAATATATTATTTATGAAACCTTCACACATTAATTTTTGTTAGTATATTATAACCATCAATGTTAGTTATATATATATATATATATATAATATTAATTAATATCAATTTAGAAACGAGAAGAAATATTGCTTACTAATTATTTATTTTTATTTAAAAAATAAATATTAACAACTTTTTATTTACTTATTTATAACTCGTTTATTATTATTCTATATTTATAAATAATCATATATATTAATATTAAATAATTATTATCTCTTAATAATATTTGTTATAAAAATAATAATAACATAATTTTAACTGTAGTATATTAATATTTTATTATTATTATTATTATTATTATAAAAATAATATTTATTATAATTAAAAATTAAATAATAAATACTATAATAAATATTAATTAAATAATAAATATTACACTAAATATTATAATAAATAATCAATATTATAATAAATAATTATTACTATAATAATAATTATTATTATAATAATAATTATAATAAATAATAATTAAAATTGAACAATCCTTCTTCCTCGTAGGCCGACCGTCAACTAGCAAGCCATATTAATATTAATAATATGGCTTATGTACGCCGATCGGCGTATATCAATATGGCTTAAATGTGGTAGATATACGTCGATCGGCGTATATAAACCATATTATTAATATTAATATGGCTTGCTAGTATCTAATATTTCTGGTAATTTTCAGAAAATAATACGAGATATCTCATAATTTTTAATTTTCAGAAAGCATTTATTATAGATAAGGCATTTTCAGAAAACATTTACTCTAGATATATGCATCAAGGACTGGTAGCAAGTCACATTGTACTTGGCGTTCCATGTTGAAAACCTATTTTATCTAGTTTCCCATAGATAACAAAAAAACTGCATTGTTTTCAAATATTAGCTAATGTAATATGATTTGCATCATATATTTTCATTTTGTAATTTAAAAATGATTTTACAAATTATATCAATAATCGATGTGCATTATATATTTTCATTTTATAATTTAAAATTAAATTTACAAATTATATCAATAATCTGAAAGATCTGTCTAAATAGAAGTAGCTTTCATAATAAATGGTTTGGTACTTTGTTAAAATTCTCTCTTTATATTAGATTTATCTTCAGGGCCTTTTTAAATGGATTTTAACAAGGAATAAGGATAAATTTGCTTAGCTTGAGTTAGTCCTATTGTATATTTTTAAATAAGAAATTATACTAAAACCATAAACAAACATAAATGGATAAACTTTTAATTAATTTTTTACATTATTTGAAACATTGTCGATCAAGTATATATATGAGAAATCTATGATTACTTTTAATTCAATTTTCAAACTTAACATTATAAGTCTACTTCATTTTTTAAATAATATATAAAAATAATAATTTATTCAAGAGTTTTGATAATTTTCATTGGATATATATATATATATATATATATATATATATATATATATTAAATTTTACATTTCTATCCACTTATTTATTAAACTAACTATTAATTCTATATAACTTCAATTACTCTTGGTTAATAATTCCAAACCTTTAAAAAAATAAAAATAAAAAAAACATATTATCATAATAAACTATTTTCAAATAAGTAAAGTACTAAAATTTCAATAGATAATTTATACGTAATAGTTCAAAGTACATATAATTGTAATTATTTGTTTTGATATTATTTTGAGACATATAAATAATTTATCTTTAAACAAATTATAAATGTCCAATTTATTTCAATGAATTTATTGCATTTTTTTTTTTAAATCAATCTTTCTTCCAACAAAAAGTGTCATTTAATTTTACCTTTTTATATAGCTTGCATTGTATAACTACACTATTTATTACCAGAACCTATCCTCTAAGTCTATAGATATTTCTAAAGCAATATTTATTTATATATATTTTCCTTCTATTTCTTTACTAAGGGTTAACCAGTTTCAAATTTTTTACTAAGACTAGTAGCTTTGTTTTATACTTCTTAAAATTTTTCTTTACATTTATAGGTGTTTATATTTTAGAATTTGGAGTGGATTAGGGTTTTTGTTTTTCCTAGATTGCACAAGAATGAGACAATCACATTGATTTTATGGCAGTCTTCCAAATTTCTCATAAAATCAATATGGAGAGTACACTTCTCATCCTTCTACAATCTAGGAAAAGCCTATTTACTAGTCCACTCTGAAATATAAACACCTATCAATGTAATAAAAAAATAATATAATAAAAATACTAGTTGATGCATGATGCATGGATAATTGACAGTTTGTGCAACTAAATATGAAGAATAAGTAACTTGTTAATGACATTAACTTATAACCTATCCATATTCACCAGCCACAAATTAAGTAGCTATGCTTGTGCTAGTGACCTGATAATGAATAATATGTGCATGATATTGAATATTGAATGAAAAGTAATATTTTTTATATTGACTTTTGGTTTCATATTTTTTATTTTAAATATAGAATGTAAAAATTATCTCTTCGTACGCATGATTGATAAAGATTTTTATACCTCCAACATCTGTCATTTATTATAGCTTTTAGTGATTTTTTTAATTTTCGGTTTTGACTTACGTAGATTTTGGTGAAACTATGTGTCAACTCTTCATGTGCAACTATTTCATCTTACAGCACTTGTTGATCAAGGAATCTGGGACTCCACTAAAAATATCGTACACTTCACTTAACTTTTGACTTTGCAAAAGATCGTTTCACTTAGATGGAAATACAAGTTTTAATTAATAAAATCACAACTATTTCATCTTAGCACTTGTTGATCAAGGAATCTGGGACTCCACTAAAAATATCGTACACTTCACTTAACTTTTGACTTTGCCAAAGATGGTTTCACTTAGATGGAAATACAAGTTTTAATTAATAAAATCACAGATAGCTGAAATTACAACTTCACAATTAAATTATGACCCAATTAATTACCAAAAATACCACCAAAACTGGAATGATATGATCACCATTTATCCCACACCCCAACCCTACTTTGAAATTCTGATTTCACAGTTGGTATGGGACTGCAGCAAGAATGTCGATGTAAATCAGATCGTCCACACTCCATTTCCCATTTCCCCGTCCGATAAAAGACAACCAAAACGTTTTGTTTTTTGGTGATTTTGGGATAAAAATGGGTTAAATTTCTTGTTGAAATTTGTTATTTTTGCAATTTTATAATTTTTGTAATTTAGATTGTCTGTTTTAATTTAATTGTCTAATTTTAAAACTACCGAAATAATCGAAATTGAGATCTAAACATTCCAAATAATAATTTTGATAAAAATTACTCTACCAAATTCCAACGAAAACGTTTTGATTAGCCCTTATACAGCCAGTCCCTCTATTTCCATATCGTTATTTTTGAGGCTCGTGCTTCGATGTCATAATATCGCTTCATCATCTTTTTGACTTGGCGATTCTCTTTGTCCATCTAAGTGAATGCCAACTCACTTTACGATGGTTTACATGTGTAAATGTGATGTAAATAGTTTACGATGAATTGAAAATAAAAATTAAAGATAAATTGTGCATTACTTTGAATCCATAGATAAGTTACATCAAATTGACTTTCTTTTCGATTTAAAAATGTTAAAAATATTGGATTGGATTCAAGTTAGCAATCAATATTTTAAAAAAGAAAAATTCACTTTTAAATATGAAACTACATCTACATGAAACCAAGTTGCTTTATTTATTTATTTTCTTCTTAAAAGGAGTGATTCGACCAACATTAGTGGCGAACCCGAAATGGGATGTACAATATTTGTGGATGGAAGTCAACTAGTGTGGCCAGCTTTGTGGATGGAAGTCGACAAATATTTGTGAAAAAGGTGGACTAGAACGGATGAACGTCCACAGATTTATGGACAAATATTTGTGAAATAGGATGGAGGGAAGAGAGATTTCTAAACAAATATTTATAAAATAGGACGGATAAACGTTGACAGATCTCTGTACAAATATGCGAAACATTTGTTGACTAACTTGTGAAAAAATATTGTGTTCTGGACAAATATGTGACAGATTTGTTTACTAATCTGAATAGGATGAATGGATGGAAATGACAGATTTCGGAAAAGTATAATTAGCAGTGAACACAAGAGGAGCAAGATGTGTTTCATTCGATCTCCATTTACAGTTGGCGGTGAGATGAGAAGAGTGTGGAGATATGATTTGTTTCTGAGTTTCAGAGGCCCAGATGTCAGAAGAGGCTTCGTTGATCATCTTTACAACGCCTTGACCAATGAAGGCATCCATGCGTTTCTGGACGCCCATCAAATGAAGAAAGGGGATGATATCAATGCAAGCATAGAGCACGCCATTGAATGCAGTCGATTAATTAAAAGATTAATAAGTTGTTTTTATATCATTATTCATATGTTTTCTTATTCGTATTTATAATTGATGTATTTCAAATTTTGATTGAATTGTCTGGGTAATACGGAAACTGTTAGAAATAGTAATTACTTCAGTTAGCTTTAGCTTTTACTTGAGTTACTATTTAGAAGTTCAGTTAATAAATGCAACAGCATGCTTTGCATGCATGCAAAAGCTAGGTTAAAGCTTTTAGGGTTTTCCATAAGTGTTTAAATACACATTACGTTCTTGATTGTATTACATCAGTTGATCTCCGTTTATGAATAAAGATCGAAGAGCCGTAGCTCATTCCGCATTATCTTTGTTTTATTTCTGCCTCCAACCTTCAGTTTGGTATCAGAGCATAGGAGAAGATCAAATTGGTAGCATCAATTTCCGGAGAAGCCAAAGCCGTAGCTTTGAAGAATTTGTAAGGTTTTGAAGAAATTTTTTTTTTTTTTTTGGAGAAATTATTTAAAGAAAATATTTTTTTGGAGTACCGCGCCCTCCCTATAGTCCACAGAGCGGCACTTTAGGAACTATCGCGCCCATACTATAGGCTAAAGAGCGGCACTTTGGGGAACTATCGCGCCCATACTATGTCAATCTCAGATTTCTCCTCTTACAGGAAAAAAGGACTATGATGTATGGGCCACGAGGATGGCGGTTTATCTCAGGTCAGAAGATGCATGGGAATATGTCGTGTATGGCTATTCCGAACCTGCAGATGATGCAGCTTTTCAGGCCCTTTCAAACGCAGAGAAGGATGTCCTGCGAGCGCATAGGAAGAAGGATGCAAAGGCACTGCATCTCATAATGAACGCTTTGGATAACACCGTATTTCCAAAGATATCAGCATCTTTACATGCCAAAGCAGCATGGGATACCTTGGCGACCAGTTATCAAGGTGCTGGTAAGGTTCAAACAGCAACACTCCAAAACCTAAGAAGAGACTTTGAAGATCTGAAGATGAAAGAATCAGACTCTGTAGACTCTTTCATGACCAAAGTCATGGGGATTGTTAATCAGCTGAATATCTATGGTGAAAAGATTGGAGATCAAAGGGTGGTTGAAAGGGTTCTGAGATCCCTACCCCACAAATTTGAGTCGAAAGTTTCAGCGATTGAAGAAGCAAAAGATCTGAGTACTCTCTCTATAGACGAGTTGACCGGATCTTTACTTTCATTTGAATCCAGACTCAACAGGAATGAAGAATCCTCTCATGAGAATGCTTTCAAAGCACATGTCTCATTCTCAAGAAGCAGGGGAAGAGGCAGAGGCAGAGGAGAATCAAGAGGACGAGGCAGAAGTGGCCGAAGTAATGGCAATGGAGATCAAGATCACCATCATAACCATGAAGGCGGAAACTGCGACAAAAAAAGGTCAGATAAATCTAATATTCAGTGTTATTATTGCAATAAATTTGGGCATTATGCTCATCAATGCAAAAAGAAAAAGGCTGATCAAGCAAATCATAATGCTAATGTGACTAATACCTCTGAGGATAAAGATGATATGTTATTTCTTACATGTCATGCTGCACACGAAAGCCCAAAGGGACTTTGGCTTTTAGATAGTGGCTGCAGTAACCATATGACAGGTGACAGAGGTCTAATTGCAGACCTAGATGAATCAGTGAGGACAGAGGTCAAAGTTGGCACGGATGAGGTGGTTCCAGTTCTTGGAAAAGGAGTGGTCAACATTATGACCAAACAAGGCCAACAAAAGACAATCTCAGATGTCTATTATGCTCCAGGATTGAAGCATAATCTGCTTAGCATTGGGCAACTCACTGAAAAGAAGTACAAACTTGTCTTTGATGGATCAGGCTGTGAAATTTATGACCCAAATCGACATTTGATCATCAAAATACAAGTGACTAGGAACAGGATGTATCCACTAGTCATGAATTGCAGCAGCAAGGTAACCTCTTTTGCTCAAAAAGCCACTTGCATAGATGATTATTGGCTATGGCATTTTAGATATGGACATCTTCACTTTGGTGGTCTCAAGTTTTTGCAGCAGAAAGAGATGGTAAAGGGATTGCCCCCTATGAAGGAGCCAGAAAGCAGTTGTGAGTGTTGCATCATTGCAAAGCAGCACAGGGATAGCTTTCCTAAAGGTATGTCTCGAAGGGCACATGCACCTTTAGAACTTATTCATACTGATCTAGTTGGACCAATGCAAACTCAATCGATTGGTGGAAGCTATTATTTCCTTACATTTATTGATGATTTCAGTAGAAAAACATGGGTGTATTTCCTTCGTCAGAAGTCTGAAACTTTTGGCAAGTTCAAGGAATTTAGGGCTTTGGTTGAAAAACAGAGTGGTTATCAACTCAAAGTATTGAGATCTGATGGAGGGGGAGAGTATGAATTAAAGGAATTTCATGATTACTGCAAGCATCATGGAATCAAGAGGCAATTCACTACAAGATATACTCCTCAGCAGAATGGTATTGCAGAACGCAAGAATAGGACCATCATGAATATGGCAAGGAGCATGCTGAAAGGAAGAAATGTGTCCCATGAATTTTGGGGAGACGCAGTGGCTTGTGCTGTTCATGTGATGAACAGATCTCCCACCAAAATTGTGAAGAACAGAGTACCAGAGAAAGCATGGTCAGGTATGACTTGTAATGTTTCTCATTTCAGAGTATTTGGTTGTGTTGCTTATGCTCATGTTCCTAAACAGCTAAGAAAAAAGCTAGACGACAGGAATGAGAAATGTATATTTCTTGGATATGGTGAACAAACTAAAGCCTACAAGCTGTATAACCCTATTACCAAAAAGGTTATTCTTAGCAGAGATGTTTTGTTCAAGGAGGAAGAGTCATGGAATGGAACCATAGACAAGGGTATGGGAGCTGCAATACCCCAACCAGAAGATGGAGAAGATGAGGAGCTGATTGGACAACAAGATCCAATAGCATCTTCACCAATAGCAAATACTCCAGAAAGAACACCTAGAAACTCAGTTCGAGGTGAAGCATCAAGTCCGCAGTCAGGTAATGAATCTGATTATAGTAATAAAAAGACTAGAAGATTGACAGATATTTATGATGAATTGGATGCAAATACCAATTATGTTTTTATTGCTAGTGAACCTGTGTTTTATGAAGAGGCTGTAAAACAAGAGCATTGGGTAAATGCTATGGACGAAGAGATAGATTCCATTGAGAGAAATGATACATGGGATCTAGTTGACCTGCCAAAGAATAAGAAACCCATTGGTGTGAAGTGGGTTTATAAAACCAAACTCAATGAAAAAGGTGAGATTGATAGGTACAAGGCAAGGTTAGTCGCAAAGGGTTTCTCGCAACAACCAGGAATTGATTTTGGAGAAACTTTTGCACCAGTGGCAAGATTGGACACAGTAAGAGCAGTCCTAGCAATTGCAGCACAAAAAAAATGGAAAGTGTATCAGATGGATGTCAAGTCGGCATTCTTGAATGGAATTCTTGAAGAAGAAATTTATGTGGAGCAGCCACATGGGTATGAAATAAAAGAACATGAAGACAAAGTTTACAAGTTGAAGAAAGCTCTATATGGGCTTAAGCAAGCTCCAAGAGCTTGGTATAGCAGAATTGATTCTTATCTCATCAAAAATGGTTTTAGCAGAAGCAGCAGTGAACCAACACTTTACACAAAGGTAAATCAAGAAGGACAGATTTTAATAGTTTGTTTGTATGTTGATGATATGATTTTTACAGGCGACCTCTCAGTAGATGAGTTCAAGGCAGCTATGAAGAAAGAGTTTGAGATGACAGACCTTGGATTGATGAGGTTCTTTCTTGGCCTAGAAGTAGAACAGTCAGAAAAGGGTATATTTATCTCTCAAAATAAATATGCTAATGAAGTTCTTAAGCGATTCAGAATGCTTAATTGCAAAACAACACCTACACCAGTGGCAACAGGTACTAAGTTGAGCAAAGAAGATTGCAGTCCCAATGTAGATCCAACATTGTATAAAAGACTTGTAGGAAGTCTCATGTACCTCACAGCTACGAGACCTGACATTATGTTTGCTGTCAGCTTGATTTCAAGGTTCATGGAGTCTCCCAAAGACTCGCATTGGCAAGTTGGCAAAAGGATCTTACGATATGTTGCAGGGACTTCAAGCTATGGAATTTTATACTCAAGCACAGAGTATGATGTTTTGACAGGTTTCACTGACAGTGATTTTGCAGGAAGTTTGGATGACAGGAAGAGCACTTCCGGTCATGTTTTTCATCTTGGATCAGGGGTGATTTCATGGGCATCCAAGAAGCAGCCCATTGTAACACTTTCATCGGCAGAAGCAGAGTATGTAGCAGCGACATCAGCAGCATGTCAAGCAGTCTGGTTACGCAGAGTTTTAGAAGGTCTTCAACAGAAACAAGAAGGACCAACCACAGTTTATTGTGACAACAACTCAGCAATTGCTCTATCCAAGAACCATGTTTTTCACCAGAAAAGCAAACACATTGATACTAGATATCACTTCATAAGAGAGCTTGTGAACAATGGTGAAGTTCATGTTGAGCATTGTAAATCAATTGACCAATTGGCTGACATATTCACAAAGCCATTGGCAAAAGATATTTTTGAATTCCATAGAAATAATTTAGGCATTGTAAAAGCTGCAGTAGTCAGCAGTAGTAATTAAGAGGGAGTGTTAGAAATAGTAATTACTTCAGTTAGCTTTAGCTTTTACTTGAGTTACTATTTAGAAGTTCAGTTAATAAATGCAACAGCATGCTTTGCATGCATGCAAAAGCTAGGTTAAAGCTTTTAGGGTTTTCCATAAGTGTTTAAATACACATTACGTTCTTGATTGTATTACATCAGTTGATCTCCGTTTATGAATAAAGATCGAAGAGCCGTAGCTCATTCCGCATTATCTTTGTTTTATTTCTGCCTCCAACCTTCAGAAACAGGATAAGTAGAGTAGAACTATGAAAAAATGAAATTATTAATTCCGATAACGTTTTAAAGCACAAGTGTCATTTTCCATCTAATATAACTTTATGAATAATTATAACTTTTTTAAGTGCTAGACGTGTCCTATTCCATCAAATATAAATTTATGAACAAATATTACTTTGAGGTATAACTTATATGTATTCATCATATTCTTAACCATCAATTCTAAAATGAACATGATCATATGAATTGAAAATAATAAAAAAATAGATATATGGTTAAAATTTTAAAAGTGGGAATATAAATTTTAATATGTTACTAGATGTGTTGTTAAGTGTTTGACATTCCCAAATCTGAATATGTTAAAATTCACCGGTGTCACAAACAAAAAAATACAAACCAAAAATCTTCTCTCTTATTCTTCTTTTTATTATGAGAAAACATAAATATTTAAATCATCATTAAAGAAGAATTCAATTTATAATCAGGGTGAGTCTTAGATATTCACACCAATTACTTCCCAGATAAATCCTAGTATACTATACAATCTTTTTATAATGTCATTGCTTAATCAATAATATCTCTATAGTTTTCGTCCATTTTCTAAACATACATAATATTATATATAATTAAGAATTGCGTTCCCTTCAATTATAATCCAAAATATAAATATAGATACCCGAATCTTTTTCCAAGGTAAGATCTTGTATAAAATCGGTCATCACGGCAATTATACATTCAATTTGAAATGAATCCTTAGTAAATTACAATTTTGCATATAAGTTCTAAGCAAAAGATTTAACAAGATCACATGTATAAATCATAACAAAGATATCCTTAACCTCATGTCCCCCCCAAAAAATTTCGAAACATTCCACTATGTATTCAAATGTTAAAGCTTTCACACTAATATTTCTTCGAAGTTTCATGGAAAACAAAAATATTATATATGTATATATAACTTGAGATAACAATTCTAGAAGCATACTCCACCCAGATTTCCCACATAGTTGCGTCATGAGCTAGCTAATTAACTACTTGAACAAAATATTTCTTAACCGATTCAATCACTAAAACTGTAGATCAAGTGGATGAGTAGAGTGCTGACTGGAGGTTTATGATAAAAAGATAGTAGCGCGCAGTCAAGAGGTTGATTGACCAAACTTGTCTCAGAGTAAACCCGCTCCATTGTACAGGGCCAAAAAGAAAAAGAAAATGGTTTGTCTTGAAACCGAAGTCTTAAAAAAAAAGACACGGAGCCTAAGATACCTGTAATGATTTTACTACACATGTATATCATGCATCGAACCATAGTATTATCGTTTAATAATTGACAGGCAATAATCCAGCTATATAAAAAAAAGAGGAATGCTTTACAAACAGAGACTCTTATTTACGATTCTTTACAAAAGGAAAGATTCTAGAGATTGCAAGAAAATAATATTAATTTACAATTCTTCCAGTCCAGGGAATTTTACAGGAGAGACAACCCACGCTTATGCCCTGGTAACTTATTTCTTGAATTTAAAATGAGAATGGAAATTTTAAAAGAAAAAATATTGTAATACCATAGAGTCCCTATCAACTAATAAGGTTTTACCATTGCAGAAAAAAATATGAACATACTTCAGAATACTTCTTATAATAACCAGAAACCGTTCCGAAGAGAAATATTAACATCTATAATTTCCAGAGTATAACAACATACTTACTTGAACATGTAAGCTTTCTTAACTCATATTGACAAATTAAGGAAATAACTGATTTCTCGTTGAGAGCTTTGGGAATGGTCCATAACTCCCTCAACAGTTCTCTATCTTGATCTGTGGAACAATTGACACATAGCCAATAGAAGATTGATGGAAGCTGGGCTATAAAGACTTCTGTTTGGTCCCCAAACTTGCTAACTCAATCTCCTTCAGTTTTTACACCATCAATCCAGAGTGAGCAGAGTTTGGAAGTGCCATACTGAACGATTGCCTTAAACAAAGTATCAAATCAAAGTGTGAGCAGCATCAATGGCTGGAGGTATGATCCGACATACATTATTAATTCTTTTTGATTCTTTAAAAGTTTATTCCACATGTAAAGAATCCTAATTTTTCTAACAATTAGTGTCAAAGCACAATTTTATCTCTACCTTGATGTTTGGACTGTTGTGCGTCCATTGGGATATTGCTCATAAGTTTCTTTTCTTTGCTTTTATGGAGTGTTTCTCAAATGAAGTGGCAATTTTAGAAATAGACTGATAACTTTTAACAATATATTGCCCGCTCAATATAGTAATATGACACATTATTGAGTTACGAGATCCGTTCAAATCCCTGTTGGGTTTTTCCTTTCGCTTGTATACTGTCACGATTTATTCTCAGCACGGATTTTATTATTTAGTTTTCAATGCGTTTCTTGTATTATCATGGAATTATGAGTTACTTTCCAAAAAGTTTGGATGGCGATATTTTCTTCATAGATAATGTGCATATCTTTCAGAAAACATATTTAAACGTCAATGTGGGTGAAAATATTCTGCAGCTTCTAGTTATCCGATAGAGATTACATGCTCCTTCATGATCATGCATTAATAGGGTTTGTTGCATGCTCTTTTGGGATAACATTTAGGGTTTCTCTGCTACATTTGTTCCTCTTAAAGGCTACCTCTCTTACTCTTTACTTCATGCGTGACCCTTGGACTGTTTTGGACTGCTTGAGAAGTCTGTATGCCTGTTGTGAATTGTTCTTGGGCTGCTGCTCACCTTGAGGCCATCGCTACCTGGTGAAGTTTTTTTTTTAGGATGCTGTGACCTGTTGAGAGGGCTTTGAGGCTGTCGTCCTATTGGTTGCCTTATTTTTGTGAGTGCCATTGGTTGCCTTATTTTTGTGAGTGCCGAGACCTGTTATGTCTAGCTGTGGGTTTGTTGAGCTTGTGTAAGGATTATTGTAGAGGTCGCATCCCCTTGCTGACTGTTTTGTGATTAGAATATTGGGTGTATATGTCTTTAGAATGGGATGGCAACATGCTCATTTATGGAATGAGAAACCAGGTCTTCTTGTGTGTGGGCAATGGCAAGCAGAATGGTTTGTTACACTGGCATTTAACTTTTAAGCCCCTCCTCCTGTAGTCTCGACATAGCAATCCGTACTGGGAGATTGTTGGGACATTCCTTTCTTTTTACACTCTTGTGCTCATGACAGTGGGTTTACTTAAAGAGAGACCAAAGCTCAACACATGTAGCCACAAGCCGTCGACAATCTGACAACTGGTAGGCGATAAGAATATATTAACCTTACTGTTGATTGATGGGTTAGTGAGTTAGAGGAGCATCCATTCTTTTGATAGCGATTATTTCTTATACAGTAAGAAGAAATAATTATAATTATAATTGATACAGTAATTATAATTGATACATATTTTTTGAGATCGATACAGTAGTTATAACGGTTATTTCGATACATTAGTTTTAATTATTCTGGGAGATCGAAAGTTTGCACCTTGGCTAGTTAAACGATCTCTATACAATTACATTTGAAGTGAATAGTTCCACTCGGTAAAAGTAGATTATCAAGTGCGTACAAGTTTGAATCTTTATTTCATTTCTATCTGAGTTTTATGTACATGTATAAAAGAATTGAATTCAAGAAACTGTTCTTTGGATCTCGAGATCTTTACAGTTGGCTATTTTTCTAACAGTTCATGATGTTAGATAAAGTTTTATAATAGGGTGCTATTAGGATTTTTTCCTAATCAACTTGAATATATATTTCATTTGCATGATTAGTATCAAGTTAATTTTAGTAATGTCTAGTGATCCATATAATTTTTAATTGATTAGAGAATAGCCACACCATCTCTAATTAAATAATATTATATATCATGTTTGATTAAGATCAGTAAAGAATATTTAGACATTAATTGTAATTAATTATACTAAATATAATAATTTTTTTTTCCCATAGAAATTTTTATTATATTTATATAATTAATTAGGATAAAATATTTCATAACTTACCCACAGGAATTATGAATTAATAGTTTTATCATGAAGTTCAACTCTATCATAAAGAATTATTGAATCTGCTTGAATTAAAAATTTAGCCCACACGCAATTTTTATGTCATTAGATTCAATTTTAAGCATGAATTTACATTGGTAAAGCATGAAATTTTAATTTTAGGCCTCAATTTTAACGTAAGCATGTGATCTTTAATCTTATGCAGTTGTACAACCTGCAAATTTCTCTGAAATTCGTTGTGATATCCCTGAACTTAATGCAATCTCGTTTGTTTGTTATGAATCTAATATGGTCAGTGTCAATATTAACACTTGGTGGATTGATTCTGGATCAACAATTCACATTTCGAATTCCTTGCAGCGTTTGCAAAGCCTTAGGAAACCAGTGGGAAGTGAGCAAAGCATCTTATCAGGAAACAAGATGGGCTCACATGTGGAAGCTATAGGAACATGCTATTTAACTTTAAGTAGTGGTTTTGTTTTAGAATTAGAAAAGACCTTTTATGTTCCAAGTTTTTCAAGAAACTTGATTTCAGTTTCAAGGCTTGTACCTTTTGGATATTCCTTCAACTTTTCAGAAATATCTTTGAGTTTATTTTATAAATCTAATTATGTTGGGAATGGTATTTTGTCTGATGGTCTTTACTGCATTAATTTACAAAACAATGTCACTTATGATTCAATGCATGTTCACACTGGCGCTAAAAGATGTGTTATTAATGATAATTCCTCTAAATTATGGCACCGGAGACTAGGTCATATCTCCATAGAAAGAATTAAAAGATTGGTAAATGAAGGTGTACTTAATACTCTGGATTTTACTGATTTTGAGACTTGTGTGGATTGCATAAAAGGAAAGTAGACCAACAAGTCGAAGAAAGGTGCCAATAGGAGTTCATACATATTAGAGATCATACATATTGATATATGTAGTCCAGACATGGACTCACATGGTCAGAGATACTTGATCTCTTTTATAGATGATTACTCACGATATATGTATCTCTACATGCTTCATAATAAGAATGAAGCATTAAATGTCTTTAAGATCTTTAATGCTGAAGTAGAGAAACAATGCGGCAAGCAAATTAAGATCGTGAGATTTGATAGAGGTGGAGAATATTATGGTAGATACACAGAAGATGGACAAGCACCTGGGCCATTCGAAAAATTTCTTCAAGAGCATGGGATTGTTGCCCAATACACCATGCCTAATTCACCCAACTAGAATGGTGTAGCAGAAAGAAGAAACCGAACTTTATTGGACATGGTGCGGAGTATGCTTAGCAGCTCCAATCTTCCTAAATCCTTGTGGACTAAAGCACTTAAGACGGCAGTGTATATATTAAACCGAGTTCCAACCAAGGTCGTTCCTAAAACGCCATTTGAATTATTGAAAGGTTGGAAATCGAGTTTGCGACATATGCGCGTTTGGGGATGCCCGTCTGAAGTGAGAATATATAATCCACAAGAAAAGAAGCTGGACCCAAGGACCATTAGTGGGTATTTCATTGGATATACTGAAAGGTCTAAAGGTTATAGATTTTACTGTCCATCTCATGGCACTAGGATTGTGGAATCAAGAAATGCAAAATTTCTTGAAAATGACTTGATCAGTGGGAGCGATCTAACCAGGAACATAGTTTCCGAGAAGGATCATTCAGAATCTCAACCTTCCACCTCAAGTGATAGATTGGTTATTGTTCACAGCACCCCTCAAGTACAAACAGGTGTTGAACAACCGATTGTTGAAGATTTATTCCTCAGCTTGTTTTAGTTGGAATAATAATGTAGAATTTCTTAAATTAGTAGTTTGTTAGAATACATGGAGGATGAATCCGTTGAGATCCTCTTTTTCAGGAATCTGTTAATCAGCTCTCAGAGCTATATAATGTAACCCTTATTTTATAATAAAACATGCAGTGTTGTGTTGTTCTGTTCTGTATGCGTTTTGTAATCTATTTTGGTATCAGAGCGCAGGAGTCCAGCCACCACTGATCTGAACAGAGACGCAATGTGAGCAGAGGCCGAGCCACCATTTGTGATGAGTTATGGCGAGAGGCTGTTATAGAAGGAGGCGTGAGGCAGAGTGGAAAACCTAGAGTTGTGGGCTGTACGCCGAGAGGAGGGAGACGCTATCTGCAAGAGAGGAGCCGTCACTGAAAAGGGGAGCCATCAGACATCTGAAGGAGAGACGCTATATCTGCAGAAGAACCTATGTCATTATAGAGAGGAAACCCCGTTCATTTTTCTCAAAAGAGAAGCATTGTCAAGGCAAGTTCTTTTGTGAGGTAATATGGATTCTCTGTCTATGGAGAAGTTTAATGGTAACAATTTTCATACGTGGAAAGTTAAAGTTCAAATGCATCTAATGAATAGAGGTTTGTGGAGCAGAGTAAAAGGAACTGAACTAGCTCCTACTGATCCCAGACTTCTTGTTGAATGGGAAAAGAGAGAAGAAAAGGCTAAATCTATTATTGGTTTGGCTCTATCAGATACGCAATTGCATTTGATTGATTTAGCAAAAACATCTAATGAAATTTGGGAGGAATTAAGTAAATTATTTGGGGGAAAGGCAATGAATGCAAAGTTCTCTTTGAAGCTGCAACTTTTTAGTCTCAAAATGCATAATGAGACACATCTCTCTACTCATATAAATGAGTTAATGTCTCTCTTTAGGCATTTAACTGAAATTGGTGCCAAGGTAGAGCGAGATGATGCTAAAGCAATTCTATTGAATAGCCTATCTTCTAAGTATAGCAATGCTGTATTCACATTAAGTCAGTTATCCACACAAACATTGGAAGAAATGGTAGAATCATTGTTAGCTGAGGAAAAAAGGGCATATCCTAAAGACTTGCATGTAGGTGGCCAGCATGAAATTGCATTGTACTCAAAAGGTAAGATGAGAAAAACCAAGGGTTCAACAAAATGTTTCTACTGTCACAAGAATGGACATATAGCCTGGAACTGTAGAGCTCGTGATAGGGATCTTCTGAATGGCAAAGAAACAACAAACATTGCCAATTTGGATGAATTATCATAATCAGAAAGTGATGAAGAACCAAATGTGTCATCTCTCAAACTGTTCTAAAATGAGAGTTGGTATGTTTTTTATGTATGTGTGGTGTGCTTAAAAGTTGTTTATCTGTCTATGTGTTTAAAGTTTTCTGTAAGTGTTTATGTAAAATAAGAACCCTTGTATCTTGATATAAGCTGGCAGCCCCGGTTTCAAGAACAATTGTTCTTATGATGGAAGTCACCCTGTATAAGTTACTTTTGAAGACATTCTATACCTAGACTGCCGTTCTACAAACTGACAGATGCCGAAAGCAAAATATTTGACAGATGGAGGTATGTCCATAGGATGGTTCATTACTTGACTTCTCTATTGCGGAAGCCCTGACAGGATGAGTTTGTCAATATTGTCTATTGTGCAAGTGCAAGAATGATGGTCTAAAGTGTTTATGCTTTAAATGAGTTGAATCGTAAGCTCGAAGAAGAGGAAGAGAAAGAGCACAGTCTGGAGGCATCAGAGTGGGTGTAGGAGCTGATGAAGGCCAGACAGGCAAAGTTAAAGTGTTGTAAAAATCAATTTCTCCATTAAGGGGAAGAGTTGGAATAATAATGTAGAATTTCTTAAATTAGTAGTTTGCTAGAATACATGGAGGACGAATCCGTTGAGATCCTCTTTTTCAGGAATCTGTTAATCAGCTCTCAAAGCTATATAATGTAACCCTTATTTTATAATAAAACATGCAGTGTTGTGTTGTTATGTTCTGTATGCATTTTGTAATCTATTTGTTTTAACTTATTTCTCTGATAAATTGCATTTTTTCAGATTTTCGAGAATGCAAAGATCCTTTAACTACCTCTTCAGATTTTTTATAATGCAAACATCTTTTGTCTAGCTAACATGTGTAGGTAACAGCAGCATGAGCCCACTTTGGGCAGCACTGATGGCTCATGCTCAAGAAGTTCCAGCAGCGGCCCTGCTCACATTCAAATCCAAATCTAAATTAATGGAATGGGCGGGCATTAATCAATCATGTTCAATTTCAAATTCAAATAAATGGAACGGCGTTAAAAGTTCTAGAAATGAGATTCCCTCTAAAATTCAAATTCAAATCCTTTTGCGATGACGTTTTCCTCCTCTGTGATGCCGTCGTTTTGTGATGATGTTTTCCTCCTTTGTGCTACTGTCGACCAGCAGTAAATAATGTCAGGTGGATTGGATTGGATGGCATAGGATTGGACATCGATTGGTTCCGTCGCAAGAGCCGGTGGATGCCATGAACATATCTACACCTCATGTGATGATGGGTATGACACCAGACAGGTGAGCCTTAAATGAAAGTCTGTCTATTGGATAAGGCTCGTCGTAGAACCAAGGGAATTTCCTCATTCGACTCGCCGTGGAATGAACAAGGGAGGGGTACTTATTTACTTCTGAAGAAAATATAATGAAGCAAATCATTATCCTGAAGCCTCAATCTATGGGTAAAATATGGCTGACTATTATGATAATATCAATGTATCATAGGTAAAAATTATTCTAACATTAGGATGAATGAAAAATTAGAGTAGCTACCTTACCATCCCGAGTGTCTAACATGCTTCCATGTTTCCAACATCTGCAATAAACTATTTGGTTCATCCGAGTGAAAGGCTTTCAAAGCCAAAGTCATGCTTCCAGCTCCCACCAAAACCAATGGATGCAGGGCAATATAGCAAAACCTCCAACACCTATACAAACACCTATACAATTAGAAGATAACTAAATAAATAAAACCATACATAAATCTCATTCACAAGATCCTTAACCTTAAATATTCAAATCAGAATGAAATAAATTTTATCACTTTCAAATCAAACAAATGATGGATCACTCACACAAGCAAAGCAGTGGCTAAATCTGCAGCACAAAACATAGTGGAGCTCCCAGCCTCACCTTGTAAGCTATCACCATCTCAGTAAGCATTAGTTTAGAAGAGAGATTGGCCTTCCTTCTCGTAGGTGTATAGATCCTTTTCATTCAGGGATGAAAAGCTTCCTACAAAATCTCAAAGCATAAAACCAATTTTCTTTTTAGAAAAATAACAACTTCAAAAACTAAAAGATAAAAGCAAACTTTCAAAACAAAAAAAAACAATCTAAAATAAATATTTAAAATTAAATGTTGATTTTATTTTAAAAATTGTGTTAAATACAATAAATATTTTAAAAGCTATTTTAAATAGATATTTAAACTTACTAAATGCATTGAAATAAGAAAAGATAAGAGTACTATAACTTTTAGTCCATTTTTTAATTAACAAAAAAGTTAGTACTTTAATTTAGAACAAGTTAGTGAATGCTTTGAAATAATGCAACAACATAGAGATCACAGTGTAAGATGAGAGAGGATTATAGGTTCTAGTTATTGAGAAACATAAATTAAAACATAAAAGTAAATTGACAAAAGCATAACATAATTCAGTACATTTCATACCCATGCACTTGATGCACTTGATCCTACGGGAAGGGCCTATAATATACTTGAAAAATGCATGTGCTTGAGACTGAGTAATACCAAAAAGATATCCCATTTAATTAACACTCATTAATAATATGTATAAGAAACCCTAATCTATAGTTTTCAATAGTAGTTTTATAGGGAGTAATCTATTACATCAACGATTCGGCCTCAGAAGACGGTCGTGTTGTCGATTTCCTGCCAAATCGCCTTTCCGACCGACCAACCAACCTGGCGATTTTTCCCGGCTCTCGATCACTGGAAACGACCTCCCGTGCATGCAGTGGACCCGGTGCAGTGCTCCTTCTACGCAGGCTTCCTGTGGCACCCACATTCAAAGCGAAGTCTAGCCCATGGTTGCCTATTGCAGAGAGTAAACTCTGTTTTTTCCCTTGCACAATCAAACCGGATCGCATGAGCCCATCTAACCGTACCAGAAGAAAAATTTGTTGCATACCAGCAGACGAGCGGGCAAGGTGATTAACTCAATAATTGATCTCTGCATTTGATACCAGCCAAGGGCGGGCAGGGTGCTCAACTCCAACGGCAAGCTGCTCTTCTGCAATCCACCAGCACGATCTCGATCTCCATCTGTAAGTATGATCTACATCTGTAAGAATGATTAGCGTATTGGGTTATTTTTCTTTGTATTAGTTGATCTCCATCTTGGCCACCTTTCACATCTTTCATGGCCACCCTTCTATTTGCAAATGGCCTTCCACTTATTGAAAGAGGAACGATGTCTCCCTTTTTCACGTGGAATCACAACGACTCGCTTTTATTTTTCACGGGCTTTCTCCCCTTTCCAAGAAATTTAAGAGATTTTTCGTCCTCAAGACACATCAAGCTTTTCCTCGAGAACCTCGGATCCAATTTGAAGCATGAGGCGGTAAAAATCGAGCAACTCGGATAACTATTGCATAGCCATTGCTCCTGTTAATTTTCTTCCATCTTCCTTCCTCTCCTTCTCCTTGTTATTCATCTGAAGAAGCTTTTGCAAATACGAAGCTGAATTTTTGACAGTCGCTCCCATCTTCTTCAGCCTCTTCTCCTCTTCCATAATTAGTGCTCTGCTTAGCTGAGAAATGTCGAATGTAACACCACCACATCCAATACCGATGGACCCTGTTTCCAAGCTTTTAGAGCTTGCTTTGCAATTTTGCATGGGGCTCCAATGATTTTGCTGGGCCCAAGAAGTGCTCCAGCTACTTCTACTAGCATTTGTGATCGCCCAAGGTGTACTCCATCGGCATTGTAGGCAAGTGCCACATCTAAACAGTCATTTATCAACAAAGGTACTCCATATGACTGCGAAATTTTCAAACATTCCTTGGCTGCAATGAGGATTCCTTGGTTTCAACCTCTTTCTCTCTGCAAAGCAAAACCATAAAAATATCATTTTGTGAGTTCAACCTACCTTTAGCAGCTTAATCAAGGAAAGAATGACAGATTCAAAATTTTTAATGATTTACAAACCTCAGCTGTATGGTTGTTTCTCCCCTTTCAATAGCATCCCTGACATCCTCTGAGATAGAACGGCCCCATTTCTTATTCATTCTAGAATCTGTTACACCATACAAAAGAAGATCATTTGGCTTGAATCTTCTTTTAGTTGGGTTGGTTTCTGTATCACTCAACTTGAAGAAGTGATTGAAAGGTCCTTGCTATCCATTTCCAATAAAAAAATTCCGACCTCATTCAAGAGCTTCTCCAACAAAATGTTTTGATGCCCGTAGAACTTTGATCAATAATCATAGATGGGCTGGACCAAACATACATCAAAAATATGTTTTATACTTGAAAAGCAAAGAGAATGTTAAATCATAGATTCCCAAGGTTTGAAATGTACGTACATACATCACGGTTCTCCTTCTACAAATTTCCTAGGATGGAAAATGTCAATTTTGAGACCTACTTTAACATCAATTTGCAATAGACCTTCTTTAGTATATTTGTTGTTGGTTTTCTGCTTTTGGAATTAAAATCGGGCCAATTGTCATCTCTTCACTTGGATTTACAACATAGGCTCATCCGTGTGCATTGTTTCGTTTTGAGCTTCTGCCTCCTCCTGTACATTCTCTAAGATTCTGAAAGAATTATCTTGCCTCGCCTCTATATCCTTGACTTTATTTTTAGACTCTTTTATTAGGCTTATTTGATTATTCTATTGCTCAGTGTTTTCCAACCATCTTCCAGGGCTTTATCTTCTAAGTTTGGACAGGATATAGCTAAATATCATGCTGAAAATCCAACTTAAACTTATCAACACAGTCCTCTTTCTCTAAATCTAATTCAACACAGTTTCTCTAATTTGTATTGAACAAATTTATTTTCCTTAGTTGTCTGTCATATTGAGAATACATATCCATGCCAAAATTCTGAAAGTAACCCTGAAACCCTACCTAGGTTGGGAATATTTAATGTATATCCATGACGGTATCAAACCAAACTTCCCAGGACTTCACAAAGAGTCCAGTCCTTCCCATGAAATACAAGCCTCTTTCAAAGAATGAACATTCGTCTTAACTTTCTCAAGAAATAACAACTAAGTAACTCTTAGCTTAAGCTAAGATGGTTACCTTACGAAGTAACAAAGTAACTCTTAGCTTAAGCTAAGATGGTTACCTTAAAAGATTATTTGTTATGGCCTTGAATATTTTCTTATAAGAATTATTTGGTACCCTACAGGAGTAACATGTTCATTAGCTCAGTTGTCATCTGTTTACATATTATCTCCTTTCTAATTAATATTTATACGCCCATGTGGGCTCGTTCTCTTTGCATATGTATTTACATACAGTTAATCATTTCTTTATGGCTTTGTCCGATAGTATTTAATGTCTTAGTTTAGTGCAACGATTTACATGTTTTATATTTAGAGTTTGTAATATTTTTTTATCAAACCCATGCTTCGTTCTATGAGGTCGTGGCTCTTTCATAGATCGATCCTCAAGCTCGTTAATATATATATATGTGTGTGTATGTTTATACAAAATATTTTATGAGTTGTAATATGAAATCGTGGCCATTATTTGGGTTATTGAAACCCTCTGTATAACTCAAATTATTAATGCATAAGTATTTTTCTATTCATTCTATGAGTTTCGATGGATTTCCTGTAGAGTATCGTGCATAATAATAATCTGTATTGTTCCTTTATTTAATATGTATACACGATATTAATTTTTAAGAGGCTTCGACCTCCTCTCAAAGGATGTTTATATTATGATTTGGCTTTAATTTATTCGACAATGTTAGTTTGGTAGAATTGTTTACAATGTAATATAGTATTGTCTTATGGTTAATCAACTCCCATCAAGTAAGAACAAGAAACTCAAATAAATTATCTGAACTATCTCCTTTTTCCAACTTTCTATGGAACAGTCGTGTTCCTGTGAAATTCTAAATCACAGTAGATCAAAGAGTTGAGTATACCTCACAGAGAAAGAATGAGTAGAAAAGGTGAAATAGAGTGAAAATTGCAGTAAAAATGAGCAGACAATTAATCATTCATGAGAACTCAGATATGAAGAGAATAATGTCACATGATCCAATAATCGGTATAGTCAACAATGATGTTACAATGGAGAGAATTTGAATCACACAGGAGAATTCGAGTCTTCGTTGATCTAGCATAGGAATTTTCACCACCGGAGTGCTATAGAAGAACTAAACTCAACTAAACTGATCCTAAACGCAGTTAACTGAAGTCACAATCAATTAACTGACCAAGGAGGGCGCATCAATGAGTTTTTCATGCAAATGAATCATAAAAGGACTCATGAGACCACAATCAGTGGCATTTGGAGCTCAAACCCTCCACAAGATTCAGCTAACTCAGGTGAGCTTAACTGAAACACTCAGTAGGCTCCTAAAAAATAGGGAACTGAGTTAAGTGGTCCTAAATGATGCGTCCTGAGAGAAGAAGGTGGTATATGGATCCTGGATGGAATCTGTACACCACTAGGGGGAAATGACATCATCAGCTACTAGGAAAATGAAATAATTCTAGTTAGGAAAAGGATGGAGTATTAAAATATCCTAACCGTTCCGCCCTACCATAGATTTCCGTAGTAGTTCATAACCTCTCAACTTGTGTAGAGAATCACCCTCGAGCTAGACCAAGCTTACTAAGAAACTACAAACTAGGGAAGTTTGGTGTGAAATCTTCTTTAAGTATATTTTCCAATAGGATCTCTTTAATCATTTTGTTGGTTCATGCCAATATTTCCTTCTTTTTCAAGGAGTGCAAAGTCCAAAACTCTTAGGCTTGGACCAAAATCTCAAAGCGCTCAATAGGAAACTAGGCTGGACGTGTACTGTGGAAATGGGTAGACTTGCCTCTCCAATCTCCCTTATCTACTGTTCATTTTCCATCTTCTTAATCCATTTTCTAGGAATGGCTTTCCTCTCTCTTTTCGGCTTCAATAAAATGTTGGCAGCTAAGAAAAATACTCAAGGGAAAAAGAAGTAAAGATCAACCTCCCCCTTTCTGTCTTTCCCTTTTTATCTTGTCTTGATTTCAAGAAGGAGTAGTTACGGTTTATTTGATTTCCTCACAATTCTTGATAATAAAAATTATTATTTCTCTCATCTTATTTATCTTTTCCCTTTTTAAAATTAATTACTCACTCAAGTCCTAATTCCCTAGTAAGTTTGGTCTCTCTTTCAACAAGTTGTCCCATAACAAGTAGGTAGAACATTTAAAAAATAATTCATCACTTTAATATTGTAAAGTGTTATTTTTCCATGATACCTTGCATCATTCATAGGTCCAAGTCTTAAACATATTTACATCCAATTTTATTTATTTATTTACATAGAGGAAAAAAATATTGGGATGATACATCCCACCCCCCTTAAAGAAACACCATCCCGATGTTATTATCTACAAATGGGAAAGGATAGGATTCTTTCATAGCCTCATCCTTTTCCCAAGTAGCTTCTTTAGGTCTGTAGTGCTTCCATTGCACTTTCACCTGGATGATAGTTTTGTTCATAAGCCATGTGTCCCTTCGGTCCAGTATACATTGTGGTTATGGCAGGAATTGACCCTCTAGTTCTACCTGCAATAATTTCCAATCAATAACATGTTTAGGATCATAAACATATTTCTTTAAAAGAGATACATGAAAGACATTGTGGGCTTTAACATGGGCTGGTAATGCCAATTGATAAGTAACAGGGCCTATCCTTGCTAGGATTTCAAATGGTCCACAGTATCTTGGGTCCAATTTACTGCACTTCCCAAACTTTAGAGTGCTTCTCTTTGCTTTAACCTTTAGGTATACATGATCACCTACCTGATACTCTTTATCCTTATGAAACTTATATGCATAACGTTTTTTCTAATCTTGGGCTTCTTTCAAGTTATGTTTTACCTTGTCTACTAATTTCTCTAAATATTTTAATAGATCTGGTCCTAACATCAATCTATCGACTGGGTAATCCCATGTGACCGGTGTTCTGCATTTTCTACCATATAAAACTTCAAAGGTTGACATTTTAGTAGAACTTTGGTATCCATTATTATAGGCAAACTCAGCCAAATGTAAGTAGTCTTCCCATTATCAGGGATTTTGCATAACATACATCCTCAACATGTATTCGAGGATTTGATTAGTACGTTCAGTTCTCCCATCAGTTTCTAGATGGTAAGAAGTATTAAAATTCAGCAGAGTGTTTAAACCAGGAAACAAAACACTCAAAAAACTAACTGTGAATTTAGAATCCTTATCAGATATAATTGCCTTCGGAATTCCATGCAATCTAAAGATCTCTTGCAAGACTATTTCAGCAATATTAATAGTTTTTCCTGTTGACTTCACTGGAATGAAATGTGCAGATTTTGATAGTTTGTCCACAACTACCATTATAGAATCATTTTTTATTTTTGCTCATAGGTAGACCTGTAATAAAATCCATACTGATTACCTCCCATTTCCATTCAGGTATATATAGGGGCTGTGATAAACCAGCAGGATGTTGGTCCTCAATTTTTATTTTCTCACACTAAACAACTTGCTATGTAATTTTCTATGTCTACCTTCATTTTAGGCCAAAACTAGTGCTTTTTAATGGCTGTTATCATTTTTTGATAACCAGGGTTCCTCGAATAAGGATTTTTGTGAAATTATGTCATGATTTGTTGTCTAAAATTTGTTTTTTCTCGAATGTCCAACCTTCCTTTTGACCAAAGGAATCCTTTCTCATCAATTTTATGTCTTTGGTGTTGTTGTCCTAAGCCATTTTTCTACAATTTTTCTTTTATTTCAACATACAATGAGTCATATTTCGGGGTTGTCCTGATTTCCTCTTTCAAATTTTCTTCTATTTTACTGAAGGAAAATTCAAAAAGTAAATGTACCCTCCTGCTCAAGGCACCTTCTACTTTATAAATTATGTACCTTTGATATGATTTACCTCGAATTCATATTCACTAATGAAATCCAACCAGTGTGCTTGCCTAGCATTCAAGTTAGGTTGTTCAAAAATATATTTTAGGCTCATATTATCAGTTTTTAGCATAAATTTATTTCCCATAAGGTAATGCTCCAACGTCCTTAAGGCATGTATGATTGCAACTAGTTCAAAGTCATGTGTGGAATAGTTTCATTCACAATCCTTGAGTTTCCATGATTCATAAGCAATCACATGGTCATCTTGTAGAAAAACACCTCCTAAACCTTCTTTACATGCATCTATGCAAACTAGAAAATCTTTATCCGGATCTATAATTTTCAACACTAGTGCTTTTGTTAGCAGTTCCTTAAGCTTCTGAAAGCTTGCCTCACATTTATCACTCCAAATAAATTTAGTTTCTTTCTTTTGTAAGGAATTGATAGGGTAGGCTATCTTAGAAAAGTTTTCAATGAATTTTCTGGAATATCCTGCTAACCCCATAAAGGACCGTACATTAGAAAAATTTTGTGGAGTAGGCCAATCCATGATTTCCTTAATCTTTTCGAGGTCTACTGCTATACCTTCTTCAGAAATATATGCCGAGGGTATTGGATTTAATTTTTGAAAAAGTTACACTTAGAGAACTTGGCATATAGTTGGTGTTCCCGTAGTGTTTGCAATATTATCCTTAAATGCTCCTCATGTTCTTGTTCATTCTTTAAATATATCAAAATATCGCCAATGAACACAAGAACAAATTTATCTAAGTATTGACTAAAGACACTATTCACCATGCACATAAAAGTTGCAGGTGTGTTTTTCATTCCAAAAGGCATCACAACAAACTCATAATGACCTTATCTAGTTCTAAAAGAAGTTTTACAAATGTCTTCCTCTCGAATCCTCACCTGGGGATATCTAGATCTTAAGTCAATTTTGGAGAAGACTTTGGCTCCCACGACTTGATCAAAGAAGTCATCAATTCTAGGTAATGGATATTTTTTTTTAACATTCAATTTATTAAGTTGACGGTAATCAATGCACGTCTGCATAGTCCCATCTTTCTTTTTCACAAAAATAATAGGTGATAAACTTGGCCTAATGTACCCTTTCTCAAGAAAATCCTATAGCTTAATGTTGAGTTCTATTAATTCTTGGGTACTCATTCGATACGCTCCCTTTGAGATAGGTACTACTTGAACTAGGTTTATAAATAATTCTAAATCTCTTTTACGTGGCAACCCTAGTATTTTATCCAGAAATACATATTTAAACTCTGTCAAAATAGGAAAGTCCTCTATTTTATGTTGTGTCTAATCTTTACATTTTTGAATGCTTACTGCATATAGTTTACAACATTTTCATACATTTCTTTTGAGTTCTGATGCAAAATTTGTTCACATAAAATTCTTTCTAGGTTTCCCTTTTACTAACACGGATTTCCTACATGATGCCTCTCTAGATAATCCATCCCAATCAAAATATCATAGGAACCAAGAGATAAAATATCCAGTTTTGCAGTAGTTTTCAAACCATTTAAGTTTAACAAACAGTCTTTGACTAGTTCATAAACTCTTCTTTTTTGTGCCAGTAGCTAATTGTACCAGACATGGTTTAGTGTGTTTGTTTTTTTGTAAGCCACATTTTCCCACTACTTTGGGGGAGATATAATTACGAAACAGACCAAGATCAATAAAAATAGAAACATAATGCATAGATATTTCACCTTCTATCTCTATCATAGATGGTTGGAACTCTGCTTAACAATTCTCTAATGCTGCACAAATTTGATGAGTTCTCGCCATATCATTAATTGTAGTTTATTCTTGCAAATTGCTCAAAATATTGCCCTTTTGATTAGGACAATCTCTAATGAAATGAGGTCCTTGAAATTCCCAACACCGCACCATTCCAAGTACTATTTTGTTTCCTAAGTAAGGAGATGGTTAAGTACCACTTTGGGATGGAATATTTCACTAATAGTCACTCTTAGTTACAATTTTTGTGTTCTAAAATTTTTTATTTATTGGAAATATGCCACTCTGATTTCGATAAGTTACTCATTTATTTCCCTTTTTTCTTTGTTCAGAAAATGTCTTATTAATATTTCAATTTCTTTCCTTGTGTTCTGCTTTGTTTTTCCTATGCTCATAGCACAATCTGACCTTGTATAAGGATTCATCCAAATTCTTGGGGGCATCAAATTCTATTATGTTTGCAAAATAACCTGGCAAGCAACTTAAAAACCTTTGAATTTTAACTTTCTCTTCTTTAATGTAGGGAATATAGAGCAATAATTCCAGAAATTTTGTGATTAATCCATCCATGGTCATGGAACCCATTTTCAACTCATGAAATTCTTTGATCTTTGATCATAAAATCTTTCTGAGAGGTACTTTTCCTTAAACAATCTTTTAAATTTTTACCAATTAATCTTACCTTCCTTTATTCCTTTGGTTATTCTCAAATCCCTCCACCAATGAGAAATCATTCCATTATGCTTATAAATAACTAAACATGCTCTTAGTTCACTTGGATAAGCATAAAAATGGAATTATTTAGACATTCCAAGAAACCATTCTTCTACTTTATCACCCGAATCCCATTCACCATCAAAGATGGGTGCCTTAATATTTTTAAATTCACCATCAATCAATTCTAAGTGATGTGAGTGTTTAGACTTTTTACGATATCAGGGTGGAGATGGGAATTGGAAAAGCTTGTACTATAACTATTTATTTCAGATTTATAAGATGAACTTGATTCATATTTTTCTTTCCCCTTACCGTTTTCCTGCTTAGGATATCCTCCCATTGTGTTTCTAGAAGTATGGACTAGGTTATGCTTCATTTCAGTTAAAATATGCAGCAAAACAACATTTAATTCCCGTTGCGCTTTCTTGTCCTTTAAATGATCTTCATTAAAACTCTGCAGTTTAGATTTCAAACATTGCATTGTTTTAAACAATTCTAAGGTGTAGCAGTCTACTACTCACCATTCAGACTAACCCAACTTTCCCCTTCCTTATGGGTGGGTATAGATGTCCTTGTTGGCTGGAATTTCTTTTTGTACTCATGATTTCTAGTGATTTTGTTATTACTATTAATTTCTTTTTGTACTCATGATTTCTAGTGATTTTGTTATTACTATTGTTTTTGGTTTTGAATTTGTTCGTCCAACTCTTCTTGTCTTGCTACGGCTTCCCAATCCCTTTCCAATTCAGCTCTATTCCTAGTTGTTCTTAATATTAAGTTGTATAACTTCCTGGTTATTGAATTTTGATTTCCTAGTTGAACCGAGATATTTGGTTGTGTTTCTTTAGGTAGTGTCATCGACTACTTTATGTGCAGAAAATAAAAGGTTTAATAGTTTATATAATGTACATAAATAAATCTACAATATATGTGGACAAGCTCATAGGTCGCATAGTGTTGCAACCTAGGCTCTCATACCAATTGTAACATCTAGAAAAATTTATCCAAAATTACACACACATTCTTTTTTAACAACACACATATCCACCTTCTTTAATTCATTCTTTTTGTTTTCATTAAATCATTTGAGTATATGGCTGTGCATGTAGACTTGTTCTCTACACTTGACGAACTAGCTTGTAATTCTGTATTATTTCTGCTTATGGTGTGCTAGCCGGTTTTATTATCTGACTCTTTGTTTATATGAATATTTGTGATCTGTTTGATTTTGACTTCTTGATCGTTCACAGGATTTAATTGATTGAATCCTAGAGACGTGAATTATCTATACCTATTATTAAATATTTAAACAATAGTCATAAACATTTATTAATAAAGATGTGGGCATTCGATAGCTTAAGTAGCATTAACTATAACCCCACAAATATGATTTCGCAGGTTCATTGATATACTATATAACATGGTCCCTTTATCACCACGAATATGTTTAAGGCTTACCTTTATATGTTTAACACGTAGGCAAGCTCGTATTAGTTTGTATGACCATTGTTTTCATGCATAAACTTAATGTATAAATATATCATGGATCTTGTTAACTCCATGATTATAATCACCTTGGGTGACCTCGTGGAGGTCTTCTTAACCTTCGTTTGACATGCATAAACATATAATTATTTGATTCTTTGCTTCTATCATGTTCCACGTTAGTGGGTTAACCTGGCACATCAAACTTGTATTAAATGTTTAATGTTATATGCATGGTATGTCTTTCATTTGAATTCTTCTTTGGATTTATATGGCTACGTGGGGTGGCTTAATTAGCACTTTCGCTAATGCATATCGTTCTTGTTTGTAGGTAGCGTTGGTTAATTTTTATGAACCCTTCCATGGTGGATATGACTATGCATTAACTTGGGAGTGAATCCTCATCCCATAACTTATTCACAATGCAAGAATTAACGCAAGCCATCATGGAGATCTAACTCTTGTTGGCATTTAATACTGCCAACTATCTACCAGTCATGTTTTAAGGGATTCGGTGTCTTTTGTGTATAATCATATAATTGCTTATCTTATTCATATATTGTCTCTATCCCTTTTGAATTTGTTATAACCTTGAATATTTTCCTATAAGAATGATTTGGGACCGTACAAGAGTAACGAGTTCATTAGCTCAGTTATCATGCGTTTACATATTCTGTCCTTGCTAATTAATAGTTATACGCCCATGTGGGATCGTTCTCTTTGCATATATATATATTTACATACAGTCAGTCATTACTTTATGGCTTTGTCCAAGAGTCTTTAATGTCTTAGTTTATTGGAACGATTTACATGTTTCATATTTAGAGTTTGTAATAGTTGTTTATTAAACCCATGCTTCGTGCTATGAGTTCATGGCTCCTTCATCGCTCGATCCTCAAGCTCGTTAATGCATATATGTGTGTGTTTTTTTATACAAACTCTGTTATGAGTTGTAATATGAAATCATGGCCATTCTTTTTGTTCTTGAAACCCCTTGTTTAACTCAAAGTATTAATGCATAAGTCTTTTGCTATTCATTCTATGAGTTTCGATGGCTTTCCTGTAGGGTATCGTGCCCATAAGAATAATATTTCTGTGTTATTAGCATTATAAATTTTAGGGATACTTGTATATTATGGAACAGTTATTAGCATTATAAATTTTATTTTTACTCTTGTTGTTACTTGGTACTTACTTGTTAGGATTATCCCTTCTATGTAAGGATATATTTTGTAAAAAAACAATTAAATCCTATCCTCTCATTACATTGATATACAAACTACAATAAGATCTCCTATTAATAGCTAAGACTCACGATCCAAGTAAAGATGAATCTGTGCTGTGTAAATGGATGACCAATGCAAGCCAAGTTAACATTCGAAATACTAGGAACCCATTATTTTCTGATATGCACCATCAATAATGGAGACAGACAGATAAGATCGCCCCAAGCCGACCCATTCATTCTTCCTATAAGAGACAAATTTAGGTTGGATTTGCTTGGAAACCAGTGAGGGGAAGTTATTCGCCATCTTTGTAGTACTACAATACATTACCGGGGCGAGATCTGCACAAGCTCCATTAATTCTACCATAGTCCTGATCATTGCTATGCATTTCTTATATAGAAACCTTACAGAACGATGGGTATTGCAATACAATAATTACGCCGATAGGCGTATTCTTTTAACTTTTGGGGGTGGGGGCTGGGTGGCAGATTTATTGTACATTTAATAATCAACTGCTGGATTTTGAAGGTGGGGGAATATGCTTCGTCTGGTGCATTAATGAAGCGTTCAGATCTGCTGTGTTAATTCACTCACGTCTTTAAATCCAAACGATGCATAGTGTTTCAAATAATTTATTAAAATAATTACACCTGCCAAGTGTTTCTTCCCACTGCTGGAATTAAACCGTCGCTGAGCTCCGCTGCTGCGCTGAACGACAGTCCCTCAGCTCCACTCCACCTGTACCATATGCTGCGCTGTACACCCGCTCGACCGCTCTACACCCCACTTGGTAATGTAATGCTCAAGTAGTCCGTCTATCTCAACAGAGCAATCGATATTAATTAAGACTGTGAATTAAGAAACGGGTTACAGAAAGCGGAATGCAACCGTAATGCAGAAGGACTGTCAATTAAGAAATGGGTTACAGACTTATCGATGGCACTGCTTAGGAAAGGAGCTGTATTGGAAGGCCTCTCTCATATCGAGAGGAAAGCTTTGTCGATCTGATAATGTTGGCATGGCGTCGAATAGATAGCCGCCAGAAATGAAAAATGATTTCTTATTCTTGGAGGAGGGGAAGCAAAGTTCTGGGGCGTAGGATCAGTAGCAGCTTTCACTGTCGAAGCTAAATTTGGGAGGCGATCCAGATCTGTCAACGACACTTGCCCATATGAGTTTGAACGTAACCAAATCCTAGAAGCCAAAGTTGAAGACGATTGACGAGATCCGGCCAAACCTTGGGAACTGATGCAGTCGAATATTGAACGGTTCTGGTAGCATCAATATTTTCATTCAATCAACACAATTATTGATCACAGTGAATCAAATTTCCATAGGAAAACATAGATAAATCCTCTACATTGATCATTAGCATTTTTCAATTGGCAGTGATAGTTTTTGGTGAGACAAAATAGGCATTAGGCCTTTAGAGTAAAGGCTCTGTTCAATATATGTAGATAAAATCTGTATTCCAACATGATCAAAGAGAGCAGATACGGCATTAACTTCAAGAGAAAGCACTGCTGATGTGATTCAAGTACTGACCCTCGAATACTTCAGGCGAGTTTCTTCCACTTCCAGTAAAAGGGTTTGAAGGCTTAAAATGATTTCCTTTCAGTATTTTTTGTTGAACAATAGTAAAATTACTATATCGGTCTAACCCCCGTAAATTGCAGTTTATTGAAAAGATTGAGTAATATGGAGGGGAAAATGACTTACAGTTGATTCCAGGTAAGTTTGGAATTTTATCACTACTCTGGATGTTCTTAGTTCCTAAATGCATTTATTAGCGAGACGTATTCTGCCTTTAGCAGTTCTGGTTTAGTTCTGTTTACTTATATGTTTCGGCTTTTGTTTTCTTTAGCAGAATACGACATGGCCGTGGAGAAAAGACAAGTTAAAACCTTGCTAGAGTTTTAGCCCAGGTAGTTTCTTGGCTTCTATATTTTTTCATATGTCGATTGTAATATGTATGTACATGAGTTCACCAGTATGTTTGATCAAATTCCGTTCTTTGCACTTTGTATTGAAGACTGGTGCTTAATAACTCGGTGGAGTAATATTACTTTAGGGTTTCCTTAAATAAATTGCTTGCAAGCTTAATTATATATTTTTGTCTTATAAACTGGTTGAATGTTTTTCTTTACAAGCTCTGATTTTGACTTTGTTTACTGTTGGATACGGACATGCAAAAGGTATCCATTTCTACTGAAGGTAATCTCGGTTACTAGATATGAATTTTTAACACAGTTTCATAGCCCTATCATGCATGTTCTTCATTCGCATCAGCTCTTTGAAGGTTTATAAAGGAGAATATTTCTGTTGGTGAGGGAACACCCCGTATTCTATCTCTAGCATTGACTTGTAAGTCATAGGAAGCTTCACTTAGTTAATCTTGTAATTTACTACCGTGGACAAATATTTATGCCATAACTCCATGACTCGAAATGGCGGTTGTATATCGTAAATAATTTGGGCACATGGTTTAAGTCTTTTAGGGTTTATTGGCTAGATAATCATGCTCTGTCTGAAACCTCATAAATTACTCTTCAGAATTTCTTTTTAATAAATAAACCAAAAAAATAAATAGTTTAATTAAGTTATTTACAAAATAATTTTATGTGAAGTTATAGTGCAAATCCACTTAATTAAAACTTGTTTGTACATATCCAAGGCACAAATAAAGACTTAAACACCACTTTATGTTATTTGCGAGTACCAGCGATATTGGCATTTCTTTGATATAAAAGTTAAAGAGAATAATAAAAACCAATTTTGTTTGAGAATGACAAAATATTAGTATGATTGATTTGATTTGCAGGTAATAGCAATGCCATATTTACAAAGCACTGAATGCTTCAACCAATGCCCGCCGCTTGCTGGAAAAAGTTTAAAAATTATCTTCTTATTATGTTTACACTACTTAATATTTACAAAGCACTCAATGCTTCAGCCCAGGTCCGCTTTAAAGCATTCAAAAATCTCTGAAATTTCTAACTTGGGAACTATTTATTACAGATTTTCTGGACTTTACTGGGTCTCTTTTTGTGCTTTAAAGAATTCAAAAATCTCTGAAATTTCTGGATTTTTTTTTTATTTCATGGATTAAAAATATTTATCTTAATAACATTTTCCTTTACAAGCTATAATATCCATTAGCTAACACACTGAATTGGAATACAAAACATGATTAATAAAAAGCTAAAAACATTTTGAGAAAGAGTTATTCACCATTCAATCTTATTCAGAATACATCGCTTAAATATGATTGGAAGTGATATTAGTAAATGTTCCTTATTTAGTAAATGTTTCTTAGTAATTTGCTTCTCTGTGGTATTAATAGAGTTATGTTAATACAATTTTTTTTTAATAACCCTCTCTCTGTGTTTTTCAGAGATTATAATAATGTATATAAATTCTTAATATAGATATCGGCTTTCTTTCAGTGTTGTATACCAATTCTTATATTGGTAATTCAAATCTCTCTTGGTCTTATCACAACCAACTTCTAAATTAGAATGGATTTACCCTAACTTATTAACCAACTTACTTCTTAAATGAAGAAGATCAAGATCAAGAAATTTTATCACAACAAACAACTTCTTAAATGAAGATCAAAATCAAAAAATAAATTTCACTATTTTACCATCTTCTTAAATGAAGATTCACCTTTGAAGATTTTACCAAGAACTATTTTCCAGCTTAAAAAAGATGCCTATTTTATTTAACAACTATTTTCCGACTTAAAAAAAGACAATGATCAAAGATCAACATCAGGCGATTTTATCTGACATCTATTTTCCAACTTTTGAAAAAACAAAGATCAACTTCTAAACTTCTAAAATTGATCCATCCATTTCATTAAATTTATTTTTCCCAAACTTTTAAAAAGGCAAAGATCAACATCAAGGATTTTTTATCTAATTGGATGAATCTAAGCTTACTTGAAAATAAATCAACATAGAGAATTTTCTTGATCTTAAATTCAAAAGATATCCAAGTCAAAACAACTTGGTTCTAAAAGAGGGCAAAGAAATTATTTGATATTAAATGAGAAAGATATCTACCTCAAAGAATTTGGATCGAACCTGAATTAATCAACCAAGACAAAGATCGACCTCTATTACTAAAGAGGGATCATCTACTTTCACAAACCTCCGACAAAAATGAAGGAAAAATAATGTAATAAATTAACCTTTCAATTGAAAAACCACAGATACAATCGTTACATTGAAAAGAAATTATAGATACACGAAATAAAATTAATTTCATATTTCTTCAATTCAAAATAAGTTTTTAGACTGACTTATTGAACAACATAATTTTATTTTTTTAATAATATTAATAATAATTTCATTTAATAAAATTATTATTTAATGTCGACCATGGTTTAATGTCAACCATGCTTAATTAATAAATATGGCTTATAGGTAACCATAGTCACCTATGATCAACCATAGTTAAACATGAACAATCACAGACATCCATGAACAACCAGAATTAACCATAGTGAGTGATGAACAACCACCATCAACAATAGTCAACCCTGGTAACAAATATAGTCAACCATGGTCAATCATCATTAACCATGGTCAACCATGAGTTCAACCATAGTTGACTATGGTCAACCATGGTTAACCAAAATCAACCGCAATAAACAAAAATAATCCAAATTCAATAAAAGTCAACCATGGTAAATCGAAGTCAACGATGGTCAACCAAAAGTCAACCATGGCCAACCAAAGTCCCTCTTTGTAAACTAAAGTCAACCATGTTCAACTAATGTGAACAATGATCAATCAATGTCAACCATGGTTAACCATAATCAACTATGGACAACCACATACAACCATAGTCAAGCATGCTTAACCATGGTTGACCATAGTTAACTAAAATCAACCAAAATTCAACCATGGTAAACCGAAGTCAACCATACCTTACCATGGTCAAGCATAATATACAATTACTAACCAAAGTCAACCATGATCAACCAAAGTCTACCACAATCAACCAAAGTCAAAGATAGTCAACCATGGTAAACCAAAGTCAACCATAGTTTACCATGGTCAACCAAACTCTAGCACAATCAACCAAAGCCAAATATGGTCAACCATGACCAACCAAAAGTCATCCAAAGTCAACCCATGGTCAACCTGAGTCAACAATGGTTGACTTTGGTTTAATAATATAATATGGATTATGTTTCACCATGGTCAAGCATGGTGCACCATGGTTTAACAGGGTCAACCACGGTGGACCATAGTAGACCATGCTAAACCATAGTTAACCATAGTAAACCAAAAGTCAACAAAACTTGCCACGTCGCATTGTCACAAAACCTGTCATGTCGCATTCTACTATGTTTCACCATGGTTAAGGATACTACTTACTCCTTGTACTAATGCTAGAATATGACAATTTTACAAGTCTACTTCAAAATATTGCAATGTGACATAACCATTCATCTATTTATTAACCTCACATAGACATTTATAATATCTTTTATTATTATTAGTATTCTTATTAATGATATTATTATTAAAAAAAATATTAGTATTATTAAAATTGTTAATCCTCATTATAAATTATTTTTATTTATTATTGTTATAGTTATATTTTCTTATTTTCATTTACAAATATTTTAATTAATAATTAATAATTATTATTTATTATTATTTTAATTAATTTCTTATTTTCATTTATAATTATTATAATTATATATTTTTATTTATAATTATTTTTATTATTATTAAATATTTAAAAATTTGTTATTTTATAATAATAATAATAATTATTATTATTATTATTATTATGCAAAATACAAAAAAAAATAAAAATATTCTTATTTTCTTATTTCTTTTTTTTTTAATTATTTTAAATATTATTTTATTTATTTATTATTTTATTATATTTTTAAAATAATTTATAATGAGAATTCACAACTTTAATAATAATAATAATAATAATAATAATAATATATTATTATTATTATTATTAAAACATATGCCACATTGCGATGTATTGTTTAAATTATAATAACAATAATTTTTATTATTTTAATAGAAATCATTATAATAATAATATTAATAATAATTATACTATTAACCTTTGTAATAATAATAATATTTTTTTATAATAAATAATAATTAAAACTGATAAATTATTCCCTGCAGGTCGACGGTCAACTAGCAAGCCATATCAATATTAATAATATGGCTTATATACGCCGATCAGGGTATATCTATTGTTTAAATGTGGTTGATATACGCCAATTGTCGTATATAAACCATATTATTAATATTGATATGGCTTGCTAGAAATATCTTCTTTGTTCTTTGTTGTAGATGACGAACCTTCTTAGGGTCGAGGGTTTGCATACCTGAGGAAGTTGAAAGTAGATAACTCGGGTAAGCCTACCCTTCCTTGGTCCGTATGCTCAAAGATTTGGCTAGAAGGGTTCGAGTCATGCGTTTAACTTTCACTTCCCATATTTGATTGACGTCTTTGTAAGCTACAGCTCAGACTCTAGTCTTGGAAGCTTGATTTTATGTGACACGACTTGTTTGGGGTTTATAAAATGCCCAGAACTAAGTTATGGCACTTCGAGCCTTATATTACCGGCTCATGCAGTTTAATAAAACATGTTACAGGGATAGTGAATCCCATTTTGGATTCCTACGTAATTGCATGTTATTATCATTAATTATATTTTTCATTGTAGGGTTGTATTGCATTCCGTTTTAGTTTTACTTCTTAAACAGAGCCATTGTGCTCCAACCATTTCATTTAAACTGCTATTTTTTTTATACATAACTTTGTTTTTGATACATAACTGTCTATTTCGCTATGATTTAAGGGATTCGGTGTCTTTTGTGTATAATCATATAATTGCTTATCTTATTCATATATTGTCTCTATCCCTTTTGGATTTGTTATGGCCTTGAATATTTTCTTATAAGAATTATTTGGGACCGTACAAGAGTAACGAGTTCATTAGCTCAGTTATCATGTGTTTACATATTCTGTCCTTGCTAATTAATAGTTATACGCCCATGTGGGATCGTTCTCTTTGCATATATATATATATATATATATATATTTACATACAGTCAGTCATTACTTTATGGCTTTGTCCAGGAGTCTTTAATGTCTTAGTTTATTGGAACGATTTACATGTTTTATATTTAGAGTTTGTAATAGTTGTTTATTAAACCCATGCTTCGTGCTATGAGTTCATGGCTCCTTCATCGCTCGATCCTCAAGCTCGTTAATGCATATATGTGTGTGTGTTTTTATACAAACTCTGTTATGAGTTGTAATATGAAATCGTGGCCATTCTTTTTGTTCTTGAAACCCCTTGTTTAACTCAAAGTATTAATGCATAAGTCTTTTGCTATTCATTCTATGAGTTTCGATGGCTTTCCTGTAGGGTATCGTGCCCATAAGAATAATATTTCTGTGTTCCTTTATTTAATATGTATACATGATATTAATTTTTAAAGGGCTTCGACCTCCTTTGAAAGGATTTTTATATTATGCTTTGGATTTATTTATTCCACAATGTTAGTTTGCTACACCTGTTTAAAACGTAATATAGTCTTGTCTTATGGTTAATCAACTCCCATCATTGAGCTAAGATGAGTTCATCCTGTTGTATATTTGAAAATAATATTTGTTTAATACATATATCCCACCATGAACATAGGGTTTAATGACCCAGCCAAGGGTTTAACCCTTTACCCTATCAAGGTTGGGATTACTTTAGGAGATTTATCCATATTAATTAATTGCTATGATTTTTAATATTAATAATTATAAGTAAAATATCTCTGCTTCGTTTTTTAATTATAAAAATGAATTGTGCTCTAATTTTCAATAAAGAACAATCTTATAATTCTATTGTTTAAATTGTAAAAGGAATTCTGCTCTGATTTTCAGTAAAAATCTGTCATATAAATCTAAGAAAAATATAGATATACATAACAAAAATATTCTACTTGATAATAGGTTAACTGTTTAACATTTCTAAACTAAAATAAAGAGATTAACTCTAATGTATTATCTAGAAATGAACTAAATAGAATTATTTTCTTGAAGAATAAAAAACATCATTAGTCATGAGTGAAGCTGTTAACTCAAAAATAAAAAAGAACAATAATATTCTATACTAAACCGAGGCTTCACTAGCCATTTATTAAAATATAGAAAAATAAATAATATAAGAGCATAAAACTCAAATAAATTATTTGTTCCACCTCACCATAGATTTTTGCAGTAGTTCATAACCTCTCAACTTGTGCATAGATCATCCCAGACCAAGGTTACTAAGAAACTAAAAACTAGGGATGTTTGGTGTGGAATCTTCTTTAAGTAGAGTTGCCAATAGGATCTCTTTAATCACTTTTTTGGTTCCTCCAAATATTCCCTTCTTTTTCAAGCAGTGGACACTCCAAAACTCTTAGGCTTGGACCAAAAACTTTGAGCGCTAAATAGGAAACCTGGATAGACTTTACTATGGAAATGGGTAGACTTGCCTTTACAATCTCCCTTATCTATTGTTCTTTTTTCATCTTCTTAATCCATTTTTCAGGAATGACTTTCCTCTCTTTTTGGCGTCAAGAAATGTTAGCAGCTGAGAAAAATACTCAAGGGAAAAAGAAGTAAAGAGCATCCTCCCCCTTTCTTTCTTTCACTTTTTATCTTTTCTTGCTTTCAAGAAGGAGTAGTTAGGGTTTATTTTATTTCCTCACAATTCTTGAAAATCAAAATTATTATTTCTCTAATCTTATTTATCTTTTTTCTTTTTAAAATTAATTACTCACTCAAGTCCTAATTCCCTAGTAAGCTTGGTCTCTATTTCTACAAGTTGTCCCACAGCAAGTAGGTAGAACATTTAAAAAATAATTCATCACTTAGTCTCATAAAGTATTATTTGTCCATGATTCCTTGCATAATTCATAGGTCCAAGTCTTAAACATATTTACATCCAAGTTTATTTATTTACTTAGGGGTAAAAACTCTTGACAGGCTACAATGTGCTAAACAATTTAGGGATACTTGTATATTATGGAACAGTTATTAGCATTATAAATTTTATTTTTACTCTTGTTGTTACTTGGCACTTACTTGTTAGGATTATCCCTTCTATGTAAGGATATATTTTGTTAAAAAACAATTAAATCCTATCCTCTCATTACATTGATATACAAACTACAATAAGATCTCCTATTAATAGCTAAGACTGACGATCCAGGTAAAGATGAATCTGTGCTGTGTAAATGGATGACCAATGAAAGCCAAGTTAACATTCGAAATACTAGGAACCCATTATTTTCTGATATGCACCATCAATAATGGAGACAGACAGATAAGATCGCCCCAAGCCGACCCATTCATTCTTCCTATAAGAGACAAATTTAGGTTGGATTTGCTTGGCAACCGGTGAGGGGAAGTTATTCGCCATCTTTGTAGTACTACAATACATTACCGGGGCGAGATCTGCACAAGCTCCATTAATTATACCATAATCCTGATCATTGCTATGCATTTCTTATATAGAAACCTTACAGAACGATGGGTATTGCAATACAATAATTAAAAAACAAAAAAAAATGAATACATTAAGAAATTAATGATCACAAAAGAAAATAAGAGTACAAAGCCATAGCCCCTGGAGCAACTAGTGCTCTTATCAGTGACGACGGCAGCCTCAAGAATTTCCCCAAACTGATCAAATTCTTTCCATCTCCAAATTCGTGGATTCAATGTGTGGAAAGGGTGCAAACTTGTAGCATGATGTTGTGGAAGGAATAGAGCGCAACGGGTCATGACATTGGAGCTAAAACGAAACTCTGCCCAAAGATTGATCCAATCAGAATTAAAGAAAGGAAACTAAGCTCTGCCTGTTGGTTATAACAACAACACTGAAAGGTAACTCGATCAGTCAGTATCGTATTCCTACATGAGTTTAATACCACATCTTTTAGTAGAATCATGTAAGAAAAATGCAAACCTCTAGGTAACGATTTATCTTGACCCGAGGTAATTAAATAAAGAATATAAACAATTTAGACATTATGAAGTTGTGACACTAAAAGCATTGTAGCATAATGGTCTTATTGGTATGTATTTTTTTTACTGAAATTTGGAATAAATTCGAATTTGTGGAATATTTGGATAGGTATAAGACCGATATAGATTCTTAGTAGTGAACAATTAAATTTTAAAAATCCAAACATTAATTCATACACAAATTCCATTCAATTTCAAATTTTCTTTAAAATAATTATTAATGACTAGATGTGGTCCCCCACACTCACGCTCATCATATTCCATGTTGTTGAGATTATATATTTTTGTTTTTTAAATATATATTTGATAAACTAAGTTAAAAGACCAAATCTTAATTCATAGAGAAATTCCATTCAATTTTATATTTTCTTATTAAAATAATTATTAATAACTACATGCGGTCTCTCCCATATTCAAGGTCTGTTGAGAATTTATATTTTATTTTTTTTATAAAATTGATTTTATTATATAAATGTCTATATACATTTTTTTTTCCAAAGAAAAAATCGTACCCTTCTTCATTCATAATGAAATCCAGAGAATACATACTTCAGGTGCAAGACTGCACGATATTTAAAGGAAGAGCTTATGCCCAAAATCACAGCACAAAAATAAGCATTGTTCGACTATAACAAAAATTTGTAAATTGCATACAAAGTAGTTATTATCTATCCAAAACAACTAAAAATTCAAAAGATATATTATCTTTTAACTTGATCAGAAATCTAGACTCTTCCATCTACTATCCTAAACTTCATTCCTTACTGAGGTGATCTGAGCCTTCCCTTCAACCAGTAGGAGACCTTTTTTTGAGAGAGTATCGGGTGTCTCATTGAGTTCTCTGAAAACATGAGTAAAAGTAGTTTTGCTGAAAGTACAAGCTGTAATATCCAAGGTCCTTCCTATATTTATCAACCCAAAGGTTTGAACCTATGCTTCCTTGTTCATATGGTTAATCCATAAAGCCAAGTCCCCAAAAATCCTGAGACTTTTCACCTTAGCTTCTAATGCCACCTGAAACACCAAGTGTAGTGCCAGTCCCTCCGCCTTGTTGTTTGTTCCTATTCCTCCATTAGCTGCAAAGAGAATTGAAGCTTCCTGATTTATCTTTACGGTGCCACCAAGTCCACAGATACCATTCGAGTATGCCCCATCAAAGTATTCGACTGTCTCATTCTCCCCCACCGAAACCTCTGAAACAAGCATGTACTTAACCACTTTAACGTCTGTCAGAAAGAACTTATAGGTGGATAGTACCTGGGTAGATACATACACCTCCAGGTGGTGGATATTTTCAAAGATGGACGCGTTTCGGGCTACCTAGGTAAACCATGACACAAGAAAGGGAATGCAATGAGATTTTTAAGTCCCTGCACTTCATACCAATTTTTTAAAGACCTTTCCACCAAACCTCCCTCTCCAATGTTCGCAAGAGAGAGGCCAGAGCTGATTGATTTCCAAACAGTCTGTATAAAAATACAATTATTAAAAACATGCTCAACATCCTCTGCAGCGTTGCAACATAGACTGCACCTGCTTGGGCCTTGAGTATTCCCTGACTGTAGCTTGTCCCAGGTGAGAACCTTCTTATTCAAAACTAGCCACATCAAAATCTTACTTTTGTGAGGTGCAGAAGTTTCCCAGAGTTCTTGCCACCACCAACTATGCCCCTGTACACAACTGTCCCAGATCAATTTATAAGTAGCTTTGACCAAATATTCTCCCCCAACCTCATTCCACTCCCATTTCAGTGTATCCGGTTGATTATGCAATCTGATAAAACCTTTGGAAATATCCCATAGCCATCCATTCCAATTCTCTGTCGAGTGTATAGGTAGCCCCAATTCTGACGCTGATTTCCAGGCTTGATGTAAGCGTCCCCCACTTCCTCTGTCCACTACGTCTACTAGCGATGAATAACACCTATTAGACAGGAAGGTAATAAGTGTCGGGGGGAGCTCCCGAGTAACCTTAACACCCATAATGGCATCCTTGCCAAGTTGTACCACCCTCTTGTTGCCCACATCCCAAGCCAAAAGATCCCCGATCACCGGAAAGGCTGCCACTATCGCCCTCCACCACAGGGATCCTCCTTTGCTTGACTTGCTAGGGTCCCGAATCCAGTCCATGAGTGACCTATCCCCTAGGTATTTGTACTTTAAGATTTCCTGCCACTTCCCAGACTTAGCAATTAGTTGCCAAACGGATTTGGCTGCCAAAGCCGTGCCGAAAGAGAAAAGTTCCTTTAGTCCCCACCCACCCACCTCCTTGGGCATTGCTATGGATGCCCAGGATGACCAGTGTATGCTTTGTTCTGCACTTCCTTTCCATAGAAATCCAAAGAAAAGCTTCCTTAGAGCTTTAAGAACTCCTTTAGGTATTTTTGCGTTGATCGTCCAATAGATAGGGATCGCATTAAGCACTCCTTGAATTAAGACCGCCTTCCCTCCTCTCGACAGGAAACGATTGCACCAAAAATTTATCCTTCTTTCCACCTTTGCTATCGGCCAGCTCCAGTCGCCAAAAACATAAAGATTAGGTTTCAGATGAAAGCCTAAATACAGGAAACCCTCGCTCACTTGATACTGATCCATCAGTAGGATTCCATGAGTGATAAGAACGATAAATGTCTATAGACATATATAGTGTATTTAAAAATATTTGATTAAAATATTATATATAAGCAATTTACTTCGGTATTTGTAAATATTGTTTCTTCGTAACAATGAATGAAAAAAAATAATATTATTATTGCTTTTTATACATGGACTATGCATGATTTAATCTTTTTAAAGTCTGAAAATTATATGTGTAACCACGAGTGAAGAAGATTTGTCTAGCTCCAACCATTCGTTATTGATTTTAGTGAGCTCGTTATTTTCGATTTGACTGATGTGGCTTTTGATAAATTTCTTGCTACTCTTCACGTGCAATGCTTTCATCGTACCGGCACCCGTTGCTCATGAACGAATCTGGGACGTAACTTTTGACTTTGCCCAAAAAATGCCGTACACAATGTGATTCACTCAACTTTTGACTTTGAAGAAAAGGACAAACCTTTGACTTTTGGTATGCCTTCTTTTCATAGATTTATTAAATATAATTCACTCAACTTTTGACTTTGCAGCAAAAGACAAACCTTTGCCTTTTTCTATGCTTTTTTTCATAGATTTATTAAATGTTCGACGATTTCGACCTGTACAGCATTTTTGGGACATTTTTCATTATATAATTTAAGTATTTTTTAGTGTTAAATTTATTTGTGCATTAAATAATAAGATTTAAATAATATAAAATTAAGATTTATTAATAAAAAAATTTCAATTTTAAATGGGTTTTTAATATTTAAACTGTAATTCGAATTGAATCATTTAGATAGATTCAAATATCCTGAAATTATTAATTTAGAAATACAAGTTCAAATTACTTTCCCGGTTTGAGATTCTTTTCTGAAAACTCTAGCCTACATTCCCTTTCCTTTTTTTTTCTTGACACTTAAATTATTAAATTATGACAAAATTAACCACCAAAATACCAAAAAACTGGAGGGATATGATAATCGTTTATCCTGCACCCCAACCCTATCTTGAAATTTGTGATTTCACAGTTGGCAAGCCGGACCGATTCCTTTTTCATATGTAACTGCAGCAAGAATGTACATATAAAGCTGATAGCCCTCGCTCCATTTCCATATCGGATTGCACAAAGATGTGATTTTTGAGGTTGGCTATTTGATGTAATAAGATATCTTCTGGGAGTATTAAGCATTAAGTTGCAGCATTAAGTTGCAGAGCATTTAATGTTGCAGCTCAATGCTTAGAGTCCATTGAATTTGGAGAATCTCTAGATTCAACAGACCTTAAGCACTGAAATACAGCATTAAATGCTCTGCAGCTCAATACTTAATGCTCCCTTCATCTTTTTTTAACTTCACATTTCTCTTTTATCCATCAAAGCAAATGCGAACTCACTTTAGGATGGTTTCCAGGTGCATTTTTTTTTTCCCTCGTGCGTTTTGTCTTTTTACCCGAGAAACGTATATTATATGCCCGTAGGTCAAAGATGGAATCGTGTCAATTGCATGTAAATAGTTTACAACGAGTTATTTAAAAAAACAAATCTTGTACATTACTTTGAAACCACCCGTAGATCAAGATGGAATCGTGTCAATATATTTCATGTAAATAGTTTACAATGAGTTATATAAAAAATCTAATCTTCTACATTATTTTGAATCCATAGATAAGGTAGATCAAATCGATTTTCTTTTCGACTGTAAATTTGATAAAAATATCAAAAAAATATACATTGAAATGAAGTTTCCCGAATTTCTTAAAATATTAAATGTTTTGTTCAATTTCAAATACATTTGAATGTTAGCTTCAGGATTAAGTCAGCGAAACCACATGAAACTACTTTTATTTTATTTACATGTGTACAAAACCAGTAATTCGACAACATTAGTGGTGTACCCGAAAAGGTATCTATAATATTTAATGTGGATGGAAGTCAACGAGTGTGGCCAGATACAATTGATGGAATTCACCTAGGGCGGCCAGATTTGAGGCTGGAAGTGGACAAAAACTTGGGAAATGGGATGAATGGTAGTCAACTCGTTGGATGGACGTCCACAGATTTCGGGGCAAATATTGATGAAATAGGATGGATAGAAGTATACAAATCAGAACTGTACAAATATGTGACAGATTTGTTCACAAATATTTTTCCACACTTCTGAATACTTCTGAATAGGATGGATGGAAATGACAGAATTCTGGGCAAGTGTAATGGACAGATGGAAATGAACAGGAATTCTGAATGAGTATAATTAGCAGTGAGCACAAGAGGAGCAAGATGTGTTTGAGTTGGCGGTGGGATGAGAAGAGTGTGGAGATATGATTTGTTTCTGAGTTTCAGAGGCCCAGATGTCAGAAGAGGCTTCGTTGATCATCTTTGCAACGCCTTGACCAATGAAGGCATCCATGCGTTCCTGGACGCCCATCAAATGAAGAAAGGGGATGATATCAATGCAACCATAAAGCATGCCATTGAATGCAGTCGATTCAGGATTCCGATATTGTCCCCAGATTATGCAACGTCTGTATGGTGTCTAAAGGAAGTCTCCCTCATTGCGCGGCAGGAGAAGGGGAGGACGATTCCTCTGTTTTACAATATCTCTCCTTACTGTGTTCGTTATATAAGTTTTTTTCGATTCCCATTGCATATTTTATTAATTTAGCCACTCTATGTATTTTTTCTTTGTTGTTCTATAATCTAGCTCTATAATCTAGCTCTGTTCTCTGTGCTATAGAGAGTATTTAACACAGTGACTTAATTTGTGGTTTGTGAATATCTATAGGTCACAAGTTAAGTGCCATGAATGAACAAGTTATGCGTTACTTGTTATTCATGATTAGTTGTAATCACCTTGTTGTCTATATTACAGTTTTTAGTAAATGGGTTGTCTATCACTACTCTTATCCATGCATGAGCTATGGATTATCCATCTATCAATGCATAAGCTATGAGTTATCCATGTATCAAGTATCACTTCTTTTATATATATATTTTTTATATAATTATTTATGTAGAATTTTGAGGGACCACCATAAAATCCATGTAGAAAGTACACTTGTGCCAAAAGCATAGATCGTGGTCCGCCCGAAATTCTAAGATATAAGCACTTATCGATGTGAAATAAGAAGATTTGATTTTTTTTTGTTTTCAATTAAATTAAATTGAAGATCTAATTTTTTGTTCGATAATAAATTTTTTAATTTAATATTTTTTTTTATTATGAAAAATATATTCAACCCTTTCAAAATATAATATTCTATTTTTATTATTAATCTCAACACCTTATATCAACATTTTATATTTTTATATCTGTAATTTCAAATATTTTAACTAAAATTTTGAAAAAAAAAATTAAAAATTATCCCAAAAAATCTATTATCTAATCTTTACACTATTCTTAACACTGCTAGTTCTATATAACACAACTATCAAACACCTAATATTTACACTACTTTTTACACTGCTAACTACCAACCTCTAGCTGTATCAAAGGTCAATAGGATCAAATCTCTTGAGAAAGTTTAGAACTCTAAAAATGGCTTTGCACTTCAAGGGATTTGATCCCTGGTCTCCATGCTTGATAAAGCATTAAGATGGATCTATGCTAATTTATTAATATGCAATTATTATAAAACTAATAATTAGCCCATTCGCATATTATCAACTTAAAAATAAATTTAATCTGATAAATTTTAGGTTATAATTATTCAAGCTCCAACTATTCGAATTTGGATATCTTACAAATAGGTCACAGTTGCATTAATTAATTAATTAATTATGAAGTAAAATAGATATTCACCCAAAATTAATATCTAACCACCAACTATTCTAATTTGGAATCATATTGTAAATGCTAACACATAAATATTACAAATAAGCAAAAATTTCATAAATTAATAAATTATGAAGTAAAATAGTTATTTACCCAAATTCAATGGTCTAAGTGCCAACTATTACATGTCTAAAGTATAACACATCAATCCTACAAATAGGAAAAAATTCCATTCATTCATTGGTGCATTCATTAATTAATTGTGAAGTAAAATGCTTTCAATTTACCAAATTATTGGTTAATTTGCAATTATCACAAAACTAATATCTTACTTATTGTTATATTATTAACTTAACAATACATAATCCAATATATTCATTCAAGTGCCAACTATTCCAATTTGGGATCCTAAACAATAACAAATAAACCCTACAAATATGTAAAAATTGAGTTGATTTTGTAATTATTTATGAAAAAATTATTTAAAAAGTGAGGATGCGTGAATGGAATTTGAAATTGAAATTCAACTTGTATTTATATACATGTATTTTACAATCTATCCAATTTAAATTTGGAACCGATATGTGATAGACGTGACACATCTCATTCTTTTTGAGCTGTAGAAAGAGCCTATGAACCCAATAACACAAGTATAAAACATCTACGTCATTTCCAAGTGTTTGAGTCTTATTAGCTACATCATTTTCAAGATATTTTCTAAGTTTGACTCACAATAACTATATTTACCAACTATATTTACCGTCTTAAACACTTTTTATAATTATAAAACTTTAATAAAGAAATTGATTTGTTAAGGTACTCGCTAAAATATAGAATTTTGATTAATTAAAAGATTAATAAGTTGTTTTTATATTTATCATCATATATTTTCTTAAGCGTACTTATAATTGATCTATTGCAAACATTATGATTGAACTATGTGGGTAATTTGGAAACACGATAAGTATGGGTAAAAATATGAAATTTATATAGAATTATCATGCTAAAAGTGAAATTGACCATTCAGCATATTCTAAGGTATTTAAGTGTCGTATTCCATCAAATATAACTTTATGAACAATTATAACGTGTTGAGGTGTTATAAGTGTTAATCATATTCTTATCCCTCAATCATAACTTTACGATGGAAAACCATCAATTACAACTTTATGATGGAAAATAAGCATTTGATTCTAAAATAAAAATCATCATATGAATTTAAAATGGTACAAGAAAATAAGTGTATCACTTAAATTTAAAAAATTCGCATATAAATTTTGAAATGTTACAAGATATGTTTGTAAAAATTGTGGTGTATTTTAAATTATTTTTTGTGGTATGTTTATTTTTTAATATATTAATCATATTTTGAAAAATATAGTAGAATGTGTGTTTGTGGAGGGGGTTATTAACAGTCATATATAATAATTTTGGTCTATTGTATCTTAAAAGGGGTAAGGAATATTTTGGTTTTCTTTAGAATTTTATTTTTCTATCGAAAAGCTTTAAAAAAAGTATTTGTAGATCATTATAGTTGTGAGGAGTTAAAATGTGAGGAACTTCAGTATTATAGCAAATGTTTTTAAATTGTGATCTAAACTGGCTATAAGGAGGAAATTCTAAGAGAAAGTGATTTTAGTCTTCAACCCTTTTAGTCTCATAAAGATGACAAATGTTTTCCAACATCCTCGTTCATTATGGAACTGACGAGAGGGTGTGTGCAAGAAGATGAGGGTCACTTTAGATGCAATGCTACTTTTTTCAAATCTCGTTCCTGATACCTAAAACATAACGCGTTTCTGATATTTACCACCTGCCATGGTAAGACCCGAGCCTAACATGTCATTGGACATGTAGGCTAGGTAACAATAACGCGTACGCGTTATGTAGTTAAAAAACGCGTACGCGTTATGTATTTACAAATCGCGTACGCGATATGTAAAACTAAAAATGAATTTAAAAACACAGTCGGCCGATTGCCGACCACCCGCGACACTCACGCATCAGAAACGCGAATAGAGGCGAAATTGACCCTGGACGAGGACGCTTTGTGGCCCACTCAACTATCCGTGTTGCTCGATTTAGCTAGAGGGGAGACAAATTCACCGGTGCATTCTCATCTAGTCAGGTAATTTATTCACCCAAATCATTTTTTTGTGATTTTTTAATCCAAATTACTATTTTTTTATTGTTTAACCTAGTTTTGTAATATTGATCAAATTGGGAATAACCCAATTTGTAATTAAATTCACACCTCAAAATGAAACCCTTTTCAAAAAACTCAAAACTTCATAATCAAACCAAAAATTGAAAAAATTAAAACTCCCCCCTTTCTACAATGTATTCATCTAAGTCACCCGACACGAGGACACGGGACACGAGTGTCCCCACCAGGCTTCAAATTTGAAGCCTTCAGGCCACTTCAAATTTTACCCACACGTCATAGAAGGCCACTTCAAATTTTACCATGCAAAAAAAATTTAATTTCATGGTAAGCCCTTCAATAATTAAATTAACCACTACTGTTTAAAATTGCAACGGAAGGGTAGCTTCAAATTTCACCCATCAACAATTTTTAGTGGGAAATTGGGAATGCGGCTACTAGCTAGGTGACTTGGGAGTGGGACTCGCTTACTCTCCAATATCCACGTGTTCGATCATCCATGGATCATGGACCATTGGGCCTCTAATAATATCATTGAGCAACTTACGTGGACGGGCTTACACTGAGTAGCCCATGGCTTGAACGCTTCGAAGTTCTCGTGTTTGTAGCGAGCGCTTACGTGTTTAACACATTTAATGGCATCAACAAAATTATTAAACCTGGAAGGTGCCTCATACGTGTTGTTGCTAGCGGGCTTACCAAGTTACAAGTTATCACATACCAATTCGTGAATGCTGACTCCGTGAGTTAATTGAGTATTCAATGTATAATATATTATGTTAATATGCCCCCGCGAATTTGGCATTTCAGACAAAATCCACAATCCATAAACTTCTTGTAATGTTGCAGGTTGTTGCTCCTGCCCGTGGCCCCTACCTATAGACCTGTGTTTTCTTTGTTGTATCAAGTTAATCCTACCATCTACGGCTCCCAGCCTCACACCCTGTGTTTTCTTTGTTGTATCAAGTCAATCCTGCAGCTCCCAAGTTCCACCTTTTGTTTTCTTTGTTGTATCAAGTCAATGCTGGAATTCCATGCTTCCATGGCTCCGACCATATTGCATGAATAGAAACAAGCTTTTTCTTATACCCCTATTCCACTGTGGTTGAGCTACTTCCAAGTTCCACCTACTCTATCTCCTCCAGTCCTCCAGGATAGTTTGCGGAGCGAAGCTGGCAATGCCAGCCTGCCATAAACATATTTAAAGAAATTCGTTTTCTTTGAGGAGCTCAACTTCAAGGCTGACTAGATTTTTGACATCCTATGAATTTACACGTCTGCTATATCCACTGAAAAATAAAGCCTATCAACTTTACTACGTTAGTAAACATTGAAATTTTGATGTACTATTACATTTTCAAATGAAAAGAATAACTTATTATTAATAAAAAAATCAAATCATATTAATATATTAATGAATTTGAATTTAGCTTCCCAATTATATTAAAATAAATTATACATTTTAAATGATCCACAACCAAATATTATACTGAGAAGGAAATGGAAAAAAAGGAATTTCCTCAACACAACATGCTATTTCCTTATGATGATGCTTTTACGTTTATGATTACCAACCTTGGAATCAGGTTTGGTTATCCGAAGGTGTAATATCTTCTAAGCTAAGTCAATAGGTAGGGATGTTGGTATTGATATAATTATGACAAAGTTTTATAAAGGATTAGGAACAATTCCGTTGGCTTGTAGATGACATATTTATGGATAAAAAGCTTGTTGTTATGAGGTAATGACATCATGCCTCAAAAACATGTCCCATACAATCTAATGTTAATGGGCGCTCTACATAGAAATTGGAATGTCAACATTTGTGAGTACAATAAATATGTGGATGATTTTGGCCTACTACAACTTTAATATATTTAGTGGATTGATAACCTTCACAATTATATAAGAGATTGTAGCTATGACTAGGAGGAGAGTTAACAATGCAACAAAATCAAGTAATCGAATTTTGTGCATAAAATGAACATAAGACTCCCACCAAATTTCACTGAATCTACGTCTTAACAAAAGAACTCATCGTTTCACGGGATTCCACCCCATCAATCCTTTTAACAGTAATGGCCATAACAGTTGCTACAACCCTAGCGCGAGAAAAATCAATCGAGCTACGCATGACAATACTTGAAACCAGACTTTTTGAACTCCCTATTACGTCATAGGAATCAATACTACTTTCTCCACAACATGTGGCACCCTCAATATCTTCCATCACCGCAATTTACATTTGATAAAAAACTTGTTCCCAAATAGTAATTACCCCATTCTTTGCTCTAAAAAGGCCTCGGTTAACCTAGAATCCAATCCATACAACATGAACACATCCATATATACACATAGAATAAATATTAATAAATTTCTCATAGCCCTTCAATAGTGTTCAATATCTCATAGCCCTTCATAGTGAAATGGGACCCCACCCTTCAAATTTGATCCCTGGTCCCTACTAGACACGGTGACCCCCGGAATTATGACACGTAGGACACGGTGACCCCCGGAATTAATATATTTTTAAAATATATTAAAATTTAAAAATATAGACATATAGATCATCCAATAAAATTTAACATTTACAATTACAAATATTCAATAGAAATTACATTTACAATTACAAATATGAAATATTCAATAGAAATTAGATCATTCACAAATCACAACACATTTGTCATTCACAATCACAAAACACAATGAGACATTGAGACACATAGATGCAAACTCATCACTGCCTTGATCCTCCTCCTCCATGCCTGAATCAACAAACTCATCACTGCCTTGATCCTCCTCCTCCTCCTCTCTGCCAATCTGACTAACTTACTTTTTAATTGTCAAATGTTTAATTTTAAGTTTTAAATGTATGTAAGTAAATGCCATTAAATTGCTTATGTGAGTTTGATTTAATACATGTTCAATTTTGAAGAGACGTCATTATATACCATGTATATGTTTCTAATGATTTTCGTATTAATGTCTTTATTGCAGTTGCGGCTATGGATGCCAATGCCGAAATATTGATTGAGCTTGCCCAATTGATGAAGTCACTAACTTGTACCTGGTGACACAAAATGATCTCAATGTCAGTTTTTTGTTGTAAGTAAGGATTGAAATGTAACCGTTACAACATAATTTTATAGATATAAATGCATACCTGAGATGTCACCAATTGTATTTTTTTGCTTTCTTTCCCTGTGACTATTTCATAGTTGATATATTTGAAACTTTTCATGTCTGTAACCATTTTCCCAAATTGACTGTCTCCATTCTCGTGCATACATTGGCTCAATAATGCCATTCCAGCACAGTTGGAGCATGTTCCATCCAAACAAGATTTTGCATAGTATGTTTGCCCCTCGGGCCTATTGCACATGATGCTATGAATGAATTCTCTTGATGAAGTCGGTGGTATTGTCATGGAGCAATCCTGCACAATGTTAGTATGCAACACACGACGAATGTACAAAAATGTTTCATAGTAATATTCATATTCTACATGGTATCTACAACAACAAGTGTTACGAAGAGTATTTATTCTAACATACCATGGCTTACATTTCTCAAAAGATCTTTGCCCCAAGTTCAATTGTCTATGCTCAATCTTAAATTTTTTGTAAAGCTCTGTCTATGTTATATCAAGAAGATGCTTAGTATGTGGCTCACGATCCTTTGAACCCCTTCTTAGTTTTAGTACATCCTTTCGGTTTGAAGAAGGCCTTGTGTGATCATGCCAAAAACTATGCACTAGTCCCTTTACTGCATCAACTAGCTTCATGTCACGACATGGCAACCGACCAACAAAGGCCCAAAAATCTGTCTGATCGGTTGTGTCAAGATTTTCTCTTCTAATAGAATACCTACGGAGGGTTTTTACATTCAAATTAACTAGTTTCGATGTAGGCCTGAGAATACGAAGGGCCCTGGTGTTCTTATCTGCAATTGATTGTGACAACACACGACGAGCAGCATTGCGGTCCTTTGAACGTGTGTTCTTACCAATTTTACCAAATGCATCTACTAGGCTTTTAACTATATGAGAACTTGGTTCAGAATTCTTTATCATCTTTATCCCTAACTTTTTCCTAACAACATTCATGCTCCTAGATTTTAACAATGATAAAAATAAACTACATTTATCTCCATCACATTTAGAAACAAAATATTTATCAAGTATCTGTTGAGTTTGATAAGCAATACTACGTTTAGATAGCGTATCTTCAATGGAATTCATAAGTCTTTCATCAACTTGTATACGCTTCGGAGTTCTTCGACGTGTGCTTGCTAATGGAGGTAAGGGGGTTGGAATTGTACCATGTAGCGCATCACCAAGACGCTCTGGCGTTTCAGTAGTAGCTTGGTGTCCTTCATTCTCTTCCTGGTAGTTGGATGGTGGAAGTCCAACATCCTCATCCATGGTCTGTGGAAGTCCAACATCCCCTTGTGGAAGTCCAACATCCTCATCGATGGTGTGGATAACATTCTCTTCTTCAACAGTAGGCAAAATGTCCAACGCCTCTCTGACTTCATCGCTTGTATAACCACATCCGGATAGCAAATTGAGTGTTTCTTCGTGAGCTTCATCTTGAGATGGTAACTTATCACTTTGACTTGAAGTGGGAATTGAAACATCCCCTAATGAGCACCTACGTTTTGCTTCTTGATTACTTCCATGGGGTGCTTGTTCAACAACTATTGTGGAAATTGAAGGTCCCTCTTGTCGTGGATTAATAGGATGAACCATGGTATCCTCTACAATTGGATTTGGATTAGTTTCCAAAGAAAGCCTCTGATTCATCATGTATATTCTTTTCTTTTCTTTCTCTTCTTCAATGACTTCTTGAGGTCTCTTCTTCCTTGTTGATTTGTTTACTCGGTTATGTGCATTCCCCATCACCACAATGATCAATTCAATATAGTTTGTTTTTGTTGCTCCTCAATTACAAGCTCTTCAATAATAAGCAAATGGAAGTTCTTCCTTGTTGGTCTTGAAGCTTGATATCTTACCTTGTGTGCTCCTCAAATATAGGCAAAATGAATCTTTCAAAGGCCTTATCTTTGGTGTTCTTCAATTGGAGATTCTTCAAGCTTGCTAATTATTTTCTTCAAATATGGCCATATAACCCAACACCACAGTGAGCAACCATGAAAGATGTCCTCAGTGCTGCACCTGCATAAAAAAAAATGATGGAGTTGGTGTAGAATGTGAAAATTTTCAGACGCGGGCTCGTGCTGTTCGAAAAATCGCGGGATTGTTGCTTTCGTTCGGACAGAGTGAAGTTGCTCTCGGACAGCAACAGTCCATTATTTCTGGAGTTCCAAAACGCGTACGCGTTATATAAATATAAAACGCGTGCGCGATATGTAGTGAAAAAATGCGAACGCGATATAGTCAAGCACAATAAATAGGTTAGGTGCACGGCTAGGGCAACGAACAAAATCAAAGAAAACTAATAATTTATATGATTGCATACAAAACAAATGTTTTGTATGGTTTAATACCCCCTAGCTCTCTCCCAATAATCCCTAGATACCCCCTATCTCTTTCTAAATATCTGTCCCTCATTCTCCCTACATGTTTCTTTCATGTTTCTTTCTCTCCCTTCAGCCATGTCTCTACCACCCCACTCTCCATCTCTCCACCTTCTCTTTATCTTCGTCATTATCCCTCCCTATAGCACTCTCTCCCTTCTTCTCCCTTAATCACTAACCCTCTACGCCTTTATCCCTCCCCCCTGCCCTCTCTGTCTTACCTTGTTCCTAGAGCCCCTCCCCCATAAAGGCCTTTAGACTCTCTTCTAAATATTAATCCCTAAGTGCATAAGTGCACAAGATGATGAGGAGGAGGAGGGTGATGACAATGAAGATGATCATGATGTAGATGAAGATGATAAAGATGATGAGGAGGAGGAGGGTGATGACAATGAAGATGATCATGATGCAGATGAAGATGATAAAGATGATAATGTTGATGAAGATGATGGTGATGATGATGAAGATGTTGATGATGATGGTGATGAAGATGTTGATGATGATGGTGATGATGATGGTGATGAAGATGATGGTGACATGATGGAGATGTTGATCTGATGAGGAAGATGATGATGATGATGGTGATGATGGTGATGATGATGAAGATGTTGATGAGGACGATGATGGAGATGAAGATGATGATGATGAAGAAGATGATGATGATGGAGATGTTGTGTTGATGGGGAACCTAGAGATGACAATGATGATGAAGATGGTGATGGTGATGGTGATGGTGATGGTGATGACGATGAAGATTTTGATGATGATGCTGATGGCGATGATGATGAAGATGTTGACGATGATGGTGATGGTGATGTTGAGATGATGATCATGATGATGTTCAGAAGATCATGATGGTGATGATGGTGATGATGATGGAGAAAATGACAATGATGGATATGTTGATGAGGAACCTGCAGATGCCAATGATGATGATGATGGAGATGTTGATGAGGAACCTACAGATGCCAATGATGATGGTGATGACGATGAAGATGTTGATGATGATGGTGCTGGTAATGATGATGATGATGATGATGACGAAGATGATGGTGACATGATGGGGTGTTGATCTGATGAGGAAGATGATGATGATGATGATGGTGATGATGATGAAGATGTTGATGACGATGATGATGGTGATGAAGATGATGATGATGAAGAAGATGATGATGATGGAGATGTGTTGATGGGGAACCTAGAGATGACAATGATGATGAAGATGGTGACGGTGATGACGATGAAGATTTTGATGATGATGCTGATGGCGATGATGATGAAGATGTTGATGATGATGGTGATGGTGATGTTTAGATGATGATCATGATGATGTTCAGAAGATCATGATGGTGATGATGGTGATGATGATGGAGAAAATGACGATGATGGATATGTTGATGAGGAACCTGCAGATGCCAATGATGACGATTATGGAGATGTTGATGAGGAACCTACAGATGCCAATGATGATGGTGATGACGATGAAGATGTTGATGATGATGGTGTTGGTAATGATGATGATGATGATGATGATGATGATGAAGATGAAGATGATGGTGACATGATGGAGATGTTGATCTGATGAGGAAGATGATGATGATGATGATGGTGATGATGATGAAGATGTTGATGACGATGATGATGGTGATGAAGATGATGATGATGAAGAAGATGACGATGATGATGGTGATGAAGATGATGATGATGAAGAAGATGACGATGATGGAGATGTGTTGATGGGGAACCTAGAGATGACAATGATGATGAAGATGGTGATGGTGATGACGATGAATATTTTGATGATGATGCTGATGCTGATGATGATGATGATGATGATGAAGATGTTGACGATGATGGTGATGGTGATGTTCAGATGGTGATGATGATGATGATGATGATGATGATGGAGATGTTGATGAGGAAGGGGGAGATGACAATGATGATGAAGATGTTTATGGTCATGAAGATGATGATGATGGTGATGGTGATGATGATGGAGATGATGGAGATGATGGAGATGGCGATGAAGATGATGATGATGATGATGATGGTGAAGATGATGAAGAAGATGATGATGATGGAGATGTTGACCTGATGACGATGAAGATGATGATTATGGTGATGATGATGAAGATGTTGATGCTGATGATGATGGTGATGAAGATGATGATGATGGAGAAGATGATAATGATGGAGATGTTGATGAGGAACCTACAAATGCCAATGATGATGATGATGATGATGGTGATGACAATGAAGATGTTGATGATGATGGTGATGGTAATGATGATGAATATGATGATGATGATGGTGATGGTGATGGTGATGTTTAGATGATGATGTTCAGAAGATGATGGTGACATGATGGATATGTTGATCTGATTCAAGGAAGATAATGATGATGATGATGATGGTGATGATGATGAATATGTTGATGATGATGATGATGGTGATGAAGATGATGATGATGAAGAAGATGATGATGATGGAGATGTTGATGTTGATGGGGAACCTAGAGATGACAATGATGATGAATATGGTGATGGTGATGGTGATGGTGATGACGATGAAGATTTTGATGATGATGGTGATGGTGATGATGATGAAGATGTTGATGATGATGGTGATGGTGATGTTTAGATGATGATCATGATGATGATAATGATGATGGAGATTTTGATTTGATGAGGAATATGATGATGATGATGATGATGGTGATGATGATGAAGATGTTGATGATGACGATGATGGTCATGAAGATGATGATGATGAAGAATATGATGCTGATGGAGAATATGATGCTCACAACTCCCTCTAGTCTCTCTCTCCCCAACCATCAATCTCTCTCTCTCTCTCTCTCTCTCTCTCTCTCTCTCTCTCTCTGTCTCTCTCTCTCTCTCAAACACACACACATACACACACATTATGTCACTTTCCATTCTCAAACCCATACCCCCTCCATCCATATCTATCTCCAACTTTCTCCCTCCATCCCTCACCCTACCTTCTCTCCCTCCCTCTCTCATCGCCTGTCTCTCACCTTCTATCCCTCCCTCATCTTTCCCTCAACCTATCCCAATCTCTCCATCACTCCCTCTCTCTCCATCGCCACCACTCTCTGCATGTCTCCCACCAACACTTTCTGTCCCTCCCTTCCTATCTCTTATTTCGTTCTATCCCCATCTATCTCTCACTCCCTCCAAATCCATTCCTCCCCATTGTCCCTCTCCCTCCCTCGCTCTATGTCTCTCCCCCCCTTGTATTCTTTATTTCTCTCTCACATCCCCCTTGCCTCCATCCATTCCCCCTTGTCACTCAAGTCTCACTTTCAACTTCTAACCCTATACCTCTTCAGAACCTATTCTACTCCTAATAGTGCTCTCAAGCTCCACTTCCCTTCACCCCCTGTAGCCCATCATGTTCTCATTCCCTTCATCTCTCCCCACTCAAGCTTCCAACATCCTTCTAAGCCCTTGACCCTTTCCCACCCCTATTAAATATTAACCATAGATTCTCTTGACCCTTCCCCACCCCTTCTCAAATATTAAACAAAATTTCCCTTGACTTCTACACCCCCTCTTTCTCAAGTATTAAACATGTATTTTATGATTTGAATAACGCGAGCGCGTTTTGTAACTATATAACGCGTACGTGTTATGTAGTTATATAACGCGTACGCGTTAATTATTGATATAACGCGCACGCGTTATTTAGTTATATAACGCGTACGCGTTATTTAAATCTAAAAGCGCGGCAATATTTTTGAATTTAAACAGGCCGAGTCACATGCTCACATGTCAACAATAATCCTATGTGTATGCTTTGGAGTTTGCTTCGGTAATTCCAAACCTGTGCTATGTTAATGAAAAACCAAAGCTAATTGGGTATTTCTTCCAGTTTCTGGAGAAGCCTGTGCTTAGCCACTCGTTACAATATGCTACACAGAGTCATTTTTGACGAAATATTAGACACAAATAGCATTTTTTCTGCAGATTCCAAATATGTAACTTTTATTTTGAAATATTAATTTTTCCTATTTTCTTTCAATTTATTTTCTGTCCTACCTCCTTAACTCGTGAAACACATTGTTAGTGTTTCTTCCATAACTTTTTCAATTCTCAATCATTTCAAAAAAAAATTGTATGGTGCACAAGAGGACACTAACCTCCACGTTCTATGAAAAACCCATTTCAAGAATTTTGCATTAAGACCTTCAAAGGCTCTACCCACAAAAGATGTACTATTTTTGAGGTTTGATCACTTAGACAATTATAAAAAAATTATAAAATTACTAATTTAATTTTCGAAAAATAATGGCGCACAAGTGCTATGTGTTCTCTACATGCATGCCGATTTTTGTAGCTTGATTCCATCATTTAGGCCCTCAAAGGCTCTACCCACAAAAACATATACCTTATCATTTGCCTGAAAAATAAAAAGTGTCTGTTAGGAAAACTGAAACTTGACATAGCTATGCAAATTTTCAATACATAAAAGTTATATATTCAGAAACGTGATTCAATTTCCTACATTTCATCTTTTTTACTCAATGCAAGATATTTTCCGTAAGTAAATCAAAAAATCCAAGTAAGTTGAGGGATGCCTGCTTTTTCAGTTTTCTATTGCATCTAACGTGCCAAAAGTGACCCTCATTAGCTTGCACTGACCCGAGAGTTTGTTCTTATTTTAGCAATGTTGGTTTTCTTCCTTACTTTGGTTAAAACAAAGAGATATTTTGATCATCTAGATTATGGTTGATCACCTCTTTATAGTATATTAATTTTCTCTTATCCTCTAGTTCTTTATCACACCATAAATCTTCCTTAAATATATATGTAATAATACTTTTAATATTATCACTAATATGTAGAGTAACCTCTTCCTTGGATCCCCGCTGATTTAACCAAGACTTGGCATCTTTATGCCAACTTCGCTTAAGTCGTAGGTTGTTTTGACTAGATTTTGAAGCAATCTTAGGAAGCCTCTTATCTCACATGTTGTTTATTTTCTTCTAGTATATTAAGTACCTAGTCATAGCCATGCTCTTAAAGAAGGTGTCACATACCCGAATTCTGAAAATTTTATGTTGTGAGAAAAAACATTATGTTTTATGTTATTGTAAAGTTTTATGATTATTGACCAAGTGGGGTCAAGGATGAATGTAATTAATTACTCTGAATATTTTATTATTAATAAATAAAAGAGGAGACAAATATCCAAGGGAGACTGTTGAATGAGTGTTCACTGACCCACTAGGAGGAATGGACTGGGGTGAGAGCAAACTGACACTTGGCAGCATCCTCAATTCACTTCTAGTTGTTGCAGGGGGCAACTTCCCTATTTTTATTGTCATGTTCCCCAAGAAAGTGGAACTGAGTAGGTGACTCATTAAATAAGAAACTGACCAAAGACCTAGGCATGCTTTATTTTTCCCCATCAAATTTAGTAGGAGGCTATTCAATTTTTACCTTGTGATATTTTGTGAGAGAAAGAAGAAGAGAGCACAAGAGCTTCGATGAGGGGAAGCTAGCAAGTGATTGAGTGAAATAAGACTGCATTCTGAACTAGTACAGCTTTATGCTGTGTTCAATTTTGCTAAAGGAAAAAGTATTATTATTTAGTACTATTGCTGAGTTACAGAGGAATTTATTCCATTCTCCACACAGCATCTTCGTCCTGCTGGTTCAGTAAACAGGCTCAGGGGACCTAAGGCAAGTGACTTGGATGTCTTTAGAAGAAGGTTGGGTGGAACGAGCTCCTTTGGATGTTTGTCACCCTCTGCTGTTAACAGGTTTTCATTGTGTCATCTTATTTACTTACTGTCAATTTACTTTTCTGAATGATTTAATTCTAAACTGTTATCAATTTTAGAAATGGTATTTTACTCAACTGTTAGATTTAAATACTTAAATAATAGTTTATTTATGGATAATCAATTAATGATTGAATGAAATACTTCTCTGTATTTTTTCACACACAGTTAAGTGTCGTACTCTAGTACAGAGAAGTTAATTTATAAACAAATCAATATGATTGAAAATATCATAGTTAGAAGCTGTCTTCTACATTAGTTTCGAAAGCAGTAAAATACTTCTTATATATATGACTGAATTGTATCTCAAATATTGATGATATTTGTTTTACAATATACTTGGTCGTTTATTAAATGAAAACAGAGTTTACTTGCAGTTAAAAAAGTATATATTTTATACAAAAACCTAGAATTCGTTGCATTATACTAGTCTACGTTAAACCTTATTTACGAACCCAATATTACTATAAATATCATTCTAGAACCTTCTATATATATTTATTTGAGCATCGACTTCTTTCAAATTAAACCTTTAGTATATAAATAATCCAAATCGATACATCTTTTTAATATACACAACTATTACATATTCCAGAATTAAAACAAGATAAAATACACATAAATTTACAGAACAAAAATATAATGCTCACATACTTTATAGAACTATTATGTCTCATTATAAACCATAGTATATAGCTAAGAAATTCAAGCTGAGGTTATGCCCAGATTTATTAAAATTAACAAATGAAATCAAGTACTGTCTTTATCTTTTAACCCTACACAATAATGTGAAGGGGTCATCCGAAAGTAAAAAAAGCCTCATACTTTCACCACCCAAACATATATATCAAAGGTCGAACTATAATTATTTTGATAAATCGTAGAACCTAAAAACATACAGTATCAAACTTTACATCAAGCACTGTAAACATAATGTTTACACTTTATAAGTTTTTAATGCAACTAACCCTAATTCTATGGATTTCCATAGTGTGGTAACTTACAAACTAAGTATAGAATTTAATTACTCAAAGGTAGGCCTTTGGCCTAGGATCGAAACCCATCAGGGTTCTTCCCATACTTTGGAAATGCATTTTTATGCATGAAATCCAACCCAAAAAATCTAGGGTTCGGATTTTTGGTCAACTCTATACATTTACATAGAGTCGGTTACAAACTTAAAATGTTTACAAATCGAAATCTATCTTATCGAACCTAATAAGTATGAAATCATTAATCTGAACAGAGATCGAAATCCTTAAAAGACTCACGGGTATCATTGTAATAATCTTTATTTATTTCTATAAGCTAGCTCATCAACATAAACTCCTTTGAACATAAGTCGAGACCTGTTAGAGCTGCAATGGCTTAAACTAGTGCATCATAATCATAACAACAACAAGGGGCTTTGCCTCCCAAAATGGGTCACTTCCATGCCCAATTGTTTTACTTTGAAAAATGACGAATGCAGGTTGTAGATGTAACCTTGCAACTTCAAAAAAATTACTTATGCAAGCTTTGAATAAATACATAATACATTTCAGAGCTCACGCTTTCAAGGCAAAAGTAAAATTATCAATATTCAGGACTTTTAACACAGAGATCAAATAGCTACCGAGTACTACACTTAGCCATTATATTTTCTCAAAACAAATCCAATTTAGGAGAAAGGTTTTAGACCCATAATCTATATATATTTATTCAACCAAAATACATAGTATAATAATAGGTGGAACGTAAAACAAAACCGTATAACAACTAAGAATTATTTTTTTACAAGAGCCGTAGCTCGAGGATTTTAACCCCCATTGTTTTACATCGATACCCTACGTTGGAAAACCCTTAACACAAAGAAGTAACCATATTAATTGTATGATATCGAATTCTTTTGTGTGGGACAGATTGGGCATCAACATGCCAAAAACACCATCACTCATACTTTAAGAGTCTTGTTGAGACTTCCTGAGGCTTGCCGGGTTAAGGAGCATGACGCCTCAAAGAACTGTGCTAACTGTCTACCACCTTCAACTTGCCCTGTCAAGAAAACTCCAATACAAACAAACCTAAGAGTTAAACCTTAGTGGTGTTTTCGAGGTTTAAAAAAATTTAAAAACAGTAAAACAGTATGCTAGAATACTAATGGAAAACTCACCCCTATGCATGGCAGAAAGCCTCACCTTCCTTGCCTTCAAAAAGAAAACCCTGGAACTTATAACCTGCAAGTGCCGAGTTACAGGTCACAAGATCTCACCATCGAATCCCAAGAGAAATTTGCAACAATGTTCGTATCCCTTAGAAATTTTCGAGAGCCTATTGGCCTCTCCAAACAACTTTGCAAATGACTGAGTAAACAATGAGTATGGTCTATTAGTGCGTAGTTAGGGTTTCACAAAACCACATGCTATCACGTGATCAAATGATGTAGAGATTGCCACAGGGTCTGCCAATGAGCATTCCACCAAATCTCATTAAATGACATTTAAACTATACAACTATCGAGCTCAGTACTCCTGCCAACGCATAAATCCACTATGGTTCAACTCGTGGTCTACGCTGAGTATATGGTTTATAGTATATAGTATATAGATAGGTTGTGTTATAGTCATAAGCCCATACTTAATCACACTACAAGTTTGTAAATCTTGGTCATGATATTGCCATATTAAAATATGCATGCATAAAAACTATAGCTTTGATATATTTCGATTATATTTAAGCCACGTCAACTATACAACATAAATAAAACAATATGCTATATGAATGACATTGAAGTATGGAGTTTTACTAACTCTCTTAGAAGCATAATGTATGCATAGGATAATCTTAAGCTAAGTATATATATATATATATGTCATTGCAATGAAGGAAATTCCTTAAAATGGCGATCATAGCTAGGGTAGGTATTACCCCTGTTTAAAATAAGTTCTCTAGACATTTGTATTTAACATCAAAAGCTAAATGAAGTACAACAAAGTAATTTTGACATACATCGATTATTTCTTATGTTGGAATCTCACTCTTACCTGTGATCTGTACAGAAGATTAAGAGAGTTAGCTATAAATAGCCAAGTAAGCCTCAAGGTACCCATAGGACCCCTTCATTGCAAAGTAAAGCAAACAGTTAGTCTCCATGGTCAAAATTATAACATAGGCACGGATTAAATAAATGGCAATGTACATTTTGAGCAAGAAACAATTCAAGTATTCAAACATTGAAATATCTTGTAAACATTTATAATAACGATTACATGATGATAATACAGCATTGAAACAACTAGTATAATTCTTCATATGGTATCATGTATAAAAAGGGATTACGGTAAAGTATAGAAACCGTGCTGCATATAAGCAATGTAACTCATTTCAACACCGACAAAATTTTGAAGTAGGTGTCGTCATATAAAATAATTAGACTGTGGTTAAATGAATTAAATTATCATAAATGATACTTTCTGTGTTTAACAAATAGAAGCATTTAATGCTACTTAGAAAATTTTAATTTTTTGTGAAATTGGGTATGTTACAGAAGGATATACTCGCTTCTGTGAGGAGAATATGATAGAGTGTATTTCCATTACTTTTAAGATTATATGCTATAAAAAATTTTGGATTTGGTCTATCCTTATCCATGATTCTCTAGAGATGTTCTTGCCTCAAAATTCACATCCATATAAGATAACAAGAGTGACAAGGGTCTCACTGATGAATTTATTTTTATCCAAAAGACAAAGGTCTACTGATTTACAACTATTTTAAATACCATAATAAGCTTTCCATCCACCATTAATCATTTTCTGAATGTTATGGTTCCAATGAAGCTTGTGATGAAGATATGATTCTGAGATCTACTTATATGAACTCCATTCCTCCAAGTTGTTGTTTCCATATATGAAATTAGCATAAGTGATATTTTTGGATTTAATTATGGGCATGTGCACAAAGTTGGTGGACATTTTAGGTGCAACCAATGTTCTCCAAAACTTGCTCGCATTATCAAAAAAAGATCGTGCTTGTGTTTATAAGAACTAGGTCCTGGCAATCTCAAACTTGGCCATTTAGTTGACATGTAGGCCACGACAATACATTGTGCATGCGATATGCACATATTTCACATGTGGTTTGTACAAATTGCACATGTGATTTATGCCTACTTCTGTACATATCAAGCATGGTATTTGAGCATTTATAAGAACTACATTATAATTTGAATATTGAGTGTGGTGATGCAAGACAAGGAGTTTTGTCTTCCTAGAAGAGTGTAGTAAGATGGAACATTAAGTGATTGATGTGATTACTATCATTTGGGTCTATGTAAATGGAATAAATAATAATAAAATATAATGTACATGAACCAAATGATGGAACGTTGCATCTAATTAACTGGATGCTCTGACATTAACTAAATGATAACTAAATATACTAGAAACAAGGGGATTTCTCTCCTAAGAGTGTAACGTACCCATCTTGATCCTATTGCATTCAAATGTAAATGATGTAATACTGTTATAAAATCATGGTGAGGAGCTCAAGGCCAAGGCCCCACCATCGATTTAGTGATTCATATGGTTTACGTGCTAGCCAGGCACATTGGAATTTCAAATATCATGTAAATATGCATTTTAATAAAATACCCACAACTAGCTATGCAATGCAACAAGAGATGGGGGCATGATTTTACAAGGAATTGGGAGGGAAAACATTCAAACCCTTGAAGCCAATCAAGTCAAGCCGAGTGTCAATGAGAGAACCCATCAAACCCTCAACTACCCATATTGACTTTTGTACCTAATCATTCATTTCTCCCAAGAGTTGGTTGCTTGGGAATGGAGAGGTATGGCTGTCCAAATTTGGGTATGTGCAAGCCACCCTGCATGGAAAATCACGTTTGGCTTCTTGGGCAAGAAAAGAGCCATGAATTTCTCCCCAAGCCATTATCCATAAAGGAGTTTGACTCTCTCACGAGTTGGGAGCTGGCTGGGCATTTTTCTCCATGTAATTTCTGTGTTTTCCTTCATCCTCGGCTGGGAGAGGGGTGTTTTTGTGTTGTATACCAATGCGGAAGAAGGGGAATCGAATGGGAGTTCCATAGAGACCATTTTGGTTGTTGAATGCTTAGTGAGTTGGGAGAGAATTCGTTTTCCTCCCTGTGATTGTTTTTCCCCATCCCACAATTCGTTTTTAGCTGGAAATGATTTGGGGAAAACCCATGGCCATCCTGTTGGTTAATCCATTGTTTTGTCTTGGGCTTGAGTGCAAGCATCTTGGGTTCAAATGTAGCCTGATAAACCTAGTTGTGGAATGGCTTGGCTCAGATGGAATGATTAATTGGCTGTGTATGAGCTTGAATGTCCCCTTTTCCTTGTAAGAATCATGCCCAGCATGGGGGTGGCAATTGTGTTGAGAGATTGATGAACAAAACTGGCCTATGGTTGGGTGGAATGTTGCAGCGACATAGCTAGTTGTTTGGGTCAATTGCACAATGAAGATAAGTGTTTTTCTGTCTATGTATTTACTTCTGCAATGTTTAAATTGATGACTGTTTGATATGTTGTATGCATATGATATGTGTGTGGATGAGTTTCAATTCTGCTGTGCATATTGCTTAATTTGCATCTGCACACTTTTGAATTCATGTATATGAATCTAATGAATGGGTTGAGTTTTATGAAAATCCCCATAGATTGGTAGCATGTTTCCTTCCTCGAATTGGGTCCGTGGGAGGGGATGTTACAAAGAGCTAGGCACTATTCCTTTGGGAGAACATGATAATGTCCCGTATCATCTTACTAATATATTTTTCTCTCCAATAATTTTAACGTCCTAATAGGGTAGACTCTCTCACTAGAGTCACCTAGGTATTTTTTAGAAGGTGTCCAGTGTTCTAGGTCTAGATAATACTATGGAATGATGAAAGAGATGGATTCTACCTATGCATAGAGAAACACTATGTTTTCCTCAATGGAGGTTTCGTGCAAGATCAAACACATATATGTTATCCAAAGTATGTGTCTTTTAAATCTAGGTTAGACTAGTCGGCATTGATCTCTAAGAGAAGCATAAATGACCTAGCTTGGGGAGATTATTTTCTTGAGGTTTCTCTTGGTGTTCTTGCGCAAAGCATGGCACATGAATAAGTGTAGATCAATATGTTGTTGTGTGGATACGTATGATTCTTAGAATTTCACTATACTAATCCATTGATATGCTCCTATGATAATATATATGCTTATAGAACCTAAAAAAATATGGATAAGTGCATACCAATTTTCTATATAGAAATTTGAGATTGGATTTTTATGTAAAGTGGTACCTTGCAAGACAATACGGTTGATGACAGAAGGAAGACGGTTATTTTTTTAATTGTAGTGTTCTTGTTTATTTTATTTGTGATGAATGCAATCCTAGATACACCTACAAGTTGGGTAGAAACACAAATACATAAGTTAAGTGCGTGGATGTCAAGTTTTTGCTAGAAACATTGATCGTTAAGCCATGAGATGGATGAAGAAGTACAAATTTTCACAAATGCATAATTGTGCATGTGATGCGTACATATCACGTACGTGATTTATGAATATCACTCACATGTTATTAAGGATATAAAAATTTCCTTGGTCCCACCATAACCTTATTTCTATCGAACTCTACTTGGAAATCGTGTTCTATAGGTTTCTTTCAAGCGAATGGTGATTGAAATATTTTTATTTTTTTGGATTATGATTGATCAAGCACCCAAAACAAGATACTAGCATCGATTGTTGTGACAATAGAATAAGAAGAAGTCTCTTGAAATCATATAAGAAATTAGAGAAAAACAAAGGGAAGACATGGTCAATTGGAGGCATGCTTCAATTCCAATCACAACAGATGATACAAGTCTCTTTACCAATTTCTAACAGGATAAGCGCAAACATTCAATAAAGGATCCCTCATTTTTAAGAACAATAAATTAAGAACCCTCTCATGGCCCTACTCAAGAACTAAATCATAGGTCCTCATCGGGAGATGTTGAAATTTGAACATCAAGCAAGTTCCAAACAAATATACCACCATTCAAATATGATTTGAATGAGGAACAAATACAAAAACTTTTGGACTATACTGGTTATGCAGGTCACGAAATTTTAGATTTAAATCATGAACAGAATTTTGATCAAGAACAAGTAAATGTTGTTGAGACCACCCATGAGGTCCAACCTACTGTTGAACAAGTAAATTTTTTTAGATCACCGATGAGGATGTCCATCTTCCTCCATCTAGCTACCGACAAGGGGATGAACAACCATAAGCTCTCGTTTAATCATCATGGCCTACTAATGAAGTGTTCCATGCTACAAATGTTACTCCATTACCTCGATTGAACCTAGTGCATCAAAGAACTCCAAAATATATCTAGGTGGATGAAAGTTTCATTAGTTCTCTTAAAGGTGAGTTACCCAACCATACTATTGCTTATCTGACTCGACAAATAATAAATAATTACTTTCATTCAAAATGTGATGCTGACAAATGTAGGTTATCTTTATCTTTGTTAAAATTTAGGTCTTTTACTGTTGTTAGAAAACAATTAGGCATCAAGATAATAAATAATTCTAACCCAAGTAGTCATACTATTAAAATCCTAGTAGATGCTTTTAGCACAATTGGTAAGAAAAGTCATTCTAAATATTCTAAGAGCTTGTTGTGTATTGTCACAAGCAATTGTAAACAAGAACACAAGAAATCTTGATTTGTTGAATCCTACATCCAAACATGTTAATTTGAATGTCAAGACAGTACGCAAGTATTGTATTAGAAGAGAATATCTTGACACAATCAGTGAGATGTATCTTTGGACCTTCATTGGTAGGTTGATGCATTGATACAAGAAACTATTCAATGTAGTTAAGGGACTAGTTCTAAGTTTTTGACATGATAATGTTAGGCATTCTTCAAAATAAAATGATGTACTAAAAATAGGAAGGGGTTCTAGAGATCATGAATCACACACTAAGCACTTTTTTGACCAAAAAAAACATAATTATATGAGAGATTCAAGAACAAACACAAGGATTTGAACTTGGGACAAAGATATTTTGAGAATTGCAAGCCTTGGTATGTTTGTATAAGCACACTTCGTAACACTTCTTGTTATAGATATCATCTAGAATATGCTTATTGTTATGACGCATTTGTATGTATTCATTTTGTTTTGCACCAAGGAAAACTTTAGGGGTGAAATCTGGCCCATGGGAAAAAAATTTACCTTTTTTCCAAAAACAATTCACCAATTTCTATTTTTTTCTAAATTGATTGGCCCAAACTCCATGGGTAACATTTTTTAACTCTAAAAAATCAGCAAAATTAACCAAAAACTATATAAAATCGTTAGAAATTTGAATCTTTTTACAAAAATATCACCCAACTTTTTATGGTTGGAAAAATATCATCATCATCATCATCATCTTTGTCATCATCATCATCATCATCATAATCATCATCATCATCACCATATTCATCATCATCATCATCATATTCATCATGATCTTCATCATCGTCATTATCATCATCAACATCATCATCCTCCTCATCATCGTCATCACTCTCTCTTCCCTGGTTCCACACCCCTCTCTCTCTCTCTCTCTCTCTCTCTCTCTCTCTCTCTAAACCCCCTCTCCCTCTCCCTAACCTCTCCCCCAACCCTAACCATCCTACTCTTTCTATATCTATGCTACTGCCCCTAGCCCAAAACCCCTTCCTGTCTATCTCTCTTCCCTCCTCTCCCTAGTCCTTACTAACCCAGGCTCTCTCAATCTCTCTCTCTTCCCTATGATAGTTTTAAACCTTAACAGTGCAGTAAAAACTCATACAAATTCTTAACCAATAACAGAAAATACACAATGGCACACGCATAACATAGATATTTTCACCTGGAAACCCTTAACCAGGAAAAACCAACAAAACTTAGAGCCGCACAACTCTTTTCATTACATGTTTTCTTAACCATTTACAATACAATATATAGTATTCGCAGCATCTAAAACCCTAATTCGTTTACCCGAAATTAGGTTACAACCCTAATCCCCTTTACTAGGATTAGATAGAATACAATGGGTCGAAACAGCAAAAAAGCAAAAACAAAGCCTAAGAGATATAACTACTAGGGAGGGGATCATGGTGTACACACACCCACCATGTGAAGAGATATAACACACCCAACACCCTACACCTCCACCTACCTCTAACCACACCTCCCATATCTCTTTCTCACTCCCTACAAATAACACCCTCTCCTCTCTCTGTCTCTCTCTCTCTCTCTTTCATTTCCTATGGGTGGAAAACACTTACATATATCATTGTAGGTGTGAATCATTGCATTAAACCTGTGGATTTAAATATAAAATCCATGGAGCATCCTTATGCTAAGGAGGAAATGGGGATGGCTATGGGTTGAGAAAGAAATATATCAGACAGAGGGTGTTGTTGTATGCATTGATGTTGATATATATCGTCATTCTCTTTGTTATCTTTAGCCACTCTCCTATATACAATAAATCTGAACATAGAGTGGAGATTCCAGACATTATTTCCTCGGTGCGACATGGATCTTTACATTCTATGGTTGAGGAGTGGCAACTGCACCTTTTCCAATATTTGTTGCTTCCCTAGAAAAAAGGATGTGTTTAGTGATTAGCTTGTATTTTGTTGTGGAAAGTGATTGTGGAAATTCATTAAGATTCGGATGTTCACCACCATATTTTAATGGATCTCCTCCTAGTTGAGCAGACAACTCCTCCTTTTTCTTTGATAGAAATTTCATTTATCAGAGAGTGCAGGCTTCAGCTTCTACTCTTAAATAGCCCAGATCAATGGCAGGTCTTAATTTGGAGGGTTTTCATTTTTGGTGCGAGAGATACAAGCTGTAGTATACATGCAGTGGCTTTACTTGCAAACATTTAGATTGACAATTGACTAAATTCCAGAGCCAAGATTACCAAAGAGATTTTGTGTATTAAAATAATCATAGTGTCTTTAAAATCACATCTCGTAAATTTTGTATTCATATGAGTGGGACTTTCCAACGCGGTCGGGGTGTAAGAAATGTTCGTTTAATTGTCAATATTAATTTTCAGCGATGTGCGCCTGTTAAGAATGTATTAAGAAAGCATTTGTAATACTCATTGAGGATTATTTTCTCCAAACATTTTTATGTCTAGAGATGAATTATTTGTCAAAACACGGATGATATGCCAGGTGCTTGTGCATCCCCCTTGTAAGATGTACCGATCTTGAATCTCGTAATTGGATGTAATTAATTATATAAAATTATAATCAAACTATTAATTCAATTCTCAAACTTAACATTATAAGTGTACTTCATTTTTTAAATAATATATAAAAATAATAATTAATTCAAGAGTTTTGATAATTTTCATTAGATAAAATTATATATATATATATATATATATTTTAAATTTTACATTTCTATCCACTTATTTATTAAACTAACTATTAATTCTATATAACTTCAATTACTCTTGGTTAATAATTCCAAGCCTTTAAAAAAATAAAAATAAAAAGAACATATTATAATAACAAACTATTTTCAAATAAGTAAAGTACTAAAATTTCAATAGATAATTTATACGTAATAGTTCAAAGTACATATAATTGTAATTATTTGTTTTAATACTATTTTGAGACATATAATTAATTTATCTTTAAACAAATTATAAATGTTGATAATTTATTTCAATAAATTTATTGCATATTTTTTTTTTTAAATCAATCTTTTTTCCAACAAAAAGTGTCATTTAATTTTACCTTTTTATATAGCTTGCATTGTATAACTACACTATTTATTACCAGAACCTATCCTCTAAGTTTATAGATATTTTTAAAGCAATATTTATTTATATATATTTCCCTTCTATTTCTTTACTAAGGGCTAACCAGTTTCAAATTTTTTACTAAGACTAGTAGCTTTGTTTTATACCTCTTAAAATTTTTCTTTACATTTATAGGTGTTTATATTTTAGAATTTGGGGTAGATTAGGGTTTCTGTTTTTCCTAGATTGCACAAGAATGAGATAATCACATTGATTTTATAGCAGTCTTCCAAATTTCTCATAAAATCAATATGGAAAGTACACTTCTCATCCTCCTACAATCTAGGAAAAGCGTATTTACTAGTTCACTCTGAAATATAAACACCTATCAATGTAATAAAAAAATAATATAATAAAAATACTAGTTGATGCATGATGCATGGATAATTGACAGTTTGTGCAACTAAACATAAAGAATAAGTAACTTGTTAATGACATTAACTTATAACCTATCCATATTCACCAACCACAAATTAAGTAACCATGCTTGTGTTAGTGACCTGATAATGAATAATATGTACATGATATTGAATATTAAATGAAAAGTAATATTTTTTATATTGAATGAAAGTGATTTTTTTAATTTTCGGTTTTGACTTACGTAGATTTTGGTGAAACTTTGTGTCAACTCTTCACGTGCAACTATTTCATCTTACAGCACGTGTTGATCAAGGAATCTGGGACTCCAATAAAAATATCGTACACTTCACTTAACTTTTGACTTTGCAAAAGATGGTTTCACTTGGATGGAAATACAAGTTTTAATTAATAAAATTACAGATAGCTGAAATTACAACTTCACAATTAAATTATGACCCAATTAATTACCAAAAATACCACCAAAACTGGAATGATATGATCACCATTTATCCCACACCCCAACCCTACTTTGAAATTCTGATTTCACAGTTGGTATGGGACTGCAGCAAGAATGTCGATGTAAATCAGATCGTCCACACTCCATTTCCCATTTCCCCGTAGGATAAAAGACAACCAAAACGCCTTGTTGTTTGGTCATTTTGAAATAAAAATCGGTTAAATTTCTTGCTAAAAATTATTATTTTTGCAATTTTATAATTTTTACAATTTAGATTGTCTGTTCTAATCTAATTGTTCAATTTTAAAATTACCCAAATAATCGAAATTGAGATCTGAACACTCCAGATAATAATTTTGTTAAAAATTGCTCTACCTAATTCCAAACGTTTTGATTAACCCTTATACAGCCGGTCCCTCTATTTCCATATCGTTATTTTGACTTGGCGATAATATCATAATATCGCTTCATCATCTTTTGACTTGGCGATTCTCTTTGTCCATCTAAGTGAATGCCAACTCACTTTACGGTGGTTTATAGGTGTAAATGTGATGTAAATAGTTTACAATGAATTGAAAATAAAAATTAAAGATAAATTGTGCATTACTTTGAATCCATAGATAAGTTACATCAAATTGACTTTCTTTTCTATTTAAAAATGTTAAAAATATTGGATTGGATTCAAGTTAGCAATCAATATTTTAAAAAAGAAAAATTCAGTTTTAAATATGAAACTACATCTACATGAAACCATGTTGCTTTATTTATTTATTTTCTTCTTAAAAGGAGTGATTCGACCAACATTAGTGGCGAACCCGAAATGGGATGTACAATATTTGTGGATGGAAGTCAACTAGTGGCCAGCTTTGTGGATGGAAGTCGACAAATATTTGTGAAAAAGGTGGACTAGAACGGATGAACGTCCACAGATTTATGGACAAATATTTGTGAAATAGGATGGAGGGAAGAGAGATTTCTAAACAAATATTTATAAAATAGGACGGATAAACGTTGACAGATCTCTGTACAAATATGCGAAACATTTATTGACTAACTTGTGAAAAAATATTGTGTTCTGGACAGATTTGTTTACTAATCTGAATAGGATGAATGGATGGAAATGACAGATTTCAGAAAAGTATAATTAGCAGTGAACACAAGAGGAGCAAGATGTGTTTCATTCGATCTCCATTTACAGTTGGCGGTGAGATGAGAAGAGTGTGGAGATATGATTTGTTTCTGAGTTTCAGAGGCCCAGATGTCAGAAGAGGCTTCGTTGATCATCTTTACAACGCCTTGACCAATGAAGGCATCCATGCGTTTCTGGACGCCCATCAAATGAAGAAAGGGGATGATATCAATGCAACCATAAAGCATGCCATTGAGTGCAGTCGAACCAGGATTCCCATATTCTCCCCAGATTATGCAAACTCTGTATGGTGCCTCAAGGAAGTCTCCCTTATTGAGCGGCAGAGGAAGGGAAGGGCCATTCCCATCTTTTACAAAATATCTCCTTCCCATGTTCGTCACCCAGATCGATCGGACAGCCCATTCTCCGAAGCATTCCAACACCATCAGAGCAGTGGAAGACACACAGTGAACAAGAAATTTATGACTGGAAGGCTGCTCTCTTCACCGTCTCCAATATTTCTGGCTGGTCGCTGGACGACACTAATGGGTGGGTTGGTTAAATCAGTCTATATGGTATCATAGATATTATAATTAGCACAACCACTTAATTTATGGTTGGTGAACATTTATAGGTCACAAGTTAAATGGAATAAACAACTTATTTGTTACTGGTTCTCCATGCTTAGTTGTAGTCACTTGTTATCCATATCTCAGCTATCACTTACCACTACCAATTATCCATTCATAACTTACTAGTTATATCCATTCATGAGTTCAGCTATCCCTTACCACTACTTGTTATCCATTCATAAGTTATGAATTATATCCATTCATGAGTTACCATGAAATCAATATGGACAGTATATTTGACCAGTCCTCCTTCACTTTATAAAAAGCATAAATGATAGTCCACCATAAATTCTAAGATAGAAACACTTATGAGTGTAAAATACAATTATTTTATATATTTGTTATTCAACTTTTTTACTCATATCACAACAAGAAAATCCATCTTTTAGCACCACAAGTTAGCACCACTTATATTTTGTGGTGTAAAGGTGGTGGTATTGGCACCACTTACATTTATGTGGTGTTAAACTAGTATTATTAGCACCATTTATATTTTGTGGTGCTAAAGTGATGGTATTAGCTCCACTTATATTTTGTGGTGTTAATATGGTGTTATATTAGTTAATATTATTGGAAATTGAGTTTTACCTTTATGAGAAATGCCACATTGGAAAGTACCATAAAGTGGTGCTAAGCTATTATTTTCCACATGGACATGTACACATAGGATTTAATTATGTGGATTTGCACCATAAAAAAATTCACAAATACATATTTTGAAAATAGCCCAATTCAATATTTATTTATATTTTTATCAATTAAAATAAATGATGAAAGATTAATTTATGAATTTTTGCACCATACTTACAAGAAGTTCAAATATTTATATTTAGAATATTTACCCAAATAAAGAAGTTCAAATATTTATATTTAGAATACTTACGCAAATAATGAAGTTCAAATATTTATATTTAGAATATTTAAGCAAATAAATTCACGTGATTCATTTATGAGGTTTAGAATAAAAAAAATATTTGGAAAATAGATCAATTCATTTATTCATTTTTTATATTATTTAAACATATAAATACAATTGAAAAATAAATAAAAACAAATATTTTTAATTTATTACTATTATAAAGTAGTAATAAAATTATTTGAATTTAACTTTGATTATTCCTTTGAGATATTTTATATCCTTAAATTTTTTTATGGAAATTAGTATTATTATTAGGTTTTTAACACAAGACATGGGTCTCAGATCCATCTATATGATCAATGGAGAAAACCTCTAGCTAAGGCCCTAAAAGAAGCTTTTATGAATCTAGGACCAAGAAAGACACCACAAAGGTCCCCACACATATTCCAAAGAGTATTCTTAGCCTCTAAGTATGGGAATTCACATTATTATAAGTTTATAATCACTAGGGATAGGTCCAATGGCCATCGACATTGTTGAACGAACAATCATAGGCCTTAGCCTAAAGGAATCCTAAGCATAAAGAAATGTCACGTTGTCAAATACCATATAGTGGGGCTAAGCTCATATTTGTCACATGGACATGTACAAGAAATATTTAAGTATGATGATTTGCACCATAAACACAACAACATCACAAATAATTATTTTGTAATATCTTAATTCAAGTTTTTTTCATTCAAATAAATGCCCATGATTAATTTATAAGGTTTTAAACCAAATCAGAGCAAATTCAATTTTTTTTTTTATCACTATTTAAACCAACAAGCTCACATGATTCATTTATGAGGTGTTGCACCACAAACACAACAAGTTCACAAATAATTATTTTTTAAATAGCTCAAGTCGACTATTCAAGCAAATAAATACCCATGATTCTTAAATTTGACAAATAATTAAATACAACCATTTTTAATTTTATTACTATTAAACAATATTAATAAAAATGATTTGAATTGAGATTTCATTATTTGATAGGGCATGTTTTTATTGATATTATTAAATTTTCTAATGGATATTAATATCATTATTAGGCTTTGTGCACAAGACATGGGTCTCAAATCCTTGGAGATGTTCGAGGGAGGAAATCTCTTCCTTGGGCCCTAAATGAATCTTTTAGGAATCGAGGACCAAGAAATATGGTCAACACACATATATTCCTAAGAATATTCTTAACATCTATGTGTGTATATTGATTGCATTATAAGATTTTGATCACTAGTGATAGGTCTATTGGCCCTTGACCTAGTTAAGAGAAGAAACATGGGCCTTAGCCTAAATTAAACTTCTAGGCATGTAGGGATAATAATGATTTGTCACACTAACACACATTTTTATGTCTAGAGATGAATTATTTGTCAAAACACGGATGATATGCCGGGTGCTTGTGCATCCCCCTTGTAAGATGTACCGATCTCGAATCTCGTAATTGGATGTAATTTTAAACATTTTAATTATCTTTTAGTTTAGTCTTGTATAAGCCTGAAGAATAGAGATTTGCATTTTAGATTTATATCAAATGTTTCTGGTAATTTTCAGAAAATAATACTAGATATCTCAACATTTTTAATTTTCAGAAAGCATTTATTATAGATAATGCATTTTCAGAAAACATTTACTCTAGATATATGCATCAAGGACTGGTAGCAAGTCACATTGTACTTGGCGTTCCATGTTGAAAACCTATTTTATCTAGTTTCCCATACATAACAAAAAAAACTGCATTGTTTTCAAATATTAGCTAATGTAATATGATTTGCATCATATATTTTCATTTTGTGATTTAAAAATGAATTTACAAATTATATCAATAATCGATGTGCATTATATATTTTCATTTTATAATTTAAAATTAAATTTACAAATTATATCAATAATCTGAAAGATCTGTGTAAATAGAAGTAGCTTTCATATTAAATGGTTTGGTACTTTGTTATAATTCTCTCTTTATATTAGATTTATCTTCATGGCCCTTTTAAAAGGATTTTAACAATGACTAAGGATAAATTTGCTTAGCTTGAGTTAGTCCTATTGTATATTTTTAAATAGGAAATTATACTAAAACCATAAACAAACATAAATGGATAAACTTTTAATTAATTTTTTACATTATTTGAAACATTGTCCATCAAGTATATATATGAGAAATCTATGATTAATTTTAATTCAATTTTCAAACTTAACATTATAAGTCTACTTCATTTTTTAAATAATATATAAAAATAATAATTAATTCAAAAGTTTTGATAATTTTCATTGGATATATATATATATATATATATATTTTAAATTTTACATTTCTATTCACTTATTTATTAAACTAACTATTAATTCTTATAACTTCAATTACTCTTGGTTAATAATTCCAAAGCTTTAAAAAAATAAAAATAAAAATAACATATTATCATAACAAACTATTTGCAAATACGTAAAGTACTAAAATTTCAATAGATAATTTATACGTAGTAGTTCAAAGTACATATAATTGTAATTATTTGCTTGATATTATTTTGAGACATATAAATAATTTATCTTTAAACAAATTATAAATGTTGATAATTTATTTCAATGAATTTATTGCATTTTTTTTTTTTAAATCAATCTTTCTTCCAACAAAAAGTGTCATTTAAGTTTGCCTTTTTATATAGCTTGCATTGTATAACTACACTATTTATTACCAGAACCTATCCTCTAAGTTTATAGATATTTCTAAAGCAATATTTATTTATATATATTTTCCTTCTATTTCTTTACTAAGGGTTAACCAGTTTCAAATTTTTTACTAAGATTAGTGGTTTTGTTTTATACCTCTTAAAAAATTTCTTTACATTTATAGGTGTTTATATTTTAGAATTTGGGGTGGATTAGGGTTTCTGTTTTTCCTAGATTGCACAAGAATGAGACAATCACATTGATTTTATGGCAGTCTTCCAAATTTCTCATAAAATCAATATGGAGAGTACACTTCTCATCCTCCTACAATCTAGGAAAAGCGTATTTACTAGTCCACTCTGAAATATAAACACCTATCAATGAAATAAAAATATAATATAATAAAAATACTAGTTGATGCATGATGCATGGATATTTGACAGTTTGTGCAACTAAACATGAAGAATAAGTAACTTGTTAATGACATTAACTTATAACCTATCCATATTCACCAACCACAAATTAAGTAGCTATGCTTGTGCTAATGACCTGATAATGAATAATATGCGCATGATATTGAATATTGAATGAAAAGTAATATTTTTTTTATTAACTTTTGATTTGATATTTTTTATTTTAAATATAGAATGTAAAATTATCTCTTCGTACGCATGATTGATAAAGATTTTTATACCTCCAACATCTGTCATTTATTATTGCTTTTAGTGATTTTTTTAATTTTCGGTTTTGACTTAGGTAGATTTTGGTGAAACTTTGTGTCAACTCTTCACGTGCAACTATTTCATCTTACAGCACGTGTTGATCAAGGAATCTGGGACTCCACTAAAAATATCGTACACTTCACTTAACTTTTGACTTTGCAAAAGATGGTTTCACTTAGGTGGAAATACAAGTTTTAATTAATAAAATCACAGATAGCTGAAATTACAACTTCACAATTAAATTATGACCCAATTAATTACCAAAAATACCACCAAAACTGGAATGATATGATCACCATTTATCCCACACCCCAACCCTACTTTGAAATTCTGATTTCACAGTTGGTATGGGACTGCAGCAAGAATGTCGATGTAAATCAGATCGTCCACACTCCATTTCCCATTTCTTTGTAGGATAAAAGACAACCAAAACGCTTTGTTTTTTGGCGATTTTGGTATAAAAACGGGTTAAATTTCTTGTTGAAAATTGTTATTTTTACAATTTTATAATTTTTGCAATCTAGATTGTCTGTTCTAATCTAATTGTCCAATTTTAAAACTACCCAAATAATCGAAATTAAGATCTGAACACTCCAACTAATAATTTCGATAAAAATTACTCTACCAAATTCCATGATTAACCCTAGCCGGTCCCTCTATTTCCATATCGTTATTTTTGAGGCTCGTGCTTCGAGGAGCAAGATGTGTTTCATTCGATCTCCATTTACAGTTGGCGGTGAGATGAGAAGAGTGTGGAGATATGATTTGTTTCTGAGTTTCAGAGGCCCAGATGTCAGAAGAGGCTTCGTTGATCATCTTACCAACGCCTTGACCAATGAAGGCATCCATGCGTTTCTGGACGCCCATCAAATGAAGAAAGGGGATGATATCAATGCAACCATAAAGCATGCCATTGAGTGCAGTCGAACCAGGATTCCCATATTCTCCCCAGATTATGCAAACTCTGTATGGTGCCTCAAGGAAGTCTCCCTTATTGAGCGGCAGAGGAAGGGAAGGGCCATTCCCATCTTTTACAAAATATCTCCTTCCCATGTTCGTCACCCAGATCGATCGGACAGCCCATTCTCCGAAGCATTCCAACACCATCAGAGCAGTGGAAGACACAGTGAACAAGAAATTTATGACTGGAAGGCTGCTCTCTTCACCGTCTCCAATATTTCTGGCTGGTCGCTGGACGACACTAATGGGTGGGTTGGTTAAATCAGTCTATATGGTATCATAGATATTATAATTAGCACAACCACTTAATTTATGGTTGGTGAACATTTATAGGTCACAAGTTAAATGGAATAAACAACTTATTTGTTACTGGTTCTCCATGCTTAGTTGTAGTCACTTGTTATCCATATCTCAGCTATCACTTACCACTACCAATTATCCATTCATAACTTACTAGTTATATCCATTCATAAGTTCAGCTATCCCTTACCACTACTTGTTATCCATTCATAAGTTATGAATTATATCCATTCATGAGTTACCATGAAATCAATATGGACAGTATATTTGACCAGTCCTCCTTCACTTTATAAAAAGCATAAATGATAGTCCACCATAAATTCTAAGATAGAAACACTTATGAGTGTAAATACAATTATTTTATATATTTGTTATTCAACTTTTTTACTCATATCACAACAAGAAAATCCATCTTTTAGCACCACAAGTTAGCACCACTTATATTTTGTGGTGTAAAGGTGGTGGTATTGGCACCACTTACATTTATGTGGTGTTAAACTAGTATTATTAGCACCATTTATATTTTGTGGTGCTAAAGTGATGGTATTAGCTCCACTTATATTTTGTGGTGTTAATATGGTGTTATATTAGTTAATATTATTGGAAATTGAGTTTTACCTTTATGAGAAATGCCACATTGGAAAGTACCATAAAGTGGTGCTAAGCTATTATTTTCCACATGGACATGTACACATAGGATTTAATTATGTGGATTTGCACCATAAAAAAATTCACAAATACATATTTTGAAAATAGCCCAATTCAATATTTATTTATATTTTTATCAATTAAAATAAATGATGAAAGATTAATTTATGAATTTTTGCACCATACTTACAAGAAGTTCAAATATTTATATTTAGAATATTTACCCAAATAAAGAAGTTCAAATATTTATATTTAGAATACTTACGCAAATAATGAAGTTCAAATATTTATATTTAGAATATTTAAGCAAATAAATTCACGTGATTCATTTATGAGGTTTAGAATAAAAAAAATATTTGGAAAATAGATCAATTCATTTATTCATTTTTTATATTATTTAAACATATAAATACAATTGAAAAATAAATAAAAACAAATATTTTTAATTTATTACTATTATAAAGTAGTAATAAAATTATTTGAATTTAACTTTGATTATTCCTTTGAGATATTTTTATATCCTTAAATTTTTTTATGGAAATTAGTATTATTATTAGGTTTTTAACACAAGACATGGGTCTCAGATCCATCTATATGATCAATGGAGAAAACCTCTAGCTAAGGCCCTAAAAGAAGCTTTTATGAATCTAGGACCAAGAAAGACACCACAAAGGTCCCCACACATATTCCAAAGAGTATTCTTAGCCTCTAAGTATGGGAATTCACATTATTATAAGTTTATAATCACTAGGGATAGGTCCAATGGCCATCGACATTGTTGAACGAACAATCATAGGCCTTAGCCTAAAGGAATCCTAAGCATAAAGAAATGTCACGTTGTCAAATACCATATAGTGGGGCTAAGCTCATATTTGTCACATGGACATGTACAAGAAATATTTAAGTATGATGATTTGCACCATAAACACAACAACATCACAAATAATTATTTTGTAATATCTTAATTCAAGTTTTTTTCATTCAAATAAATGCCCATGATTAATTTATAAGGTTTTAAACCAAATCAGAGCAAATTCAATTTTTTTTTTTTATCACTATTTAAACCAACAAGCTCACATGATTCATTTATGAGGTGTTGCACCACAAACACAACAAGTTCACAAATAATTATTTTTTAAATAGCTCAAGTCGACTATTCAAGCAAACAAATACCCATGATTCTTAAATTTGACAAATAATTAAATACAACCATTTTTAATTTTATTACTATTAAACAATATTAATAAAAATGATTTGAATTGAGATTTCATTATTTGATAGGGCATGCTTTTATTGATATTATTAAATTTTCTAATGGATATTAATATCATTATTAGGCTTTGTGCACAAGACATGGGTCTCAAATCCTTGGAGATGTTCGAGGGAGGAAATCTCTTCCTTGGGCCCTAAATGAATCTTTTAGGAATCGAGGACCAAGAAATATGGTCAACACACATATATTCCTAAGAATATTCTTAACATCTATGTGTGTATATTGATTGCATTATAAGATTTTGATCACTAGTGATAGGTCTATTGGCCCTTGACCTAGTTAAGAGAAGAAACATGGGCCTTAGCCTAAATTAAACTTCTAGGCATGTAGGGATAATAATGATTTGTCACACTAACACACATTACTTTTTGAGAAGATCCATGGCCTTATAATAGGGATAATGGGGAGAGTTGGAGGAACTAAAACTAGCTATAAGTCTTTAGGGCATAGAGATGATTAAGGAAGGAACCCCATGCCTTGGACCTTAGAGCAAACCTCTAGGCATATAAGATTAACAAGTATACCTTGAAACACCACATAAGGTATACCTTGAAACACCACATAAGGCCTCTTAAGTGTATCCTTGGATTGACATTGGGGGTATTAATGTAAGTAAGAGCTTGTTTTTAAGCACTATATATGGGTGTTTAGGCCCTTAACATGTTTGAGAGAGGAAACCTAGGCCTTATTCCCTAGTAAAATATTTTGCACATCCAAGGAAAAATACAACAGCTCAAAGCACTACACATGGCATATTGGGGTTATTATTTACCTCTAAGTAAGGAAATCAACACCAATATGATTTTTTTGCTAGTATGCACGAGTCTTAGGTTTTTGTGAAATGTCACAGGAGGAAACTTGGGCGTTAAAATTTAAGGGAAGCTTTAAACCACACCCATAAACTCCAAACACTATCGTTGGCATCTGAGCATTCATATAAGTGACACTAGGTATGCAAACCTTAAACATAGTCATGAGAGGAATTACAGGAACTAGGCCCTAAAGGACGGTTTTAGGCATATCAGGCTAATAGAAATGACTCAAACTATCACTTAGAAGATCATGCAATGTATAAGATATCATTCTTCTCAAAGTGGTATATGGGTGGAAATATGTGGTTTTGTGTACTAGCAATGGGTCTAGGTAAATAGTTGGGGAAGAAATTGAAAGAATTATACCCTAACACAATATTATTGAGGTAATGGGAAATGACCAAGACCTTGAACCATAACATACACCATTTAAAGTTTATATTTGACATAATAGTTGGATATGAACATAATAAAGAGTTTTTGCATAGAGGGATGGATCTCAAGTCCTTTATTGGAGTCATAAAAGTAAAGCAAGATCCTTATGTAGGTGTCCCAAGGCCTTCGTAATGATATTACATAGAAGATGACCATGACTTTATCCCTAAAGAAACCATTAAGGGATCAAAATCCATTTGGACACTATGTATCTAGGCCTTATGGCCTTTTATCCTTAGATAAGATCAATGGAGGAGACCTAAATATCGACCACTAAAGAAATCTTCTAGCTGTCCAAGGCTAAGAAGGTTTCCTCCACCAAGAACATTTTCTCCAACAACAACACATGGTTAGTGGAGGATACCTTAACCTTTGCCCCTAAAGGAAGCTTGTAACTATCTATGGGTAAGAAGTTTTCCTCCACTAACCATACACAACGTCCTAGTTGTATAATTGGCCTATGATTGAGGATGTTGTTATAATTAGGTGATGTTAAGTAACATGTACATGTATTAAGCCCTTGGGAATTATGTTCCATGGAAGAAGACCATATTTTTTTCCCTAAACAAATCATTGACACATTTAGATCCATGAATACTACCTAAAAGCAACATTAATTACTTCAGAGGGGTACCTATGGCACTATGTATCTATGTATTGTGGCCTTGGGGCCTTACACATGGTTAGTGGAGGGGACCTAAATCTCTAGCTCTAAATTATTCTTCGATCCATCTAAGGCTATGAAGATTCCCTCCACTAAAAACACATGGCTTCTTGAAGGTATCATTGTCCTATGATTTATTATTTCATTGCCATTAGGTGTTTTTGAGTAGTATCCACATGTCTCAGGGCCTTGGGAATGATGTTATAGGGAAAAAATTTGGCCTTAAAGAAACAATTGGGGCATCTAGAGAGATGAACAATGCCTATAGCACCATGCATGACCTTGCATGGATATTCACGCCACTATGTATACATTTCTTGGGGACTTGGGGAGTTGGACATGGTCAAGGGAGGATACTTGAACCTCTAGTCATGAAGGCATCTTATAGCCATCCAAGGCTAAGAAGATCGCCTCAACCAACCACACATGACCTCTTGAGGGTATCATTGTCATATGGTTGAGGATATTAACACCATTATGTGCTTTTGATAAGTATGTAGGTGTCTTAGGACCTCAGGAATGATGCTATAGAGAAGAATACCATGCCTTTGGCCCTAAATAGACCACTAAGCAATCTAGAGCCCAAAACAATGCCTCAAAGCACCATGCATGACTTTGCAAGGGCATCCATTGAGATTTGTATGTAGGTCTTAGGTACTTGAGGTCTTGGACATGGTCAGTGGAATAAATTTAAACCTTGGGCCTGAAATAAATCTTTTATCCATCCAATCTAAGAAGGTTTCCTCCACCAACCAAACATGGCCTCCTGAGGGTATCATTGGCCTATGATTAAGGTTGACAATTCCAGTATGCGGGTTTGAAAATATGTATGTGTCTCAATGCCTTGGGACTGACATTCTAGGGGAAAGATCATTCATTTCACCCTAAAGAAACCATTAAGGCATCCAAAATCATGAACAATGCCTTAAAGCAACATGCGTAACTTTGCAAGGGTACCCATGGCACTATGTATCCAAGTCTTGGGGACTTGGGGGATTGGAAATGGTCATGGGATGAGGCATGAAGCTCAACCTATAATGGAAACTTCTAGCCATATAGAGATAAGAAGGTTCTATCCACCAACAACACATCTCCTTTCAAGGGTCATTGGCCTATGATTGAGGATGTTAGTGACATTAGGGTTTTTTTAGGAGTATGTACATGTCTCAGGGTGCTGGGAATGAAGTTCTAGGGAGGAATAGCATGCTTTTAGCCCTAAAGAAATCATTGAGGATTCCACATCCATGAACAATGCCTCGAAGAACCACACATGAATTTGTAGGGATATCCATGGAATTATGTATCTAGGTCTTGTGGCCTTAGGGAATTCGGTATGGTCAATGAAAGAGACTTAAAAATAGGGCTTTAAAGGAAGCTTCTAGCCATATGTGTCAAAGAAGGATGCCTTCACCAACCATAGATGGCCTCTTGAGGGTATTAGTGTTTTTAATGCCAATGGTTAATTTTTATCATTAGACACATGCCTCGAGGCCTTATGAATGACACTCTATAGAAGAGGACCATGCTTTTGGCTTTGAAGAAACCATTTAGGCATACAAAGCCATAAATAATGCTAGAACGAACCACACGTGGCCATTTGAAGTTAAGGAGGTGGTATCCACCAACCACACATGGCCACTTGAGTGTATTATTAGCCTATGATTTATGATGTTGGTGACAAAAAGTTGTTCTGAGTAGTATATAGTGTGTTAGGGCCCTGGGAATGATGTTCTAGGGAATAAGACCATGCCTTTGGCCCTAAAGAAAATTTCGAGGCATTCAAAGCCATGAACATTGCCTAAAACCACCATGCACAACTTTGGAGTGGTATCTATAGTGATATGTATTTGGATCTTGTGGCCTTAGGGACTTGGACATGGTTAGTGGAGGAGACATAAACCTTAGGCTCTAAAGGAATTTTCTAGGCATCTAGAACTAAGTAGGTTTCCTCCACCGATCACACATGGCTTATTGAAGGTATCATTGGCCTATGATTCAGGATGTTGGTGCCATTACATGGTTTAAGAATTATGAAGGTGCCCTAGAGCCTTTGGAATGGAATTATAGGGATGAAAACCATACCTTTCGAACTAAAGAAACCATTGAGGCATATAAATCCATGCACAATGCTTCAAATAACTACACATGACTTTGCATGGGTATCCATTGTGCTATGTATCTACGTATTGTGGTCTTAGGAACATGGACATGGTAATAAAGGAGACCTACAACTCAAGCCCTAAAGGAATCTTCTAACCATATAGGGTTAAGAAGGTTTCCTCCACCAATAACAAGTTGTCTCATGAGGTCTTGTATCCATGGAGCAATGCCTCTAATCACCATGCATGACTTCGTAGAGATATTTGTGGCACAATGTACATCCATGCCTTAGGACCTTGGGGCCTTGGACATGGTAGGGAGAAGAGACTTGAATGTTTGGACCAAAAATAATATTTTAGCCATCCAAGGCTAGGAATATTGCCTCCACCAACCACACATGGCCTCTTGAGGGATCATTGGCCCATGATTAATAATATTAATGATTTTAGGTGGTTTTGAGCAAAATGTATGTATCTCAGGGATTTGGGAACGATTCTCTAGGAAATAAGACCACGAATGTTTCCATAAAAAAACCATTGAGGCATCTAGATCCATGAATAATGTCTCAAATCACCATGCATAACTTTTCAACCATATCTACGGTGTTATCTATCTAGGTCATGGGGCCTTGGTGTCTTGGACATGGTCAATGGAAGAGACCTAAACCTTGGGCCCTAAATAAATTTTCTATCCATCCAAAGCTAAGAATGTTTCCGACACCAACCACACATGGCCTCCTTAGGGTTTCATTGGAATATGATTGATTATATCGGTGCCATTAGGTGGTTTTCAAAAATGTGTATGTGTCTCAAGGCCTTGGGAAGGACATTCTAGGGAAAAATACCATGCCCTAGGCCCTAAAGAAACTATTGAGGCATTAAGATCCATGAAACAATATTCAAATCACCACGCATGTTTGTAGGGGTAACCGCGACACTATGTATCCAACTATTGGGGACATGGGAGCATCAGGCCATAAAGGAAATATTTAGCCATCCAGGGCTAAGAAGGTTGCCTATAACAACCATACATGGCCTTCTTAGGGTATAATTAACCTATGATTGAGGATGTTGATGCTATTAGGTGGTTTTGAGAAGTATGTATGTGTCTTAGGGCCTTCAAGATGTGTTTCATTCGATCTCCATTTACAGTTGGCAGTGAGATGAGAAGAGTGTGGAGATATGATTTGTTTATGATTTGTTTCTAATATGTATCGCCTTATTCATAGCAAAAGATTTAACAAGATCACATATATAAATCATAACAAAGATATCCTTAACCTCATGACCCCCCAAAAAAATTTCGAAACATTCCATTATGTATTCAAATGTTAAATCTTTCACACTAATATTTCTTCGAAGTTTTATAGAAAAAAAAAATATTATATATTTATATATATCTTGAGATAGCAATTCTAGAAGCATACTCCACCCATATTTCCCACATAGTTCCATCATGAGCTAGCTAATTAACTACTTAAACAAAATATTTCTTAACCGATTCAATCACTAAAACTGTAGATCAAGTGGATGAGTAGAGTGCTGACTGGAGGTTTATGATAAAAAGATAGTAGCGCGCAGTCAAGATGTTGATTGACCAAACTTGTCTGAGAGTAAACCCGCTCCATTGTACAGGGCCAAAAAGAAAAAGAAAACGGTCCGAACTCTTAAAAAAAAGACACGGAGCGTAAGATACCTGTAATGATTTCACTACACATGTATATCATGCATCGAACCATAGTATTATCGTTTAATAATTGACAGGCAATAATCCAACTATATAAAAAAAAGAGGAATGCTTTACAAACATAGACTCTTATTTACGATTCTTTACAAAAGGAATTAAGATTCTAGAGATTGCAAGAAAATAATATTAATTTACAATTCTTCCCGTCCAGGGAATTTTACAGGGGAGACAACCCACGCTTACGCCCTGGTAACTTATTTCTTGAATTTAAAATGAGAATGGAAATTTTAAAAGAAAAAATATTGTAATACCATAGAGTCCCTATCAACTAATAAGGTTTTACCATTGCAGAAAAAAATATGGAGTCATACTCCAGAATACTTCTTATAATAACCAGAAACCGATCCGAAAGGAAATATTAACATCCATAATTTCCAGAATATAACAACATACTTACTTGAACAACAATGTAAAAGACAAGTTGGAGAGTCAACTCCTCCCAACCATAGAAGAGGGCAACTCGTCGTTTTTCCAACTCCACCTCCGAGCTGGATCACCACCATGCACTAGAACACAAGCAATTGCTTCCTCATAGCACTCTCTTCCAGAGTCTGTATCGAGCACATGGACTTATCAAAAGAGAGAACACTCAACCCATTCCTCTATGCACAACATGGCTTCCTATGCTATCCCAATGCATCTTATTTATAGTTTTTTCCCAGGTCTTATGCCATCCCAATCAAATCTCCAATCTATCCTTAAATCCCTATGATTTAGGATCTTGCCTGGTTGTTAAGTTTCAAATTGGATTTGATTGGTTTAGTTATATCTAGCTTTTTTACACATGTTCTCTTGTGCCATGGTGGTGCCCCTCTTTTAGTTGAACTCTCCAAGTAGTCTTTTCCTTTTTATTTAAAAATAATAATAATAATAGTTGTCGTGAAAAGTGGCACTTTGTGCTTTTTAGTTTTAATAACTCTTACATAAAAATAATTATCCAAATATTAAATAAAAAACAATAATGTTTTTAGGGTTATCACATTTATCCCCCCCTTATTCTTAACATCGTCTTCAGTGTTCTTTATTCTCAGCTCCCTTGCTCATTCCAGAACATCGAGGGATATGCTTCTCGCATATTATCCTCCATTTCCCAAGTTGCCTCTTCAGTGCAAAAGTGCTTCCATTGCACTTTTATTTGAACGATGGATCGATTTCGTACCATACGTTCCTTCCTATCTAGGATGCGGAAAGGTTTGGTCTAGAACTCGCCCTTGGGTTTTAACTGAATCACATTCGAGTCAATTACATGAGTAACATCATATATATATATTTTTAATAATGAAACATGAAATACATCGTGCACTTTTATATTAGGAGGAAGTGCAAGCTGATAAGATATCGGCCCTATCTTAGCTAGCACTTCAAAAGCTCTACAATACCTGAGTGCCAGCTTGGAACACCTTCCCAAGTTCAAGGCACTCTTTTTTTATTTTACCTTTAGATACACATGATAACCAATGTTGAAATATCTTGGAGTTCTTTTTAAATTTGCATAACTCTTCTGCCGATCATGGGAAACTTTTAAGTTTTGTTGCACCTCTTTCACCATCTGTTCCATCTCCTTTAACATGTCAGGTCCTAGCACATTCCTGTCAACAAAGTTATCCCAGGACACCAGAGTGTGGCATTTTCGACCATACAAGACTTCAAATGGACTCATTTTTAATGATGCTTGATACCCATTATTGTAAGCAAATTGTACTAAATGCAAATACTCTTCCCATTTACCTGGTTTATCCATTACATACATTCGAAGCATATCTTCTAATACTTGATTAGTTCTTTCAGTTTTCCCATCCGTTTGAGGATGATATGCAGTACTAAAATTCAATTGCGTATCTAACCTTTAAACAAGGATTTCCAAAAGGTACTTGTAAATTTTGCATCTCTATAAAAAATCACCACTTTTGGAATACCATGTAAACATAATATTTCTTTCATAAAAATATCAGTTATGTTAATGGCTTTAAATGTGGATTTTACAGGTATGAAGTGTGTCGCCTTACTTAACTTATCAACAACTACCATTATTGAGTCATGTTGTTTATTGGTTTTAGGTAATCCTGTTATAAAATCCATACTTATTATCTCCCACTTCCATTATGGAATGGGTAAGGGTTGAATTAACCCGGTAGGATGTTGATGTTTTGTTTTTACTTGCTGGCATCAATGCATCTAGCTAGGTAGTTTGCAGCATCATTCTTCATGTTACGCCAATAATAACTCTTTCTTTTTTTTTTATCATCTTTTGGTATCCCGGGTGTCCCGAATATGGTTTCTTGTGTAATTCATTCATGATTAATTGTTTAAATTCTTCCGAATTAGGTATGTTTAACCGATTTTTATAGACTAATAAGTCTTCTAAGCTTATCGAGTAAGTTGAGGATTCGTTTCTATTAGAATCATTTTCTAACTGTTCTTCAATTTTCTTGTATTCTTCATCATTTTTAGCTGCATCCATTATCAAATTTTCAAGATTTGTCTTATAACTGCTAAAAGCAGTCGAACCGAGTGGAATGGCATTCCTACTCAAGGCATCTGCCACCTTGTTCTCTTTTCCTTTAATGTGTTTAATTTCAAAATCATACTCACTCAAGAAGGCTAACCACCTTGTATGACGAGCATTTAAACTTTGTTGATTGAATATTAAGTATTTTAAGCTTATATTATCCGACATTAAGGTGAATTTTCTTCCTATCAAATAGTGTCTCCACATCCTTAATGCATGTATTATGGTAGCTAGTTCCAAGTCATGAGTTGCATAGTTACGTTCATGTTGTTTAATTTTTCTTGACTCAAAACTTACTACATAATCCTCTTGCATTAGCACGCCCTCCAACCCTTCTAAGCAGGCATCTGTACATAGAACGAAATACTTGAAAGTGTATACTATTCTTAGAATAGATGCGATGGTCAATAATTGTTTAAGTTTTTCAAATATTTCCTAACATTTATTAGACCATGTGAATTTAGTTCCTTTCTTTTGGAGTGAATTTATTGGGTAATTGATCTTGTAGAACCCCTCAATGAAACTACGGTAGTAACCCATGATCCCCATAAATGATCGAATCCCGGTTACATCCTTAGGAACTGGCCAATCACTGATTGCCTTGATTTTATCTGCGTCTACAAAGATGCCTTCCCTAGATATTACATGACCTAGGTGTTGAATTTTATCTTGGAAGAAGTCGCATTACTGAACTTTGCATACATTTTATGTTCTCTAAGGGTTTGTAAGACTAACTTTAGGTGTTCCTTATGTTCTTCTTCATGTTTAGAATATATTAATATGTCATCAATGAGTACTATTACAAACTTTTCTAAGTTTTTATGGAGGACGTTATTCATCAAACACATGAACTTGGCTGGAGCCTTGGTCAAGCCAAATGGTACAACCAAGAACTCATGATGCCCGTACCTCGTTCTGAATGTGGTTTTAGGAACATCCTCATCCTTAAATATTACTTGATGGTACCCAAACCTTAATTCAATTTTAGAGAATATCGTCGCTCCCCGTAAAAAGGGGAAGAAAAATTCCTTCGTCAGATCCAATTACTTCGAATGGTTCTCAGCCAGATAAAACTAAGGAGCAAACTCAAGAAGGAAAGGGATCCTCTACTAGCAATAAGTTCCAGGCATTACTTGCAGAAGAAGGAGAAATTTTAATTACAGATCCACCATAAGCAGATCTAGAAAACATAGAGGTCCCTAACATCATCAACATTCCCACCCCTACACTTAGAGATGAAAGGATTGAACAAGCAATAGAGGGTTTTTCAACCCCTAGATGATCCTGGGCCCTGATGGTAAAACAAAGCAAAGTCATACCATAGACTACTTCTCCAGATCTTTCCTCCTCTCATGGATCTCAGGAAACGCATGATTTAGGTCCTCCCCCATCCACTAGGAAGAAAAACACAAAGGTATCATAGAGAATAGGAAGAAGAAAGGGAGATAGAACTTGGGCGACATCAAAGCCTTGAGGAAACCAAGCTTCTCCAAAACCCCAAAGGCACAGGAGGAAATAAAGCGGATGGCAGATCCCGAGCAGGATCTCAATCGATCAAGAAATAATGAAAGCAGTCTCTTGGAACGACAAGGGTTTGGGAGGCTCAACTAAAGTGGAAGCTATCAAAGAAATCATAAAATCTGAAAGACTAGACTTTCTACTAATCCAAGAGATGAAAATGACGGACGTAGAGGTAATGGCACTCTCACGTCTATTTTGGAAAAATAGCCAAGGAAGAGCTATAAGCTCCAGAGGAGCATCAGGGGGAATAGCAATTTTTTTTTCTAACAATTTTACAATAAATTCAGTGAAGGAATGTAAAATATCCAAAAATAAAGGTAGAATTCTCCATAAAAAAAAAAAATTTCTCTTCTTTCTCCTTACTGGATTACACATCATTCGGATTTTGATTATCACATGCGCATACTAAACTAAGACTAACTTCTGCCTCATGTAATTCTTCCTACTGGATAGAGGAGTAGTAATGGATTATCATGCCGCTTACTTAGCTAATGCTAACACACTCCGTACATGTTTTGCAGGTACACCTATTTCTTCACTGTCGCAGAGAGGAATTCTAGAATAATGCGACTCCAAAGTCATAGTAATTTATAACAAATTGTGGACCTTTCGTTCTTATTTAAAACAATCGATAGGTGCAGAATAAGAGGTCAAGGCATTACACAAAAAGCTTATAGGTTCTATTATAGAGATTATTGTAACTCGCATGGTACTTTGATAACTGTGGCAAAGGAATGTTTATGATCACTTAAGCTCATTAATCTGGTACACTTTCCAATTAAAAGTGTGACCTAGATGTATCCTTCAGCTTTATCCAAAAACTATGGTCGCGAGGGTTATTATGTAATGACAAGGAAATCTTTGTAAGATTCCTAGAAGGTATAAACTTCCAAGGAACAGCGAATCGTGATAATCTACCACAATGATCCACGAACTAAACTAAAAAATAACTACAAGTTGGGAAGTTGTTAATCTATACATTAGCCGGGACTAAGGTTGAAACTTACGACATTCCCACCTTGGCAGCATTACGTTGGTGTTTGATAATACAGAAATGGTACTGAAATAATTAAAGCCGTTTTAATTGTAAGCTAGGACGCAGTACCAGCTGGAGTATTCGAGGTTGCCAGCGAAATCATTCTGGTACCAAGCCATGTGACATCTATTAAATTCCTTGAAAAGAGATGTGACAGACCTCGATTCCAGCTACCATCGCTAGGCGCGCCTGTTAAGGGTTACAATTCTCAGTTTTTTAATCGTCAAAGGAACACTTCTTCAGAATGAAGTGAGTACCACTGTTATGAAACTCAAACAGCTATCCAGTTTACAGATAGAAGTTTGCAGGGTATTGATACACCAGTCTTCTCTAGTTAACACGGTTTAAAGGATTGGAAACCCTCGTCACAGGTTTGGATGGTAATTCTCTTGAATATAATGGAGGAGCCGTAACCTGGTGGCTTAATCTCAGAGGTAAGAAAAACTCAGTTAACTATACTTTTAACAGTAATTTCTTATATGGACATTACCCTCCAGTTACTAAATTTTTCTATTGTATTTATGGCAGGTATCATCGAGCCTTCAGGAGTTGGCGATCTGGGCTAAAAATTTTGGTAAGTAGGCATTGATTCCATACGCTTCCAGCCTTGCAATGGAAGAATTTATTTTCTTCACATCAACCATATCGAGGTTATTACAATCAGGTTTTTGCTGTATAATAATTAGAAGAACTCCTCAGTTCCTGTAGGTTGTTGAATTTCCCAACCAGGGTTTTAAATGTAATAAGTGTGCTAAAGTATCTGAAGATTGTAGGTTTTTATTAAACCCGAGGTTGAGACTCTCCAGTCCTTCGATGGGTAGAATTTCTGTATGTAATTTGGAATTTAATACCGGTTTAACAAATTATCTCCTGCCTGTATTAGTTAGTCTTTGCAGTAGTAATTTTCGAATGGAAAAAACGAGCTGGGCTCGAGTAGTTTCAAAAATTATCTACTATGCGTTTGTTTGGAAAAATCTGCCTTTATAAAAGGGTTTTCTGTAAATCTTGTAACTCAGAAAGTGATTAATATAGAGAACGAACTACTATAAGTCCTGACTTACGAGGAAGATAATGTTTGCTAAAGCAATGGTTGGAATTCCTAGACTATCCAATTTTATTTTCTGAATAAGACTTTAAATAGCTACTATTAAATGCACGACTGTCATTCCCTGCATCTATATTTCGAAATCTAGATTTAATGTTGAGGATAACTGTATATCTTGCCTCCATAACTAAAGGGTTGTGTTCCTTTTCTATTTGCTACCTTAACCTATCAGTAAGTGGATGTTAAACGAACCATAAGCCTAAAAAAAAATTCTTGTTATCCACGGTTTGAACAAATGTTAGGTTATTTTAACAAACCGGTGATCTCCATTCACCCCTTGGATTGAATGACGCCCTGATTATAAAGATGGGTTAAACACATCATTAAAAATACTTTAAATCTTACTTCATAAGTCAGGATTAAGACTGGACGAGTTAACAATAGTTCTCTGCGTATAGTCTTTAGGGTTTTCATGGTGAATGAATATTGCGTTTTACTTCTCGTCTAAGTATGATCAAGAATTATTCCATGAATGCCTGCTTATTCTATATGTTCCTATTACTTCGCAAGGGTTTGCCCATAAGATCTGAGCCTACTGTTTTGCAATGTATCGGAAATAGGCTTTCGGGGTATTTTTTTTTTCAAATGTCAAATGGGAATCGTATGGTTCTGCTATGCACTGTTATTAGCATTCAAATAACAAATGGATAGAAATCCATCCCAGGTTCTTGTGAGATAAAAATAAGATTCAGTAGAGTCCTAAATACAAATACAGTTCGGAAAATTTCCCTGAGTACTCAGATTTTATCTTCTCAAATAATCAGATCGATAAAAACAATAAAATCCAATTTAATTAAATCATCCTCATCCTCCAATTATGGATCTGTTGAAATATAGTTTCCTAGAAAATTCAGATTATTTATATTTGCTCAGGGGATTGCAATCAAAATAAAAATCTCATATTCCGCAGATCGTACTGGAATTAAATCCCCTATTTTACTTATTCCAGAAAAATTTATAACCAACCAGTTCACTGATCAAAATACTATATTGATTAGTAGAAGCAAATTAATGGAAATACAACAGAGTCTGAACTTTAAAGTAAAACCTGGAGGTCGTAAACCGAATGTAACAGGAACAGCCACGTTCCTCCCAACCTTAGATTAGGCACAAACTCCAAGTCTGTCTGTAATCACCCCCGAGCCAGATACATGCATGAAAGTGTGGACAGTTAGCCTCCAGTTCAGTCGCGTTTTCCTGAATCCCTTGCCTAACACTGAGTGCTCAAACAGCAAGTGTAATTCTTTCCGGCATACTTAGCAGCGTCCTGCCTCCTCACATATGCCCTTCTTTTATAGTTTGCCTAGGTCTTACCATTAGCAGCCAATTCCTCATGGAATTTTCGCAGCTAATCAAATCCCTGATTTTCAGGGTGTGTCTAGTGTCTTAAATACACTTCTGACACTTGTTCTGGTTTCCCAGAGGCTAACTCTAACTTGTCCCCCACTTCTCCATGCATGATCTCCTCATTTAACTTGGCTGTTCCTACTCATTCTTTTATTAATATAATAAAATTGTTTGTTTACAATAGTCCTCCTAGGACTTAAGTCAGCCGATTTCTCATCTGGCTTCCTTATTGCATAATCTCAAAATTAATAAAGTTAATTTTAAAATAAATCAAACATAATGTTTTTCATCATTGGAGAGGGATGTCACAAGGAAAGTGGGCACTTGATCCTGACAGAAATTGAAGCGAAGGAAGATCTAGATTCAATCTTTATCTGTAACGTTTATGGGCCAAGGCACTACAGGGACAAGGTAAATTTTTGGGAGGACCTCTTTTCGCTTAAAGAGGACCTGCGAGGAAAATATTTTATTATAGCAGGAGACTTCAACACCACTAAATCCCAAATGGAGAAGCGAGAAGGCTCGGAAGTAAGGGACCCATTTAGTGAGAATATGGAGGACTGGATCCCAGATATGGACATGCTAGATGCTCCTTTGAAGAACAGGAAATATACTTGGAGTAACAAAAGGATAGGCACCAGGCACGTTGCGGCAAGACTCGACAAGTTTTTGGTAAGCTCTTCATTTCTACAAAAAAATCTACTTCCAACATCTTTTGCTTTGCCTTCTGCAACTTCCAATCATAATCCTATCTCCCTGGCCTTGAATCCCTCCGTTAATTTTGGACCCATTCCCTTCCGCTTCAACCCTATTTGGTTGCAAGACGCTAAAGCCCTCGAAATTATACAAAGCACGTGGAAACAAAATCACTTCGGGTCTACTAGTTATATATGGAAATCTAAACTAAGAGTAGTGATGTATGCTCTTAAGAGCTGGGCAAAAGACATTTTTAGGAGCCAAAATTTTCTCAAAATTCAACATCAAAAAGATCTAGCAGATCTCCAATCCAACATGGAGAAGGATGATGTGGATTTTGAGTGTTTGGTCAAGGAAAAGGAGCTGAACAAGAAGATAACAAATGCTGCTAGACAGGAGGAAGAAGAATGGAGATTGAAATCCAGACAGTTGTGGCTGAAAGGCAGAGATAGCAACATATATTACTTTCATAAACAAACCACGGCAAGATTGAGCTTCAATGTGATTAAGGAACTGAAAGATAAATATGGAACCAATATTGAGGGACAGGAGGAACTCAAGAACCACTCTTTCCATCACTTTTACGATCTTTACTCATATAAAGATGAGGCGGATTCAAAAGCGCAAGTGACCCTTCTCTCTGGAATCCCCAATCTAATCTTCAATCTTTATAACAAAGAGTTACTAAATCCCATCCTGGAATACGAGATAAAAGAGGTTGTTTGGTCCTTGCACATGGATAAGGCTCTTGCGCCAGACGGTTTCACCATTAATTTTTACAGCGCAACATGGGATATCATAAAAGAAGATTTAAAAAAATGTTGAACTAGACAAGAAAAAAAGACAAGATCGGTGGGGCCACCAACTCCTCCTTCTTGGCTCTGATCCCGAAAGAAGAAGTCGCCTCTCAATTGATCGATTCCGACCAATCTCTTTATGCAATACCTCATACAAGATTCTTTCCAAAATTTTGGCCACTAGAATGAAAAACATCATGGCCCATCTCATCTCTGATTCACAAGGTGGCTTCGTAAATGGACGCCAAATTCTTGACAACATCGTCATTGTTCAGGAAGCCATTCAGTCCAGCGTGGAAAAAAAACAACAAGGTATGCAACTAGGGGAATTTTGAGGTTTAAAATGGGCCTCCTAAGAGATATAATAAAATATTACAAGTTAGGCATTTTGTGGGGGAGGTATATTCACAACTCACATTTTACACTACAATCAATGTGACTATGGTTAAGTTAAATTGAAAAGATATTTAAAATATAATCAATAAAAAAATCATTCTTTGATCTGATTAAAAATATTACTCTTGAATACATAAATTGCTTTTGAATATAATAAGATGAATATATTTATAAAGTAAAAAATAATGTACTCATAAAGTAAAAAGTAATGTACTCAAAGTAAAAAGTAATGTACTCATAAAATAAAATAAAGTATTTTATTTTGAATTTTGAAATATAACTTATTCAATATTCAAAATATGATTATAATAACAAGTATAATTTTGAATTTTGAATTTTAAATATAAATTAAATTTATATGAATAAATTGTTATTTCTTTTAAAATATATATTAATTATATAAATTTAACTTATATTCATTAAAAATAAAAATCAGTGATATAGTCATATGAATCTAGCTTATATTTCAATATTTATAAAATTGTTGACTAACTATTATATAAATCTAACTTAAATTTATTAAAACTAAAACTTAATAATTTATTTATATAAATATTAACATTATTTAAATAGTAATAATCTATTTACATAAATATCTACATTATTTAAATCTATTTTTATTTATAAAATACTTAGTTAACTTATATATTTATATTGGTTTACATATCTATAATTTAGATAACTAAGTATTTATTTTTTTTATTCATTGAATAATCAACCCACTTATTTTTCATTTGTTTTAATTTATATCACATATTTATGGATTTAAAATTATATATCATATACTAAAATAAAATAAAATATCCATGGATTGCGTCTTCATAAGAATCCCGTATCCATAACATAAAGTTTAAAAAGTGTAAATCCCAAAGGTTTTAAAAGTTTAAATATCCTATCAATTAAGTCAAACATTAAGATACAATGGTACGTATTCAATAAGGTTTTTCAAGATTAAAAGAACTTTAAATTATATAATATATACGTATTTTGATTTTAGTTGAATATTACTTATTGTTACATAAGGTTTCAAAACTTCATCAATATATTCTAAATTATTCTAAATTATACATTATCATTATATTATAAATTTTTCTATATATTATAATTTATTTAAATAAAGTTTTAAAATTACATAATGTAAATTATTTATATGATTTTGAATAGAATTTTTTTTTTAATATTAATAATTTATTATTTAAAGATATATGTTATATATTGAAAAATAATTTTATAGTTTTTATTTTGAATAGAGCATTCACTTTTTTGGTATTTTTATTTTATTTTGTTTATATTGAAACATAAAAAGTATCTTTTTTCTAAGTACATTAAGGTATTTTAGTACATTTATTATATTCAAAAGTAATATAAGAGTACTATTTTCATTATGAGTACTTTACTTACAACATTGATATAGTTAACTATTGGTTTTCATTCACTATTTAGAATTTGACAAATAAGCATCTTTAACTCAACCAATGCCACCTCAACTATTATAGATGATGTCATCTTCTAGAATGTGATTTTTCTTTAAAAGTTGATTTTGATAGTACATTTTTTGTTTGGAGACCCATTTTTTACCTCAAAATTCCCCTAATCGGCGGCGGCTATAAAATTTGATATGGCTAATGCATTTGATAGAGTAAATCATTTTTTTCTTTTTGAAATTATGTCCAAATTTGGCTTCTCCAAGAATTTTGTGAGATGGATTAAAGCATGTATCAACAACCCTTGGATAACACCTTTAGTGAATGGAAGGCCAACCAAGTTCTTTCAAGCCACCAGGGGTCTCCGTCAAGGTTGCCCCTTGTCGCCTTTCCTTTACCTTCTAGTTGCAGAATCTATGAGCAGGAAGTTACAGGATCTACAAAACTCCGGAGATATAAAAGGCTTGAAGATCGCTAGAGGTGTTAAAGCTACCAACCATGCACATTTTGCAGATGACACCATTCTTCTTGGGGGTGCATTTATAGTCACTGTTGAGAGATTTAATGGAGCCTTATCCACCTTCCTAAAATATGTTGATGGAAAGGTGAATGCTGCCAAATCTAAGTTTTACGGATGGAATTACCCCCCGGGGACTTTGGCAAGTATTTCAAGGATCCTTGGTTTCGAAGGGACTGCAAACTGGAATTCGTTTAATTACCTCAGAATTCCAATTTTCAAAGGGAAATAAAAGGGCAGCAAATTTCCAAGGTTTGGTTGACAAGATAAAAAAAAAATCACTTCGTGGGGGGGAAGATGGCTCAACCTAGCTGGTAAACTAGTTCTCATCAACTTCGTTTTATCTGTCTTTCCCATTTATGCGTGCTCGATCTCCCTAGATCTAAAGAAAATTATACAAGATCTCACAAAGGAAATAAGAAATTTCCTTTGGCAAGGTGGCAAATCCAACAACTCAAAAAAGTTTCATTTAGTTAATTGGGACACGGTTTACAGTCCGAAAATATATGGAGGTGCTGGAGTTAGAGAGCCAAATTTAATTAACCTTGCACTTGGAGCAAAGATCCTTTGGAGAATTTTATCAGGTAAGAAACCCTGGTGGAAGGAGGTCCTTTGGAGAAAATATATGAAAGGAACAAGGAAAATATGCATGGATGAAATAGAAACGAGCAGAACTGGAACACCTATATGGGAACTTTGTAAGAGGTTGAGATCTATCATTCAGGACAACATATATTGGATTCTAGGTTGTGGAAAACATATTAACATTTGGCAATACAATTATGGGACCAACTCCTCTACAAAATTCTTGTCGGAGCTCGCTGATCTTAAACTTTGGCTTGATAATTTAAATATAATAATGCTATTCGACATCTCTTCTTGGACCAATAGAGGAAGATAGGTTGGCTGGAAAGATATGGAGGTCCCAGAGCATCTCATTGAAGATTACAACGCCTTCCTTTCCTTGCTACAAGGTGCTGCTCCAACTCATAGACACCACTCAAATCGTAGAGGTTGGGGAAAATCAGGCATATACTCTGTGAAGTAGGGATATCGCCTTGTATATGGGAAGAAGAACAGAACCAACAAGGACAAAAAGTGGAAAAAAATTGGAGCAAGGATGGTCTTCCAAAAATTAATGTTTTTTTCTGGATCTTATTGCACCGCAAAACCTTAATGTCGGATAACCTCAGGAAGAGAGGACTGGTAGGACCCCTGCGATGTATTCTTTGCAAAGAAGCAGAATAAACACTTGAACATCTCTTCCTGGACTGTAATTTCGCTCAAGAGGTTTGGTCTCGTGCTATCCAAGAACTGCATTTCAATCTAATTTTACCAACAAATTGAAATGATCTATTTGCATGTTGGAAATTTTATTATAAATTTTCCCTCTACAAGAATCCAGATTTCGCAAGAGCCTGGGAATCTCTACAAAAATACATTTGTTGAAAGATCTAGACAACAAGAAACAAAGAGAAAATAATTCGTAGGTATATGTTATGGAAAACAAAGGAGTTGGTTTAAAATGCGGGGTTTTAGTAAGTGATCAAAATGCTTTTGAAAATAGTTGGATTCCTTAAAGTAGAGCCCCACTTTGAAAGTATCGTCGACTCTCGAAAATCTCGGAATAATAAGTTTGGCCATTCTCTTGTTGGAAATGGCTTTCATGTCTTCCTTTTCATTGCCACAACTCTAAATCCTACCCCTAGTCGGGGTGGATTAATGACCAAAATCCACGAGCTGCATTCTGGGACTCCCCCCCACACTGCATTAATTGATAGGGGGTGGGTTTCACGCATGAGACAGCTGTTCTCCATGCGTGGAAACCTTATGGTGGTTTTCAGGGCATGTGCTAGTTTTAATTCCCATTCCTACAAAGGTAAGCATCAAAATATCGGCTTCATTTGGTACTTGGAGAGTAGGATCTTGCGTTGGCTTGAAAAAACCATGGGATTCTATAACCCCGCTCGGTCTACATTGTTGGAAGGTGACTTGTATCCTTCCATGTTTCAGTATTCGCAGTGTGGGAAGGCTCTTTCAAATCTCAATTGGGACACGATGAAGGTATACCCTCCGATATAAGGTCTTTTGGAGCACTCCCAAGCTCCTTGTCAAGTTGAACTCCTGGAAATGGATAAGACTCTGATCTCTCCTCCGGAAAAGGATGACTGTGGAAGTTTCTGCACACATCAGGCGTTTAAAAGACAACGCTGCAGGGGGGAGGGTAGCTTTAAATATTTGGAAGACTACGTTCATCTTCTTCGAAGAGAAAATTTGGAAATAAAGAGGGCCATATCCTGTCTATTCTCCTTAGATCAAGCCATGCACACTAAATTCTGTGGGAGAAACAAGCATATGAATGGGAGCGTTGTCAATTTGGAAGATAATGTGGATAATGTTGCTACTTGTATTGCAAATTTGGACTTCAAAATTGATATTGTCAATAGAAAGGTCATCGAGGTGAATCGAAAAATAGATGGCATGAGAATAAAGGTTGGGAAAATTTTCTTGGAAATGAAGGAAAACAACGACATGAAGACAAGAGGATTGGCGTACCCTTCGGATGGAAGCACCTTCAAGCAACAGGAGCTTAATCGCCATACTTAGTTTTCTTGATCTCCGATACCTCTGTATTCTTGTTTTTTGTAATGGTTTCCGCCTAGAGAAGTTTTTGGTCTCATTTAGTCTTTACTTAGGAGAATTTTTGCGTCCTCTTGTTACAAATGATTATAACCTACAGTCCTTCTGGATTGTAGGAAAGTTCATTTTCTACGGAAATGGTTTTTTTTTTCTTTTTCCTCCTCGGATAGTTTGTTTGGATTTATAGTCTTCATAGATTAGGTAAGTTCCATAATGGCTACAAAATTGTAAAGGATGAACAAGAAGTCTTGGACGCAGTCTTACTATGGGAACAGTCCTTCCCTAGATCTATGTAATCTCATTTTTACTTAATGGGTAATTCCATGAAGATGGGTAACTCTTTTTGGCCAAATATGACAGTGAAAAACAGAAATTTTACCCATGTATTAAATTGAAGCCCTCGAAACTCATAATTGCCACATGAATTTGACATGCGGTTGAAAAATGAAATGTAGAGAATTATGTTGGCTTTCCAATGGTATTTTTTTCGAAATATACCAATGCCATATATCGTGTCGAATTTTCATTTAATGAAATGTGTGTACTTAAAAATTTGAAGAGCAATTAACAAGTAGTTTGTGTGCGTGCACAATAATTTAATGTTAAAGTAATAATTTTTAAAAAATGAAATATGTGAACATGATCTAGATAGAATGCACTAGGGCTTACATATTTTTCTTTTAATTTTTCTTGAAAAATTATATTTATTATTATTTTTCGAAACTTACCAATGAATATTTAAGTCACATTTTGCACACATGTGTGTGCGTGCACGAAATCTTTTGATTTTTTTCATAGTTTGCAAAACTAAAAATACCCTTTTAAAGAGGACGCATTTATCTGGGGCTTGTGTATTTTTTCAAAATTTTGGATGTGTATTTTGAATGTTGTGTAGTTATCTTTGAGCTCAATCGAAGTTGTTGGCATGGTTTTTTAGGGCAAGTGTCAGTAGAAATTTAAAAACAAAAGCCATATGAAGATAAAAATTCATAAATTTTATGTATCTGGATAGAGGATTCGTTGACGAATCTAATGGTATCAAGTCCTCCCATTAAAGAGCATTTAATGACATGGTTTAGCTCTGTGGAAGGCAGACAAACATTCCATTCTGCAGGGAAAGGGGCTCTCGGCCTGTATTTTAAGCCCTCGATTGAGCTATTTGCTTGATTGAGCTTTTTTAAATTCCTCGATCGAGGGCTTAACAGAACCTCGATCGAGGGTTTAACAATACCTTGATCGAGGGTTTAACAAGATCTTGATCGAGGTGTTATTAAACCCTCGATCGAGGGTTTGTCAAATAGGCTCGATCGAGGGTTCGACTGTGTAAAAAAAAATATATAAACCAACTGGGGGGAAACCGCGAAAGGATTTGGCAACAATTAATGTTGCCAACTACCCTTCCCTCCTAAAAACATCAACTAACCTGTATATAACTAGCAAACAAGGATTCACAAACAACAATTTACCTCATTTCTAGTTTTTTTTTCATTAGAGCTTTATCAATTTGATCTTGTTGAATTAGAAATTTGTCAATTTGATCTTGTTGAATTAGAGATTTGTCATTTTCATATTGTTGAATTAGACCTCATTAGACATGTACGATTTCTTTGTAGGCATAATTCAAGATTTCATACTAACATTTTGTTGTTTGTTATAACAATTTGAAAAAAAAATTGTTTGTTTTCATTGTAAATTGATTCATGTAAGATTTCCTTGTAGGCATATTTCAAGATTTCATACTAACATATTGTTGTTTGTTATAACATTTTGAAAAAAAATTGTTTGTTTTCATTGTAGATTGATGGGAAATAAAAAAAAAGACAAAGAAAACATGCTAGACAACAAAATGCCAAAGAAGAACGTGATTACAATAGAGAACGAATAAGACAACAAAGAGCAAGGTTGAGAGAAGAAGAAGATGCACATTTGGTGCAACAAATTCCAATGGAGGACAACCAAGGTAAATTATTGAATTACATGCTATCATAATTTAAATATCATGCTACATAATTTACAAAATTAGTAACAATTTTCCAATAAATCTAACTAAATTTCATAATTTAATTTGTTTCATATTTATTTGCAATTATATTCTTATTTATTTCATCAATTTGTTATTTAAATTTCAAAGTTTGCAACAATTTTTATGTTAAATGAACAATTTTCAAGTGGCTTTAAACCAAAATTAAATTAGAACAATTTTCAAATGAAACATGTAAATTTAAATTATATTTTCATGTTAAGATATGAACATATTTTTAACTCTTTTCAAATTATTTCAAAGTTGCTAACAATTTTCAAATTATGCTTCAAAGTTGCTTTAAAACAATTTTCAAATTATTTCAAAGTTTGCTAACAATTTTCAATTTTATTGTCCAATAATTTTCAAATGAAATGTACACTTAGATTCTATTTTCAAGTTAAAATGTATGTACATTTTAAATTGTTGATGAAATAAGTTATTAAGTTAAAAATCATTTAAGGTATAAACTTGTAAAAAATCTTGAATTAAGATTAATTTAAGTTGGTGGTATAAATCTATATAAAATTAATAAAGCTTACTATAGATTGATTTAGAATAATTGATATAATTTTTATTTTTATAGTGTTCTATGTATATATAGATTTGTGAGTGAATATTATTTACTTCAATTAAAATTATTATTATTATATAATTGGTTTTGTATAATATTTATATTTGTTAATGTGGATTGTATTATGGATATAGAAACTTATTGATATTTGAAATTTATTTTATTAATCCAATTTCAAACTTTGATGTGTTAATTCTTCGTAAAATAAAAAAAAATCTTGATTATTAATATGTCATTCCACATATTTTTTACAACCAAAGTTACATAATATACCTTCTATACCAATGTATCACTAGAATCTATCTTAGGGATATGTTGTGAAAGTAAATTTGTTTTCTATAAAAAATTTAATAAATTTGTTAAGAATTATGTGTACAAAATAAGTAAGTTAGCCATTTTTAGCATGACGGTGGAATTGCATTATTTCGTGATTAAGTTTCAATGACTATGATCATTATGGAAGTTATTTCCTGATTAAGTTTCAATGACTATGATCATTATGGAAGACGATTAGATGACATTGCTATTTAGTGGGTCTTTTTTTATAAATAATTTTTAGAATTTTTTTGGGTACTTTTTCTATTTCAAGGATGATTCCCAATATAAAACAAGTGGTGTAGATATACTGTGTTTAACTCATGGGAATCGAATTGGACTTGTACATTGTGTCCATTATAGTGACACGTGATTGAGCAAACCCTTAGGGCTAAGAAGTGTACTTTATATAGATAGTTCTTGTGCTTTTTCTTTTATCATGTGTGAGATATTGAGTTTATATACTTTATTTTTGTATTTAGTTGAGTGGTTAAAGTAATATGTCTGGTTTTTGTGGTTTGGTTATGTTTAGATTTCCTTTGATTTAGGTGCTAGGTTTTCTTAATATTTAATTTGAAGATACATGCATGGTTTTTATTGTTTTATCATATTAGTTCTTTAAACTTATTGGTTTATCATATTAATTCTTTAAACTTATTTCAGTTTTAGATATCAATTTTTTTTGGAACTTACACACTAGCTTATCTATTTTTTACATGTCATTCAAGCACAACAATAAAAAAAAAAATTTGATAAATATTTTGGTATTTCATCAACCCTCCTAATAAATTAAAATCTCATTCACTTATGCTTGATTTTTAAATGTGGATTTGATGTAACTTTCTTTATCGTCAACCTATCAATTAAAATCTCGTGTACAAATAAGTGTTGTTTAGATATGGATTTGATGTCTCTTTGACTTATATGTTCTAGGTCTAGTTTATTTATTAAATTTGCCAATTTATTTCACTTTTGCTAAGTGATTTTTAAAAGTGGATTGGATGTAGCTCTTTATTGTCAACCTTTATGCTCTTCTAGTTTATTTGCTAAATCTAATAACTTATTGTAGGTGTGCAAGTCTTGGTTTTGTCATTTATTTTTCACTAAGTTACTTGTATTAATTTCTAAGTTCTTTGTGCATATATTTGTTCTAATGCCATGCAATTGACAAAATTAAGAATAAGATGGCATCCATATTTCATTAATGTTAAAAGCTTGAAATCAAAATGACTAAACACAATTTTAAGCATAACAATAATCTAAAATCCCATTTGCCATATAATTTGGTTTGTAGTTAGATTATATATATCTAATTTAATTTCAATGTCTATGGATGACTAAACTTAATGAAATTTGGTAAAGAAGACACACAAAAGGAGAATGGGAATGTGTGTAGTGATTTCAAAAGGAGGGAAGTAAATACATTATGACTTGGCCCAAGGAGTTGGAGAAGACAAGAAAAGAAGAGATGTGATTGTACAACATTGAGCTTATGCAAAGGCCTGATAAAAAATATGGGAAAAGTGGACTCTCTTGACCTTTGAAATTGAGGCAAAATGAGTACTACTCAATACTAATAGTGAACTTGTATTCTTAATAAAATTTGAGCTCTAAACTATAGAAGAGATGTAATCCCTAATTCCCTCTAAAGATGGAAAATCTCCAAATTGTTTATATTCGCTCAAATATGGGATAGTTGGACAAGATGTTGTAAATGGTTGTGGATTTACGACTATGTAACAACTTTCTCTAGAACTAAGTAAGCTCTTTTTTTAAACAGAAACTGTAGAAGATTTATATCAATAGCTGAGCACAACCATCCTTAACATAGAGGTAAACTTCTTCAAAAATCTAACATCTAATAGCAGAGTCCATTCAACATATATCTCTATTGTATACAAAAAATTACCAACAAGTTTTTCTTCTACTTCTAACACATGGGTACCATATATTTTGACAAACTGATAACAAAAAGAGCACAAAAAAACATAATAACAATGGCTGCTATATAAAACCATTTAAACTATTCATGCATGTCCATTCTTCCACGAATTGGATGAATAAATGAAACTTTGTCCATGGGCATTGCTTCACTTGAGGGCAATGCTTGCTAATGGCTACATTGATTCATTTTCACAAGTTGTTCCAGGTCCTTTCTTACCTCGTCCATTAAGGCAATTTGTTCATGCATATTTCCATCAAAGTTGCTAACAATTTTCAAATTATGCTTCAAAGTTGCTTTGAAACAATTTTCAAATTATTTCAAAGTTTGCTAACAATTTTCAATTTTATTGTCCAACAATTTTCAAATGAAATGTACACTTAGATTCGATTTTCAAGTTAAAATGTATGTACATATTAAATATTTTCAAATTTCTAAACTTTACTAACAATTTTCAATGTTATTAGAATAATTTTCAAATTAAATGTACACTTAGACACTATATTTTCAAGTTAAATTGTACATATTTAACTAATTGCAATTTTTTAAGTTACTGACAATTTCAAGTTAAATGTAATTTCAATTCTTGTTTTGTTAGAATTGGGTGGAATTTCTGCCATTTTTTTTTTCCGCATCTATTGCAAGTTTGGATCTGGGAATAATTCCTATCCACTTAATTGTGGGAATTACTTGGGCATAAGCCCTAAAAATCATTGTGAGGAGTACCACAGCAACCCCAAAGTAGCTGGCCCATTGAGAGGACCTACCAGCGAAAAGGGCAACGACCCCTACCTGATTGACTAGTTTTTCCCCGTGAGGTAAACCAAGAGCTGTCGTTTGTGGCCAAGCGGTTATCGGTTTTACCTGAACCGTGGAGTGAGGGGTACTGCCCCAATACGCAAGCCATTAGAAAACATTGGTGGCCGAGTGAAACACCTGAACTGTTAGGAAGTTGAACATACATGGGGTCCATATCTATTTTCAGCTGAACTGTTGTCGATCACTTCCGCGCCGTTTCAGATCCAACGTCGGCATTGCATTGTTCATTTGGGCCTCATACGACGCAGAAGGGACACCACCGTATGGGCACACATCCATCCCAGAGTCTGGACTGCAGAGCGTGGTGGGATGTTAAGATCCTAGTGGGAAGCCTTCACTAGCACCTCGGGGTTTTGGTGTAACGGTTCATATCACTTGAGCAATTTCAAATTTCAAGTTACTAGCAATTTCAAGTTACTTGAGCAATTTCAAATTTCAAGTTACTAGCAATTTCAATTTTTACTTAGAACAATTCTCAATCTAAATGTATTAATTGGAAAATTCAATTCACATCCAATTTTCAATTTTTCAATTTTTCAATTTCCACATCAAATTTCAAGTTACTAGCAAATTTAAAGTTCAATGCACAACTATCAAGTAACCAATTTTCAGTTTGTTAATTTACATGTTATGTAGGGAGAGATTATGGTTAGACATCACATCATGGTGATCAAGAATCACATGACCTTGTGCCCCCTCATGATCCTGATCAGCCATCACATGACACCTTTCCCTCTCACATTGAAAATATAATTGGGAGTTGAAGTGGGGTTAGAAGGGGTGGAAATTTTCTAGAGGATTGTGCAGTTGTTTCTACACAAGAAGAGTTTGGGAACTCAATCCTTGGTCGGAGAGTTAGAGAGCATGTCAATAACATAATCAAGTCATATTTTGAACAACATTCAATGATGGCACAAGCTCAAATCCTACATGGGTTGATAAAACACAAAAAATTGAAATGTGCCACAAAGTTGTTGGGTTTTCAAGATGTTAAAACAAAAAAGACATGCGAGAATGCAATAGAAAATGTAAGAACTACATTATCTTCATTTGGAAAATCAAGAAACAATGATACTTGAGCTACTCGTAGAGCAATTACAACGGTTGTTGTGGCACAAAGCACCTCAAGAAATCGAATGGTATCAACAATGGCATCATTGCTCAATGTTTCAAAATGAACATTGCTCAAATATACTAAATTCAGGGTCCGGATAGATGAAAATGATGAAGCTGCTTGTTGGGCTCTTATTTGTAGGGAACCTTATCGAGTTAGGATGGCAACAGGCATTAGAGAGAAGGTGATAAAGTTTTGGGATAGCCATTCTCGTGCTATTCTAGATCGAAAGCATGTCCTGCGACAACATTTATCGAGAGGCATTTATCAGGAGCATTGTAAGCATGTGATGGAGATGACAGGAGTTGCACTTTACGAGGAATTCCAAGAAACCAATCCTGGTGTTCAAATATCATTTAGCATGTTCAACAAATTGAAACCATGGTATATTAGGCCGAATACGATTCGCGACACTTGTTGCTGTCGGTAGCACGTTGAATTTCAACTATACTATGACACATTTCTAGATTTTTGCAAAAGGCACTGGAATGGTGTACTAGCTCCTGACACAGTGCGAGATTTTATTTGTATGATACTATGCAACAGGAATCCTGAACACGTGCTTTTCAATAATAAGTGTGTAGGTGGGAGAAAATTCCATGAATGCGGTGATTTGACATTGTTCCATAGGAACATTCCTGTCAATCCAACACACCATGGATTGTCAAATATCACCGTTAGGTGGAAGAGGTACGAGTATGTCACCATGAATCCAACATCTTCTTCATCTGTGCCATCCAAGAGGATCGACTTGCTCGATGATGAGATTCCTATTTCAGATTTCATAGAGAAGTTTCAAAGTCAAATTTATAAATACATAAAGCACTCCCATAGGTCCAGGTGGAAAGCTTCAAAATTCAAACATTCCCGTGAGGTATTTGAGCCGGGCACAATCTTATAAGTGGTAGACTTTGCGGAGAACTACACCTTTTCTCCTCAGAGAGAGATACAGAGTGAGTACTATCACTCCGACCAGGTGTCTATCTTTGTACATGTATTGTACAGACATGCTTAGGAAAACATTGATGGTAGGGATAGCACACCTCAGTCACGTGAAGTGATCAAGAAGTACCATTTTATGTTAGTGATGATCGTGAGCATGACACATTGTTCGTTCAACACTGCTTTGGGTTGATTTATGATTCATTCAGACAGAGAGGCGTATCATTTACTGAACATTGGATTTGGTCAGATCGATGTGCAGGGAAATTCAAATCGGCACGCTCATTTTATTGGTTGAGTCGCCTTCACAAAGAGACAAGAATTCGACACACCTGGAGCTTTTTTTAGACAGGGCATGGAAAGGGTGAACATGATGGCACAGGTGCATGTGTGAAACGAGAACTTCGGAGGTACCAGATGAGTCATGGTGCAACCCGACTCAAATGCTCCACTGAAGTAGTTGATTGGTGCACACGTCATTTGGAACATCAAGGTCGCAAACAAGCAAGGCCGGTGTGCAGGTAATAAACTCCAAACTCAATTAATAAGCTAATAACATTCAATATCATCATTTCCAAAAGAACACATGTACTCAATAGGAATTTACATATGACAAACTGAATTCCATGCAGGTTCCTCTGGGATGTTGCTGTTGGAGATGTTAATAGATCCATGCCATGGTATAATGACACCATCCCTGGTACGAGGGAATTGCATTATGTTCGAAGTAAAGATATGGGGGACCTATTTTCCATTGAAACGAGGAAGTATGCCTGCTTTTGGGATTTTTGCATCGATGCAAATGGATGCGGGCTTGATCATTGTGAAAATGATTTATATGTCAAACCATGGAAATATGTATCTTTTAATCCTAAGGGCCCACATCCAATTCCAACATGGCAAGAGATGCACACTGAAGAGGCAATGGTCTCATTAGATCATGATCGAGTTTCCGATATGGTTAGGGAAGGTACAAGAGTCTTCATTAAGTTAATTAGTTCATTATATCTTACACATATACAAATGTTGTATAAATTTGCACATAGGACATATGAATAATATTTGTAATGTATCTTGCAGGTGATGTATTCGTTGTCATTGCACCCCTTCACAACCAAGAAAATGTTGCATATTATTTGATGTGGTGCACGCAAATAAAGAGTAGGTTGGTGCGACCCTACCAAGATGGGGACTTCACATACCAAACTGGAGACATGGTTCTAATGGGACACTTTTTTTTAAAAGTGAAAAAACAGGGTGCTCACATTATTTACATAGATTTTATGCCTGAATATATATCATGTCAATACAGTCATTTGCTGGTTGCAGCTCGGATACCTCTAACAGAAATCAAGGCGAAGATAGGTGATCCAAAGAGATGGAAGATGACATAAGTTGACCATGATCGTATTATGGAGACTTGCATTCCTACAACCCATTGTCCAGATGAATGAGTTACATGTATGCCACTTGCATCATTGGCATAGTTTTGATGTTGTCTTGTGTAATATTTTTTTGGAGATTTTTGTGGAGGTTGTTTTATAAATGTATTTTTGTAGATGCTTTGATGTCAAGAATACAAATACTAGATGGGAGGATTTTGTGAAATTTGGGTCATGGTGCTCCAATGTGAATACACTTGAACATGTACATGTTCCAATTTTAAGTTTTGATTTCAAATACAACTGTAATGTAATTGAGAATTTAAAATACATCTATACAATGTGGAATTGTAAAATTTAAATTTTGAATTGTACAATGTATTCTAATTTTAAATTTTGTTACCCAACTTGCAAAATTTTATACATTATAATCCAGGTTAAACCAAAATCAATAAACTTATGTATTTTAGGTTTTAGGTCACTAAATAATTCTTTCAACTAAGTAAAATTCATGATGGCCAAAACTTAATTTGTACTTTCATATTTATAAGTATGGAAATCATTTGAAATGAGTTTGGGTACCTTGAAAACACATAAGTATCATAATTTAGAGTGATATATCAAATTCCATACAAATGCTTTAGGTGTTGTAGAATGCTATATATAAATTCATATACAATCTTTAATATATAACTTAAGTCACTACTTTATTGGTGCTTGGATTCCCACTTAATTCAATTTAGGAGTATGATGCTTAAGGCATACATTGTTTATGCAATTGAGAGTCCCCACACTTTTAGCGAAATTTATATGGCTCTAGACTTGATCCTTAAACCTCTAGAATCTTCTATGTCCCTTGTATTCATATGTGACAATGCTCTATATAATAGATACTCAATGTTGCCACCTACCTTGAACTTTAATTTGGTGACCAATTACCATTTTGTGCAACATTCTTTAATATATGAATTTAGAAAATTTTGGGCATTATAATTATTGTTTGGACCACACATTCTTGTTTTGATAACCTAGAATTTTTACTGTTTAGGACTATTGTGTTTCCCTTGATTGTTCATAGTCTATCATTGAAGCTTCAACCAAAGGTCTCATACATACCCATGTGTGGTATATATGTGACTCTTCCTTAGCTATATTTTTTGGGAAGTGACCCCAATCAATCCATAGTTTTGAATTTTGCTTACTAAGGGAAATGAAGGGCACCAAAACACTCCTTCAATTTGATTTCCTTCCAAAGCAATTGATTAATAATTAGATTGACCTTGCTAGTAGAATTTTTACATTTGTGGTTGACATTTAGTTATGGTGATTTGGTGGTTGAAAAACCCTTTGCTTGACACTTGTATGGCATCCACATAATTCTTGACTTCATTTGTTATAATCTTGTATCATGGTGAGCTATGTCCTTGATGGCATCAAGTGCAAGCCATGATGAGATGAGGATTACATCATCCATATCATCAAAACGATTTGTAAGGTTTTGTCATAAGTAGTTGGGAAACATAGTCTCACAAAACATTATTTTGTTTGTTGATGTAAGCATTCATTAACTTTACATACTCGCATTCAATAAAATGTTATTTTGTATGTTGATGTAAACATTCATTACTTTACATGCTTGCTTTTAATAAACATTTCATTACTTTTGTTGCATAAGTATTTATTTTGTGAGACATATAAATTGCAATAATGGTTTATCTTACCTTTCTTCATATAAATCAAAGTATATGAACTTCACATTTTGTATAATCAAAGTATATGAACTTCACATTTTGGATTACATGCATCAAAAACACATTGAATTTTCAATTGAAATTACACATTAAAATTGATATTTTAATCTTAAATTGTAATTGAATTGGAATGTGTAAATTGTAATTGAATTGTGATGTGTAGACAACATAATGTAATTGCAATTTCAATTCTTAATTTCAAATGTATTCTAATTTTACATTTTGATTTCATTTATGCAATTGTAATGTAGTTGAAAAAGAGCTTTTAAATTGTAATTGATTTGGAATTGAAATTACACATTAAATTTGAAATTTTACATTGTAATTGAATTGGAATTGTAATTTCAATCTTAAAACGTAATGTATGTATTCAATTCTAAATTTTCGAAGATGTTCTGTAATATAGTCAAAATTTGCATTTTAAATTGAACTAAATTGTAACTACACATTAAATCTGCATTTGAAACGACAAAACATAAATTTGTAACTGTAATAACTATATCCAGATCTAATATAAAAAACAATTGATTTCAAATTAGATACAAAATACACATCAAGAAATCAATATGATAAAATATACAAAATATCCAAAAGTCCATATCCAAAGTCCATATATGATAAAAGTCCATGTATAAACGATAGAAATCCATATCCAAAACATGAAAACATATACATAGATCATCCAAACACATGAAAATTTATAAAATATGAAAATATCCAAAACATGGAAATGTATAGATCATCAACTAATCAGCCACTACCCCCAAGAGGCATGTGATCGTCCCTCTGACTATCCTCATGTGCAGCAGCTCACTGCTTTCTCTGAGACTCTAAACCCTCAAGGAATTCTGCCATATCCATCGTGTCAATGGTGATTTCCGGGATCTGGGTAGGAATACGGGTAGATGTCCCTTCATCAGGACCATGTACTCGAGCTACATCCCAACCATGTGTGAAATCCATTGCAGCAATGACACCCGTCTGTTGCGATGCCTGTGTAATATGCCATTACATGTAATAAGTTAGATTTATTAAAAATTAAAACTAAATTTAACATAATTTAAAAGCTATCCATAAAAAATTGAAACAAAAAGTAGAAAAATCAATTACTAAATATGACTAAATAACATGAATTGGAACATAAATTAAAACTCACATGTGTCTCTGAACCCGGCTCGTTAGGACCTTCGCGGTCCTCATGTCCATAATCAGGATCTACCTCCTTTTCGTTGCCCTGTACAATTTGAAATTCATTTGAAGTTAAGATCTGCAACATAGAATCTTGAAAATTAAGAAATAAAACACAAATTATTTAAACTGAGAAATAATATTCAAACACAAATTAAATTGGAACATAAATTATAACTTACCTTGACTACTGTCGTCCGTGGGTGGGGACGAGCAGATGGACCAACCGATGGCTCGCTACCAAAGAGTTGATCCATGAATGGGGTCCCCTGCATGGATCAATAGAATACAACTCCCTTAAGTATTATTGACCATTCAATTTGCGACATTGATATGATGTAACATGAAGAACATATATACATAATTGTACAAAAGTATACCTGTCCTATAGCAATGCATCTATCATATAACTAAAAGTATGCATCTCGCGCTGACTCAGCATACCGCAGTAGGGTCTCGCCATCGAAACTCCTGAGTATGTCACTAGAGACACACTGTATCTATGGCTCTGCAGGTGGAGGGGGTGGTCTAGATGCCTCTCCATGCACAACAACAATAGCACTGCCCATGGCAGTGAACAACGACTCTATAAGGTTCCGTCTAGACTCTACAGCAAGCTGGGATGATTGTTCCACATCCCCCGACTTGATAACCGTCCTGTCTGGAAATGGTACCAACCTCGGACTGGGTGCCACGAAGGTAGGGTCTCTTTGAGCTCCAGGACGTTGGTAGGAGCGTCCCCTACCAGCCCCAGAGAATTGGGACCATGTGCTAGTGTAATCCAAGTGCATGTCCAAAACAAAATCTGCATAAACATGTTTTGCAAAGTACAATGGGACCTAGTCATGGTGGGGGAACATGCCCCATGCTCCCACGAATCTATCATATATATGTGGTGCAGAAACCTCCAACTTAAACTCCCTAAGTCTAAGTGGTTGACTGAGGGCGCGGTCACAAGGGATGTCAAATAAAGCACCCTTGATGTCATGCCCTCTTATGGCGACTTTGACATCCTCCCATTTGTGGATCCCAATGACACCCTATCTCCTCCTCTGGCATGAATGTCGCCAAATGTCACTGAGAGGTCCTACCCTCCTGTAGAGGGCCAACATATCATCAACTATTGATAACATCATTGAAAAATATCGTCGTATGGGAGAATCCTCCCTTAAATTTCCCACACATGAGCTCACCCACTCTCGCTGGGAAATGATGTTAGCGAGAGTGATCTGTGCGAGCTCATCATCGTATGATCCCCCTGATGGGGCACCTGCGATCCAAACCAAAACACAAATGTTACTAAAAATATATATTATAACTTGCAGCTGAAATTCAATGCATTATATACTAAAAATTTACTGAAAATGTGCTAACAAAAAATACGCACCTAATGCACTCGTGTCTTGTTGCACATCCTCCTCCTAGGGATCCACATGTATGTCGTCGGGATGAACCGACACACTATCTCTCCTGCTGCCGCCACTAGTGGCATCCGACCCCGGCCTGGCATCACTCCTCGATGAACGAGAGCGTTGCCGATGGCTGCCCTGTCGGGCGACGTCAGATCCTCTCATGCTTCGTGGAGCACGAAGCACTGAATCTCTCTCTTCAGGACTATCTACATCACATTTCAATTTCTAATTCTAATTTTCTTTCAAATTATATTCCAAATTTCACATTTCAATCTCAAATTTTCTCATTTCAATTTCAAATTCTATTCCAAATTTCACATTTCAATTTCAAATTCAAATTCAATTCAAATTTCAAATTCTATTTCAAATTTCACATTTCAAATTCAAATTCAAATTCAAATTCAAATTTCAATTTCAATTTCAATTTCAAATTTCAAATTCAATTCCAAATTCAATTTCAATTCCAATTCAAATTCAAGGCTACCACTGGACTAGATTTTTCTCCTATTGATCCTCAACCATCGAGTGAGAGGAAGGTTCCTACAATCATTGTTTTAGATTTTCGGATTCAATTTTGCAAGATTTAATTTTTAAAAACTAAAAATCCACATGGTTATATATGCAATTTAAATACATTAAATACAAGTTACCACAAATTAATTGGAAAACAAAAAACACTCATTATTCATCATTATTCATCACTGCAGTGAGACAATAGATGTAATGTAATACATTTAACTTAATTATTTATTTCTTTTGACATTAACATAAACTATTTATATAGGAGTGAGTTTTAAAGTTGGGTTAAAAACCTTATTCGCAAAATTTTATGATCAAATTCCTCATCAATCATGTTAAACTGTAATTTCTTTTGAAATCCTTATCACATTTGCAAAATAATTTCAATGGAAAAATAATTGAATTTATTCACCTTTTTACCTACTCCACTTTCATAAACCTAAGAATAAACCACTAAGACAACTCTCATAATTCGGACATCCCATATTGATGTGAAGTGACACCCAATACTTTATTATTCTAAAATACTTTATTATTCTAAAAAAGTTTTTGACCTCTTACTTAATTCATAACTTCAAATAATATGAATTATTAACATTTGGAGAATAATTTTAATGGAGAAATGATTGAATTTGTTCACCTTTTTACCACTCCATTTTCATAAACTTAAGAACAAGACCTACTAATACAACTCTCATAATGGGACATCCCATATTGATATGAAGTGACGTCCAATACTTTTTTATTATAAAAAAAAGGTTTGACCTCTTACTTAATTCATCACTTTAAATAATAAAAATTGTTAATATTTTCAAAATTAATCATATTATATGGAAATACAAACTCTTCTTTAATGTAAAATTTAAAGCAAAGTTGTATTTTGATAATTTGAACAAATACAAATTGATCTCATAACTCTGAATCAAACCAATAAGCATAATATATTAAAGAGGGGAATCTATATATGTTATCTTGATGTAGTATTATTTTATATAGAGAGGAATCTACATATGTTATTTTGATGTAGTATTATTGTACACAGAGAGTAATAGAGTTGGTTTTTTCATAGGGAAATTTGTGAGTTGTATTGATTCATTCATGGGCTATATTATTTATGTGGTTTATATAACATATGTTTACTAAGGTGGAGGTTACAAAAAAATAAAATTCAAATTATTTTTGCAATTGAATAGTTGAATTGAAAATTTTTTAAATACATTATTATATATATGCAATTTAAATATATTAAATTGCAAATAAATAAATAAAACATTTTTTATTACTGTAATAAGATATATGTAATGAAACATAATTGAGTTATTTATTTTCATTGATATTGACATAAATTATTTATATAAAATTTAGTTTCAAAATTGAGCTAAAACTTTTCAATTATATTAAACTATAACTTCTCTTGAAATTCTTACCAATTTATTAGGTGAATCCACGAATGTGGTTCACCATTTTGGGCGGATTGAATGGGAAAAGTTTGTAGTTCTAGCAATAATTATTTTCTAGTTCACTAAATAATGGAGGAATTATTTTGTATTGTTCATGACCATTTTTTTGTGCATATTTTTCTCATAATGATTGTACTTGTTTGAATAATTTATATGTTTGTAAAAACTATGGCGGCCTAGGCTATGATCCCAAATCTAGTAAGAATGAATTTCAAATAATCATGTGCATGCCCAAAATTCAGGAATTTTATTTTCTTGCAAAGGATAGGCCAAATGCCTTCATGAGAAATCCATGTATCCCTCTTTGACCACTAGTCCCAATATTTTTTAATAACAATCATAAAGCTATGGTCAAGAGACTTAAAGGATAGAAATAAAAGAATATTCTTTCATTGTATTTTCCTTATAAATAATAAGGTTGACAAAGTAATGTTAGGTAATATGAGCCTGTTCTAAGAGGACCTATAGTCATCCATTGCCAATTTATCTTCATTGATGCTCACATTGTGGACACACTTTTCATAGCCTAAGAGGAGATCCTATTTAGGACAATTTGGCAAGTTGGTTATGGTTATGATTAATAATATATGATTATATATTATTAATATTCTTTTTTAATTTTTTATATTATATTATTAATATTAAATTTTATTTTTTTAAAATAAATTAAGTAAAAATTAATAAATAATATATGATTATATATATTATTAATATTCATTTTTAAATTTTTTATATTATAATATTAATATTAATATATGATTTTTTTTTTCAATCTTCTTGGCGTTCTCGGAGGATTGAAAAAAAATTGGCAGCATTTCTGATTGTAAAAACACATTTTAAAATAAAACCGGTTGCATTTATGCAGTGAAATGATACCGGTTGATATATAAACAAATTTACATACCAAATAAATGCAACATAAATTTAAAATCCTAAACCTATTTCAAATTTCAGATAGTTTTGGTTTTTGTTTTGAAATGGTTTTTTGTTTTAGGTTCAAATGGTTTTTTTTTTCAATCCTCTTGGCATTCTCGGAGGATTGAAAAAAAATGGGCAGCATTTCTACTTGTAAAAACACATTTTAAAATAAAATCGGTAACATTTATGGGGTGAAATGCTACTGGTTGATATATAAACAAAAATAAATCAAATAATTTAAACAGATAACTACAAAATATCTAAAACCCTAAATCTATTTCAAATTTCAAATGGTTTTGGTTTTTGTTTTGGTTTGAAATGGGTTTTTGTTTTAGTTAAATCAAATGTTTTTTTTTTCAATTAGTTTGGTTTCAATGGTAGTTTTCGGTTTCAATCTTGGTTTAGTTTAAATGCCTACATCCTAAACATTTCTAGAAAACCAAATTAAAACTAGATTTGATCAAAACCATAAATTTATACAACAAATACAAAATATGTATTTTTTTTAAATAACAAAAAAAATGGTGGAATTCTACCCACCTAGTGGAATAGATGACATGATGGCATCCGTGTGGCAAGGTGGCTTTGCTGTGGGGAGGTGGCGTCGGGTGTGTGCTCAGTCGAGGTCACCGGTCGCTGCTATTTTCGTCTCTATCAAGCCACTGCACAAAATAGGGCTGACCGGGCCCTGTTTTGTTTTTTTTTCTCTCTCACATTCCCTCGATCGAGCTCGATCGAGCAAACCATCGATCGAGGTTTTAAATGCTCGATCGAGGGTTTGTCAAACCATTGCACAAAACAGGGCCATCCAGGCCCTGTTTTTTTTTTTTTCCCTGTCGCATTCCCTCGATCAAGCAAACCCTCGATCGAGCATTTAACACCTCGATCGAGGGTTTTCTCGATCGAGGGTTTGTCAAGCCATTGCACAATCGACGGAGCACTGTTTTGTTTTTTTTCCCTCCGGATCCAAAAAACCCTCGATCGAGGGTTTGGTTAGACCCTCGATCGAGGTTTTAAAACACCCTCAATCAAGGTATGTTAGAGCCCTCGATCGAGGTATTTTTAAACCCTCGATCGAGCATTTAAAACCTCGATCGAGGGCTTTAAAATGCCTTGATCAAGGGTCCAAAAAATGAATTTTTCCCATGTGATCCGCCAAAAATGGTGAACCACATTCGTGGATTCACCCTAATACAAATCTCCTAAACAGTTTCTATTAAAAAAAAATTGTAATCCAAAATTTAAATATATAAATACCCGAATCTTTTTCCAAGGTAAGATCTTGTATAAAATCGGTCATCATGGCAATCATACATTCAATTTGAAATGAATCCTTCGTATTACAATTATGTATATAAGTTCTAATTTAAATCATGTTATTCATAGCAAGAGATTTAACAAGATCACATGTATAAATCATATAACAAAGATATCCTTAACCTCATGTCCCAAAATTTTGTTTTCGAAACATTCCATTATGTATTCAAATGTTAAATATTCCACACTAAAATTTCTCAAGATTATTCAAAGTTTTATATAAAAAAAAAAGTATATATTTATATATATATCTTGAGATAACAATTCTAGAAGCAGATCCCGCCCATATTTCCCAGATAGTTCCATCATGAGCTAGCTAATTAACTACTTAAACAAAATCTTTCTTAACCAGTTCAATCACTAAAACCGGAGATCGAGTGGATGAGTAGAGTATTGAATGGAGGTTTATGATAAAAATATACTAGCGCGTAGTCAAGAGGTATATTGACCAAACTTGTCTAACTTGCCGACTCAACATATACCATAATGATACACATAGGAGTTTCGATCAGGAATCCCAAAGAAAAAAAAAATGATTCATACTCTCACGCACAACAGCCGATGGAGTTTAAGAAACAAGGAATTTGACTCATGAAACACTAACTCAATCTATGATCAATGGATCTCCTAAGATCACACCAACCAGAGAGCGAGAAAAACATGGGAACAATTCGGGAGGCAAGGAGATCGTTTTAATCCAACTCTCACACGCAGCAGCCAATGGAGTTTAAGCAAACCAGGACTTTGACTCATGAAACATGAATTCAATCTATGATCGGTGGATATCTTAAGAAACGCCAACCCGCAGAGCGAGAAAACATGGGAACAATTGGGAAGGCAAGGAGATCGTTTAATCCGCAGTGTGTATTAAAATTTATAACCACACTAAAAAGGGAAGTACATACGCAATTCGAGTTTAGTGATATAATCCAGATTTTCTATTTAAAAAAATAGAGCAAAGGAAACACTAACCCAGGGTGTTTTCATAAAACCAACCACAGTGATTAAAAGGTTAAAACTCAACTCGCAACACCTAACCGAGCTTCAACCTTGCTAGCAAAGATCAATTGGAAACAGTTTAGAAGGACAACTCCAAAGTGGCAGTTTTTATTGAACACAAAAGACTAAAGCAAAAAAAAAAAAGTACTCGGTTGGGGTGAGATAAATTCGAGCGGCTCTAAACAGAAGCAAACAGAGGGGGGGGGACGCAAAAAATTATGGCTGTCAAGCAAAAAAAATTATTGTAAGGGAAAACGTTTTAGGTTTCCATATGTTAATGACAGAGTTCTACTCCTTTGTCAAAACTTCTATCATTATTGCATACTAAAAAAAATCTAAAGCATTATCAATGGAGCTAAAGAAGAGTAAAACTTCTCAAGTTTTATTTCTTCCCTACTATCAAAGACCGAAGACAACTGATCTCTTGCTCAGAGTAAACCCGCTCCATTGTACAGGGCCAACAAGAAAAATAAAACGGTTTTTTCTTGAAACCGAACTCTTAAAAAAAAGACACAGAGCCTAAGATACATGTGATGCTTTTACTACACATATATATCATGCATCGAACCATAGTATTATCGTTTAATAATCGACAAGAAATAATCCAACTATATAAAATAAAGAAGAATTTTTTACGAACAAAGACTCTTATTTACAATTCTTTATAAAAGGAAAGATTCTACAGATTCCAAGAAAATAATATTAATACAATTCTTCCCGTCCAGGGAAGTTTACAGGGGAGAGAACCCACGCTTATGCCCTCGTAACTTATTTCTTGAATTTAGAATAAGAACAGAAATTTTAAAATAAAAATTATTGTAATACCATAGAGTCCCTATCAACTAATCAAGTTTTACCAGTGCAGAAAAAAAATATGAACATACTCCAGATACTTCTTATAATAACCAGAAATCGATCCGAAGGGAAATATTTACATCCATAATTTACAACATATAACAACATACTTACTTGAACAATGGCGCGAAATACAAGTTGGAGAGTCAACTCCTCCCAACCATAGAAGAGGGAAACTTGTTTTTTCCCCAGCTCCACCCCTGAGATGGATCACCACCATGCACTAGAACAAAAGCAATTGCTTCCTCGCGGTACTCTCTTCGAGAGTCTATATCAAGTAGATGGACTTATGAAAAGAGAAAACACTCAACCTGTTCCTCTATGCACAACATGGAATCCCATGCTATACAAGTGCATCTTATTTATAGTTTTCCCCAGGTCTTATGCCATCCCAATCAAATCTCAAATCTATCCTTAAATCCCTATGATGTAGGATCTTGTCTGGTTGTTGAGTTTCAGATTGGATTTGATTGGTTTAATTATCTCTAGCTTGCTTACACTTGTTCTCTTCTACCATGGTGGTGTCCCCTCTTTTAGTTGAACTCTCCAAGTAGTCTTTTCCTTTTTATTTAAAAATAATAATAATAATAGTTTTTGTGCAAAGTGGCACTTTGTCTTTTTGAGTTTTAATAACTCTTACATAAAAATAACTATCCAAATATTAAATAAAAAACAATAATGTTTTTGGGCTATCACAATCAGATAATTAACATTTATTATGCACTAAATTTAATTCAAAATTGATGATTATGAAAGAATTTAATTTTAATATCATTGTCCATCAAGGCTTTTACATTTCTTTGGAAAATCTAATGAATCTTCCTATTGTTGTCTTAGACGATAACGTTTAGATTTTCAAAATCATAATTATAATATAAATTTTTGTAACTGTTTATAACAAAAGATGACAAACTATGAAAATTAAATATTAAACTAGCATAGATCCAACTTAAACTGATATCTATCAAGCACCGAGAGGGATCCAATTTCTTGAGGTGCATTTTTTTTTTAAAATTTAAACTCAAGAAATTTTATCTCTCTTAATTGATAAATCCGAGTTTAAGTTTTAAGTTTTTATTTTATAAACTAACATCTATTTTTTAATTACTTTTCATAATATTTTATTTTATGAACCAACATGGATTTTTTTTAAATACTTTTCATAATTTAATTTTATTATTTTATGAGCCGACATGAAAATTTTTAATTATTTTGTTTGTGACAAACGTTACATCACACACGTTACAACATCTCCCCCGAACTGGGTTGTAGAGCACCTCGTTTCACTCGGTACAATAAATTGCATAACTTAAATAAATTTAATAATAAAATATTAAAAAATAACAAATTATAAATATTAAATATTAAATAAATTATATAATTGTAATAAACTTAATAATTAAAAAATGTTATTCCCTTTTTAAAAACCATATATTTACATTCAAAAATAAAATATGTATATATACACAAACAAAATTTGAACAAATTGAAGTAAATAATAAACAACAATATATATTAAAGCTAAAACTTGGAAAAAAAAACTTTTACAAACAAGAAACAGCTACGTTGCAAACTAGGTCTGTGGAAAAACATTTGAACCATTGGCAGAAGAAAGTGATATTGCTCTATAATATCAACACAAAAAATGATATCTGGTTGTGTTGGAGATAAGCGTCGGAGCACAATTCCATAGCGCTTCGTGGTGTTGGCACGTGACATGACAGTGTAACAACAATTTTTTACTTAACGCGTATAAGTTTAAAGCATGTAAGGTGGGAGGAAATGCTCAGTAGTGCTGGACATAAGCCTCGGAGCACAAAGCGATAGGGCTCGACGGTGTTGGAGATAAGCACAAAGTTGTGCTCCAAATTGTTGACATGTGGCCGTCATTGCCAATGCAAATATCAATGACGTTCCTTTAAACCATCGTCCTTATTAACTCAAACTAATGAAGGCTACTAAATTGGCTAGGCAAGTGAGTTATATGTTCGAAAAATTAAATAAACTTGTAAAAGCTTCACCCGACTGTCCATATACAAAACTATGCAGCCATCCCAACAAGCAAACTAATATGATGATGCAGGAGCTTTCTGTCGCAAGAATCATTGTAAAATAAAATCCAAATCCTGGAGAGTATTTTTTCCGAAACTGTATAAATAGAAAAACCTATTAATACTCAACTTTCACTTCCTATTGTGCTTGCAAATTTCTATAACGAAGTTTCCTCGATACAGAGCACCAAAGAAATATCTATTTTTAGTAGTGGGGATGGTTTGAGAATCTAACCTTTATCTACGCCACCATGCATATGGAATCAATAAAGTTGGTTGGACCAAGAAGTGACCAAAATCTTGCAGTCGGAATTTTAATTTGTCAAAGTACACACCTAACACGTACTGAATTATCAGTGGTAAAGTTGTTCCAAGGATGGAATGTTCATTTTTAATTTGTCAGAATTGTTTCAAGGAATTTTTAGCGATACACTGCATGAAAAGAAAAATGAGCAACAGATGAAGGATTCTTTACATTAGGCAGTAGATTAGCAGTAATCTAATGAAATGATGGAATGATGTGTTTTTGTTAGCCTTCACATTTCTACATTAAAGTTTCTCTTACCATCTCATTGCATTCCATGTAATAAGGAGAATTTTAAAATTTATAATTTTTTTTGTTAGTCTTCTCCTTAAAGACTGCTCGTTGTCTATAAGCGTCCATGTAAAGCAAGTGATTTTCTTTTTCTTTGTGTATTCATTTTACATTAATTTGTTTTCTTTTTCTATGTGGATTCTTAGATGATATTTTTTCCAGCCTCTACGTATCTTTTTATTGATATTTCACTCTATTTGTTTCGTTACATTTAAGAAATAACTAATTCAAAGTTTTTATTATATAGATTTTAAAATAAGAAATTTTATATTTTAATGTATAAAACGATATTTTTAAATTAGTGAAAGTTAACATTTTTTCATAATTTTAGATTTCATGGAAATCTAGATAACTTGAAAATGAGAAATAATTTTAAATTTAATAGAGATCTAAATTATTTGAATATGAGAAAGTTAAAATTAATCAAAGTACATGTCGAACTTATTAAATTATGGTATAAAAGATATACCAAATCATCACACCTATACCTATTTAAACTATTTGAACTATGTTTAATTGAAAGCAGGCTCCATATATATATAGCAGAGTGGCTATATATAATTATTTTTTTTATTTAAACTATTTGAACTATGTTTAATTGAAAGCAAGCTCCATAATTAAAATTGAGCTTAGCGTTTGGATTATGTTCAATCCCTTCACATTTATCATGGTGGTAGGACAAATTGTATGCTTCCGATGGCGGAACAATAAAATTTAGAACTCCGATATATGTCTAAAAATTCTGGAGATATCTAAAAACCTTGTCGACGGAAAAATATGGCGGAGTTGATGGATATAACCTCCCTAGCAGTCTTGACATTTATCAGAATTATAAAATTTAAGGCTCCTCTGCGCAATCCTCTTGTATTGTTGTTACTACAAATTAGCCACTCATTCATGCAGTCATGAGAACCAAAATTCGCTCTTTTGGAGAGGGTTTAAAGTTGAAGTTATCAGATCTGTTAGATGCTACCAATGGTTTAAGTGAAGCCGACATCATCGACAAAGGCGCACTGAGCAAATTTGTGGGGCCTCTGATATTGGGTTCTACCAGTCAACCAACCTAGGAGTAATCTTCTGTTGTGAGTTACCTTATTTGAAATGCTAGGTTGAATAATTTCTCCAATGTTTAACTATTTTTATTTTTAATTATTATTTTTAATGATAGAATGATATTTTTTCTATGAGAACTAGAGATTGCACTATGTGGGCGCTGATTGTATTGTGCCATTGTCTTATTTTCCATATTGGGAGTGCAATTTCGGCATAATTTATTGATGGTTCATTTTCAAATTAAAGAGTGGATCCAAATATGAAGTTGATATTCCATCGCTGAAAGAACCCAAGGGGAAGTGCACCATCCTATGAACAGGGGAAGTGCCCAAGGATGAATATTTATCGTAGTATATTGACTATAATGTATTCCATTGTTTCAATAAGACCAAGATGCTTTATTATAGTATATTTTGCTCTGTAATTATCATCTTTTACTCTGCTTGTTGATACAGTTCTTAGAATTGTTTGTTGAACTCAATACACCACTTGAAATGAAAATGAAGAAAGAGATGTTGATAATTGATCTTTGGTTTGGAAACTCAAGGCATGTACTGATGCAATGTTGTTTTCAAACATCTATCAAATAATAAACGCGATGATTTGATTCCATATTTATCCAAGCTATACTAGCATTGATAACAATATGATCGTAAAATACTATTCGGAAGTAACTTTTTATATAATAAGTTAATAATGAGAAATTATTATTATGGGTAGTTGTATACATTTTTTATAATTGGAAATGTATTTTGAAGATTCAACTTTAGCCAAAATGGTTTGTTGTATAATTTTTATAATTAGAAACATATTTTGAAGACTCGGTTTTACCATTTTAGCTTAAAATAGTTTGCCAAAATTTTAGAATTAAATTATGCTAAATTTACTAGAATATCCTTGGATGCTAACTCATAAGGCTGCGGAGCTTTATGAGATAGCCACCTGATTAGCACATCACCCAACTTAATATGATCAGGTTTCCAACTTTCTTTTTTCTACTTAACTCACTTGCGTTGCATGGGAAGCATAGATCCCATAGGCCGCTTAACCCATATTGATGTGATGTATGTATGTAGTGGAATTATGTCCCTGCATAAGTAGAAGATGTTGTTGTAGGGAAAAACTGCGGAGGGCTATGAGTTAGCTCTCAGATGTCTCTCATAGGCTTATATTGATAAGCCTTCAAGAGAAATCGGAGTGCTAACCCATATCCCTCCGCGGTTTTTTAAAATTTTACTTACCTTTATCAAATGATTATCAATTATAACTCCGCACATCTAAGAGCTAACTTCAAGATTTCAATTTCAACACAACTACCTCTTTTCTCTTTGAAAGCTGCAGTTTTTTCACTTTTCTATGAACTCAAATTGAAATTTTACAGTAGATCATTCTTAGTAAGATTTAAAAGGAGGTGAATTGACTTTGATGCTAGGGATCTTGCATAATGTTCAATTATGTTAATTTTGGTTGCAATGATAATTTTAAGGATCACTATGGGAGGTGGGGGCATGTGTCAAGTTTTTAGACAACTTGTAAATGTTACAAATTAGTAATGAACCCCAATTGACAACCAATGCCTTATATAGCAGTTGGGACTGCCTAAAAGACTCAGCTTCATGGAGTTCGAACCTGGGGAAGGATTGAAATTTGACTCTAAATATTCTGAATAAAGTTTAACTTTACTACCTGAATTGACTTTGATGCATAAGAGCATGTCCAACAACTGCAATCTTGGTTGTCACATTCTATACCACCGGAAGAAGATTGAATGAACCAGACATAATTCAAAGACATACAATAGATATTCCAAAATCTCAATAAATGATGCACAGGCATTGGATTTTAATATATTCGAATAACATTATGGGATTAAGTTAAAATGTTTTTTAATGAGGTTAGTTTTGATCTCCTTCGACAATGAGCCCATGTCTCTGTGTTGGAAATTTTTTCATGGTTCAGCCCTCGCAACTGAGAGCCTCTAATTGTTAGTTTAATGGAAAGCTTATATTAGTTTAAGCTAACCATTCAAATTACACTCCCCATTTAATTTATATGACTGCATGTAATTTTTAAATCAATCATTGAAACAACTGATCATTTAAGTTATACTATTGCTTATATTTTTTAAATTTAAGACAGTAATGTATGTGTGGAGTAGTTTCCATAACAAAGCATATAATCATCATATATAGATGTCACTGAATAATGAATTTTAAAGAATCATTGAATATTAAACTATTTGTATATTATCACTGAATAATAAATATCAAAAGAATAGATTATCTTCACACATTGTGCTCATCTGTACTAAGAGAGTAGAAGCCTCAAAAGCAAGCATACACACATAAATAAGATAATCAACTTAACAATAAGTGTCAGCTCAAACAACATCAGATAACATTAGGTGTTTACTTGGTTGTTCAGAACATGGCATGCCAAAAGGTATGAACATGCCCTGGGCCATAAAGCATCTATGATGTTAGAAACTTACACATGAGACCACATTTATATCCCTCAAAAGTTATATTGCACCAAATTTCAGTGATGGGGGTGGGGGGCGGGGAGAAGAGGGTACAAGTTTCGAAGATGGATGGAAGATAACCCTAAATTTCGAGGAGATAGGAAGAGGAGTATGGAAAAAAGTATAGTTTAAAAAATCAAATATTAAAATAATGATATGAAACGCAGGACTTAAATACAACTCAACAAAAAAAGTAGCTAGCCTCAAGGGTTAGCTGGATTGGTCAATGTTCTTGTACTATGTCCATAGAGATCTCAGGATAAATTCCCATCCGGTCCTTCTTGAGTTCAGGTAATACCTGATGAGGAAAATGTCACCCAAAACATTGAAACAGTCTAACACCGTTAATTTCCAAAATCAAATGGATAACTTCATGAACTGCAAATTTTCTTCCCAAAACCAAATGGACAATTCATTGGGTTGCAAAAGCCTACATTGATCAATACTGATGGTATTCTGCCATGCACTGCATTGAGAATATTTAACATAGTTTGAATGTCAAACTAGTGATGAATATTTCTTAGAGAGCCAGTACCACATGGGCACCAGTTTGGATAGGGGACATGCAGACACCCCTGAACAATCAAGGGACATTTTCCATACATCCCCTTTTTATTTCGTAACGAAACATCTAGGAAAACTCCCCCATGTCCAAACTGGGACTCCCCTGTAGTCTTCAAGTCCCCAGGTAAGGGAAAATGCAAAGGCAACATCGCCATGGTGTGAGGATGGGGAAACACGGGGGATGCACCCCCAGGGTCATGTACTGGGAAACACAAAGGATGCATCCCTAAGGATGGGGATAGGTTCATGTGCAACATTGCTCAATAGTATACATAAGACATCTCAAAACAAACTTCTAAATAAGTATAATAATAGTTTACATTTAAAGCACATCTTTTGATATCATTTGCAAAAAGAAAAATGTTTGTATTTACAAGATGTGCCTTTTAAAACTTGTAAAAAGAAGCCGAGAGTTGCAAGGAAAGCTAAAGGCTACCTGAACATATCATGCAACAATTCACATGAAGAAGGCTGAAGAATTGTAAGTTGTAACCAATTCAAGAATATCAGGAGATATGAGCAGGACATGGGAAAAGTAGCATCTGTGTCCATATTAAACACAAAGGACCCCATATATGTGGCTCGATAGTCTAAACAATATATCGAAGTAACAAATATCTACACAAATCTAATTGATCATTTTTGTTAAATTGAATTTTAGAATCTATGATACAAAAAGTTTGGATTTACAGAATTTGAGTTTTTCAAAAATTCAAAAGTTGCCTCAAAGTTCAACATGAAGGAGCTACAAAAGTTGGATGTTAATTTACCGGGTAAGCCAATTTGCTCCGATCTAAATCCAAGGGATAGGTAAACAGAACTGATGTTCCACCTGCAAATGATCCATCTAGCAGACCCACAATAGGACCTGTTCCCATAGCAGGGCAGTTATTTAAAATCCAGCAACGGTATTGCTCATATGTCATAAAATGCAATGCTACATAAGGGACTATTCTAAGGACACTCGCTCCATTTCCTTTGGAAAAATAAATAAAAATCAGAATAGATTTTTTTCCATCAAAGTACAAATAAAAAAGGAATTATTCTAGTGTTGTAAAAGAATATTTACAAACATCCAAATATAAGCTTTGCCATTGGCTGACAACTTACTTGTAAAAGCCAAGTATTCCTTCATTTTGCAAGATCTTCCCCATAGATCTCCACACTCCCAAGGATTGAAAATATCCATGCCTAGTCTGAAGAAACAAATGGCTAACAAGATTACTGACATGAATACACAAGAAAAAATATGGAACAACCAAGCAAGAGATGAAAAAGATGAATCAGACCCCATAGATAACCTACAGTATATAAAGTCACCAGATCCAATTTGGCCAACTAACAATTCTATGCAAATAATATTGCTTGGCATCACCTATTTTTTTAATCTATTTAATGCTTAAAGGAAAAAAAATGTAAGGCTTAACCTACAGTATATAAAGTCACCATATCCAATTTGGCCAACTAACCAATCTACAAATAATATTGCTTAGAATCCCCTAGTTTTTTGGAAAAAAAAATGTAAGGTTTCCAAAGAAACACATATTGCATTACAATTTCCACATCTCTATTATTTCAATCTCGATATTAGAAACAAACAAACAAGACTAGCAAGGAGGGGTAAGAAATACTAAGGGCCATCCAAACTCCAGAAAATTGCAATTGGATTTTTATAGCCAGAATTCCTAGAAGTCTTGTGCAGATAGTTGAAAAATTATTGCACCGAGAGTAGGGAGGTGCTTACAACCCAGTATGAGGAAGATGTTGTGATGCGATGTGATGTAACGTGAAATTTTAAAAATAAATAAATAATAATAAAATAAAAAATAAAAACATGTTAACTAGAAAATTTTACATATGTTTTAATGAAATTAAGTATATATTATGCTAATCGAATCATCATGACTATTCTTTGAATTTTTTTATCTAAAAATTTTTACACATCAAGAAAAAAATTACACCTCAAAAAATTGGATTCCTCTCAGTGCTTAATAGATCCGGGTTTAAGATGGATATATGCTGGTGAATTAAAATAAGTAAAATACCCTGAAATTGTAGTTACCAAGAATGACAATTTCCAAATCATACACATAAATCTTTGTCAACATTATGGTGGGGGTTTCAATATGTCCAAAAGCGCATGCTACAAACTGTGAACAGGATGGTGGGCATATTAAAATGTCCATGAATGCATAGTACATGTCACCCCCACCATAGTGTATAGTACTAAAACTCAGTGCCATAAGTGCATTCACCTATACTTAGGGCACAAACTAAGAATGTTTTATTCTTTCGGTTTATGAAATGGAATCAATAGTTTAGCTGATGAAGAGAAGTTCAAGTCATTCAAGCTTTCTATAGCAGGATAGAAGGAAGGTTTAATAATAAACTAGTAATTTCCAAAAAAGATTAACAGAGAACTAGACTTGAATTAAATCTGGGAAAATACTTGGTATAGAATAGATTTATAATAAATATTTGGTCGTTCAGTTTCAAAAAAAGATTAACAGAGAGCTAGATTGGAATTACATCTAGGAAAATACTTGTAATGGAATAGATTTATAATAAATATTTGGTCGTTTGAGTTTCAAATGAGGCATAGATCAACAGGGCATTGGTTTCAAGTGAAGCACAAATAAGCAAGAAATTGTTGTTTGATCTTCAAATATTTGCTTTCTTCACATACCCCAATGAAAGAAGGGAAAAAAGCTGATGTAGAAATTATCCATGCCTTATGCAAAATATTAATCTTATCCTACACTTCAAAACTTTTCATTATGCGAGGGAAAAAAATCATGATCAATCATTAATTTAACTGGTGAGAGACTGAACTTAAATAAGCATAAAATTTAAACTCAAAGGAGGCTCCTAGTAGTTCAGGCGGAGAGCAATCTCTGAGCAATGTGGTGAACCCATTTCTTATCAGAGATTGAAGACATATGGCATTTCATGTAGTCTATTCCAGTGAGGATTTTTTGGTTTAATTTGTGCAGGCATCAGTCTATATGGTTTCTATGTTTTTAATTATCATTGACATAAAATATTTGACATTATATGATGTATTTAGAATAATTCATTGCACATATACGAATAGAAAAACATGAAAAATCAAAATTAAACTTTGCCAACCTGAAAGAGAATCTTCGTATGCTCCAAAGGTGCGACTGTCGTCTTCGCAAATCCACCTGCAAACCCTCCTGCAATCAGTTCCTTGACATACACAGTCATCAGATTGCATATTGAGAAACTTCCTTGAGTTGGGTGGTCCTGACTAGCCATCAGCGTCTTGGAAGCAACAACCGTTGTCATAGCAGGTCCTTGAGGAGAACCCATATGGGCATACCAATCAACTACCACCTCAATTTCCAAACCAGATGTGTAAAGTGATTCCAAGGTGTAAAAATCAAGCAGAGAAGGATTATAGAATGAAAATACAATCCTGGTCTGTTGCCAATAGAATGGCAAAAGAATAAAAGGGAACGACCAGTGTCCAATCTAAATGAATTTCGAACACCCAAATCAGGTTAATCAAAGACAAATTTCCAAAGTGGGGAACCCCTTTTCGACCCTAATAGAGGTAAATCACGATTTGTCAATCTGGGGAAACCTTTATAATCCGAAATCACTTTATCAATACCTTATCCGTGGCTTAGAGAAACCTTGTGCCCCAAATTTAATCTGGAGAAACCCTAATGACCTAACTCAAGGTTTGACAGTATATGATTTTGGGTCTGGAGAAAACCAGTCAATCTAAAACCCAAATTTGATCGGCAATACGCAATTCTTATAAGGTTTCCAATACCTTGAGTGCATATTGAATACCCCACCCAATTTTAGCAATACCTAATGTCCAAATTTGGATCAAAATGAACAAATCTCTAAAGACCCCAAGCAATTTAAGCAATACGCCAATGTCCAAATTTGGAGCAACCTCATTGGCCCAAATCAAGAATAGCCGACACTCAAATATAGGTTAGGCAATAAAGCCTCCAAATAAGCACCAAGCTAGAGGTATTACCCAGTCTCCAATTTGGAAAACTCTTTATCCCACTGGTCTCTGGACAAGAAAAGGAGAAGAGAACACGCTGTAATGGCAGCTTTGGATCCTCCGAACGCTAATCAACAGATATTTTTGTTCATCTGTCGATTCTGCTAGAGACATCAATTGCTAATCACTGCTATTGATCAATGACTTCGGTCCTTTATACACAACATACAGCGGCAACATTGGTTGAATCCTCAGATTCTATATAAGGAAAAGTTTGTCATGGAGATTCATATAAACTTACAAAGAAGAGGATTTGCAGGGCCGACACATCCAAGAAAATAAGAAGAAAATGGATCCCAATGACACTTTGTCTCCTCCTCTGGCACGAATGTCTCCAAATGTCACTGAGAGGTCCTACCCTCCTGTAGAGGGCCAACATCTCATCAACTGCTGATAACATCATCGACAAAGATCGTCGTGTGGGAGAATCCTCCCTCAAAGTTCCCACACATGAGCTCACCCACTCTCGCTGGGAAATGATGTCAGCGAGAGTGATCTGTGAGACCTTATCATTGTACGATCCCCCTGATGGGGCACCTGCGATCCAAACCAAAACACAAATGTTACTAAAAATATATATTATAACTTGTAGCTGAAATTCAATGCATTATATACCAAAAATTTACTGAAAATGTGCTAACAAAAAAACGCACCTGATGCACTCGTGTCTTGTTGCACATCCTCCTCCTAGGGATCCACATGTATGTAGTCGAGATGAACCGCACACTATCTCTCCTGCTACCGCCACCAGTGGAAACCGACCCCGGCCTGGCATCACTCCTCTGTGAACGGGAGCGTTGCCGATGGCCGCCCTGTCGGGCGACGTCAAATCCTCTCGTGCTTCATGGAGCATGAACCACTGAATCTCTCTCTTCAGGACTATCTACATCACATTTCAATTTCTAATTCTAATTTTCTTTCAAATTATATTCCAAATTTCACATTTCAATCTCAAATTTTCTCATTTCAATTTCAAATTCTATTCCAAATTTCACATTTCAATTTCAAATTCAAATTCAATTCAAATTTCAAATTTCACATTTCAAATTCAAATTCAATTCAAATTCAAATTTCAATTTCAATTTCAAATTTCAAATTCAATTCCAAATTCAATTTCAATTCCAATTCAAATTCAAGGCCTCCACTGGACTAGAGTTTGCTCCTATTGATCCTCAACCATCGAGTGAGACGAAGGTTCCTACAATCATTGTTTTAGATTTTTGGATTCAATTTTGCAAGATTTATTTTTTCAAAAACTAAAAATCCACATGGTTATATATGCAATTTAAATACATTAAATTATAGGTTACCACAAATTAATTGGAAAACAAAAAACACTCATTATTCATCATTATTCATCACTGCAGTGAGACAATATATGTAATGTAATACATTTAACTTAGTTATTTATTTCTTTTGACATTAACATAAACTATTTATATAGGAGTGAGTTTTAAAGTTGGGTTAAAAATCTTATTCGCAAAATTTTATGATCAAATTCCTCATCAATCATGTTAAACTCTAATTTCTTTTGAAATCCTTATCAAATTTGGAAAATAATTTCAATGGAAAAATAATTGAATTTATTCACCTTTTTACCTACTCCACTTTCATAAACCTAAGAATAAACCACTAAGACAACTCTCATAATTCGGACATCCCATATTGATGTGAAGTAACACCCAATACTTTATTATTCTAAAAACGTTTTGACCTCTTACTTAATTCATAACTTCAAATAATATGAATTATTAACATTTGGAGAATAATTTTAATGGAGAAATGATTGAATTTGTTCACCTTTTTACCACTCCATTTTCATAAACTTAAGAACAAGACCTACTAATACAACTCTCATAATGGGACATCCCATATTGATATGAAGTGACATCCAATACTTTTTTATTATAAAAAAAAAGGTTTGACCTCTTACTTAATTCATAACTTTAAATAATAAAAATTGTTAATATTTTCAAAATTAATCATATTATATGGAAATACAAACTCTTCTTTAATGTAAAATTTAAAGCTATGTTGTATTTTGATCATTTGAACAAATACAAATTGATCTCATAACTCCGAATCAAACCAATAAGCATAATATATTAAAGTGGTGAATCTATATATGTTATCTTGATGTAGTATTATTTTATATAGAGAGGAATCTACATATGTTATTTTGATGTAGTATTATTGTACATAGAGAGTAATAAAGTTGGTTTTTTCATGGGGAAATTTGTGAGTTGTATTGATTCATTCATGGATATATTATTTATGTGGTTTATATAACATATGTTTACTAAGGTGGAGGTGACAAAAAAATAAAATTCAAATTATTTTTGCAACTGAATAGTTGAATTGAAATTTTTTTAAATACATTATTATATATATGGAATTTAAATATATTAAATTGCAAATTTAAAAAAAAAACATTTTTTATTACTGTAATAAGATATATGTAATGAAACATAGTTGAGTTATTTATTTTCAATGATATTGACATAAATTATTTATATAAAATTTAGTTTCAAAATTGAGCTAAAACTTTTCAATTATATTAAACTATAACTTCTCTTGAAATTCTTACCAATTTATTGGGTGAATCCACGAATGTGGTTCACCATTTTGGGCGGATCGAATGGGAAAAGTTTGTAGTTCTAGAAAAACTATTTTCTAGTTCACTAAATAATGGAGGAATTATTTTGTATTGTTCATGACCATTTTTTTGTGCATAATTTTCTCATAATGATTGTACTTGTTTGAATAATTTCTATGTTTGTAAAAACTATGGCAGCCTAGGCTATGATCCCAAATCTAGTAATAATGAATTTCAAATAATCATGTGCATGCCCAAAATTCAGGAATTTTATTTTCTTCCAAAGGATAGACCACATGCCTTCATGAGAAATCCATGTATCCCTCTTTGACCACTAGTCCCAATATTTTTTAATAACAATCATAAAGCTTTGGTCAAGAGACTTAAAGGATAGAAATAAAAAAATATTCTTTCATTGTATTTCCCTTATAAATAATAAGGTTGACAAAGTAATGTTAGGTAATATGAGCTTTTTCTAAGAGGACCTATAGTCATCCATTGCCAATTTATCTTCATTGATTCTCACATTGTGGACATACTTTTCATAGCCTAAGAAGGGATGCTATTTAGGACAATTTGGCAAGTTGGTTATGGTTATGATTAATAATATATGATTATATATTATTAATATTCGTTCTTAATTTTTTATATTATAGTATTAATATTAAATATTATTTTTTTAAAATAAATTAAGCAAAAATTAATAAATAATATATGATTATATATATTATTAATATTCATTTTTTAATTGTTTATATTATAATATAAATATTAATATATGATTTTTTTTTCAATCTTCTTGGCATTCTCGGAGGATTGAAAAAAAATTGGCAGCATTTCTACTTGTAAAAACACATTTTAAAATAAAACTAGTAGCATTTATGTTGTGAAATGCTACTGGTTGATATATAAACAAATTTACATACCAAATAATTTTTAAACAAATAAATGCAACATAAATTTAAAATCCTAAACCTATTTCAAATTTCAAATAGTTCTGATTTTTTTTATTAAATGGTTTTTTGTTTTAGGTTCAAATGGTTTTTTTTTCAATCCTCTTGGCATTCTCAGAGGATTGAAAAAAAATGGTCAGCATTTCTACTTGTAAAAACACATTTTAAAATAAAATCAGTAGCATTTATGCGGTGAAATGCTACCGGTTGATATATAAACAAAATAAATCAAATAATTTAAACAAATAACTGCAAAATATCTAAAACCCTAAATCTATTTCAAATTTCAAATGGTTTTGGTTTGAAATGGGTTTTTGTTTTAGTTAAATCAAATGGTTTTTTTCAATTAGTTTGGTTTCAATGGCGGTTTTCGGTTTCAATCTTGGTTTAGTTTAAATGCCTACATCCTAACCATTTCTAGAAAACCAAATTAAAACTAGATTTGATCAAAACCACAAATTTATACAAGAAATACAAAATATGTATTTTTTTTAAATAACATAACAAATGGTGGAATTCTACCCACCTAGTGGAATAGATGACATGATGGCATCCGTGTGGCAAGGTGGCATCGCTGGGGGGAGGTGGCGTCGGGCGTGTGCTCGGTCGAGGTCACTAGTCGCTGCTATTTTCGTCTATGTCAAGCCACTGCACAAAACACGGTCGGCTAGGCCTTGTTTTGTTTTTTTCTCCCTGTCGCATTCCCTCGATCGATCAAACCCTCGATTGAGGTTTTAAAAGCTTGATCGAGGGTTTTGTCAAGCCAATACACAAAACAGGACCAGCCGGGCCCTGTTTTTTTTTTCCCTGTCGCATTCCCTCGATCGAGCAAACCCTCCATCGAGCATTTAACACCTCGATCGAGGGTTTGTCAAGCTATTGCACAACCGATCAGACACTGTTTTGTTTTTTTTTTCCTCCGGATCGAACAAACCCTCGATCGAGGGTTTAAAACACCCTCGATCAAGGTATGTTAGATCCCTCGATCGAGGTATTTTTAAACCCTCAATCGAGAATTTAAAACCTCGATCGAGGGCTTAAAAATGCCTCGATCGAGTGTCCGAAAAACAATTTTTTCCCATGCGATCCGCCAAAAATGGTGAACCACATTCGTGGATTCACCCTAATACAAATCTCCTAAACAGTTTCTGTTAAAAACAAGTTGTAATCCAAAATATAAATATATAAATACCCGAATATTTTTCCAAGGTAAGATCTTGAATAAAATCGGTCATCATGGCAATCATACATTCAATTTGAAATGAATCCTTTGTATTACAATTATGTATATAACTTCTAATATAAATCGTGTTATTCATAACAAGAGATTTAACAAGAGCACATGTATAAACGATATAACAAAGATATCCTTAACCTCATGTCCCAAAATTTTGTTTTCGAAACATTCCATTATGTATTCAAATGTTAAATATTCCACACTAAAATTTCTCAAGATTATTCAAAGTTTTATATAAAAAAAATATTATATATTTATATATATATCTTGAGATAACAATTCTAGAAGCAGACCCCGCCCATATTTTCCACATAGTTCGATCATGAGCTAGCTAATTAACTACTTAAACAAAATCTTTCTTAACCAGTTCAATCACTAAAACCAGAGATCGAGTGGATGAGTAGAGTATTGAATGGAGGTTTATGATAAAAATATACTAGCGCATAGTCAAGAGGTATATTGACCAAACTTGTCTAACCTACCGACTCAACATATACCATAATGATACACATAGGAGTTTCGATCAGGAATCCCAAAGAAAGAAAAAAATGATTCCTACTCTCATGCACAACAGCCGATGGAGTTTAAGAAACAAGGAATTTGACTCATGAAACACTAACTCAATCTATGATCAATGTATCTCCTACACCAACCGGAGAGCGAGAAAAACATGGGAACAATTCGGGAGGCAAGGAGATCATTTTAATCCAACTCTCACACGCAGCAGCCAATGGAGTTTAAGCAAACCAGGACTTTGACTCATGAAACATGAATTCAATCTATGATCGGTGGATATCTTAAGAAACACCAACCTGCAGAGCGAGAAAACATGGGAACAATTAGGAAGGCAAGGAGATCGTTTAATCCGCAGCGCGTATTAAAATTTATAACCACACTAAAAAGGGAAGTACACACGCAATTCGAGTTTAGTGATAAAATCCAGATTTGCTATTTAAAAAAATAGAGCAGAGGAAACACTAACCCAGGGTGTTTTCATAAAATCAACCACAATGATTAAAAGGTTAAAACTCAACTCGCAACACCTAACCGAGCTTCAATCTTGCTAGCAAAGATCGATTGGAAACAGTTTAGAAGGACAACTCCAAAGTGGTAGTTTTTATGGAACACAAAAGACTAAAGCAAAATTCGAGCGGCTCTAAACAGAAGCTAATAGGGGGGCGGGGACCCAAAAAAATAAGGATGTCAAGCAGAAAAAAGTATTGTAAGGGAAAACGTTTTAGGTTTCCATATGTTAATGACAAAGTTTTACTCCTTTGTCAAAACTTCTATCATTATTGCATACTAAAAAAAATCTAAAGAATTATCAATGGAGCTAAAGAAGATTAAAACTTCTCAAGTTTTATTTCTTCACTACTATCAAAGACCGAAGACAACTAATCTCTTGCTCAGAGTAAACCCGCTCCATTGTACAGGGCCAAAAAGAAAAATAAAACGGTTTGTCTTGAAACCGAACTCTTAAAAAAAGATACAGAGCCTAAGATACATGTAATGCTTTTACTACACATATATATCATGCATTGAACCATAGTATTATCGTTTAATAATCGACAGGAAATAATCCAACTATATAAAATAAAGAGGAATTTTTTACAAACAGAGACTCTTATTTACAATTCTTTACAAAAGGAAAGATTCTACAGATTGCAAGAAAATAATATTAATACAATTCTTCCCGTCCAGGGAATTTTACAGGGGAGAGAACCCACGCTTATGCCCTCGTAACTTATTTCTTGAATTTAGAATAAGAACAGAAATTTTAGAATAAAAATTATTATAATACCATAGAGTACCTATCAACTAATCAAGTGTTACCATTGCAGAAAAAAAATATGAACATACTCCAGATACTTTTTATAATAACCAGAAATCGATCCGAAGGGAAATATTTACATCCATAATTTCCAACATATAACAACATACTTACTTCAACAATGGCGCGAAAGACAAGTTGGAGAGTCAACTCCTCCCAACCATAGAAGAAGGCAACGCATTGTTTTCCCAGCTCCACCCCTGAGATGGATCACCACCATGCACTAGAACGCAAGCAATTGCTTCCTCGCGGCACTCTCTTCCAGAGTCTGTATCAAGTAGATGGACTTATGAAAAGAGAAAACACTCAACCCGTTCCTCTATGCACAACATGGCGTCCCATGCTATCCCAGTGCATGTCATTTATAGTTTTCCCCAGGTCTTATGCCATCCCAATCAAATCTCAAATCTATCCTTAAATCCATATGATTTAGGATCTTGTGTGGTTGTTGAGTTTAAGATTGGCTTTGATTGGTTCAATTATCTCTAGCTTGCTTACACTTGTTCTCTTCTGCCGTGGTGGTGTCCCCTCTTTTAGTTGAACTCTCCAAGTAGTCTTTTCCTTTTTATTTAAAAATAATAATAATAATAGTTTTTGCACAAAGTGGCACTTTGTCTTTTTGGGTTTTAATAACTCTTACATAAAAATAATTATCCAAATATTAAATAAAAAACAATAATGTTTTTGGGCTATCACAATCAGATAATTAACATTTATTATGTACTAAATTTAATTTAAAATTGATGATTATGAAAGAATTTAATTTTAATATCAATGTCCATCAAGGCCTTTACATTTCTTTGGAAAATCTAATGAATCTTCATATTGTTGTCTTAGACGATAACGTTTAGATTTTCAAAATCATAATTATAATATAAATTTTTGTAACTGTTTATAACAAAAGATGACAAACTATGAAAATTAAATATTAAACTAGCATAGATCCAACTTAAACTGGTATCTATCAAGCACCGAGAGGGATCCAATTTCTTGAGGTGCATTTTTTTTTTAAATTTAAACTCAAGAAATTTGATCTCTTGATTGATAAATCCGGGTTTAAGTTTTAAGTTTTTATTTTATAAATGAACATCTATTTTTTAATTATTATTCATAATATTTTATTTTATGAACCAACATGGATTTTTTTTTAAATACTTTTCATAATTTAATTTTTTAATTTTATGAGCCGACATGAAAAATTTTATTATTCTGTTTGTAACAAACGTTACATCACACACATTACAACATCTCCCCCGAACTGGGCTGTAGAGCACCTCGTTTCACTTGGTACAATAAATTGCATAGCTTAAATAATTTTAATAATAAAAAATTAAAAAATAAAAAATTATAAATATTAAATATTAAATAAGTTATATAATTGTAATAAACTTAATAATTAAAAAATGTTATTCCCTTTTTAAAAACCATATATTTACATTCAAAAATAAAATATGTATATATACACAAACAAAATTTGAACAAATTGAAGTAAATAATAAACAACAATATATATTAAAGCTAAAACGTGGAAAAAAAAACTTTTACAAACAAGAAACAGCTACATTGCAGCAAATACCCTGCCATAGGGATAACTAGGTTTGTGGGAAAACATTTGAACCATTGGTAGAAGAAAGTGATATTGCTCTATAATATCAACATAATAAAAATGATATCTGGTTGTGTTGGAGATAAGCGTCGGAGCACAATTCCATAGCTCTTCGTGGTGTTGGCATGTGACATGACAGTGTAACAACAGTTTTTTACTTAACACGTATAAGTTTAAAGCGTGCAAGGTGGGAGGAAACGCTCAGTAGTGCTTGACATAAGCCTCAGAGCACAAAGGGATAGAGCTCGACGGTGTTGGAGATAAGCACAAAGCTGTGCTCCAAATTGTTGACATGTGGGCGTCGTTGCCAATGCAAATATCAATGACGTTCCTTTAAACCATCGTCCTTATTAACTCAAACTAATGAAGGCTACTAAATTGGCTAGGCAAGTGAGTTATATGTTCGAAAAATTAAATAAACTTGTAAAAGCTTCACCCGATTGTCCATATACAAGACTATGCAGCCATCCCAACAAGCAAACTAATATGATGATGCAGGAGCTTTCTGTCGCAAGAATCATTGTAAAATAAAATCCAAATCCGAGAGAGTATTTTTTTCGAAACTGTATAAATAGAAAAACCTATTAATACTCAACTTTCACTTCCTATTGTGCTTGCAAATTTCTATAACGAAGTTTCCTTGATACAGAGCACCAAACAAATATCTATTTATAGTAGTGGGGATGGTTTGAGAATCTAACCTTTATCTACGCCACCATGCATATGGAATCAATAAAGTTGGTTGGACCAAGAAGTGACCAAAATCTTGCAGTCAGGGAATTTTAATTTGTCAAAGTACACACCTAACACGTACTAAATTATCAGTGGTAAAGTTGTTCCAAGGATGGAATGTTCATTTTTAATTTGTCAGAATTGTTTCAAGGAATTTTTAGCTATACACTGCATGAAAAGAAAAATGAGCAACAGATGAAGGATTCTTTACATTAGGCAGTAGATTAGCAGTAATCTAATGAAATGATGGAATGATGTGTTTTTGTTAGCCTTCACATTTCTACATTACAGTTTCTCTTACCATCTCATTGCATTCCATGTAATAAGGAGAATTTTAAAATTTGTAATTTTTTTTGTTAGCCTTCTCCTTAAAGACTGCTCGTTGTCTATAAGCGTCCATGTAAAGCAAGTGATTTTCTTTTTCTTTGTGTATTCATTTTACATTAATTTGTTTTCTTTTTCTATGTGGATTCTTAGATGATATTTTTTCCGGCCTCTATGTATCTTTTTATTTATATTTCATTCTATTTGTTTCTTTACATTTAAGAAATGAATAATTCAAACTTTTGATTATATAGATTTTAAAATAAGAAATTTTATATTTTAATGTGTAAAACTATATTTTTAAATTAGTGAAAGTTAACATTTTTTCATAATTTTAGATTTCGTGGAAATCTAGATAACTTGAAAATGAGAAATAATTTTAAATTTAATAGAGATCTAAATAATTTGAATATGAGAAAGTTAAAATTAATCAAAGTACATGTCGAACTTATTAAATTATGGTATAAAAGATATACCAAATTATCACACCTATACTTATTTAAACTATTTGAATTATGTTTAATTGAAAGCAGGCTCGAGATATATATATAGCAGAGTGGCTATATATAATTATTTTTTTATTTAAACTATTTGAACTATGTTTAATTGAAAGCAGGCTCCATAATTAAAATTGAGCTTAGCATTTGGATTATGTTCAATCCCTTCACAGGACAAATGGTATGCTTCCGATGGTGGAACCATAAAATTTAGAACTCTGATATATGTCTAAAAATTCTGGACATATCTATTTACCTTGTGGACGGAAAAATATGGTGGAGTTGATCGATATAACCTCCCTATCAGTCTTGACATTTATCAGAATTCTAAATTTTAAGGTTCCTCTGTGCAATCCTCTTGTATTGTTGTTACTACAAATTAGCCACTCATTCATGCAGTCATGAGAACCAAAATTCGCTCTTTTGGAGAGGGTTTAAAGTTGAAGTTATCAGATATGTTGGATGCTACCAATGGTTTAAGTGAAGCCGACATCATTGACAAAGGTGCACTGAGAAAATTTGTGGGGCCTCTGATATTGGGTATTACCAGTCAACCAACCTGGGAGTAATCTTCTGCTGTGAGTTACCTTATCTGAAATGCTAGGCTGAATAATTTATCCAATGTTTAACTATTTTTATTTTTAATTATTATTTTTAATGATAGAATGATATTTTTTCCGTTAGAACTAAAGATTGCACTATGTGGGCACTGATTGTTTGGTGCCATTGTCTTATTTTCCATATTGGGAGTGCAATTTCGGCATAATTTATTGATGGTTCATTTTCGAATTAAAGAGTGGATCCAAATATGAAGTTGATATTCCATTGCTAAAAGAACCCAAGGGGGAGTGCACCATCCTATGAACAGGGGAAGTGCCCAAGGATGAATATTTATGGTAGTATATTGACTATAATGTATGCCATTGTTTCAATAAGACCGAGATGCTTTATTATAGTACATTTTGCTCTGTAATTATCATCTTTTACTCTGCTTGGTTATATAGTTCTTAGAATTGTTTGACGAACTCAATACACCACTTGAAATGAAAATGAAGAAAGAGATGTTGATAATTGATCTTTGGATTGGAAACTCAAGGCATGTACTGATGCTATGTTGTTTTCAAACATCTATCAAATAATAAACTCGATGATTTGATTCCATATTTATCCAAGCTATACTAGCATTGATAACAGTATGATCGTAAAATACTATTCGGGAGTAATGTTTTATATAATAAGTTAATAATAAGAAATTATTATTATGGTTAGTTGTATACATTTTTTATAATTGGAAATGTATTTTGAAGATTCGGCTTTAGCCAAAATGGTTAGTTGTATAATTTTTTATAATTAGAAACATATTTTGAAGACTTAGTTTTACCATTTTAGCATAAAATAGTCTGCCAAAATTTTAGAATTAAATTATGCTATATTTACTAGAATATCCTTAGATGCTAACTCATAAGGCTGCGGAGCTTTATGAGATAACCACTCGATAAGCACATCACCCCACTTAATATGATCAGGTTTCCAACTTTCCTTTTTCTACTCAACTCACTTGCGTTGCATGGGAAGCAGAGCTCCCATAGGCCGCTTAACCCATATTGATGTGATGTATGTATGTAGTGGAATTATGTCCCTGCATAAGTAGAAGATGTTGTTGCAGGGTAAAAATGTGGAGGGCTATGAGTTAGCTCTCAGATGTCTCTCATAGGCTTATATTGATAAGCCTCTGATTGAAAAGCCTTCAAGAGAAATCGGAGCGCTAACCCATATCCCTCCGCAGTTTTTTAAAATTTTACTTACCTTTATCAAATGATGATCAATTATAACTCCGCACATCTAAGAGCTAACTTCAGGATTTCAATTTCAACACAACTACCTCTTTTCTCTTTGAAAGTTGCAGTTTTTTCACTTTTCTATGAAGTCAAATTGAAATTTTACAGTGGATCATTCTTAGTAAGATTTAAAAGGAGGTGAATTGACTTTGATGCTAGGGATCTTGCATAATGTTCAATTATGTTAATTTTGGTTGCAATGATAATTTTAAGGATCTCTATGGGAGGTGGGAGCGTGTGTCAAGTTTTTAGACAACTTGTAAATGTTACAAATTAGTAATGAACCCCAATTGACAACCAATGCCTTATATAGCAGTTGGAACTTCCTAAAAGACTCAACTTCATGGAGTTCGAACCTGGGGAAGGATTGAAATTTGACTCTAAATATTTTGAATAAAGTTTAACTTTACTAACTGAATTGAATTTGATGCGTAAGAGCATGTCCAACAATTGCAATCTTGGTTGTCACATTCTGTACCACCGGAAGAAGATTGAATGAACCAGACATAATTCAGAGACATACAATAGATATGCCAAAATCTCAATAAATGATGCACAGGCGTTGAATTTTAATATATTCGAATAACATTATGGGATTAAGTTAAAATGTTTTTTAATGAGGTCAGTTTTGATCTCCTTCGACAATGAGCCCATGTCTCTGTGTTGAAAATTTTGTCATGGTTCAGCCATCGCAACTGAGAGCCTCTAATTGTTAGTTTAATGGCAAGCTTATATTAGTTTAATCTAACCATTCAAATTACACTCCCCATTTAGTTTATATGACTGCATGTTATTTTTAAATCAATCATTGAAACAACTGATCATTTAAGTTATACTATTGCATATATTTTTAAAATTTAAGACAGTAATGTATGTGTGGAGTAGTTTCCGTAACAAAGCATATAATCATCATATATAGATGTCACTGAATATTGAATTTTAAAGAATCATTGAATATTAAACTATTTGTATATTATTACTGAATAATAAATATCAAAAGAAAAGATTATCTTCACACATTATGCTCATATGTACTAAAAGAGTAGAAGCCTCAAAAGCAAGCATACACACATAAATAAGATAATCAACCTAACAATAAGTGTTAGCTCAAACAACATCAGATAATGTTAGGTGTTTACTTGGCTATTCAGAACATGGCATGCCAAAAGGTATGAATAGGCCCTGGGCCATAAAGCATCTATGATGTTAGAAACTTACACATGAGACCACATTTATATCCCTCAAAAGTTATGTTGCACCAAATTTAAGTGATGGGGATGGGGGGCGGGGAGAAGAGGGTACAAGATTTGAAGATGGATGGAAGATAACCCTAAATTTCAAGGAGATAGGAAGAGGGGTAAGGCAAAAAGTATATTTTAAAAAATCAAATATTAAAATAATGATATGAAACGTAGGACTTAAATACAACTCAACAAAAGCAGTAGGTAGCCTCAAGGGTTAGCTAGATTGGTCAACAATCTTGTACTAAGTCCAAAGAGATCTCAGGATAAATTCCTATCCAGTCCTTCTTGAGTTCAGGTTACACCTGATGAAGAAAATGTCACCCAAAAAATCGAAACAGTCTAACACTGTTAATTTCCAAAATCAAATGGATAACTTCATGAACTGCAAAGTTTCTTCCCAAAACCAAATGGACAATTCATTGGGCTGCAAAAGCCTACATTGATCAATACTGATGGTATTCTGCCATGCACTGCATTGAGATTATTTAACATAGTTTGATTGTCAAACTAGTGATGAATATTTTTTGGAGAGCCAGTACTACATGGGCACCAGTTTGGATAGGGGACATCTAGACACCCCTGAACAATCAAGGGACATTTTCCATACATCCCCTTTTTATTTTGTAAGGAAACATCTAGGAAAACTCCCCCATGTCCAAACTGGGACTCCCCTGCAGTCTTCAAGTCCCCAACTAAGGGAAAATGCAAAGGGCACATCGCCCAAGTGTGAGGATGGGGAAACACAGGGGATGCACCCCCAGGGTCATGTACTAGGAAACACAAAGGATGCATCCCCAAGGATGGGGATAGGTTCATGTGCACCACTGCTCGATAGTATACATAAGACATCTCAAAACAAACTTCTAAATAAGTATAATAATAGTTTACATTTAAAGCACATCTTTTTATATCATTTGCAAAAGGAAAAATGTTTGTATTTACAAGATGTGCCTTTTAAAACTTGTAAAAAGAAGTCGAGAGGTGCAAGGAAAGCTAAAGGCTACCTCAACATATCATGCAACAATTCACATGAATAAGGCTGAAGAATTGTAAGTTGTAACCAATTCAAGAATATTAGGAGATATGAGTAGGACATGGGAAAAGTAGCATCTATGTCCATATTAAACACAAAGGAACCCATATATGTGCCTCGATAGTCTGTACAATATATCGAAGTAATAAATATCTACAGAAACCAATTGATCATTTTTGTTAAATTGAATTTTAGAATCTATGCTACAAAAGAGTCCGGATTTACAGAATTTGAGTTATTCAAAAATTCAAAAGTTGCCTCAAAGTTCAACATGAAGGAGCTACAAAAGTTGGATATTAATTTACCTGGTAAGCCAATTTGGTCTGAGCTAAATCCAAGGGATAGGTAAACATAACTGATGTTCCACCTGCAACTGATCCAGCTAGCAGATCCACAATACGACCTGTTCCCATAGCAAGGCAGTTATTTAAAATCCAGCAACGGTATTGCTCATATGTCATAAATGTCAATGCTACATAAGGGACTATTCTAAGGACACTCGCTCCATTTCCTGTGGAAAAATAAATAAAAATCAGAATAGATTTTTTTCCATCAAAGTACAAATAAAAAAGGAATTATTCTAGTGTTGTAAAAGAATATTTACAAACATGCAAATATAAGCTTTGCCATTGGCTGACAACTTACTTGTAAAAGCCAAGTATTCCTTCATTTTGCAAGATCTTCCCCATAGATCTCCACACTCCCAAGGATTGAAAATCTCCACGCCTAGTCTGAAGAAACAAATGGCTAACAAGATTACTGACATGAATACACAAGAAAAAATATGGAACAACCAAGCAAGAGATGAAAAAGATGAATCAGACCCTACAGATAACCTACAGTATATAAAGTCACCAGATCCAATTTGTTCAACTAACCAATCTGTGCAAATACTATTGCTTGGCATCACCTATTTTTTTATCTGTTTAATGCTTAAAGGAAAAAAAATGTAAGGTTTAACCTACAGTATATAAAGTCACCATATCCAGTTTGGCCAACTAACCAATCTGCAAATAATATTGCTTAGAATCCCCTAGTTTTTTGGAAAAAAAAAATGTAAGGTTTCCAAAGAAACACATATTGCATTACAATTTCCACATCTCTATTATTTCAATCTCGATATTAGAAACAAAGAAACAAGACTAGCAAAGAGGGGTAAGAAATACTAAGGGCCATCCAAACTCTAGAAAATTGCAATTGGATTTTTATAGCCAGAATTCCTAGAAGTCGTGGCAAGTGCAAATAGTTGAAAAATTATTGCACCGAGAGGAGGGAGGTTCTTACGACCCAGTATGAGGGAGATGTTGTGATGTGATGTGATGTAACGTGAAATTTTAAAAATAAATAAATAATAATAAAATAAAAAATAAAAACATGTTAACTAGAAAATTTTACATATGTTTTAATGAAATTAAGTATATATTATGCTAATCGAATCATCATGACTATTCTTTGAATTTTTTTATCTAAAATTTTTTACACATCAAGAAAAAAATTACACCTCAAAAAATTGGGTTCCTCTTAGTGCTTAATAGATCCGAGTTTAAGATGGATATATGCTCGTGAATTAAAATAAGTAAAATACCTTGAAATTGTAGTTACCAAGAATGACAATTTCCAAATCATACACATAAATCTTTGTGAACTTTATGGTGGGGTTTTCAATATGTACAAAAGTGCATGCTACAAACTGTGAACAGGATGGTGGGCATATTAAACTGTCCATGAATGCATAGTACATGTCACCCCCACCATAGTGTATAGTACTAAAACTCAGTGCCATAAGTGCATTCACCTATACTTAGGGCACAAACTAAGAATGTTTTATTCTTTCGGTTTATGAAATGGAATCAGTAGTTTAGCTGATGAAGAGAATTTCAAGTCATTCAAGCTCTCTATAGGAGGATAGAAGGAAGGTTGAATAATAAACTAGTCATTTACAAAAAAGATTAACAGAGAACTAGATTTATAATAAATATAATAGATTTATAATAAATATTTGGTCGTTTCAGTTAAAAAAAAAGATTAACAGAGAACTAGACTGGAATTAAATTTGGGAAAATACTTGGAATGGAATAGATTTATAATAAATATTTGGTCGTTTGAGTTTCAAATGAGGCGTAGATCAACGGGGCATTGGTTTCAAGTGAAGCACAAATAAGCAAGAAATTTTTTGCTTTGATCTTCAAATATTTGCTTTCTTCACATACCCCAATGAAAGAAGGGAAAAAAGATGATGTAGAAATTATCCACGCCTCATGCAAAACATTAATCTTATCCTACACTTCAAAACTTTTCATTGTGCGAGGGAAAAAAATCATGATCAATCATTAATTTAACTGGTGAGAGACTGAAATTAAATAAGCATAAAATTTAAACTCAAAGGAGTCTTCAAGTAGTTCAGGCAGAGAGCAGTCTCTGAGCAATGTGGTGAACCCATTTCTTATCAGAGATTGAAGACATATGGCATTTCATGTAGTCTATTCCACTGAGGATTTTTTGGTTTAATTTGTGCAGGCATCAATCTGTATGCTTTCTATGTTTTTAATTATCATTGACATAAAAGATTTGACATTATATGATGTATTTGCAATAATTCATTGCACATCTACGAATAGAAAAACATGAAAAATCAAAATTAAACTTTGCCAACCTGAAAGAGAATCTTCGTATGCTCCAAAGGTGCGACTGTCGTCTTTGCAAATCCACCTGCAAACCCTCCTGCAATCAGCTCCTTGACATACACAGGCATTGGATTGCATATTGAGAAACTTCCTTGAGCCGGGTGGTCCTGGCTAGCCATCAACGTCTTGGAAGCAACAACCATTGTCATAGCAGGTCCTTGAGGAGAACCCATATGGGCAGACCAATCAACTACCACCTCAATTTCCAGACCAGATGTGTAAAGTGATTCCAAGGTGTAAGAATCAAGCGGAGAAGGATTATAGAATGAAAATACAATCATGGTCTGTTGCCAATAGAATGGCAAAAGAATAAAAGGCAATGACCAGTGTCCAATGTAAATGAATTTTAAACACCCAAATTAGGTTAATCAAAGAGAAATTTCCAAAGCGGGGAACCCCTTTTTGACCCTAATAGAGGTAAATCACGATTTATCAATCTGGAGAAACCTTTATAATCCCAAATCACTTTATCGATACCTTATCTCTGGCTTAGAGAAACCTTGTGCCCCAAATTTAATCTGGAGAAACCCTAATGACCTAACTCAAGGTTTGACAGTATATGATTTTGGTTCTGGAGAAAACCAATCAATCTAGAACCCAAATTTGACCGGCAATACGCAATTCTTATAAGGTTTCCAATACCCTGAGTGCAGATTGAAGACCCCAACCGATTTTAGCAATACCAAATGTCCAAATTTGGATCAGAATGAAGAAATCTCTAAAGACCCCAAGCAATTTAAGAAATACCACAATGCCCAAATTCGGAGCAACCTTAATGGCCCAAATCAAGAATAGCCGACACTCAAATATAGGATAAGCAATAAAGCTTCCAAATAAGCACCATGCTAGAGGTATTACCCAGTCTCCAGTTTGGCAAACTCTTTATCCCACCGATCTCTGGACAAGAAAAGGAGAAGAGAACACGCTATAATGGCAGCTCTGAGATCCTCCGAACGCTAATCAACAGATATTTTCGTTCATCTGTCGATTCTGCTAGAGACATCAATTGCTAATCGCTGCTATTTATCAATGACTTCGCTCCTTTATACATAACAAACAGCGGCAACATTGGATGAATCCTCGGATTCTATATAAGGAAAAGTTTGTCATGGAGATTCATATAAACTTACACAGAAGAGGATTTGCAGGGTCGACACGTCCAAGAAAATGAGAAGAAAATGGATGTTTCGCGTCTGGCTCTGTCGTTGCTGCTGCTTTTGTTCATTTTTTCTTCTTTTCCGCGAAGGGGTGATATTTTCTACAAGTGAACGTTGAGATGCACGGAGAACTTCCTCTTCCTTGACATCATAGGCTTAGAAAAATGCATCCTATCTATCAAATATGGGTTCGAACACATAACATTGATAGATCAAAGATTTAGATCGGACCCACCATGTCCAACACACTAACATTGATAGATCAAAGATTTAGATCAGACCCACCATGACCAACACACTTAAAAGATTAGTGGTACTCCTCCAAAACCTCTAATACATCTAAACTTTACCATCACCAACTTACATTAATAGCACACTGAGAACTTCTCTGATCCAGGAAACTGTGCCACCTACCCAACTCTACATAACACTTTAAGGCCTCACAACATTTCCCATTAATTCGGCCTGTGTACGTGCCGAGTCCGGAGCATGTAAACTCAAAACCTTTTTTTAAAGAAATCTCTAAAAACCCCAAGTAATTTAAGCAACCTCAATGTCCAAATTTGGAGCAACCTCAATGGCCCAAATCAATAATAGCCGACACTCAAATATAGGATAAGCAATAAAGCCTCCAAATAAGCACCGGGCTAGAGGTAATACCCAGTCTCCAGTTTGGAAAACTCTTTATCCCATCGGTCTCTGGACATGCAAAAGGAGAAGAGAACACGCTGTAATGGTAGCTCTGAGATCCTCCAAACGCTAATCAATAGATATTTTCGTTCATTTGTTGATTCTGCTAGAGACATCAATTACTAATCGCTGCTATTGATCAATGACTTCGCTCCTTTATACACAATATATAGTGGCAGCATTGGCTGAATCCTCATATTCTATATAAGGAAAAGTTTGTCATGGAGATTCATATAAACTTACAAAGAAGAGGATTTGCAAGGCCGACGCGTCCAAGAAAATAAGAAGAAAATGGATGTTTCGTGTCTGGCTCTGCAAGTGTTGCTGCTTCTGTTCATTTTTTCTTCTTTTCCGCGAAGGGGCGATATTTTCTACCCGTGAACGTTGAGATGCACGGAGAACTGCCTCTTCCTTGACATCAGAGGTTTAGAAAAATGCAGCCTATCTATCAAATATGGGTTCAAAAATATAACATTGACAGATCAAAGATTTAGATCACACCCACCATGGCCAACACGCTAACATTGATAGATCAAAGATTTAGATCGGGCCCACCATGGCCAACACGCTTAAAATATTAGTGGTACTCCTCCAAAACCTCTAAGACATCTAAACTTTACCATCACCAACTTACATTAATAGCACACTAAGAACTTCTCTGATCTAGGAAACGGTCCCACCTACCCAACTGTACATAACACTTTAAGGCCTCACAACATTTCCCATGAATTCGGCCTGTGTACATGCGAGTCTGGAGCATGTAAACTCAAAACCTTTTTTTCACGCTGCGGGCAAATTTTATGTGTACCTGTAAAATTGACGACCGAAAAAATTAATTGAACTTCTTCACAACTTATTTAATCTACGTACACCTGTAAAATACTGGTAAAAATTTGAAAACCCGGCATACAGGCGCGGCGTCAATTTTAACCTTTATAATAGACAGGATTCGTTGGACAATACCTGGATAGGACAGGTCGCTTTCAGCACATGAGAGCATAATACATGTGTCTTTTTCCTGATTTTTTATTTTAAAAATTATTTTTATTTATTTTTAAATTTTGAAAATAAAAATCACTCCTGTAGGTATTTATGTCCCATCCAAATGGTACTACACCAATCAAATATTAAAAATATTGTATTTTGAAAATTGTTAAAATTATTTTCATTTTTTAAAATATTGTATTTAATATTAAAATTACATAAAACATTATAAACATTGTAAAAAAAATTGTTGCAAAAAACTAACTGATGCAAGTCAATGTAGTTTGACTTTCTAATGAAAAGTATATCCCTACCTTGGCAGGGAATAATAAAATTTTATTAATAGAGAAAAGTAAATGTATAATTCTTTACCATAATTCTTCTTTTACAAGTAAAAAAATAGACAGAAGTTAAAAATAAATAAATAAAAGTACATCGTATAAAATAAAAGCATAAAATTGAAAATTTTATTTATTTTATAGTTAATTAATTTTTTTCTTAATAATGAATATAATTATTAATTGATTGATTTTAAAGTGGAAATATTAATTATTTAAAATTTCCTCTAAAATAATTTAAAAAAATTATTAAAAACATTTTTGTTTTAAAATTTGATAAAACAAATTCAATATTAATTTTAATATACTAATATTTAGACATCCTAAAATTATTTCCAAACATAAATAGCCTTTTGAAAAAATCATTCAATTCATAAAATTTTCCTAAAATTAGTTCCAAACATAAATAATCTTTTGGAAAAATCATTTAATTTATAAAATTTATTTAATATTTTAAATCATAATAATAAATTATATAAAAGATATAGCTTTTTTCCAGCAAGATATAAAAAATATAGCTATATTTTGGGAGGACATGACAAAACCAAAATTTATTTCTCCCCGAATGTTGACTTAATCTTTGCCACATAAAGCATACTAAAAAACCACTATGCTCATTAATCCCGTTTATCATTATTCCGAAGTATACCACTTAAATCAAATAATCTTAATCAATTGTCTTTTAATAAAAGTTATTTTATATAGAAAAAATAAAATAATCCAAATTTCCAAGTTAAATTCAACTTCCATATTTTAATAATCATAAAAATGAAATGCAAATTCAATATTTTAATAATAATAATAATAATCGTTCACATCAATAACGATTGAGCATGTAAAATGTATTAATGCATTTTATTGACATTGTATAAGGCACATGTGATCGTTCGAGTGGCAATGTACTAGTTCAACTAACTATTATAAACCGAAATAAAAATAAATAAATAAATTCCTCTATTTTGTGTGGTTCTTGGTAGTCATATTCTCCATTAGAATTATTAGATTATTTATTTAATACGAGCATACAACAAGACCAGAACACACGAACAGAAGATTACCTCACTTGATCTCGTCACATGGGTTGGATTAGTCATTTGAAGCTTATAATCTCTATGCCACACAAGCGTTATAGCAAATCAATTGATGTACGTTAATGTAATAGAAAAAAGTTGGAATTAAATAATATTTGCTTAGTGACAAACTTTAATTTCCCCATGGTCTGCTATACTCATTAATAACAATGGGATTTTTGCTCAATGCCAATTTCCTTCCATGTAGCAAATCTGGTTACCTCATGACCAGAGTTGGAATTTGATGGGCATTTGTTCATTTTCGGACATTTTGCTCGTCAAATACGGCAAAAAAAAATTTAAACTCATTTTGAACGACGGTTAAATATTTTTATAGACCGTTGTTTTGACGGTCTATAATTTATCGAAAACGTCATTAGTAGTCTATGTAGTGTAACATACCCCTTTTTGCTGAAATTTTTTTTATGTTGGAAACATTATCTTAAACTTTTATTGTAAAGTTTTGTATTGGACAAGTGTCCAAGGATGACTGTAATTTGCACAATATTTTATTATTTAATAAATTAAATAGGAGACAAACATCTAAGGAGACTGTTGAAAGAGTGCTTACTGACCCAGTAGGCGGACTGGAATCTCGGGTAGAAGGCAATGGACAAATGGCAGCTTCATGAGGCAAGTAACTAGCTGTTGGTATGAGACAACTCCCTTGAATTGTAGTCTTAGTGCCCTGAAAGATGGGACTGGAGCTTGAGGCTCATTATTGAAAACTGACCACTAAAGACCTAGGAAATCTTTAAAAGAGGCATCGAATTTTGGACTGAGGTTCATCAGTTTTCCTAACATGGAAATTTACCTTGGGGTTCTGCTGCTTGCACCCAAGAGATTTGATGAGGGGCTATGCTAGTTTTTTATCATGGTGTAAGTGTGCATATTTTACTGCTGAGTGCAGAGTTATACTGCCAAGTGCAGAGTCCTAAAAGCTAAGGAGCAAGTCTTAATAGTTTGCTGCCTGTACAATTTCTAAGTGCCTTGCCTCTACCTGGAATCTTCTACCTAGTGGTTCAATAAACAGGCTCGGAGGTCCAAAGGAGAAAAGTAGATTGGTTGCTTCTTCTAGAGAAGGTTGGGAGGAACAAGCCTCCTTGGGTGTTTGTCCACCCTATCTATAGTTACAGGTTCTACTTGTCATTTCAGTCTCTGAGTAGTTAACTTACTTTCTGTAAATTGATTAATTTAGTATTCTTTAGCTAATTGTTGATAATGCATAAGTATAAGAGTGATTTTCTGATTTGTTTAGGATCTTATGAACTATTGAATAAATGTAGGAATTGATCAAATACCTCTACTGTATTTTTCCAATACTGTTTTCTGTATAGTACTCTAGTACAGAGAGGGTGAATTAAGGTAGATAAATGATAGACAATGCACAGATTGAATGATTATCCTAACCCTGTTATGTTTTCCTTAATATTTCCTTTCTGTTATTCTTTATTTGTAATTTCTTAACCACTATGTAATTTCCATGACTTAGGTTTCTGACATAGCTAAACATAGAATCAATGTTTTTGTTTTTATACAGACCTTAGAACAACTTTAATTTATAGTAAAATTATAAATAGAAAACTCAGTCAGTTCTCTGTTTCTGCATAAATCTAAACTATATCTTTTACAACAAGTGTTTAGTACAGTGTATCTCATTATCTTTTCTTCAAATGCATTTCTTTCCTTTCATCGATATGTTTGAAAACTAATTAGCTGTAAAATAATTCTAGCAATACCTTTTTATACAAACATTTCACATCTTCATCATTGTAGCAACAGAAGATAAATAGGGTTACTATTTATGCACATCTATTTCTTTTATCAGAGTAATCAGAACTAACAATACTTATATTATCAGACCCTTATAAACATAGAATAAGATTATTTTGGACAAATGTCCCATTATTCGATAGAAACCCCAACACTTAGTATTCGTTTCAATAGTTACCGATTCAAACCTTTTATACATAACAGAGCCATAGAAAAATTTTACAAACAGTATCGAGTTATTGGAACCATATTATTACTATAACCAGAATGGAAGAGGGTTAAAACCCTCTCGGCGTAATTTCATGTTACAGGTATTTCACGTAGAAAACAATGCTAATAGTAACACCTTTCGATAGGGTTTGAAACCTGAATCTCTTAAAAAAAAAACCACAGTAGATATTACATTTGCAAAATCAAAATAACCATCGATAATATTCTTCTGCACAAATAAAACCAAGTTTGAAAACTACAGACCGAGAGGTCAAGCCAATCATCTTTTCAATACTGTAAACTTTCAAACATCATCACCTGCTAAACACTAGGGTTCGAGGTTTCACATTAAAGCATCAAGTCTTGGTTCTCAGCCATTAACCCATTACAACAAACATGAGCATCAACTAACACAGAGTATGGAGTTTCAAACACATTTAGTTTTACACAATATAAAATCCATAGGCCGAATTCTTCTCAATATCCAGAACAACCGAGGGTTAAAACCCTGGCAAACAAATATTACATTTCGACAAAAGTATAAACTGTAGAATACATCATAAGGGTAGGTCGAGGATTCCATCCTCCCTATGCATGCTTCAAAGCATGTAAGAATTTGCAAACAACATACCTACATCTTCAGAAATCGAGAAGTTCCAGCCAACCAAACATAACCAACAGTTGCCAGGAGAAACTACAAGGGAAACCACCGAGACTTACCATTTCTTGTAGTAGCTCCCTTTCATCTTGAGCACCAAACTCTGTGCATAACAAAACCTTCCATGAACACAAAAGGTGGTTAAACGCTATGCCACTAAACAAAATAATGATGAAGGCAACCATATGAAAATTACAAGTAAGACATTTCCTGGATAATTAAAACTGAAGGCTAAAAAGGATGGCTTTTGCAACTAGTCGAATGCTGAGACACTTGCATTTCCTTGGAGTGAATGCAGTTCACATATTACAAGAGTGACTCGGCTCCTTAACCCTGAATACTTTTAACCTTCTCTGCAACCGAGGTATCGAACCAGAGGAAGGAGTTCCTCACGAAATAGCTTCGAAGACTAATACCACTACAACCGGTGTAAGTTTCCATAGACATTCAAATACCAAACAATGCAGTAAACTTCCATACAGAGCTCAGCTCTTAAGCTATCAACGTGTAACAATAACCACTCTCAGGTCACGGGTTCAATTCATGGGAAGAGATCTTAAAAACTAGCAACAAACCATAAGCCTTCGCAGGCCGGTCGGCCTCTCCCTAGAACCACTCTCAACAACAATGAATGCCAAAGGAAACAACAACGACGTGACTTAGTGGAGTTTAGGGTTAATTTCCCAAATGCTGAGAGCATCTCCAAATCAACAGTGTAGATCTTTCATCGCAATCCCAAGCAACCGGTGCATTTAAAACACTTTATTTCACTTTCTACCATACTTTCCATCTCATAAAACATTAGGACGAGGACTTGTACAGATCGACAAAATCGATATTGACCTTGCAACCTTTCACATGAAAATCGACACGTAATCTGCCACCAAGATTTCCCACGAATGTGGTAGATAGGAGTGTTTAATGCCAGGGTTGGTTTGCGAACTCCTTCCAGCACATAATCCACTTCATTATTAATACCTGGTATTATCATACGTTGGCATATTGACTATTGTTGCAACCCTGCCATAATATAGACTTTATTGTAAGTCATATGGTATCAATTCACTAGGTATCGATCACATGTTATAAAATGGTCACAATGATGCCCACATTGAATTATATTGTTTTTATATAGGGCAAATGCATAAGCCTTTGCATATAGTTATATGCGATAGGAACTACGTAGAATTTGCACATAGTTTGTATGATATAGGATTACATCAGATTTGTATATATTATACACTATAGTTTATACTATAGGAAAAGCATGGAAATAACATATAGTTCATCTATCATAGGAAATTGAATGACATTTGCATGTAGACCTTATGTTTTAGGGTTATATGGTACTTTGCATTTAGCATAGGTTTTATAAAGGCATATCATCCATTTTAAAAATAATTGCATTGACATACTATGCAAAATCCTTGCTACGATGCTTTATAATCATTATTTAAATGTTAAACAAGGAAATGTATGAGTGGTATAGCTTACAATTATAAACTTTAGATGAGTCGCATTATAAATACCTTAGAAACTTATACAAATCTTTGACGGCTAGCTAGAATTGCATTTTAAAAACATACTGGTATTACTTGATCCTTTGTGTTATCCTTACCTGTCATCTGCGAAAAAGAAGGTTCAGATGCTTTATCATAAATGCTAAGTAAGCCTCGGGGTACCTTAGGACCCCTTTCATCATCAAAAGAAGAACGATAGTTAGCACCAGGGTAATTTTTAAGGGCGAAATTTCGCCAATTGGCTATTTTTGGGGGTTTTTAAAAAAAAAAAATCGCTATTTGGTCATTTTTAGTCTCTAATATCGCTTATATTTACATAAAATATTTTTTTATCATAATATTCACCAAAAAATACACATTTCAGTAGTAAATTGTATGTTTCATCTTTAATATTCACCTACATATCTATATACATGTTTTTTTCAACAAAAAATAGTCGCCTATGATACTATACTTAAGTATAATATTAGAATCCTTAAAAAATACCTTGGTTAGCACTTATAAGCTTTAAATATTGTTTGAACATTGACATAAGTAATATAAAAATATAGCTGAGATGAGAAGAACATTCAATAGCATTGAAACGTAGATATTAATTTCATCTCTTATCATGTCACAAAACAATACATTCATGATCATTACAAACATTTATTATAGCATGACAACGTAGAAGCATTTATTATAATTTCGCATAGCTAGTATACGTATTTAATACTACGTTGAAAAATTTTAAATTTTTGTGAAATTTTGGGATGTTACATGTGGTATTAGAGTGCGAGTTCAAACTCTAGGCCTGAAATAGGCTCACGTGCGCAAAACAGAAAAATAAAACAGAAAATTTAGTTACTGACTTTATTTAAATTTTGTTTTTGTACATAACAGTTTGACGTTTAAATTGTAGGTATGGATATACCGGAGGAATCAACAGAGGACAAATCTCCTCATCATAATGAACATAATGAACATAATAACAACGCACATAATAATGGTAATGAAGGAATTTGCGTAGAGCTAAATAATCAATCTTTTGAACTGCTACGTACTGTAAAAGATTTAAAATCTGAAATAAAAACTGTTAAAGAAGAGAATGAACAAATTATGAAGGCACAGGATGAGTTAAAACAGATTTTAATCGAGAAATACCATAACGAGGAAAGAGGAAGAAAATCAGAAGTAAATTCTGATTCTGGTACAATGTCTCACAAACATAAGAGTAAGAAAGTAAAGAATGGTAAAAATAATAACTACTCTTCATCTGAATCTAATCAAAGTAATTATAATTCTGTTCATGTCAGCAGTGACAGTGATTGTTGTTCTAAGAAGAGGAAGCATAATCATCATGAACAAATTACAGGAGAGTTTAAAAATATTAAGCCACCAATCTTTAATGGTGAAACTAAAAAGGGTGAGACAGCTGAAGCATGGTTGTCTGGAATGAAGAAATACTTTCATATTTACAATTACTCTTCTCAGTTAAAAGCCAAGATGGCTATTTACAATCTGACCAGAAAGGAAGATATTTGGTGGCAGGATCTTAAAAGAATTAAGAACATAAAAGAAAGAAACATAACCTGGAGTATGTATACAAATTTATTTAAGAAAATGTTTCTGTCAGAACAGTAATAAGAAGATAAATCCAAGGAATTTTATGATTTAAAACTGGGTACTATGAGTATGAAGGAGTTGTGCAACAAGTTCCTTAGCTTGCTAAGGTATGTACCTTACATGGTCGAAGAGAAGCCTAAGGTACAAAGGTTTCTAAGTTGTCTACCTTTCAACATAAAAGACAGGATCGAGTATGATAACCCTTCCACTTTGGAAGAGGCTACGAGGAAAGATAATTTCTGTTTTGACCAAAACAGAAAAAGAGAAGGAATATCTGGCTGGAGGAGTAACAAACCTAATCTTTTTGAGCATAAAAAGAAAAGCTTCAATCATAATTCTGGAAATTTTAAGAAAATCTTTAATAACAGAAATTTTCCAAGTAATAATTTTAAGAGTAATGCACCAAAGAATTTTACTGTTGCAAGGAATGTGTCAAATAATAATAACAACAATAATAATAACAACACTAGGTATGCTGAACAAAAATCACCTTTGAAGTATTATGGTTGCAGTGGACCCCATACTAGAGCTCAATGCCCATGCAACAGAAAGACAGTCAACAACATTCACACCATACAAGTGGAGCCTATAGTTGGAGATGTAGCAAGAGAATTGCCTAGAAAAATTGCAGCACTAGAAAATCATTAAGAAGATCATCAAATGTCTATGGTCGAAATCGAAGGTATGATACACAACAAATCTATTTCCATTCTAATAGATTCAAGTGTAAGTTTGAGTTATATTTCACCTGATTTAGTGAAAAGTTGCAAGTTAAAGGTAGAGAAATTTGATAATTGATGGTTAGTTCAGCTAGCAACAGGCATTAAAACAAAGGTTATAGACTTTGTTAAAAATTGTGATGTATTTATGAGTCAGCTGAAAAAGCAAGTTAATCTGAATGTTTTACCATTAGGGTAATATGACTTGTTGATTGGCATGGACTGGCTTGAACAGCATAGAGTAGTACTTAATTGTTATGAGAAATCTTTTACTTGTTTAAATAATGAAGGTAAAACTGAAACAGTAAAAGGAATTCATAGAAAGATTTATGTAAGACAAATTTCTGCTTTGCAAGTAAAGAGAGCTACAAGAAAGGGCTGTAAAATGTTTGTTGTTAATGTTATTAATGATGAATGCTCATCTAAAGAATATAAGTTAAAACTAGAGGATATACCCATCCTTAGGGACTTTTCTGATGTATTTTCGAAAGAGATTCCAGGACTACCTCCGAAAAGGGAACTTGATTTCACCATTGAGTTAGTACTAGGTGTGGTACCAAACTCAAAGGCTCCCTATAGAATGAATATTATGGAGTTAAATGAACTAAAATTTCAACTGAAGAAATTAATAGATAAAAAATACATAAGGCCAAGTGTGTCTCCTTGGAGAGTGCCAGTTATTTTTGTTAAAAAGAAGGACGGAACCATGTGACTGTGCATAGATTACCATCAACTTAATAAAATGACAATTAAAAACTGATATCCCTTGCCCCGCATTGATGATCTATTTGATCAAGTACGCAGAGCAAAGATATTCACTAAAATTGATTTAAGGTCAGGATATCATCAAGTTAGAATAAAAGACGAAAACATATTCAAAACTACTTTTAGAATGCGATATGGGCACTATGAGTTCGTAGTTATTCCTTTTGGGCAAACTAATGCACCGGCAGTTTTCATGTGTTTAATGAACAACATTCTGCATAAGTACTTGGATAAGTTTGTAGTTGTATTCATTGATTATATTCTAATTTATTCAAAAACTAAAGAAGATCATGACAAACATTTAAGGATAATTCTACAAGTGTTAAAAGAACATCATCTTTATGCTAAGTTCAGCAAGTGTGATTTTTATAAAGATAAAATACAGTAGCTAGGTCACATAATCTATAAAGACGAAATTTCTGTCAAACCTGATAAGATAAAAGCAATTAACGAGTGGCCTGTTCCTAAAGATGTAACTGACGTTCGGTCATTTATGGGGATAACAGGTTACTACAGAAAGATAATTGAAGGGTTCTCACGAATTGAAAATCCCATCACTTCCTTTGCAGAAGAAGGGGAAGAAATTCGTATGGGATCAAAAATGCCAAGAAATTTTTAATAAGTTACAAATAATTATTAACAACCGCATCCATTTTAACAATTGTTGATCCTAACAAAGACTTTGTTGTATGCACTGATGCGTGCAACGATGGACTTGGTGGGGTCTTAACTCAAGAAGGTCATTCTATTGCTTTTGAGTCTAGAAAGTTAAAAATTCATGAAAGGAATTACGCAACTTATGATCTTGAGCTAGAAGTCATGATACATGCACTAAAAATGTGGCGCCATCACTTGATTGGAAGAAAATTTACACTAATGAAAGATAATAAGGGTTTAAAATACTTGTTGGATTAAACAAATCTAAACGCAAGGCAAGTTAGGTGGTTAGCTTTCCTTAGCGAGTACGATTTCGAGATCCAACACATTAAAGGTAAAGAAAAAAAAGTTGCTGATGCCTTGAACATAAATGTCAGATTAAGTTTTGTGGAAGCAATTAGCACGTTTAAGACAGATCTGGAAAATCAGATCGAAGAAGGAAATAAGCAAGATGAAAATTATCAAAAATTGCATGATAAGGTTGCTGCAAATGTATCTGAAAATTTAATAACAGATTACAGCATTAATGAAAAAGGCTTAATGACATATAAAAACAGAATTTATATACCTAATGTGTCAATAGTTAAATTGCTGATTTTGGATGAAGTTCATAAAAGTCCTTATTCAGGACATCCTGGTTATCAGAAAATGATAACTATGTTAAAGAAGGATTATTTTTGGCCCAACATGAAGAGTTAAGTGGCTGAGTACATAGCTATATGTTTTGAATGTCAAACCATTAAGGCTGAACATCAACATCCAGCTAGCCTATTGCAGCCATTGCCAATTTCAGAATGGAAGTGGGAGATTATAAGTATTGATTTTATTACAGGTTTACCTAAGAATCAGAAACATAATGATTCAATAATGGTTGTTGTGGATAAAATTAATAAATCTGCTCATTTTATTCATGTTAAGACTACATTCAAAGCTGCTAACATTGCAAAAGTGTTTATGAAACAAATCTTTCGCTTGCATGGAATTCCAAAGGTAATTATTTCTAATCAAGACTCCAAGTTCATTGGAAATTTCTGGATAGCATTGTTTAAGGGTTTAAATGCTAAATTAAATTTCAGTACTGCTTTCCATCCACAAACTGACGGACAGACTGAAAGGGTTAATCAGATTTTAGAAGAGATGTTGTGAATGTATATTAAAGATCAGCCAACTAAGTGGGAAGATTATTTACATTTAGCTAAATTCGCATACAATAATCATTATCAAGCATCTGCTAGACTTAATCCATTTGAGATTTTATATGAAAGAAAATGCTGTACTCCTATTTTTTGGGATAACCCTGTGGATAGATTAATGTTAGGACCAGATTTGTTAAAAGAGATGGAGCTAACCGTGAAACAAGTTCAAGAAAACTTAAAAATTGCACAAGATCGACAAAAATGTTATGCATATCTGAAACGCACTGAAAGAGAATTTCAGGTTGGAGATCATGTTTTTGTAAAGGTAAAACCCAAGAAAAGTCCTTTAAAGCTTGGGAGTTGTGCTAAACTAACACCAAGGTACTGTGGACCATTTGAAGTCCTATCAAGGATTGGACCTGTTGCATATCAGTTGGCTTTTCCATTTAAATTAAGAATCCATAATGTCTTTCACATTTCTGTTTTAAAGAAGTATGTGCATGATGCTACTCATGTGTTGAATTGGAATGACATACAGGTGGAACCCAAAGGATATTTTCAGGTGGAACCAGACTATATTCTCGATAGGAGGAAAATTATGCTCGGGAATCGTACCATAGGTCAGGTAAAGGTGCAATGGAAGCACCTTAGCCCTGATGGAGCTACCTAGGAATTGGAAAGTAACATGCGGGAAGCATATCTAGTTCTGTTCCAGGGAGGCTCCGATGAAGAATAAGCAACATCAAGGACGATGTTGAGCTTAAGTGGGGGAGTTTGTAACATACCCCTTTTTGCAGAAAAACATTTTATGTTGGGAACATTATCTTAAACTTTTATTGCAAAGTTTTGTATTGGACAAGTGTCGAAGGATGACTATAATTTGCACAATATTTTATTATTTAATAAATTAAATAGGAGACAAACACCTAAGGAGACTGTTGAAAGAGTGTTTACTGACCCACTAGGTGGAGTGGAATCTGGGTTAGAAGGCAATGGAAAAATGGCAGCTTCATTAGGCAAGTAACTAGTTGTTGGTATGGGACAACTCCCTTGAATTGTGGTCTTAGTGCCTTGAAAGATGGGACTGGAGCTTGAGGCTCATAATTGAAAACTGGCCACTAAAGACCTAGGCAATCTTTAAAAGAGCCATCGAATTTTGGACTGAGGTTCATCACTTTTCCTGATAAGGAAATTTACCCTGGGGTTCTGCTACTTGCACCCAAGAGATTCAATGAGGGGATATGCTACCTTTTGATCATGGTGTAAGTCTGCATATTTTACTGCTGAGTGCAGAGTCCTAAAAGCTAAGGAGCAAGTCTTAATAGTTTGATGCCTATACAATTTCTGAGTGCCTTGCTTCTACATAGAATCTTCTACCTAGTCGTTCAATGAACAGGCTCGGGGGTCCAAAGGAGGCAAGTAGATTGGCTTCTTCTTCTGGAGAAGGTTGGGAGGAACAAGCCTCCTTGGGTGTTTGTCCACCCTATCTATAGTTACAAGTTCTACTTGTCATTTCAGTCTCTAAGTAGTTAACTTACTTTCTATAAGTTGATTAATTTAGTATTATTTAGCTAACTGTTGATAATGCAGAAGTATAAGAGTGATTTTCTGATTTGTTTACGATCTTGTGAACTGTTGAATAAATATAGGAATTGATAAAATACCTCTACTGTATTTTTCCCATTCTGTTTTCTATATAGGACTCTAGTATAGAGAGGGTGAATTACGGTAGATAAATGATAGACAATGTACAGATTGAATGATTATCCTAACCCTGTTATGTTTTCCTTAATATTTCCTTTCTGTTATTCTTTATTTGTAATTTCTTAATCACTGTGTAATTTCCATAACTTAAGTTTCTGACATAGCTAAGCATAGAATCAATGTTTTTGTTTTTATACAGACCTTAGAACAACTCTAATTTATAGTAAAAGTATAAATAGAAAACTCAGTCAGTTCTCTGTTTCTGCATAAATCTAAACTATATCTTTTACAGCAAGTGTTGAGTACAATGTCTCTCATTATATTTTCTTCAAATGCATTTCTTTCCTTTCATCGATATGTTTGAAAACTAATTAGTTGTAAAACAATTCTAGCAATACCTTTTTATACAAACATTTCACATGTTCATCATTGTAGCAACAGAAGATAAATAGGGTTACTATTTATGCACATCTATTTCTTTTATCAGAGTAATCAGAACTAACAATACTTATATTATCAGACCCTTATAAACATAGAATAAGATTATTTTGGACAAATGTCCCATTATTTGACAGAAACCCAAACACTTAGTATTCGTTTCAATAGTTACCGATTCAAACCTTTTATACATAACAGAGCTATAGAAAATTTTACAAACAGTATCGAGTTATCGTAACCATATTATTACTATAACTAGAATGGCCGAGGGTTAAAACCCTCTCAACGTAATTTCTTGTTACAGGTATTTCACGTAGAAAACAATGCTGATAGTAACACCTTTCGATAGGGTTTGAAACCTGAATCTCTTAAAACAAAAACCACAGTAGATATTACATTTGCAAAATAAAAATAACCATCGATAGTATTCTTCTGCACAAAAAAAACCATGTTTGAAAACTACAGACCGAGAGGTCAAGCCAATCGACTTTTCAACACTGTAAAATTTCAAACATCATCACCTACAAAACACTAGGGTTCGAGGTTTCGCATTAAAGAATCAAGTCTTGGCTCTCATCCATTAACCCATTACAACAAACATGAACGTCAACTAACACAAAGTATGGAGTTTCAAACACATTTAGTTTTACACAATATAAAATCCATAGGCCGAATTCTTCTCAATATCCAGAATAGCTGAGGGTTAAAACCCTGGCAAAACAATATTACATTTCGACCATAGTATAAATTGTAGAATACATCATAAGGTTAGGTTGAGGATTCCATCCTCCCTACGCATGCTCCAAAGCATGTAATAAGTTGCAAACAGCGTCTACATCTTCATAAATCGAGAAGTTCTGACCAACCAAACACAACCAACAGTTGCCAGGAGAAACCGCAAGGGAAACCGCCGAGACTTACCATTTCTTGTAGTAGCTCCCTTTCATCTTGAGTGCCAAACCCTCTGCATAACATAACATGCCATGAACACAGAAGGTGGTTAAACATTATCCCAAAACTAAAAAAAATAATGACGAAGGAAACCATACGAAAATTACAAGTAAGACATTACCTAGATAATTAAAACCAAAGGCTAAAAAGGATGGCTTCTACAACTAGTCGAATCCTGAGACACTCGCATTTCTTTGGAGTTAATACAGTTCACATATTACAAGATTGACTCAGATCCTTAACCCTGAAGACTTTTAACCTTCTCTACAACCGAGGTATCGAACCAGAGGAAGGAGTTCCTCATGAACTAGCTTCGAAGACGAATACCACTATAACCGGCGTAAGTTTCCATAGACATTCAAATACCAAACAATGTAGTAAACTTCCATACAACGCTCAGCTCTTAAGCTATCAATGTGTAACAGTAACCACTCTCAGGTCATAGGTTTGATTCATAGGAAGAGCTCTCAAATACTACGAACAAACCCTAATCCTTCGCAGGCCGGTCGGCCTCTCCCCAGAACCACTCTCAACAATAATGAATGCCAAAGGAAACAACAACGATGTGACTTAGTGGAGTTTAGGGTTAATTTCCCAAATGCCGAGAGCATCTCCAGATCAATGGTGTAGATCTTTCATCGCAATCCCAAGCAACTGGTGCATTTAAAACACTTTATTTCACTTTCTACCATACTTTCCAGCTCATAAAAAATTAGGACGAGGACTTGTACAGATCGACAAAATTGGTATTGACCTTACAACCTTTCACATGAAAATCGACACGTAATCTGCCAATAAGATCTGCCACGAATGTGGTAGATACGAGTGTTTAATGCCAGGGTTGGTTTGTGAATGCCTGCCAACACATAATCCACTTCATTATTAATACCCGGTCTTATCATACATTGGCATATTGACTATTGTTGCGACCCTGCCATAATATAGACTTTATTGTAAGTCATATGGTATCAATTCACTAGGTATCGATCACATGTTATAAAACGGTCACAATGATGCCCATGTTGCATTATATTGTTTGTATATAGGGCAAATGCATAAGCCTTTGCATATAGTTATATGCGATAGGAACTACGTAGAATTTGCACATAGTTTGTATGATATAGGATTACCGAAGATTTGTATATAGCATACACTATAGTTTATACTATAGGAAAAACATGGAAATAACATATAGCTCATTTATCATAGGAAATCGAATGGCATTTGCATGTAGACCTTATGTTTTAGGGATATATGGTACTTTTCATTTAGCCTAAGTTTTATAAAGGCAGATCATCCCTTTTAAAAATAATTCCATTGACATACTATGCAAAATCCTTGCTACGATGCTTTATAATCATTATTTAAATGTTAAACAAGGAAATGTATGAGTGGTATAGCTTACAACCATAAACTTTAGACGAGTCGCATTATAAATACCTTAGAAAATTATACAAATCTTTGACGGCTAGCTAGAATTGCATTTTAAAAACATATTGGTATTACTTGATCCTTTGTGTTATCCTTACCTGTCATCTGTGAAAAGGAAGGTTCAGTTGCTTTAGCATAAATGCTAAGTAAGCCTCGGGGTACCTTAGGACCCCTTTCATCATCAAAAGAAGAATGATATTTAGCACTTATAAACTTTAAATATTGTTTGAACATCGACATAAGTAATATAAAAATATAGCTGAGATGAGAAGAACATTCAATAGCATCGAAACGTAGATATTAATTTCATCTCTTATCATGTTGCAAAACAATACATTCATGATCATTAAAAACATTTATTGCAGCATGACAACATAGAAGCATTTATTATAATTCCGCACAGCTAGTATACGTATTTAATACTACATTGAAAAATTTTAAATGGTAATGGACATGATCCACATTGCAAGGGTTCAGTTAAGCCTTGGATGTGGTGAGTTGTTACTCCCTTTCTTTAAATGATGCAGCCAAAGCATTAAGATCAGTTTTAGTATCTCAAGATAATTTTTGTGAAATTTTGGGATGTTACATGTAGCCTTGTAGGAGTCTAGGACTAGGGCCTAGCCTCTAGGGGTCCCCATCTGGGACTTGAGCCTCCCACTGCCCAATGACCCATTCCCCTCTCGGCGCTCGGCGCTTGGTCATTCGATATGGCTGTCCAGTCTCCCCAAGTTCCAACTAACAAGTTAACAAGCCATGATTTGTGAATGATGAAATGGTGAATCGTGAACCCGTTCAGCGTTAAGTTGTTAACCATGTATCCTAATCCATGTCAGCGATTCAGCACGAATGAGGGAGAGAGGTGGCACCATGGGCGTGGCAGTGTGAAAGTGGTGTTGGCATTAGGTTAATACATTAAATGTGTTAGGTTAATCCATTGAATGCCATTATGCCAGTTGCTGCCAGGTAACAGGTTAATTCATAATTTGGTTCTAGGTTTTCACTTTTCACCATGTCATAGCCGCAATCGCACTGTGACTCGCACAATTCCAATTTCTGACTCCGAGGCTAAGAAAACCCTGGTTTGGGTCTATCTAAAAAGTATTTGCAGCCGCATGTATTTGTAGGTTGATCCTCACTCGTTGGTATTTGCAGCCTTGCAAGTGGAGAGTAAATTACAGAAGTTAAATTGGCCATATTTTCGAACAAACTTTTATGACACCTTTAGGATCTGTATAGGAGACTGCCCAGCCAAACTCTGGCCCCCTTCTTTGCGGGATCCTCGATTTCAGCTGCGAATTTACCCAATGGCCACCACCTGACTCCTTTGTAGTGCCTGCCATTCATCTCTACATTCTCCTCGTCATGTGCCTCTGGCTTTACCTTAAACGTCTCTGCTCTTCTTATAACTGCACATACGAATGGAGAAAAAGAATAATCTTGTACTTGTGTATATTCATTCTCATTGTCTCCGCATATTGATTTGCTGCTGCTATTTTGGCATGAACCACTGGTAGTGGTAGTGGCGCGGAGATAATCTCCGCCGCCGCTAGCGGTGGGTGATGAACACATGGATGGATTTCCTCCCGCATTATGTACATCTAAGATATCTATATCGTCCTCCACTTCCAGAAAATGGTGGTGAATCAGTTCCAACACATTCAATATGTTCATACTCACCTCTCCTGTAACCTCCATCGTGCTCTCTGGCCAATCAGTGTTACACTCAGACTGATTTCAATTTACTCTCGAGGAACAGGTGGGATGAGTATTGGTTGAGTCAGAATATAAAGCCATCGGTGACAGGAGTGATACGAATCCCAGCTGCGCCACATCAGATCCAAATGTAGAGGAACTTGTTGCAATGTTTGAAAATCTATGTGGTTTTTTAAATCGGAGGGGACCTCAGGTGACACTATGATAGGAAACGCCGCAACAACAATGAGCTTTTAGAGGTTGAGACTGCTCCGGTTGGATGTGAGCTTTCAGAGGTTGAGCCTGCGCCGCCGAATGCCCACAACTTGCAACTTTGCAAGCAAACCCTGGTTCAGTGGTCTTTCCTTATCTGCCAAGAGCAGTAAAATGCTAGTAGCCAATCTAGCTTAAAAGAGGAGCTTCGAAGAAAATGATAATAGTAGCTACGTAGACAACCACAGGTAGAACAACCGTATCTCCCTGGATTTGCCAATGGAGGAAGAACAAAGCATAATCTGTGGGAAGAACTTTGTAATCTTTTGTATTTTGGTTTTAATATACCTGAGTTTTTCTATCCCGTGAGGGTTTTCTCCGATTCAATTTTCTTCGTGTACTCTGAAACCCTTTGAGGCTGCAGGGGACGAAGAGGAATTACGAATTTACAATAGCCACAGGGAGCCGCCTGCTGCTCAGACTGCACTGTGCAGTCTTCCAAAATCACCGCCGGCGCCAGGTGATAGCATCCATCAAAGTTGGAATTTGCTTCATATTGACGTTGGTAAGATAACCCCATTTCTCCCTTTCTTAAAATATTAATAGTGATTCAGATTCCATTTGTGTTTTCCAGGAGCTAGGGTTTTCATTCTTTGTTAAGGTCATTTTTGTGTTAACCATTTCTATCATTGAATGTCCCAGGTTGAATCAATATTACCCATCATAGTCACAGGCTGCAGCTTGCAATGGGGTAAACAATGCTGCTAGTGCAAGCCTGTAATTTGGAAATTGGGATTCTGGGAGATTGGGATAGGGACTCATAGACGGTTAGACCCTTAGAGGTAAGAAAGCCTACATTTAAGTGTTTGGAAGTAAATGTTGTTCATTTTTATGTCTTCTTTTTGTTAGTTTTTCCTGAAACTAAAACTATTTGAATGATGGATTTATGTTTGGACTTGTAGGGTAAACTCTATGGGTCAATAATGCATTTGATTTTATTTTTGTATGATGGAATATCATTTAAAGTTGTGTTCAATTGATTTTATGATAATTTTAGATTGTATTGTTATTAATTTCATATAAGAATCAATTATTCTCCATGATCTTGGCAATCACAAACAACCAAGATACTCATACCATCCATTTAATTGTGTTCATAATATTATTGGCTATAATAATATAGTTGTTGCAATTTTCCATCTAAATTTATGTTCCTAGTTCTTTGCATTTAATAACATGTTGCCTCTTTAGGACATTTGACATTTCAGAAGGGGTTTTCCCTTCTATTTGGGTGTCCTATATTGGTTGCAAACTTGCATATAAGTGAATTCAATAATTGAAACATCTTTTCTACTTCTGCATACTCCATCGATCCATGTAGCACAAGAAACTACCATTCTTTGCATTTAATAACTTGTTGCCTCTTTAGGACATTTGACATTTCAGAAGGGGTTTTCCCTTCTATTTGGGTGTCCTATGTTGGTTGCAAACTTTCATATAAGTGAATTCAATAATTGAAACATATTTTATACTTCCTCATACTCCATCGACCCATGTAGCACAAGAAACTACCATTCTTTCAATTTAATAACTTGTTTCCTCTTTAGGACATTTGACATTTCATAAGGGGTTTTCCCTGCTATTTGGGTGTCCTATATTGGTTGAAAACTTGTATATAAGTGAATTCAATAATTGAAACATTGTTTCTACTTCCTCATACTCCATCGACCCATGTAGCACAAGAAACTACCATCCAATATGTCTGATAGGTAATTCAATCACCCTATTAATTATGGAAAGAATAGTTAAACTACTTGATCATTTATTTATCAACTCGGGGATCAAAATACTTTTGATATGCCATGCATTATATATGCATTCCTCAATTCTCTTAAAAACTACTTTCTAGTATGTTTCTATGAAACAAAGTTGTATTGTTGATCTAGAAAACAAAATTACATCGATATCCATGAAATAGAATTGTAAATTGAATCACACTTGAAATAATTGAGTGAAAGTATAAACATGAATTACTTGTACCTATAACTAAATGATAAAAAATCTATAGAAGCTGCATAAGCACACATCTATGGAATAAGAATAATCGTGTATTAGTTATGAATAACTAAATAAACAAAAGAATGAACAACACTCATGTTAGGTTGAGTGGGTCTTTCCTCCTCAGATTAAAGTGTTAGTGTCAACTTACAACATAATGGAATTGGAAACTCATGAGTTATAAAACACCATAAGTGAAATTATTGAATTAAGGATTCTTTGAATTATCAAAATAAGTTTAACAATTTAATTTTAAACTTCATTAAAAAAAACATTCCAACCCTTTAGAGGTACTAGACTTTTTTTATTATGGAAACTATACCAAAATATATAATTATTAACCAACTTGAGATTCAAATATTCTCAAGTGGTTATAATAGTTTTATATCTTCATAAACCTAATCACCAAAAATACAAGTGATTTTCAAGATTTGATCTTGACTCTATCAAGTCAGAATGTGTAGCAAGCTATTTCTTAATTATTCAACTATCCATGAGGAAAAATAAGGTGCACTCTATAATGACATGCGTGATCTATAGTTGCCTATGGCATCTATAGTAATCATGCAATTTTTAGCAATTTATAAAAAGACTTCCATAGCTACTACTGGGAGCACTTTAAATCCTAGATCCATGGCATTAATTATGTTACAAGAAAATGTGTGGAAAATGGATCTATAGTAATTTTCCAATAAGTACAAATGCGATATCACCTCCTAAGGTTTAACAATAGGCAAATGAAAATATAGGAAATATAATGAAAATTACCTTGGAGCTTTTGTCCTAGTCTCAATTAAAAAAGTGATAAGTAACAAGAGTTAAATGATAGGCAAAATGGTAACTTGGATAAGGAAAAGGGTATCAAAAGATGACCAAAGAGAAGACTCGTCATATCCCCTCAACTAAAATTATTGCTCATCCTTGTGAAACCCCATAATCCTTCATATAACTATCAGAATCAAATGGCATAGGACATGAGTACTTGTCAGTAATATATCTTCAACTATAATGGGGATGACCATGTTTATCCATTATATAGTAACCATGTCTTGGGTCAATATCCTCTCAAATAACTTCTTCTTCTGGTTTATTTTGTAGATAGAGATATTGATATGTTGATGAGGACAACCAAATTACTGGAAATTGGAATCCCAAACCCATATATTATGTCCCATTTATTTTTAAACAATCAATATACCTTTTAGACATGTTTAATGCTATACTGAAGTTATGGTAGGACAAAGGGTCTCTTCTCATAAGATTAGATGATAATCCATCTCAATCCCATCAACAAGCAAGTAAATATTTTGACCTCATTTGTGTTATCCACTCCTCATAGTGAAAGATAATAGTCCTATGAGTCCATTGAAGGCAAGAAACAAAGCATGATTTCTTAAGAAAATTGTTATGTTCCAATAGTACCTTGGGGGAGAAATGTTCCCCTCTAACTCATAGATTAGAATTTTCTTTAGTACAGTCCAAATAGGACAACACAATAATCCACTAGACTTGGTGGTTTATGAATGAGATGAGTTCCCTCAATTTCTCATCCCTTAGAAAAGTGTTAGGGTGCCAACTTCTTTGTCCACTCAATAAAAGGTCTTGCTGATATAATTCACAAAATAATTTTTTGTTCTCCTCTTTGTAATTAAAAATTTTCAAAAAGTGCTTAGTGGGGTCAATACAATGTAGGAGATTATATATAGTTAAAGATCACACTTGGAATCATTAATTTCAAATTCAAGTTATTAGTCTCTATTTTATGAAGTTCAAATTTAATTTTCCATTAATAGTTTATGTTTTATGAAGTTTGTTTAAATCACAATTTTCAAGAAAGACCCAATTCCTAGAAGTTGAAAAGGTTTGATCCAAGCTTCAAGGGACGTCAAATTATAAAGTTGTAACAGTATTTCAGGTGTGTTTTTATGTACAGATATCTTAGTCTAAATAATTATGTTGAAACATAAATAATTTATCATTTAATTTTAAGGCTACTAGTTGTTTTTATGTTTTTTCCACTGTTATATTATATTAAATCTTCCAATTGAAGTAAAATAATTGTTTGTTCTTTGCTTATTCAACTAAATTACATCAATAACGATATTAATGTTGACTTTTCATTGTGGTTTATCCTTTTTCCCCTAGCTTAAAACATGGTTTTTATTGCTTTTTATTGTTATTGTTTTGTTTATAGGTATATTGTTTCATTAGAAATGCCTCCAAAAAAGAAGGAGCAACAAACTTTGGACAAATTTTATGGATATTCTACAATTCCAAAACCCTCTAATACTGAAAATATTCCATATATCCCTGACTTGAATGATATACCTGACTTGAATGATGAACCTAACGAAGACATAGATGACAACCTCGTTGATGATTTAGAAATGTTTGGTCATCAAGAGGGTGTCTCTAGTAGTGAGAGGAAAAGGAAGACCTCATTGAAACATGAATTTCGAGAAGAGTGGATAATCAAACATCCTTGGGTCTATAGCATCAATGCTATCGATGGCCTTACTCATATGAAATGCAAGATTTGTGAGAAATACAAAGCTCATGGTCCATGGGGTATTGGCAGTGGATGCAAGACAATTCAGTATGATGTTGTGGTAACTCATTCAAAATCTTATACTCATCAAACATTAGTTCAAAAAAATTGTATGAAACTCAAAGATTGACAAAGTCCATTCCAGAACACATTATGTGTATCAATGAGGCCAACAAGGACAAAGTGATAACCACAATGAAATTAGCATATTTTATTGCAAAAAAGGATATTGCAATTGCTACTTATGAAGATCTATGTCAACTTCAGATGCATTTGCAAACACCTAACATCCCTATCCGAGTACAGTATTGTTCCTATTTAAATAGAAAGGCTACCATTGAATTTATTGATTGTATCTCAGATTACCTTGAAGAGGTGCAAGCAAAAAAAATGTTGGACCGCCCTTTTTTTTCTGTAATGTTGGATGAAAGCATAGATAATAGTTTGGAACAACATCTTGTTGTTTATTCTACATACCTAGACTGGAGAGGCCTAGGGCCTCCAATATCTCAGTTTATGAAAGTTATCAGTGTCGCTGATGGAAAAGGAAAAACCATTTATGATACATTCATCAATCTAAAAGAAACAAGGCAGCTGAAAAATGAAAAATTAATAGTAGTTTCTACTGACGGTGCTTTAGCCATGCTCGGAAGTGAAAATGGATTTGTCACATTGTTAAAGAATTATTTGCCCAATTTGATTGGCACTCATTGTATCGCACATTGTGAGGCACTTGCAGCTTCCGATGCTTCAAAAAAGATACTAGAATTCTTGTTTGTTGAGAAATTAGCAAATAAGGTGTACTCGTGGGTGGGAAATTCAGCTAAGAGAAATAATGAGCTCATTTCTTTACTAGAAGTAATGGAATTAGAATATTTACAAGTTCTTCAAATCCATGGCATTAGATGGTTGTCTACGGGCCAGGTAGTTGAAATACACGTTGCATTGATGCCTGCGATTTTGAGCTTGTGGAAAAAGGAAAGAAAGAACTTATGGTATCACAAGGAAAGGATTTTCTTAGTTCAATTCTGTCTAAATATGCTTGCTGACGTTTTGATAGAATTGAATAAACTAAACAAAAAATTTCAGGAAGATAATGTAGATGTCACAACACTTGGAATAACTATTGACCATACGTTAAATACTCTTAAGAGGTATTTTTGTAGGCCATATTCTTTTGTAGATGGTGCAACACATCTTAGTAAATTCTTGGAAGACTCTAGAGATGGATTCCTTGAAAATGTTGACAAAGAGGGGATTACACATATACATGATTTGTTTTATATTCCAATCCAATATGAGCACATGTCACAACTGATGGAAACACGTATCGATGGCTCCCTTGAGAGTTGCATACAACTTACAAGGAATTATATCCAAGTATTGATTGAGAGCTTCAATTCAATATTCCCAGATCTTCATCTCTTCAATGCAGCAAGATTGTTTATCCCTTGCCTCTATCCATGAGATCTATACGTGAGAGAAATTAATGCAAAACAATGGCTTGAAAGACTGTTTTCACATTTGCAGCATACAATATGCAATGATGTCAATGTAGCATTGTTTGATATTGCAACGTGCAAAACAAAGTTGTATGAATTTATTGATGTGCTTCATTTAAATGGAGAAAGATTCCCTATGAAAGATGCATGGAAGGTATTTTCTCAAATAAAATATTGGCACTCTAGGTATCCAAATATGTTAAAATTATGGCAATCAATACTTGTCATACCAGCAAGCACTATTGCATGTGAACGAGGATTTTCAAAACAAAATCTGATCAAATATATAAGAAGAACAAGGTTGTCAATTAACACACTTGATGCATTAATGCATGTTTCATTAACAGGGCCTGACATATCAGAGGTGGAGTGGCAACAAGTTTATGAGATTTGGTGTAGTTCAAAAGATAGGAGATGTAACTTGGGCACTTGATGCATTCTAGGCATGTATTGCAACAGTTTTGATGAGTAAGTCTTGTCATGCAGAACTGCTATTTAATTTTGGTTCGGTTTCCTCCTTATCAAAAGTCATCTACAGTAAGCTAAGCAACCTTTTGGAGCTACAGCAGGATATTTTCAGTAGTAAAGGAACTATATGCTACAATAATGAGGGGGATCCTATAGCATTCTTACAACATTGACATTCATTTTTAGACACAAGGACAATAGACCAGTGTGGGTGTGTTTATTATTCAGTTCTGTTGTTCGCAAGGAAATTCTAAGCACGATAACAGTTATATGGAAGTAACACTAATTTTGGATCTAGGCAGATCTTTTAGGTGGGGTCACTAAACTAACACTCCCAACTACTACAACAAATACTGGAGAGAGGGGTGAGCTGCTACATGATTTATGAGTGTCTCATGTAGCATTGTGAAACTATCATAACCTTCAAATAAACACAAATACTCAGACATTTATATGCAACCAATAATATAGACATAATAGGAGGTCTGTATAGTGAAAGGGTGTTTTTCCTTGCCATATTATAATTACCAGCCAATACCAAGTGCTCACTCGTTCACCAACTAGTGATCCATGTTTTCTCTATAAGTACTTATCATTTTTGTGAAATTTCCAACTCTGAGATAAATAATATCAAGCCTTATTTTTCCAAATATTATTGTGGTGAATGTCTTTTAAATCTACAACACTTTCATTATAGATATGGTGGATCTTTCTCTTGAGGTTTGTGAAATTGGTAAGCATTGTTGAAGCTCATTATCCCAAACAAACAAACTGAGTGTATCACTTAGCATTCTGCAACTATTGCAATTTTCATATTTGACAACTTATGCTTAGTCATTGTGCTCATATATAATAGGTCATTGGAAGCATATATTCTAGAAAATTTTGCACTTAAATCACTTTGTCCTCATTAGATGAATCTTCATTTTAAATGATATTAGAAGAATTATGGACAACAGTGATCTTAATCATCCGGTGTAGTTATAGAATATTTTTCAATTGTAAAGAAGTCTCCTTTCAGGGTTGCAATGAAGAACTTGCCAGGAATTCCAAGGACAGGTAATGGCCTTGTGCTTTGGAGGGTTAGATTTAGTTTTTTCAATGTGAAAATGCCAAGATAATTGATATTTTTTGGGTCATTGTGCTCACATACATGCTATGCATAGTTTTTATGTTATTCAGAATGGGCAATTTTAGGTCTATTATGCTCATACCAATTTCTTTTGATTGATGTGAAATCAAGAGTGCCTGATGTGTAGTTTTAGAATTTTTGTGAATTCATATACAATTAATGGGAATTGGGAAGGTCTGGGATTTTTAGGAGCATTGGCAGTTGAAAAGAAACTTTGGGCTTCTCGTGTTCATACCCATCTCATCAACATTTTTTTTTCTTGTGATGTTCACCAAGCAGGCAAACTGGGTGCAGTTTGTGTCTACAGATCCTACAAGAAAACACAATGTTGAGTTAAATCTCCTAGTTATGAAATGCCTTAGGGAATTCTCACTGGTACAATTTTTGGAATTTGAGGTGGAGATAGTCCCCAGCAAGTCTATATCCTTAAATCTTAGTGAAATATAGGTCAGAGTGCCTGGACTTGTGCAAGTAAAGTATCTTTTTGAATTACCTAGTTCAAAACTATTGCAGCATATGAAATTTGAGAGTGAAAACAATCCACAGCATTATGTTTGATGTTAAAGAAGTCTACATTCTTAAATTCCAGTTGAAAATAGCCTTGAAAGTGCCTAGTTTTGTGCAATTTATATAACTTTTATTAATCTGGGAAAAACTGGTACGTTTTGTGAAATTTGAGGTGAATACAGTGCATAATATTACATCTAATATTAAATGAGTCTATATTCTTAAACATTTAGTGGAAAGTAGATCAGAGTGGAAGATTTATATATAATATAGGGTTTCATGATAGACTCTGAGTGTTGCAAGCCTGTGTGATTGCTTATGTGAAAATTCATAGCCAGAAAATTAGCATAATTATGATGCAGAGTTGTGAAATTATCAAATGAAGTAGGAAAATCTATGATATCCAGGTGAACTAAGACTTTTGATGCAGAAGTCTATCATTTGACCATGCTATTAGGTAATTTGCATAGGATCAAAACTTAGAAGCGTTTCTAGTCTTGAGAAAGAAGCCTGTTGTCATCTCAAATGGATATTTGGGTTGTTATGAAATGATGTTTGCAATCCACTGTGTGATTTTCAGTGTATCTTTAAGGTTGTTGAAGTTCTTGTTTATTTTTTGTGGGTTATTTTGTTGCGATGGCCACAATAGGTCATTGGAAGCATATATTCTAGAAAATTTTGCTCTTAAATCACTTTGGCCTCATTAGATGAATCTTCATTTTAAATTATATTAGAAGAATTATGGACACCAGTGATTTTGATAAAATTCCTTCTTGTCCAGCTCAAGGTGTTTGCCTGCTATGGGCAGCCAAGTGGAATGGCAAAAAAGGTCACGGATTCTATAGATCACCCACAATATATGGATAGGGATAAGGATGAGGAGGTTGCTTTATTGTAGGATATGCAAACAAAATAGAAGGATAGTTTCTTGCCTCAGTCGGGAGTTGTAACTTGCAGCTGTAAATCATAGGGACTTTTCACAGAGATGAGTGATCTATTGACTAATGATACTGATAAAATTGATTATAATGATTTGTCAGACTCTCTCTTATTTGGTTTTGTTGCCAAGATTCTTGTTGAAACTTTATGGTACTAGTGCATCCTTTCATTGTTTCAAGTTCTGCAATAAATGACAGTACTGGGATTAATAATTCCGTTAATTGGTTTCACATTATCCTATTTCTGTTGAGTTCACCCATTGATGTTATTTTTCCACTTAGAAAGTCATGGCATTATTTGTTTTTTGGTTTTATTCTTGCTTTAGAATGTGGGTGTTCATTATTTTCTCATATTTGTGGGTTAATTGTCTTTTGGTATGACAACATAAATGCTCCATGCCTTTTCCTCTTCTCTTGCATTTGGTCACTGATAGACAGGGTAACTGGAGTAAGGGGAAAACCAAAGAGATCGAAATGTATTTTTCAATTGCACTACGATTAGAAATTAATCAAAGCAGTCTCTACATTGGTTTAGATCCACAAGTAAAACATAGAAGTCTGTCTAATTATAGTAGCATGTATGGCCAATCTCTGTTCCATTTGTTCATAACTAGGAATTGATCTAAATGAAGATTAGGAGTTGGAAAATTTTAATACCTTGTTTTGCTACAAAATGACACAAAATATGAACTTTGATATTTGAATAAACACCCTTGTATACATAATCTTTGTTCCATTTGTTCATAAACTAGGAATTGATCTAAATGAAGATTAGAAGTTGGAAAATTTTAATACCCTATTTTTCTACAAAATGACACAAAATCTAAACTTTCAGAATTGAATAAACACCCTTGTCTACATAATCTTTGTTCCATTTGTTCATAAACTAGGAATTGATCTAAATGAAGATTAGGAGTTGGAAAATTTTAATACCCTGTTTCGCTACAAAATGACACAAAATCTGAACTTTCAGATTTGAATAAACACCCTTGTCTACATAATCTCTATTCCATTTGTTCATAAACTAGGAATTGATCTAAATGAAGATTAGGAGTTGGAAAATTTTAATACCCTGTTTTGCTACAAAATGACAAAATCCGAACTTTGAGATTTGAATAAACACCCTTGTCTACATAATCTCTAAGTTGAATTAGCATTTAATGTATTATTACCACTTTTCATTGGTTGTCCTAGACTTGATACTGTGCACTTAAACAAATTCATTAATAGGGACTGTCAATAGATTCTAGAAGAGATGTGTATTTAATCCACGTGATTCTACTTGTTGTTTGTTACCATTTAGTTACTACTATCACAGGTCGTTGTGATTTGGCATATTGAAGATTGAGCAGATTTATGACTCTCTCTTAAGACAGTCATATGAATTAAAGCAAATGCAATCTTTGTGGTAATCTCAGAAGTGCTGGCATATCAAGTTAAATAGCATTATTTCATTTCACTTAATTTTCTTATTGCTCCTTCCATTTTGTCCATTTCTTTGACACTAATATACATGCAATGTGCATGAACAAATGCTTACAAAAAAATGTTGGAGTGACATATAGTTTAGAGTCAATATGAAGATTGTTACAGGACATTTTTGCATAGCCAAAATAGAAAGCTTAATATGCTGCTGCTGCCAAAACACATCTATGAATTGATGCTTTGCACTCATGCCTAGGGGATGTTTTGATTTCTTGCTTTGTTCACAGTATATGATATTTACATAGCATTTGCTGCAATGTATTACATAACTTGATCAAAATTTTTTGGAAAATTTTCAGGTGGTGTTTCTATAACATTTGTCTCTATATCCATTGACATATACAAATCAAAGAGTTTTTCCTTTATACCAGTTCCCTCATGCAATGCTTTAATGTTTCCATGACAGATGTCTCTATAGTTGATGACATATACAAATGAAATAGAGTTTTTCCTTTATTTCTATTGTCAATGCTCTCAAAAAATGACTTTTCTAGTTACCATGTATTCATGTCAATGATGTCCTGCAATACTTTCTCTATTTGATAGCATGCTTTGCCTAGTTACAATGTTTTCGTAGACAACACATTGACATAGTTAATGTATAAGATGATTTGATTTTGTTATTTCATGCTATAATGTTTTCATGAAGGACACATTGACATTGATGTATAAGACAATCTGCTATTTCTATTCTATGCACAACACATTGACATTGTTGATCTTGTTTCATTGAGTTGTTTATCTCACTCTCAGTAGGTTGTTTTTTTCCACCCTTTATTTTCAAAGCACATGATCAACCAAAACATGGGTAAATGAGTCTATTGTTATCTTTTAATTGGAAATTAAAGTATATCTTTTAATTGAAAATTAAATTCTTTAATAAAAACTTCATTGTTGAAGGGTTATTTTTTAAATAAAACTTCATTGTTGAAGGGTTATTTTTTAAATAAAAATTCATTGTTGAAGGGTTATTTTTTTACTAAAACATTGTGTGACAGGCCAGATAAAAGTTCAAAACGTCAAAAAAATTTAGTTAGATGGGCAGAGTTGAAATGAAATTCCAACCCTGCTCGTGACAATGAAATTATCACGGAACACCTTTTATTGCATCGCAGCATAATTTGGACACAAACATTTATGTTAAGCTTTGACTGAATCAAATCCCCATACGATGTAGTCTACCAATAGAATAATATTAAAGTAATATATAATAACGTAAAATTATAATAAAGTAAAATTAAAATGAGAGTGTGAAATGCTGAATTGAAAAAAAGTAACCACAAGTTTATAGAACCTCGATCTAAAATTTCTATAACCAATGTGAATGTGAGTTGAAGCTTTGGTGAAGAAACCTACGTGTACAGTTTCACATGACCCAGATGGTATTATTGGTCATGTGGCAGTTGACATATTATTGCTTGCGCGCGAGCATTGAACTGTGTCATCGGTTGAGATGCTCGAGCAAGGCAAGGTAAACTCATACGCCTCACAATACAATATGGCAAAGATGCTAAGGTAGGGCGAGGTCAACTCGTACGAATGCTATTAACACCCTTGAAACTCCGTCCGGTGCTCACTGCCCACCAATAAAAACAAAACAAAATCGCATTGATTAAAAAATCAATTAATAAAAAAAAACATTACCCAAACCATAAAAATGACCAAAAAAAATTAACGAGAATTAATCTTGCTCTACGATCAATCTATTGATGTCCCCAATCGAAGACATAATAAAAATATGTGTGCAGATAGCATAACATATATAATTTCCTAAAACTCTAGTGTTAAGAATTTTAACTGTACTGTATATAAGAAAATAAAAGTCAATAAACAATAAAGATATTAAATTATGTTATATACATAAGGAAGAAAGAAATTTCAAAATATTACACAATAATTATGTGTAATATCTCTTTCCATTATCCATGATATTAATCTAACCAAGTCAATCCAATGAAGAATCCTAATGCTAAATTGTATGACACATAGAATATGTGTGCAATATCAGTGTCCAAGAATAAAAACTAAAGTATGGTGTATGTGTTAGCTTTGCATATATTTTAACAAGGTAACCGACCGAGGATCCTTACAAACAAAGCATACCTGGAGGCTTCATGCGAGTGCCTCAATAGATATCTTAATGTACATGAAAAAGAAAAGGAAGAATAGTAAATCGAACAAATGTTGGAAGCCCTCAAAACTATTCATTCAAAGCTAGGATAAGTATATATAGAAAGTTGTATAGAAAGGCGTCTTACCTATAACGTATGCACAAAATTTAGGAAGTGACCATAAGCTAATACATAATCCTTCAAGGTGGATCCCTCCTGAACCGGATACTCTGCATAAATTTTAAAGCATTAATAAGTTCCTAAAAATTGTAATATTTCAAAGAGGACACTACCAAATCAAAAATAAAAAGACACAAACGATTATACACCCACTATGGAACGCTTGAATAGTAAGTTAACAAGATTGAGGAATATAATGTTGTAGTAGGATTTTATTTTGAGATTGCACTAAGATTGTCCACAGGTTAACATTTCCCTCCAAGTCAGAAATCCCTCATAGTGGAAGAACTCATTCAAAAAACAACGATTTGATAGAAAATACCCCTCCCTCGCAGAGTTCCATCAACAAATGAACGGCATTCTCATCTTCACAAGTTGTCTTCAGGCTCACAATATTATTATTCTTGGGAAAATGATTCATAATATCCACTTCCCATTGCACATATTCGATGTTGATCGCAGTCTTGAGCTTCTGTTTGGAAATATACTGACAAGCCAGCAATTCCCGACACTCTCTATCGGTACACAAGTAATTACAAACTCCCCTCTTTTGAGCTCTCTATCCAACAAATATCTTTGCTCAACAGTCTGCTCAAGGCACCCCTTGAGGACAAGAATCTTGGCAACATATCCTCCTACATTATCCCTCTTGCGGCCATTTGGACCCACGGGGAAGGATTTAATAATTTTCTTTTTCCCCTCTACAGATCCGTAGCAGTTCCCCATGGATGCAGAGGTGTGCTTTTGCTCTTAATTCGTCGGATGTAGTTCCGAAGTTCGAAGCTCACCAGTCCACGTCTATGTCATTCACAGTACTCGAGTAGGGAAGTCATTCAACTACCCACGATGGCACATAAAACGAAGAAAAAATTACTATAGAAATCAAAGGGGAACAGGTGGACTAGAAGTGAGGTGTGACGGTCATGGGAAGATGGAGAGGAGCAGTAATTGTTGAGGGGTAGAGGGGTGAGAGCACTTAATGTAGGCCATTGTGATTTATGAACCATGCATGTTGATGAAGGGGCATCCAAGACTAAGAGAAACAGTCGGGAATGACCAACAGGAGACACCCATAGGACGGTTGACGAACTCTAAGATGAAGGGTGATAGTCGACCGAAGGTAGCTAAGTTGTGGGGTTTCTGATCATGGAGGTCGATGGCCGAAACTCAGAGGAAGTGATGGAATGGTTGAAGGTGATATCGACCAGAAGAAGAGAGTAGTTGACAGCCAACAGCCAATGGGAATTGGTCGAGTTGGAGGCCAGGGAGAGTGACAGCATGAGTCACTTACATAGATGAATTCCTTCTAGTTGAAGAGAGGGACAATTGGTCCAAATGATCAGTGAACGGCCAAGACTAGACTTTGTTCGAAGGACCAAGTTGCGTTGAAGTCGAGTATAGTCAGAGTACTAAGGGAATCGGTGACAATGCCGACATGAAGAGTACTAACTACATCTGAGTGGGCCAAGGATGAAGATGACGAAGACTGAAATGGATTAGAGGGATCGATGGTCGAGTCGCTGAGCTGGTTCGATGCAAGAAGAAGGCCGAAAAGTCGAAGAGAACCCCATCGACTAGAGGGAGGATGACTAGTCGAGGTGCAGAGACTGCTTCCGTGAAAGGGAAATTGACCAGGGAGAAAGCACGAGGAAACCGACGGGATGGTCGAGGGACCGACAGTCAAGGTGCATTTGTTTGTACTGATCCAGCAGAAAGGAAAGGCAATGAAAAATGAATCCTCAGAAGAAGGTCTAACAAAGGATTGACATGGTGGGATGAGTGCAAGCCAACAAGTTAGAGTCTGGTTAGGTCAACAGAGTACTGACTAATCATAAGAGGACAAGTCGAAGGTGATTGGCGTGAAGCAGAAGTCAACTAGGGGAGGTGTCGAAAACCACTGGTGCGAAGGAAGACTGGTTGTCGAATCCAAGTAGTCGAGCAGAAGCTGTCGAGGTGAAGTCGACAAGAGTAAGAGGTCAAGAGGTTGACAAGTTAAGATGTCGACGGACGACATGTTTGCAGCGAAAGATGTCGGGTGTCAACAGGTTGTTGAACAATGACACCGATAGGTTTGCGATGGAATCCAAGCATGGAGGATGGGGAGGAATGGAAGCTATAGGGAGAGGTAAAGCCAACAAGTAGGGTCCAAGGGTGACGAAGTGTAGTATGGTCGAGACATGGGGCCAACAACTGTCACAGAGTCTGATTTTTGCAGAAGTCAAAGAGGAGTACTTAGCAGCTGTTGGAGGTTGTTAAGTAAGTTAAGAGCAGTTATGAAGGTGGTTGGGATCAGGACATATGTCACCACGGGAAGAGGTTGTGCAGCATAGCAGAGGGCCCTGACAACTGCAGGTTTGCAGGATCTGGAGGATTTGATGAATAGAGAGTTGGAGCGTCTCAAGGAACTGAGTAGACCTCAGGAAGAGCAATAGCAGAGCAGAAGAGCAATGCTGAGGCACAAAGGAGGGGATTGATCATTCAGCAAAGGATCGACAGAGAGAGATCATTCATTTATAGTTGAGTGAGTGATTTCATTCAGCAGAGGCCGTGAGAGGGAGGAAGATCGCACATAGAGAGAACACACCATTTAGTTATGTATATTGTATCAGGCTGAGGATGACTAGTTTAGTTGTTTTTCATTTCGCATTGTAACCATTGCAATTTGATTGAAGTAATAGAAGCCATCTTTTGTCATCCTGTTTACATCCAGTCTATGTGAACATTGTGTGTCATGTGTTATTGTTAAGCAAGAGGGTCCGACTGACCTGCCTTGCGCCAGTTGGTATCAGAGAAGTATCCCACGGATAGGAGAGACTGCGAGTACGTAGACAACTCTAGCTGCAGTTGGGTAAAGTTGTGCACGAGTCATGAAAGTCCAGTTGTGGTTGGATGATGGAGAACAGCTCCAAATGCGGTTGGCTAGAGCTGAATACCATCGAAGTGGATGAAGGGATAACTTCCACAGGAGGTGGAGTAGAGTTGTCCAGTGCCAGGTTGCAGAGACAATTTGTGGAAGTGTGAAGGATGTAGCTCCATAACTGTGGTTGTGGGTAGAGTTGCAGACCAAGGACTTGAAGAGGGGGAAGAACACCAGCCATGGGATGCTTGGTGGAATGCCTACTCGAGAAAATGGAATTCCAAGTAAAACCTGGGAGATTGAACAGTAAATAGAAGCTATGTTCGAGCCCGAAGAAGACGATAGTTCTAGTAGATAAGATGGGTAGAACTATTGAAGAAGGGTGATGTTGAGGCGTCGGATGTGCAGGGTAGGTGCAAGGTGTTGGAATGGATTCCAAGGCTCCCAACAGAGGGGGAAAACCCAGACTGAAAGGCTTCAAAATATCCTACGCAAGGACAGTTCTATCCCCAGCCTGTTTGGTATAGTAATCTCCCACGGATATTCGGCCTCTGCTAGCACTCTAAGAGTTGGTGAGTTTTGATCCTAGGGATCAGTTTTCCTTTGAAGAAAACAAAGTGTGTAAAATCTATAAACACAAATCTACTTAAAAGAATCTAAACTAAGTTAGATCTACTCTAAGAAAATGTCTTGAGATAATTGCAGATCAGCTTGATATGGAAATAGATAAGCACATTCATTAATTAAACAAAAATGTGAAATAGATCAATGACTTAATTGCTCAAGTTGCAATTAATCAATTAAAATTAACCAATGGCAAATTGAGGGTTATATGCATTCAAGATTTGACCAGTAATTGATTTGTTAAATGAAAAATTAACATCAGTTATATTTTACTGTAAAAAACCATTTGTAGAAATTGATAAAAGTTTTAATTGAATAAACTCTTTTAAAACCTCATGAACACATAGATCATTAGCAGAGAGAAACCAAAACTATAGATCACTATGATTTATAAATTGAAAAAGACTTAACTAGCATTAGATAAGCAATCTGGAGTAGAATCAACATTCATCAAATAAACTTGATCAATAGACAAAAGAAGATCCGGGAATAACTTTACTGTATTTAATGACAATCTGTAAGAAATTACAAGCTTGTATCAAAACAAAGCATCTCCAGTCTCTCCTGCCGATTTTCTCCTCCAAATTCCCTTCTTTACGAGGGATCACCTCTTTAAATAAGAGTTACAAAATAATACAAAGAGTAAATTCCCACAAATCGGGATTACAAAATCAAACTAAAAACTAATGGCCTAGAAAAACTTGCCATTTGTCCCAAATATCTAACAACTCATCCACATTCGGATAGTTAGCTAACTCAAGCCCCAGCTGGGCATTACATACAAATGTTTCCATTTCATTTTTAGCTAACTTATGCCAAATATGGATGAAAATGTGGATTTTTCCTTCCATGGCGACTGGTTTCCTGATTAATTGGTCCACATCATCAATCTTGACTTCCTCAAGGTGCTAAATTATCTGGTTGGCTTCCTCACACCCGCGTTCGACTTGTTCAACCATCAACTTAGGCGGGCAAGCATCTTCAATGAGCTCCAAGGCTGAGAACTGTAGAACTTCCTTGATGTTATCCGTTGCATACCATCGTGTGCTACACATAGCCTGTGCTTTCTTAAGAATGTATTCAAATGACTCATTAAGCTCAAGACAAGTGTTCAATGCAGCTCTAATTTTCTTGAACTGAAAACTGTTAAGAATGGGGATGTGTTCTAGTATGTTCTTGATATACCTCTGCCACTCACCAATGTTTTGACTTGCCTGAGAAGCTTGCAGCCTTTTGGCTTCTTATCTTCAAGGGAACCAGACATCTTACCGAAAGTCATGTGATTTTCCCTATTCTCATCTAGGGTGTAAAATAGCTTCTCCAATAATTTATGATTCTCTTCATTGACTTGAAGGGCCAAATCCTTAAATTGTTGAGGTGAGAACGTAGAGAAACTAGAAAAGGCTGCACTTGCAGTTCCATCCTCAGATTGCTTTTCCAGTAAGGCTATCTTCTGTGTATTGGAAGAATTCTCAACTTGTACATTATGAAGTTCAGCCTGAAGAGAGGTATTGCTTCGCTCCAAATCCTCTAACCTATCTCCCCATATCCACCTGAGATCAGCAACATAAATCTCATGTTCTTCCTTGGTCTTGACTAACTCTTCTTCAAGCCTTTCCAATTCTTCCTTCTTCTGATCAATATCCCTATTCAGTATCTGGACTGAATCAAGGTTTGCACCAGCAAATGCCCCTAAGGCTGCAGCTGTCTCAATTGTTCCTGTCTGGGGATCATTTGTTTGCTGAACCCATATTATTTGATTTGGAACAGATACTTCTAATCCACCTTGATCCCTGCTTCTCTTCTTACCCCTCTTTATCACTGCTTTATTTTCTTTACTGTAGAAATAATGTCCAAAAGGGACTACAACATCATCTTCATATTCAGTTATTATTTCCGAAGAAATTGAAATGACATTCTTTGTTGAAATTAATGAAGGTGTTTGAGTGACAGTGGGACTAGGTATAGAAATGGTAACTTGAGGAGTAGTCAGAGGGGTAGAGACAATCTTAGGAACTCATGGAACATTGGCTGGAGAAGGGATTGAAGTGAAGGCTTCAGAAAGTGGAACATGATCATCCTTAGCAGGCGATGATGAAGAAAGAACTGTGGCTGGCTCATCAATGGTGGATGATGATAAATTAGATATGGGTAATTGTTAAGGGACAGTCGAAGACTGGACCTCTACAATAATAGATGGGGAATGGAAAAAAGAACTGAGTTGTTTGAAAATGGATTGGCTTTGGAAGTCAAACTATGAAAAAGTTGTGATATGGAAAATGGTGGCATCACCCCTGGAGACAAAGCAGAAAGATCTTGAATAGATGACAACAAAAGTATTGAAGTTGTAATGTCAGGGGCAGTAGTAAACTCCAATACCTGTTGATCAGAAAAAGAGTGATCCATCTCAATAGTGTCTAACGAATCTGTAACTGATTATGAATCTTCAGTCACTCCTTTAGTCACTTCTTCAGTCACTTATACAGTCACAAATACTGGGTGATGTGCTTCATCATCAACATCACTATCAATAATATCAATAGTGGGAACCTGTGATGCAGGGATCAGGATTTTCTGTCTCTTAGTTGGGTTGGCCTCAACTATTATTAGATCATCACATACCTGTGTAGCTACAGCAGTCACTTGAATATCCATAGTAATCTTAGGAGGTTAAATTGTTTGAGTATCCAATACTGAAGTCAGCTGTGCTAACTCCTGCTTCAAATGATGAGAGGTTTGAAACAAGACTTTGACCTGTTCAACTATTTTTACCTCGGGAGGATTCTCCATGGGGGATTTACCTTTATCCCCTTCGGGATAAGTAAGCATTAGAGGGGCATTAGCCTGCTGGTTCTCCTTTTCTTCTCTATCCTTTCCCATATACTCAATTAGATTCATTTCCATCGTTCTGCAGCTCAAGACTTTAGCTTTAATTTCTCTCTGATATTGCATAATCTGATGTTGATCATCTATGCTCTTGGCCCTAGCCAGGACCTCAGAAAATGTATTCACTCCATGGTAGATAGAATCATCTGGAAGTTCCTCATGTACATAGTCCATCTTCATATGATATTGTTTAAAATGTGCATCAAGGAATTTCTTAGGATCATGCTTCCTTTTGGGACAAAAACCCAACTTTAAAGGAGCCACCTGGTCACCAAGCACTGTAGCCCAATTTGAGGTTGGGATGACTAATGGCCCAAGGTTTAAAGAAAATTTAGGCCAACCTTTCTTTTTGGGACCAGTGAGTTTTTTGTAGACACCATTAGTAACAGTCTGATAAGAGACTTCTTGAATGACCAATCTGTCGGGCACTATTCTAGGAAGAAGATGAACAATGTCACTTCCCTAGACTCTGATATATGAATAGGACTCATAGACATACCAATCACCAATTGTATTGATGAAGATCCTAGCATCAGTTGAAAAAGCAGGTGCCTCTTGTTTGAATATCTTGAAATAAATGGTACCCATGAAGTGGTCACAAATGTCATAAAGTAAGGGCACAAAATTGCTCTCCCATAGTGCTGAGTGATAGATATGAACTGGTGGATCTATAGGGGTCCAATTCCATCCCAAGTTAGGATATTGGAACTCTGAGCAAAAGACATCAATAATGTAGGGTGAAAAGAAGAAGTGTGGCTTCCTCAGGGCAGGTGCCTTTTGATAGTCTTGGATAGCTTTTTTAAGTTCCAGTGACAAGATAAACACCCAAGGGAAGGACTCGCTCATTGTTAAGACATGATGCGCTATTGGAGCCCATTCAGCTTTGAAGACTGAACAATTTGGAAGGCCAAAGAGCCTGCAGAGCATGGCTGCCAGTAAAGAATACGGCTCCCTGAACTAGGAAATTGAGTAGAGGTTATCAGCATTAGGTACGAAACTTCTAGGATTAATCATCCATGATTTCAACATTTCGTCGAAATTGTACCTAGTTTTAGAGGATTGTATGAATTCAAGGCTAAGGGTCTGCACAGTCGGATTACGAGCAAAAGCTCTGATACATACTTCAGGGCGGAAGGTTGTCAATTGTGACCCCGTACTATCATTAAATGATCGGTCTTTAGGGTTAGAATTTTCCACTATCCATTTAACTGGGTATGTGTAAGGTAGGACAGCGGGCTGGGAAACAATGGCATGCAATTGAGAATCCCTAATCTTCTCATATGCAAGTCGGTCTTCTTTGATGTCTGAAAGGTCATTGTTATCAAATATTGAATAAATTTTTTACCAGTCCATTTGATAAGTTTCAGTAACCCTCTCACTGGTATCTGAGAAGATACCGAAATTTGGGTCTTTAGTCAGCAAATCCCTATGAATTGTCTTAGAGCGAGTGTTCCATGAAATTTTGGAAAATCTTGGAAACTATGGTAAATAAATCAAAACAAAATCAAAACTAAACCATAAACAGCAAAACCATCAATAGAAAATGTGAAAATGACAACAAACCAACCTGAAAATAACTGAAAATTCATGAGAATGACCCCTGGTAAGAAATCCACAATAAAATCCACGTAGCAGAGTAAATTCTGACAGTGAAAATGATAAAGAAAAAATAGGAAAAATCGTATATTTATCGATTTTTGTCAGGTCAGATCTGAACCATAGGATTATAAGAAATGAGCAGTTGAGATTACCCTTGTAGGATGCGGGATCAGGACATAGATCTTATTTTCAAACTTTATTCAAGATTCCCGCAATCTGCAATTTGCGGGTTGTGGGTTGCGGGATTTCAAATTGCAAAACAACGGACAAAAGTGTTTCCGCAACCCGCAATCCGGAATTGCGGGTTGCGGGTTTCGGAAATGAAAACAATCTTTAAGACCAGAATAATGTTTTCCACATCCCGCAATCCACAATTGCAGGTTGTGGTTTGCGAAAACACACAACACAATTTATTTAAAATAACAACTTTCTGCAATCCGAAATCCGCAATTGTGGGTTTCAGGTTGCAGAATCGAAATTTCCCAAAAATATTAACAAAGTCTTCCCGCAATCTGCAATTTCAAGTTGTGGGTTGCGGGATGACAAAATTCAAATAGAGAAAACAATCAATTCCCACAATCTGCAATTTTGGGTTGTGGGTTGCGGATTTTCGTATTTTCGGGTTCTCGGGTTTGTGGGAAGAAAATAATATTTTGAAAGAATTGAAGGCTTTCCGCAGGTCAAGAAAACAACCAAAAACTTAGAAATTTTTTAAAGGGAAAATGATAATCACACAAACTAAAAGCAAGGTATGAGATCATACAAACAAGGTTTAAGAATCTCGTTTTGATTAAAAGAACTTACCCAAATACCTTTGTATGTACAATCATTGGGGCTCCCATGATCAAATGAAGCATGGGATCTGTTGTACCTACAATAGGCCAATGAGTGATGGACTCAGTCGAGGGATCCAGAAGAAAGCCGCATGGTCTAAGAGTACAGAAGTCCCAAGGTCGAGGGAGTAGACGACCTTGGCAAGGATGTGTGATGTGTTGAGAGAAACAATACTCAAAGTGGAAGCATGGGAGGCAGCAGAAGGCATTGAAGAACCTTCTAGCCCTAACAAGTTGATAGAGACGTTGATGGCAGAGAATATATTCTTCTCGATCGAATATATAGACGAGGTTCGACAGCAGGTTGAGCAAAGAATGGAAATGTTGTCTAAGGAACTACCTGAAGAATGCAGAGAGGAGTCTACATGTGAAGAGGAGATCAGTCGGGGCCCAACAGGAGAAAACAAGACTGCAGAAGGTTCCGCAGAAGAAGGAAATATGCTGGAAGATGTCCATGAGGGGACCTAGCCGGAAGATAAGGAAGATGCCAAAGAAGTGGTCGAGTCATCATGACCAAAGACAGAGATGGGAGAGATGGGTTAGAACCCCCATAAACCGTCGGATGAGCATAACACCAACAAGATGTAAGTGCATCTAGATGAAAGGTTTGCCGAGAAAGTAATGATTCCGGTCGAAGAGATGATCGACGAGGTGAAGGAGAACTATGACCTTCGCGTAAGTGGATATGAAGTGGATGTCAAAACTTTCGATGAAGTTGTTGATGTGAATACCGACGAGGCTGAGGAAAAAAGTGGTAGGAATGTAACTGCTGACTTGGATGAAGACAGTGGAGAAGCCGTTGTGGAGAAAGGTAGAAAGGGGAGTCTACCGATGGGCCACATAGAGGAAAGGGTTGGCGAGAGAACCATGAAGAACCCAGGAAAGAAAGCAACCAACATGGATGGGAGTCGACATCCATTGTCAGAAGAAAGGAAGCAAGTCGTAGACAAACTTGCAGTGGAAGGTGATTTCATGAAGGAAGTAATAAGTCTGTTGTGGATAGAGGAAGAACTTGCAGTCGAGATGCAAACCACTGAGTATGAGTTAGCAAGAGGAGTGAGAGGAAGAGCCCAAGAAGAATTTTAGACAGTCAAGGAGGTCCCGATAGGGTTTCCAAGGAGAAGCAGCACCCCAAACAAATCGACTCTAGGAGTGAGTCTACGAAGCGCGTTGTTGCACCAGACAACGTTCACACCAAAGAAAATTCGGGACAGACGAGTTTTGGAGCGGTCGAGCATGAGTTCGACAAGGGGAAGAAGACATGGGATGAGTGCCGAGTTGAGGGCCATCCATGAGATTGGAACTAGACATGGTTTCCTAGAGCTAAAGATAGGTTACTGGAACGTGTGTTCTTACCAATTTTACCAAATGCATCTACTAGGCTTTTAACTATATGAGAACTTGGTTCAGAATTCTTTATCATCTTTATCCCTAACTTTTTCCTAACAACATTCATGCTCCTAGATTTTAACAATGATAAAAATAATCTACATTTATCTCCATCACATTTAGAAACAAAATATTTATCAAGTATCTGTTGAGTTTGATAAGCAATACTACGTTTAGATAGCGTACCTTCAATGGAATTCATAAGTCTTTCATCAACTTGTATACGCTTCGGAGTTCTTCTACGTGTGCTTGCTAATGGAGGTAAGGGGGTTGGAATTGTACCATGTAGCGCATCACCAAGACGCTCTGGCGTTTCAGTAGTAGCTTGGTGTCCTTCATTATCTTCCTGGTAGTTGGATGGTGGAAGTCCAACATCCTCATACATGGTCTTTGGAAGTCCAACATCCCCTTGTGGAAGTCCAACATCCTCATCGATGGTGTGGATAACATTCTCTTCTTCAACAGTAGGCAAAATGTCCAACGCCTCTCTGACTTCATCGCTTGTATAACCACATCTGGATAGCAAATTGGGTGTTTCTTCGTGAGCTTCATCTTGAGATGGTAGCTTATCACTTTGACTTGAAGTGGGAATTGAAACATCCCCTAATGAGCACCTACGTTTTGCTTCTTGATTACTTCCATGGGGTGCTTGTTCAACAACTATTGTGGAAATTGAAGGTCCCTCTTGTCATGGATTAATAGGATGAACCATGGTATCCTCTACAATTGGATTTGGATTAGTTTCCAAAGAAAGCCTCTGATTCATCATGTATATTCTTTTCTTTTCTTTCTCTTCTTCAATGACTTCTTGAGATCTCTTCTTCCTTGTTGATTTGTTTACTCGGTTACGTGCATTCCCCGTCACCACAATGATCAATTCAATATAGTTTGTTTTTGTTGCTCCTCAATTACAAGCTCTTCAATAATAAGCAAATGGAAGTTCTTCCTTGTTGGTCTTGAAGCTTGATATCTTATCTTGTTTGCTCCTCAAATATAAGCAAAATGAATCTTTCAAAGGCCTTATCTTTGGTGTTCTTCAATTGGAGATTCTTCAAGCTTGCTAATTATTTTCTTCAAATATGGCCATATAACCCAACGCCACAGTGAGCAACCATGAAAGATGTCCTCAATGCTGCACCTGCATAAAAAAAAATGATGGAGTTGGTGTAGAATGTGAAAATTTTCAGACGCGGGATCGTGCTGTTCGAAAAATCGCGGGATTATTGTTTTCGTTCGGACAGAGTGAAGTTGCTCTCGGACAGTAACAGGCCATTATTTCTGGAGTTGCAAAACGCGTACGCGTTATAGAAATACAAAATGCGTGCGCGATATGTAGTGAAAAAATGCGAACGCTATATAGTCAAGCACAATAAATAGGTTAGGTGCACGGCTAGGGCAACGAACAAAATCAAAGAAAACTAATAATTTATATGGTTGCATACAAAACAAATGTTTTGTATGGTTTAATACCCCCTAGCTCTCTCCCAATAATCCCTAGATACCCCCTATCTCTTTCTAAATATCTGTCCCTCATTCTCCCTACATGTTTCTTTCATGTTTCTTTCTCTCCCTTCAGCCATGTCTCTACCACCCCACTCTCCATCTCTCCACCTTCTCTTTATCTTCGTCATTATCCCTCCCTATAGCACTCTCTCCCTTCTTCTCCCTTAATCACTAACCCTCTACGCCTTTATCCCTCCCCCCTGCCCTCTCTGTCTTACCTTGTTCCTAGAGCCCCTCCCCCATAAAGGCCTTTAGACCCTCTTCTAAACATTAATCCCTAAGTGCATAAGTGCACAAGATGATGAGGAGGAGGAGGGTGATGACAATGAAGATGATCATGATGTAGATGAAGATGATAAAGATGAGGAGGAGGAGGAGGGTGATGACAATGAAGATGATCATGATGCAGATGAAGATGATAAAGATGATAATGTTGATGAAGATGATGGTGATGATGATGAAGATGTTGATGATGATGGTGATGAAGATGTTGATGATGATGGTGATGATGATGATGATGAAGATGATGGTGACATGATGGAGATGTTGATATGATGAGGAAGATGATGATGATGATGGTGATGATGGTGATGATGATGAAGATGTTGATGAGGACGATGATGGAGATGAAGATGATGATGATGAAGAAGATGATGATGATGGAGATGTTGTGTTGATGGGGAACCTAGAGATGACAATGATGATGAAGATGGTGATGGTGATGGTGATGAAAATGAAGATTTTGATGATGATGCTGATGGCGATGATGATGAAGATGTTGACGATGATGGTGATGGTGATGTTTAGATGATGATCATGATGATGTTCAGAAGATCATGATGGTGATGATGGTGATGATGATGGAGAAAATGACAATGATGGATATGTTGATGAGGAACCTACAGATGCCAATGTTGATGATGATGGAGATGTTGATGAGCAACCTACAGATGCCAATGATGATGGTGATGACGATGAAGATGTTGATGATGATGGTGCTGGTAATGATGATGATGATGATGATGATGAAGATGATGGTGACATGATGGAGATGTTGATCTGATGAGGAAGATCATGATGATGATGATGGTGATGATGATGAAGATGTTGATGACGATGATGACGGTGATGAAGATGATGATGATGATGAAGATGATGATGATGGAGATGTGTTGATGGGGAACCTAGAGATGACAATGATGATGAAGATGGTGACGGTGATGACGATGAAGATTTTGATGATGATGCTGATGGCGATGATGATGAAGATGTTGACGATGATGGTGATGGTGATGTTTAGATGATGATCATGATGATGTTCAGAAGATCATGATGGTGATGATGGTGATGATGATGGAGAAAATGACGATGATGGATATGTTGATGAGGAACCTACAGATGCCAATGATGACGATGATGGAGATGTTGATGAGGAACCTACAGATGCCAATGATGATGGTGATGAGGATGAAGATGTTGATGATGATGGTGTTGGTAATGATGATGATGATGATGATGATGATGATGAAGATGAAGATGATGGTGACATGATGGAGATGTTGATCTGATGAGGAAGATGATGATGATGATGATGGTGATGATGATGAAGATGTTGATGACGATGATGATGGTGATGAAGATGATGATGATGAAGAAGATGACAATGATGATGGTGATGAAGATGATGATGATTAAGAAGATGACGATGATGGAGATGTGTTGATGGGGAACCTAGAGATGACAATGATAATGAAGATGGTGATGGTGATGACGATGAATATTTTGATGATGATGCTGATGCTGATGATGATGATGATGATGATGAAGATGTTGACGATGATGGTGATGGTGATGTTCAGATGGTGATGATGATGATGATGATGATGATGATGATGGAGATGTTGATGAGGAAGGGGGAGATGACAATGATGATGACGATGTTTATGGTCATGAAGATGATGATGATGGTGATGGTGATGATGATGGAGATGTTGAAGATGATGGAGATGGCGATGAAGATGACGATGATGATGATGATGGTGAAGATGATGAAGAAGATGATGATGATGGAGATGTTGACCTGATGACGATGAAGATGATGATTATGGTGATGATGATGAAGATGTTGATGCTGATGATGATGGTGATGAAGATGATGATGATGGAGAAGATGATAATGATGGAGATGTTGATGAGGAACCTACAAATGCCAATGATGATGATGATGATGGTGATGACAATGAAGATGTTGATGATGATGGTGATGGTAATGATGATGAAGATGATGATGATGATGGTGATGGTGATGGTGATGTTTAGATGATGATGAAGAAGATGATGGTGACATGATGGATATGTTGATCTGATTCAAGGAAGATGATGATGATGATGATGATGGTGATGATGATGAAGATGTTGATGATGATGATGATGGTGATGGAGATGTTGATGTTGATGGGGAACCTAGAGATGACAATGATGATGAATATGGTGATGGTGATGGTGATGGTGATGGTGATGACGATGAAGATTTTGATGATGATGGTGATGGTGATGATGATGAAGATGTTGATGATGATGGTGATGGTGATGTTTAGATGATGATCATGATGATGATAATGATGATGGAGATGTTGATTTGATGAGGAATATGATGATGATGATGATGATGATGGTGATGATGATGAAGATGTTGATGATGACGATGATGGTCATGAAGATGATGATGATGAAGAATATGATGTTGATGGAGAATATGATGCTCACAACTACCTATAGTCTCTCTCTCCCCAACCATCAATCTCTCTCTCTCTCTCTCTCTCTCTCTCTCTGAAACACACACACATACACACACATTATGTCACTTTCCATTCTCAAACCCATCCCCCCTCCATCCATATCTATCTCCAACTTTCTCCCTCCATCCCTCACCCTACCTTCTCTCCCTCCCTCTCTCATCGCCTGTCTCTCACCTTCTATCCCTCCCTCATCTTTCCCTCAACCTATCCCAATCTCTCCATCACTCCCTCTCTCTCCATCGCCACCACTCTCTGCATGTCTCCCACCAACACTTTATGTCCCTCCCTTCCTATCTCTTATTTCGTTCTATCGCCATCTATCTCTCACTCCCTCCAAATCGATTACTCCCCATTGTCCCTCTCCCTCCCTCGCTCTATGTCTCTCCCTCCCTTGTATTCTTTATTTCTCTCTCACATTCCCCCTTGCCTCCATCCATTCCCCCTTGTCACTAAAGTCTCACTTTCAACTTCTAACCCTATACCTCTTCAGAACCTATTCTACTCCTAATAGTGCTCTCAAGCTCCACTTCCCTTCACCCCCTGTAGCCCATCATGTTCTCATTCCCTTCATCTCTCCCCACTCAAGCTTCCAACATCCTTTTAAGCCCTTGACCCTTTCCCACCCCTATTAAATATTAACCATAGATTCCCTTGACCCTTCCCCACCCCTTCTCAAATATTAAACAAAAATTCCCTTGACTTCCACACCCCCTCTTTCTCAAGTATTAAACATGTATTTTATGATTTGAATAACGCGAGTGCGTTTTGTAACTATATAACGTGTACGTGTTATGTAGTTATATAACGCGTACGCGTTAAGTATTGATATAATGCGCACGTGTTATTTAGTTATATAACGCGTACGCGTTATTTAAATCTAAAAGCGCGACAATATTTTTGAATTTAAACAGGCCGAGTCACATGCTCACATGTCAACAATAATCCTATGTGTATGCTTTGGAGTTTGCTTCGGTAATTCCAAACCTGTGCTATGTTAATGAAAAACCAAAGCTAATTGGGTATTTCTTCTAGTTTCTGGAGAAGCCTGTGCTTAGCCACTCGTTACAATATGCTACACAGAGTCATTTTTGACGAAATCTTAGACACAAATAGCATTTTTTCTGCAGATTCCAAATATGTAACTTTTATTTTGAAATATTAATTTTTCCTATTTTCTTTCAATTTCTTTTCTGTCCTACCTCCTTAACTCGTGAAACACATTGTTAGTGTTTCTTCCATAACTTTTTCAATTCTCAATCATTTCAAAAAAAAATTGTATGGTGCACAAGAGGACACTAACCTCCACGTTCTATGAAAAACCCATTTCAAGATTTTTGCATTAAGACCTTCAAAGGCTCTACCCACAAAAGAGGTACTATTTTCGAGGTTTGATCACTTAGACAATTATAAAAAAATAATAAAATTACTAATTTAATTTTCGAAAAATAATGGCGCACAAGTGCTATGTGTTCTCTACATGCATGCCAATTTTTGTAGCTTGATTCCATCATTTAGGCCCTCAAAGGCTCTACCCACAAAAACATATACCTTATCATTTGCCTGAAAAATAAAAAGTGTCTGTTAGGAAAAATGAAACTTGACATAGCTATGCAAATTTTCAATACATAAAAGTTATATATTCAGAAACGTGATTCAATTTCCTACATTTCATCTTTTTTACTCAATACAAGATATTTGTCGTAAGTAAATAAAAAAATCCAAGTAAGTTGAGGGATGCTTGCTTTTTTCAGTTTTCTATTGCATCTAACGTGCCAAAAGTGACCCTCATTAGCTTGCACTAACCCACCATTGTCATTTCATAGGTGCAACCAGAAGCAAAACAAGAGGAATTTATCAACAAATTGGCTCACAGGTTCAGGGATTAATTTCAGTTTTCATTATGGGATACTAATTTTCTTCCTATTCTCTTCGACATACCCACGCATGGAAAATTTTCTTATAATTCCATATTCTTCCTCCTCTTCGCACACAATGGTCCCCCATTAATTTTCCCCTCCATGCATAATTCATGCATGCAATTTTGGAACCATGTGGGTTCTCTCTCTCTTGCCACTTAATCATAATTAAATAATAATTATGATTTTATAAATATATTATAAAGTCATTCAAATGGGTTTAAGACTTAGGAAAACTTTAGGGGCTTAAATATTTAAAGGGTCATAACATGGTCTCCCACCTAAGACATCTAACCCCCTTACTATCTCTAGTGAATACACAAGTCCTTGATCTTTTTAGCATACTGCCACAACACAACCAGTTGTGGATTTGTAGTATTAATATTTACAAAATACATTATGTTCATCCTTCCAGGCATTCATATACAATTATAATGTTTTTCCATCATCAGACTAGGGGTTTCAATACAAGGGTGTTACATTCCCCTTCCCCTTAAATTTTACATCGTCCTCAGTGTTCTAATGCTTATAGACATTTTGACAATGCTTGCATACATCAAATTTTCAGAACTATGCGAATGTCCCTATAGTTTAGCTTTCAATCTATTTCTTCAAATATGAATCAGGTTCACCAAACTCTAACATAATTCATCACATTGTTTCTGTTGGTGACAACGTGAGCTTGTCCCACTCCTCTTTAGCTTTTAGAACAACCACAACCAGCTTCCAATATAAATTTCTCCTCTGAAATAAATTACCAAACATTAATTAGGCCAACATAATAAAAATCAATCATCTCATTTACTTAAATGACTAGCAATTTTCAAGCTTTACTCAAAAAAATTCATGCATGTCATGTTTAGCTCAGCATATGCATATAGATGTCTTCATTCATCTTAGTTTCTTTTGCAGAAATTTAACTATTTCAGCATTCATTGTTTGGTTTAACAAAAATAAACACAACAAATTTTCACTTGTAAAATTGTCACATACCCAAATTTCTGAGTTAGTGATTTTGGTAAATTTTTAAAATTTTCATTATGGAGAATAACAGTAAGGAATGAAATACACTAAATTTTCTTTTAAGCATAAATTCGTTTGATTTCCCGTCAGAAATATGGAGCATGCATAATTACTTCCACAATCATTATTTAAATCAACCTTATTTATTTATCCAAGGTTAAATAAAATTACTCTCTTTCATTTTGTATAAAAAATTATATTAAACTTCTTCAAAATGAGATGTCGATTATAAAACTTCATTTGCCTACAATTTAATACTTTATAAACTTGAATTACTTATACGATATATCTCCCATATACAACATGAGTTTCTTTTTATTAAAAATAACTATGTAACTTCTTAATCATATTTTGGACACTCTTAAGTAAGAGAATCTTATGACAATTTGAAATAAACAAAGCGTATTTATTTAATCCCAACCATTATTCAAAACATTAGCTATAATATGAGTAAGCCTAAAACGTAAAGTACAATTCATGATCAATATGAGAAATTAACTAAGTTATACTATATCAATCATATACTCATGTTTTGATGTAGACGACCAAGCCTAGACAACATCTAGGATGCTTAAACAAATAAGTCCTTCTCATGAGAAGACAAGAATCAATTTGCGAGATATAAATAAGAAAATTATACATATGTGAAAACAAGATGGACACACATAAAAGGAACATCATAAAGACTTTTTTTCAGTGTGGTTAACCCAAACTGTGGGCTACGTCCACAAAGCTATTTATCATTTTATTCATCAAAATTCAAGAGGTACATTATACATCACAACGGTCTCTTTCCTCTTGTTTTGGTCTCAGCCTAAATAGATAAGTATTATTATACTTATGCCATAATAAATTACTTATAAAAGGTATGGCCACACTCTTACTTTGACCCAAAGGTAGCATGACCTTCCTATGCATTATCATATCTTATCAACATTGTTACACAAAGTCTTTTTATAATAAATCCCATCTTCTAATAAATCCCATAACACTAAACCTTCTTTAACACTTTTAATAACTTCTTTCAAAGGTCTAGTAGATTGTGCAAGAAGATAAGGATATCTACTTCCTCCTTCCACATCCCATTGGTATATATAATTTTATGATATTAGTGATGAGTGGCCTTTGTGGACTTTTATACCTAGTTATATCTACTAAGTATTTGGACCTTCCCCCAAATATTTCTAAACCCGATAATTATAAAAGATATATTTATCCACTATTTCTAGGATTTCGTAAGGATTTAGAAGTCTCATAATACTACATGATTGTAATTCGGAACTAAGTGGGCAGTCCTGATGTAACATTCTAACAGCACGAATTGTATCCAACAAGATGGAGTTAAACGAAAAACCTTGATTATAGTAATCGGCTAAGATAATACGAATCTTCCTATTTCAAATAAAAGATAAGTTGTTCCTTAAAATAGAGTACAAGGAAAACAACAGCAGCATCTAACCTGAACGTAGCTAGCGCGTACAATGTTCATATTAAGAAAGTACTTCTCTATCCGTCGTAAGGTAAAAATTGAATGAATTCCAGAGTAACTTAAAACCAACAACGCATAGGTAGACTACAATCCCTTTCTAAGGTAATAGACCCTGTTGATGAGATCAGTAAGTATGTAATAGTATTTTAGGTCATGTGATAGAGAGGCATCAATTGCGCGGATTCCTACCTGTGTTTCAATGGCTATAACTATTGTATATAAACCTCGTTCTTATAATGTGGGTGTAAAATTACATAGCATTCAGTACTGCACAAGTTCTAAAACTCTCTACTTTTGCTAAGTACAGATCGCTTCAATCCGAGGTAAATCCATTGTAGACCTAGTTTCAGAACCGTACTAGGGTAATACTATAAGAGAAAAATAAGGCAGGAACGATATTCCCTCTAAACGGAGAACTCGTTTATGATAAGGCATAGCCGGGTCCACACCCTTAGCCGAACATACAAATAAATATCCAACACTTAAATCTAGGATCTGTGAGATCAATTTATGAGATCACTAAGTGAAATAGTACAGAGTATATATAATGACATAGGAACCTTCAAAACACAGCACTGTATCAACTGGAGTCGACCCTCTCTTTTGAGAGAATTCTCAACACATGTACCAAGTCTATATTTAAACTAAAATAAAGGATTAGTTAGGTTCAAAATCTCTCTCTAGAGAGATGCCCTACTCTAAGTCAACAGAAAAAGAACTCATACAGGCGTCCTTCGTATGAGCTACGCTGCCTCTTCAATTTGAATATTTCGAGCAAGGGAAACTCAGAATCCAGATGCCTTTTCAGCTTTGATCAAGCAAGGGCATAAAGGCAAAGAGAAGTAAAAACTGAAGGAGTCTGACCATGGCATGAAAGTCACCTTAATTCAGCTAGATACCAAGCAAATGGGTTTTATGGTAGGGTTCACTGACCTCTAGAAAAATCGAGAAACAAAAGACAAAAGCATGGATTGGATATCAACAAACGAGTTAAACTTATACATCGATCAATCATGTTGAGTTCCTCTGCTGCTATGCAGAGTATAAGAAATTTGATAGCAATCAATATGAGATAGAAACCCAAGAGTAAAGCATAACGTTTTCAACCGGATACCCATATATATGTATCAATATTTTTAGCAAGGGTTAGATTAAATATGGATTAAATGCATAAACCAATTTGACTATACCTGAGCAGTACACAGAGATACATTTGTTATTTACCAGGTGTAAATTAACCTTAAATGCAGGAAACATCCAGATATCGCTTGACTTCCATCCACTTCTGTAGACTCCTCTCTCCGCCATCAAAACAGGCAGCGAGTTTCTCCAGGCCCACCATTCAAAACTACACTCTCCTCACTATGACTGCGTATCACCTCTCCATTCCATTTTCTCTAGTTTCATTCTTGGATTTCAGAGTGTATAAACAAAATATCCCAAAAGACTCAGCGCAGTTTGCATCCACCATATAACACTGTACATACCAATCTCAGTACCCACTATAGATTGTATCCGTGTCCAACCAACCCCTTCTCTTAACGATGTAACCGAATTAAATACTTTCGTCTCCTCCACGTTGGGGAGTCTGCTAGCCCTCAAATCAACACGTGTTAACTTTATTGACAAATGGCTTATCTACAAGACCAAAAAGACTCCAAATAGAGTTTCGGTGCTCCACTAAGGAGACCATTCTCCTAAACTCTAGCTATCTAGATTCTCCACCCATCAATTTATAAGTGCTTGCTTAAAAATAAGATTTCATCCTCCTTCCGATTGATCCAGCAAAGTAATACCTTCATGGTTTTACCGTCCTAGCTTATTGTTAATTGATATACCCTTTAGTTCCTGCCAACGTGTATTATAAGGAGTGCAAAATGAATATATATAATTAAATTAAAAGTTCATTTGTAATGATGTAATATTCATTTTCTAAATTTTGATTTGTCATCCTTGTTGGTTTGATACCACAACTATTCTTTCATTTGTACATATACTAAGATTGTTTTGAACACTTAGAGTTTGTATAAATTTATTTAATTAAAAGATTTATTGTACCAATTTATAGTTATCACAACCATCTTGTTACTCGTGCTTATATATATATTACTCATTCATACATATATATAAATGGATTCATATCTATACCGTATTATCTTGGTCATATATATATGTAACATCTACATGTATGTACTTGTCTTTGTTAAGAAAATTTATTTTATCATACTATCTCCTTAATGATGTATCTATTCGTTCATCCCACTAGCATCGTAAGAAAATTTATTTTATCATACTATCTCCTTAATGATGTATCTATTCGTTCATCCCACTAGCATCGTAACGATGACGATACCCACATTAAATTATGTTATCTTCTTGTATTTACTATGTAGAATAGTCACTAGCTATTATGTTATAGGAATATAATTTGTATAAATAATTGCAATAATTTTAAATAACAGATATACAAGGGCATAATATAGTTGGGGTTTTTCTTTGTATATTTTGGATATGTAAATGACCATACTATGCCTTTATACATATAGGATTTAGTATGTATATATGTATATACTCTTTCATAATTCTATAAGGTACACATTTATATATATCATATTCCTTTAATAATGACCTTAACTATTTATATATATATAATCTATCTTTATGGCTTAATTATAGTAGGATTAGAATAACTTAGGCCATAGTATCTTAGCTAGATTTTTAAGGTGAATAATAATCCTACTAGGACGAACCTATGTCCCCACCTATCATAATTAAATACAATACGTCATGATAGGGCCAACCAACACATTATCTTTTCTTATACGTGCATTTGGTTACTTATCATTTAGTCATATTGTCATTCTTTAGTCTTCTAGGCTTAATCTAAGGCTTATAAACATAACACTAGCTCGAGGTCCACTTGTGGAGCCTTGGCCTTGAGCTCCTTACTAGGGTCGCTTATACAATTCATAATTACATTTACAAAAATAAAAACAGCAGGGGTCAAATTGGAGGGATGTTACACACTCCTCCTCTTAAGGATAACATTGTCCTCGATGTTTGATAGTTTTTCTTTTGCATCCTTTCACCATCTCTCGCTTGCTTTATTGTTCTTCTTTGGTCAGCTTCACATTTTCGTGATTTTCACAAGCTCTTAACACTTATATCCTGCACATTATTCAGATCAAACAAGATCTCCGATGTTATTTAGCATTACATAAGTATACAAAATTCCAAAACAATAAACGTTCATCAATCTTCCTCATCCTTGAGGAAATATTTTGTTTATTATGGAATTCATACCATTCACACATAAATACATATGATAGTCTAGCTACAAGATAAATTATTTATCATTTGTTTATATCATAAAACAATTCTTTGAACAAAACTTTGTGATCATCAAACCTCTTTGTACTTCAGCAATCATGGAGACTTGCATACAAAACTCTTATGTATTTCAGCAATCATGAAGACTTGCATACATAACGCTCTTTTGTACTTCAGCAATCATAGAGACTTGCATACAAAATATGATCCTTCTGCAAACTCAGCAGGAATACCATCTCAATAAGAACATGTCAATCTTACTCTGCAAACTCAAAACATAGCTTCCCCTCGTAGAACTTCTTGTGTGCATATGACAAAACCAAAAGGAAAAAAGTTACTCCTCAGAGAACCTCTTGTGTGCAATTTCCAGCAAAACCACAAGGAAAACATGAGCCCTTCCTCTGCTCATTTCGATGGATATAAAGATTGCCTAGGTCTTTTTGGGTCAGTATAATATTCAACGAGCACTCCACCTACTCTATTCCACTTCCGTGGGGAACATGACCACACATTAGGGTAGTTGTCCCATAACAACAACTAGTTACTGAGTGTGAGATGCGGTCCCTCTGCCCGAGTCCAAGAAATCATTCTTTTCCCCTCAAACCTTCTCATTTGAGTCCAGGAAATATTTTTTTGTAAGAATCATTTATTATTTCTTGCATGCCATACACACATAATAACAACAAAATAGAGATAGATTCACCTATCATATTCTTTGCATTTTCATGATTACACATCATCAATCATAAATCTTACCATTAATCGTGATAAAGTAAATCATTACTTAATTTTGAGTGATTCAACTCAACTTACCTGTATAAGTCATTAGTCGAAGTTAGGATCACTTCCTGAAATGTTAGTATAAAGAAAAATCTATTTGCTTCAATTGTTCAACAATTGAACACATTAGTTCCATAGCATTTATACGCACGCTCATTCAATTAGCTTGTGCATTCTCTTCACTTCATCCCAATGTGAACTCTTCAATATCCTATTGATAATATGTTAGTATCATAGTTCAAACATTTAGTTTTATCTAGATTCATTTCAAATTGGGACTTATCATCTAATGACTCTAATAAACTTTTAAATGCTAAGAGATCCCATGCTCAATCAACCACAACAAGATTAGGTTTCTTTCTTTCCGAAATCAAACTCCCACTATTATCAAGACCTTTTATCCTGATGCACATCAATCTTTATTCAAAAATATAACAACCTTAGAATCATACGCATAATAAAATTATTTAGCTTCTAGGAAACAATGCTTACAATACATTTTAAGGCCTTTCCTTAAAATTCTAATATTGATAAGAAGTTCTGAAATGAAATACAATTGATGTTAAGTAATAACATTCTAACTTTTAACAAAATGACAATTTTTCATAAGCAAGAATAATATTCAAACACATCAGTCATATTGCCACATGAATTCGTTCATAACTTGTGACATAGTACGTCAATTTTATTTTGTTTATCAATACTCAAGGGTAACAATTTAGGCGACTCCATACCATTGGTTTCACTGAAAGAAAGACAACATATCTTTTTGTAATAAGCATATTATCAAAAACCTAAGTAAAAGATATATATACTGTTATTGTTATTTATGAACCAACTTTTCATTTCAACGAATGTTCTAAGTAATTAAAGTTTCTAACAATCAAATGTTTTACCCGATCATCTTCCCTCGTATCTATGAAGGCAATATTTTTTAAGATAGCATTAAGTGAATCTGTCATAACAACCATGTATTTGAATTTGAAGGTATTCCAGTGACTTCGCTTAATCAAACAAACTTACTTCTTCGGAGTATACAAATAAAACTATACTCTTAACCTAGTGATATTCATAGGTAATGCGATTAGTAATCTTTGATAGAATATCAACAAAAATGTGGAATTAAATGATACTTCTATGCCATTTTGATTTTACTTATAAAAAATTTCAACATGTTCACAACACTTTTTGTTATCCTTTGTACGAATATGGAAATTATTTCAACAAGTTTTTAATTCCTTAGTAATACCACACAATAATGCAAGTATCTATGTAAGAGAAAAATAATGACAAAGGAAAATGTACCTGACTCACAACTTCATGAAGAAACAATAATAAAATTACTTATCTTTACTCTTTCGGAGAAACTTGAAGTTGCACTTTGAATAACATCACTCCTCGTCCATTCGAGTCCATGCATCCAAAATGAACAAAACAATTTGATTAGTTAACCTTCATACTTATTTAATTCATGTTGATCCAATTAGGCTCGAGTGTTTTAACCTAGTGCTCTCATACCATTTGTCACATACCCAAATTTCTAAGTTAGTAATTTTGGTAAAATTTTAAAATTTTCATTATGGACAATAACAATAAGGAATGAAATACACTAAATTTTCTTTTAAACATAAAGTCGTTTGATTGCCTCTCAGAAATATGGAGCATGCATAATTACTTCCACAATCATTATTCAAATCAACCTTACTTATTTATTTATCCAAGGTTAAATAAAATTACTCTCTTTCATTTTGTATAAAAATTTATATTAAACTCCTTCAAAATGAGATGTCGATTATAAAACTTCATTTGCCTACAATTTAATACTTTATAAACTTGAATTACTTATACCATATATCTCCCACACTCATATACAACATCAGTTTCCTTTTATTAAGGATAACTATGTAACTTCTTAATCATATTTTGGACACTCTTAAGTAAGAGAATCTTATGACAATTTGAAGTAAACAAAGCGTATTTATTTAATCCCAACCATTATTCAAAACATTAGCTATAATATAAGTAAGCCTAAAACGTAAAGTACAATTCACGATCAATATGAGAAATTAACTAAGTTATACTATATCAATCATATGCTCATGTTTTGATGTAGACGACCAAGCCTAGACAACATTTAGGATGCTTAAACAAATAAGTCCTTCTCATGAGAAGACAAGAATCAATTCGCGAGATATAAATAAGAAAATTATACATATGTAAAGACAAGATTTATACACATAAAAGGCACATCATAAAGACTATTTTTACCAGGGTTCACCCAAACCGTGGCCTACTTCCACAAAGCTATTTGTTGTTTTATTCATAAAAAGTTGAGGGGTACATTATACATCACAATTGTCTCTTTCGTCTTGTTTTGGTCTCTTATAAATGACAGCCTAAATGGATAACTATTATTATACTTATGCCATAATCAATTTTACTTATAAAAGGTATGACCACACTCTTACTTTGACCCAAAGATAGCATAACCTTTCTATGCATTATCATATCTTATCAACATTGTTACAAAAAGTCTTTGTATAATCATCTTATCTTCTAATAAATCCCATAACAATAAACCTTCTTTTAACACTTTTAATAACTTCTTTCAAAGGTCTAGTAGATTGTGCAAGAAGATAAGGATATCTCCTTCCTCCTTCCACATCCCATTGGTATATATAATTTTATGATATTAGTGATCAGTGGCCTTCTTTGTGGACTTTTATACCTAGTTATATCTACTAAGTATTTGGACCTTCCCCCAAATATTTCTAAACCCGATAATTATAAAAGATATAGTTATCCACTATTTCTAGGATTTTGTAAGGATTTAGGACTCTCATAATACTACATGATTGTAATTCGGAACTAAGTGGCCAGTCCTGATGAAACATTCTAATAGCACAAATTGTATCCAACAAGATGGAGTTAAAAGAAAAACCTTGATTACAGCAATCGACTAAGATAATACGAATCTTCCCATTTCAAATAAAAGATAAGTTGTTCCTTAAAACAGAGTACAAGGAAAACAATAGCAACATCTAACCTAAATGTAGCTAGTGCGTACACTGTTCATACTAAGAAAGTACTTCTCTATCCGTTGTAAGGTAAAAATTGAATGAATTCCAAGTTAACTTAAAATAAGCAATGCATAGGTAGACTACAATCCCTTTCTAAGGTAATAGACCCTGTTGATGAGATCAGTAAGTATGTAATAGTATTTTAGGTCATGTGATAGAGAGGCATCAATTCCGCGGATTCCTACCTGTGTTTCAATGGCTATAACTATTGTATATAAACCTCGTTCTTATAACGTGGGTGTAAAATTACATAACATTCAGTAATGCACAAGTTCTAAAACTCTCTACTTTCGCTAAGCACGGATCGTTTCAATCCAAGGAAGGAAGCCATTGTAGACCTAGTTTCAAAACCGTACTAGGGTAATATTATAAGAGAAAAATAAGGCAGGAATGATATTCCCTCTAAACGGAGAACTCGTTTATGATAAGGCATAGCCGGGTCCACGCCCTTAGCCGAACATACAAATAAATAGCCAACACTTAAATCTAGGATCTGTGAGATCGATTTATGAGATCACTAAGTGTAATAGTACAGAGTATATATAATGACATAGGAACCTTAAAAACACAGCACTGTATCAATCGGAGTCGACCCTTTCTTTTGAGAGAATGCTCAACACGTGTACCAAGTCTATATTTAAACTAAAATAAAGGATTAGCTAGGTTCAAAATCTCTCTCTGGAGAGATTCCCTACTCTAAGTCAACAGAAAAAGAACTCATACAGGCGTCCTTCGTATGATCTGCGTTGCCTCTTCGGTTTGAAGATTTCGAGCAAGGGAAACTCAGAATCTAGATGCCTTTTCAACTCTGATCAAGCAAGGGCATAAAGGCAAAGAGAAGTAAAAACTGAAGGAGTCTGACCATGGCATGAAAGTCACCTTAACTCAGCTAGATACCAAGCAAATGGTTTTTATGCTAGGGTTCGCTGACCTCTAGAAAAATTGAGAAACAAAAGACAAAAGCATGGATTGGATATCAACGAACGGGTTAAAATTATACAGCGATCAATAATGCTGAGTTCCTCAACTACTATGCAGAGTATAAGAAATTTGATAGCAATCAATATGAGATAGAAACCCAAGAGTGAAGCATAACGTTTTCAACCGGATACCCATATATATGTATCAATATTTTTAGCAAGGGTTAGATTAAATCTGGATTAAATGCATAAACTGAAATGACTATACCTGAGCAGTACGCAGAGATAAATTTGTTATTTACCAAGAGTAAATTAACCTTAAATGCAGGAAACGTCCAGAGATCGCTTGACTTCCATCCACTTCTGTAGACTCCTCTCTCCTCCATCAAAATAGGCAGCGAGTTTCTCCAGGACCGCCATTCAAAACTACACTCTCCTCACTATGACTGCATATCACCTCTCCATTCCTTTTTCTCTAGTTTCATTCTTGGATTTCAGAGTGTATAAACAAAATATCCCAAAAGACTCTGCGCAGTTTGCATCCACCCTAGAACACTATACACAGCAATCTCATTATTCACTAAAGGTTGTATCCATGTCCAACTGCCCCCTTCTCTTAATGCTGCAACCTACTTAAAGACTTCTATTCTCCACGTTGGGGAGTCTTATAGCCCTCAAATCAACATGTATTAACTTTATTGACAAATGGCTTATCTACAAGACCAAAAAGACTCCAAATGGAGTTTCGGTTCTCCACTAAGGAGACCATTCTCCTAAACTCTAGCTATCTAGATTCTCCACCCATCAATTTATAACTGCTTGCTTAAAAAGAAGATTTCATCCTCCTTCTGATTGAGCTAGCGAGGTAATAGCTTCATGGTTTTACCGTCCTAACTTATTGTTAATTGATATACACTTTAGTTCCTCCCAACGTGTATTATAAGGAGCACAAAATGCATATATATAATTAAATTAAAAGTTCATTTGTAATGATGTAATATTCATTTTCTAAATTTAGATTTGTCATCCTTGGTTGTTTGATAACATAACTATTCTTTCATTACTATATATACTAAGATCTTTTTGAACACTTAGAGTTCGTATAAATATATTTAATTAAAAGATTTATTGTACTAATTTATAGTTATCACAACCATTTTGTTACTCGTGCTTATATATATTACTCATACATACATATATATAAATGGATTCATATCTATACCGTATTATCTTTGTCATATATATATATATGTAACATCTACATGTATGTACTTGTCTTTGTTAAGAAAATTTATTTTATCATACTATCTCCCTAATGAAGTATCTATTGGTTCATCCCACTAGCATTGTAACGATGAGGATACCAACATTAAATTATGTTATCGCCTTGTATTTACTATGTAGAATAGTCACTGGCTATTATGTTATAAGAATATAAATTGTATAAATAATTGCAATAATTCTAAATAATAGATATACAAGGGCATAATATAGTTGGGGTTTTTCTTTTTATATTTGGATTATGTAAATGACCATACTATGCCTTTATACATATAAGATTTAGTACGCATATATGTATATACTCTTTCATAACTCTATAAGGTACACACATTTATATATATCATATTCCTTTAATAATGACCTTAACTATTTATATATATATAATCTATCTTTATGGCTTAATTATAGTAGGATTAGAATAACTTAGGCCATAGTATCTTAGCTAGATATTTAAGGTGAATAATAATCCTACTAGGATGAACCTATGTCCCCACCTATCATAATTCAATATGATAAGTCATGATAGGGACAACCAACACATTATCTTTTCTTATACATGCGTTTGGTTACTTATCATTTAGTCGTATTGTCATTCTTTAGTCTTCTAGGCTTAATCTAAGACTTAGAAACATAACACTAGCTCGAGGTCCACTGGTGGAGCCTTGGTCTTGATCTCCTTACCAGGGCCGCTTATACAATTCATAATTACATTTACAAAAATAAAAACAATAGGGGTCAAATTGGAGGGATGTTACAAAAATGCATTGCAATAACTTTCTTTTCTAAGAAAGAAAATAACATAAGTAAAAAGATAAGTGTAAGAGTTCCCCCTCTTAGTCTTGTCCCAATCTATAGCTCCACAATTGTGGCTTCGCTGCTCCTTGGTCTCTTTGTCTTTGAAATGCATGTGCTCGACTTGCTTAGTCTTCATCAAGGTTCAAATCCACATTCTCTGTCCCACACAACACTAGGAAGGTATTCCTTCATCTAGTGCTATTCAGTGTACACGTAAAGGATCACCCAGACCTTGTTCATCTTCAAGCTAAGACACTTCATATTTGAAATCTATCCATAGGACCTACAACCCGGGGTGCTCCCCGTGGTTTGCTCAAAGGATTCTTAGCTAACTAGATCAACACAAGTACCAAATCATCAATAACGTTTATGGTATTATATGTATTATTATTGTTATTGTTATTAGGTTCGTTTGTTAGATCGGGTGCCTACCTCCCCCTCCAACTTTTGTTAGTAGGTGAGGATTTCTTATTAATTTATATTAATCCTTTTGTTAATTTATTATATTGCTTCAAACTTTACTGCAACACCTACTTGCAAGGTCTTCTTCTCTTTTAGAGAAGTCACATCCTCAATGCAGGCACTCAACTAAGCATACTTTTAGTTTGAGGAGATACATTCTCAAAGCAACATTCCTAGTTTGGGGTCGACATTACATTGCCACACACAACACCCTTTGGTGCATTTTCTTGTGTGTGCATAGAAATACTTCTCAAATTTCCTCAAATAGGTTCAAGCATATGAGTTCCACATTACATCGCCACACACAACACCCTTTGGTGCATTTTCTTGTATGTGCGTAGAAAGATCACCCAAACTCTGGAATGGGGGAATCTTTAGTGAGGTAATATCATATCACGTCCATTCATATTGGGGGTTTCAATACGCTTAAAAAACTCAAAAATATATTATCCCGTATTAAGGGATCAAGGGGGATTTTTAATTTGACATAACAATATAAATATTGGGGGTTATTTTATTTGGGTGTTTTGAGGAATAGCCTCCAAATGTGGGATGGATTCATACCTCCAAATCATGGGCTCAATTCATACCCACCTAAAACTTAAGGACCCTCCATTTTTATTTGATATTGCCTATGAGCCTAAGTTTTGCTTAAATTTGATAATAGTGTACCAATGATCATATCAATGGAGGTCTCTTTGGATTATTGGCCTTGAGTAATCCTCATTTAATAGTTTATTTAGGCTTGGTTTGATTTGATTTTATATTGTTTTTCATCTTTAAGTTAAGAGATGTAGCTAATTGGGAGTTCCAGACTTGAATAATTCTATTGTATTTTTTGTAGGCATCCAAGTAAAAGATTTAACTCCTCATTTTTTAGGTTAGGGTTTAGGTGGGCATTGAGATTCAATTGAACATTGCTCCACAACAACCAAGAAAAGTGAGATCAATATTTATTAGCTCACTCGAACTAACAAAAGTTAGATCAATGTTTCTTGACTAATTATTTCTTTCAACTTTTTGTATTCTTCTTTAATATTTTCACATTGCCAGTTAGGAATAGTATTTTTATTGAGTTATATTTGGCATGTTCATAATCGTAATTTCAATTCTTATATGCAAAGAATCTATCTTAATATTGTATTGGAAATGACATGAACATAGGTAAACATCTAACTCCTTATTTACATCCACTATGTGTTATCGTTACCATGAAATGGTATCATATAATTTTCACCATCTTTGTATATTTATAACTATTGCATGCTTGAAACCTAACAATGGATGTTTTTCCCTCTCATGTAAAGATTAAAAAAAGTAGATATATTATAACGCAAGATCACTCGACAAGGGTTCTTGCTTAACGATTTCACACAACACACACATTCACATAAACTGGATGTAAATAGGATGCCAGAAGATGGATTCTATTACTTCGATCGAATACAGTTACAGTGCGATATGCAATGAATGTAAACAACTAACTATGTCGGCCTTAGCCTGTTACAATATACAGAAGTAACTGTGCATTTTCCCTGTGTGTTGATCTTCACCCTCTCCTGGTCTGCTGTGGAAGTCTCAGGTATGGCTTCGGTCTCTCTATGCTCAGTAGATGTGTGACTGTTCTCTCCAATCTACAAATATTCCTCCGAGTTACTGATCCAACTGATCCAGAATTATATTCTCTTCTAAACCTATGCACAGGTCTTCAACCACTGTTTCTCTTCTCGAGACACACTTACTCTATCCACCGACCTCCCTGATCCTCCAAACCTGCAATTTTCAGTGTCGTTGTCATGCTGCACAACCTCCACCTGTGGCAACACTTGGCATGTCTTCAACCACCTTCAATAACTGCTCATAACTTCCTTAGAAACCGCGAATGGATACCAAGTACTCTGCTTGTCTTTCTGCGCATCCTTCTTACTCCCTGACATTGTCGATCCCATCACTGCCTCTCTCATATTGTCTTCCATCAGCCTTTGACATATCCATCGGCTTCACTCTACTTGTGCGACTACTAAGCCGCCTCAAAACTATTGGTGTCGTAGTAAGACAACCCGTCGACACTCAACCTATTTGCTACAACTACGTCATCTGTTGACCTTGAATATGTCAACTCTCGACTTCTCCTCTCCTACTAACACACCTCGACAGCTTTTGCATGACTTATTGACTTCGAAAGGCAATCTGCACTTCTCCACCAGTGGTCGTCGGTACTCCCTCTGGTCGGCCTTCTGTTAATCATCTTCGACTGTTCTGCCTAGGCCCCGACGATCCTGCATCATATTAACCCAAGAAAGTTAACTAAATGTTTTTAATCCCCTTGATTGCAAGAATAAATGTAGAGGAAGTGGAGGCAATTCATTGGATCTTGTGAATGTACGAAATCCAAGCTATGCACATGATCATATCGTGTTATTGAAAAGTAAAAGGAATTTTTTTATGTTCATTTGGGTTCAAAAATCAATGATGTTTGTTTTGATAGGAAGGTAGGGGAATCCATCCACAAAAGTTTCAATTTTTCATTTTTATGAAGTTTAATTTATTAAGCTTATAGAAAACATGAGCTCTTTATGGCTATATTTGTATTTACATGATATAAAATTGGTAGATTGGCATGCTGTGTTGTGAAACATCTACAATTCTCATCTTTTCTAAGCATTGCACTAACAATTGGACTATTAGTATTTTAGATTCTTTGTTATGTTGATCTCTTGACTAGGTTTCCTTTTACAAATTTTCCCTTCCCTAGTACTATTTCGTTGGGTCTTCCATAATCCAATGCTACAAATTGATCAGTCACCCCTACAATCCTAGTGGGATCATTATTAGAATTATACTATTATTCTATTTAGCATCTTGTTTGATTATACTAAGATGTGTTAGGGATCTTGTTTGTTACAACTTGATAATATGATATAAAGGGGGTGTTAAAAATGGGTTGATAAAAATGGATACCTACAATATCTGTTCAAACTAGGGGTTTTCTTAATTGGAAAGGCATATTGGGAGGGGGGTTAAACAATACAATTTTAGGATGCATTTTCCAATATTTAGTGAAATTAGGGATATTCTTTAATATCATGCGAAAGATCGCGCTATGTAACAATTTCATTGAGTGAACCCCACGTGAACTGTGGTCACCCACAAAGATATTATAGCTCTTGCTCAATCTTCATCTTTAGCTTTGCTCCTTTCATCACTTATGTTCTTCAATATGCAAGCACCAACTTGCATATACACCTGATAAACACAAAATGGCTAGAAAAGCCCATTAGTATCATATATTTATCAAAATGTATTATCATGAAACTAAAAATATATCATTTTACACAATAGACTTCTCGTCATTGAAACACCAGGAATTCAATATACAAATAAATCATATCATATAATAACATTAGATACATACAAATAAATCATATCATATAACTTCAGTTAACAACCAATTAACAAGTCATAACCAACTAACAACATAGTAACAATTTATAATAAGCTAACCACTTATCTCAGTTAGAAATATATTCTTATTTTCAACTTTTGATAAGTTAGCATAAGTATAGAAGTATTAACAATTCATTTATAGCTCACACAACATGGTGAACAAGAATTCAAACCTGCACTGAAACATGTGAGTGCATCATTCTTATTAATAAAACATCCAACAAACACTTACTGTTGTTTCAAAATCTCTTGCATATTTAATATTGCATTAATATATATATATATATATATATATACAATTCTGCAATTATACTAATTGCCATTAAATAACAACATTCCACTATTGTATCAGCATAAAACATTCTTGCACAGATGGACTCAGGCGCAAGTCCATTCAAATAATTTAGCTAGTCGTTCAATATGGCCATCTACCATCGTACTTAAACACAAACCAATCATAAGCTTCAAATGGTACCTGAGGAATCCAATAAAATACAAACACAATTCACATACTATCATCAAATACAAAAACACAGACCACACACAAGAAACAAGCAGTCACCAAAGACTCAACATGACAAGAACACCTTGTCAAATAGTCATAGACCATTCATAACCAACCATGCTACTAACTTATTTACTTCAAGAAATAAATTTCCAAATTCAATAACAAATGCACCCAATCAATCACCAAATCTACATATTTATACACCTTAAACACAATTGATTATGATAAATACCATGGTTATGAGCTACAACATGTTATAATTGGAACAAGCATCAACATGCTTAACACACGCATGCATTAGCATGTTCTCAAGAATTCCAAACACACACCAACTAGCTATCACACATTCAAGCATTTAACTAGTAATTGAAAATTATTTGACATGTCCCCATCCCTATTACCAGTTGGATATTTGAGGAACACATGGGTACAAGAAATACAAGTAGTGCACAAAAAAATTAAGACTAGGCCAACATGTCCCAAACAGACAACCAGTCATCCTTCTTATGAATTTAAATGTAACTGCCAAGCATTTAAATGTGATTCCACAGGTTATGCAATATATGCATACCACACCGATCTAAGCTATTTAGCTTGTAAATACAGATTAATACAAGAAGCTACTCAGCATGTCAGGAGATTGGCTACAACCAGATTCATGCCAAACAATGCATTTCCCTTCCATGACTTCCTTTTGGCAGCACAACAGTGAGACACACCATTGCTTCTAGTGCTTAGGAATTCCATCTAGGTTGGTGCATATGCCATTCTCCATATCATTAACCAACATCTCTAGTTTTGACAAAAGTGGCCAACATTCGTTTCAAGAATACAGTTACAAGGACAACCAAAGACAATTTACAAAATAGTGACCATACACAATAATCAATGATATTTAACCAAGGAACAATAAGGTAAAGTTCCCTCACCATGAAAAACCTAGGACAAGGTTCCACCCATAGACTCCATGCAACAACCAAGTCCCTTACAAATTTAGGCTTTAAGGATAAATCCCTTATACAATAATTTTCATACAGTTAATCATAAACATACAACATCAAGAAACAATTTCTTGCTTGAGAAAATAATATTTCCAGTTAAAGATAGTCCCAAAGCTTCACACTCTTTAGGAGACAAACAATATTATATTTGTAATAAAAATTCCATTATACACTTATATGTACAAACATGAACAACTAAAAGCTATATACATTTATTAAATAGATAAGATGAGAATGGACATAATCTACAAAATCTTCATTCATGATTTTAAAAACTAAGAAATTATATTTCTATCTAGGAACATAATACATAAAATATTTTAAACTTCAAATTTTTCTTAAACACAAAAGATCATAAGTTTTGCCCGAAGTTCCCAGATTACTCAAACATCTTGACTTACCAAGATTAACCAGATGGAAACTAAGTTAATCCATCCTTACCCATGCAAGACAACCATACATGGTTTAGAAGGTAACCATGTAAGTAAAGGAAAATCTAAAAATTCTGAGAGTTGTAACCTCAGCTACTTTGACCATCATGAACTATTACTTAGTTCATTAGATAATATGATAGATGCATTTATGCATACACTTTCATTCACAAAACAAACAAAACACCCTAAGGTTTGAGAGTTGTAACACCAGCTCCAATACCAATTTGTAACACACCAAGTGTCACACTAGACTTAATATACAATTCTTTTTTTAAATAATAAAATAATGAAATATAGTTATGCTCATTAGACACATGCATATTGCATATATGCAATCCTATAACAAATGCATTTGAATGCATAAAATAAATACAAATAATTAGCGAAAGCTTCACCTTAATTGCACTAACAAAAGGAGACCACTACTTCAAAAGAAAATTCATGGAAGCCTTAGAATTAATTAAACTTCCAAACAATTTGAATAGGGATGGAGGCCCGGAAGTGAGCACTAGTTGGATTAAAGCAAAAAGATAAACCCCCCCCTTTTTTTCTAATTTCCTAACATTTAATAACTTTATTATGAATCATGACCTAATTTATAGAAAACTTGGGTTTTAATTAGAACCTAATAAACCTTCCTTCAGATTAATAATACACCTAATCTAAGTTAATACATCCACATCGATATTAAAATTAATAAAAAATTCCTTACCTTTCATTAACCCTAATATATTAAGACCTTATCTATGAAAGACTTCAATTTTAACTATATCCTTATTAATCTTTCCTTTGGACTAACAACATACTTTTTATACATCCCCACTATTATAACTTTCCAACTATTCTCTAACCACAACACTTCTATATTAATAAACAATTTTTATTTAAAATCTTATAATAAACAACTCTTATAAATAAGACCTTAGTAATAAGTCATTAGTATTAAGTATTTATTTAGGTTTCGACTTACTTACTAATAACTTAGGTTAATTTAGAGCTCCAAATAAATAAATAATTAAATTAAACTATCTCATCATCAAACTAGCCAACTATTAATTATTTGGACAACTTTAAATTCTAATAAAATAATACTTAGCATTTTTAATTTAGGCACTCATTAAGTATAATTAAAATTATATTAAAATATAACTAATGCTCTCATACTAAAATAAAATAAAATAATTAAAATACTAAAATAAAATAATTAAAATACTAAAATAAAAATATTAAAATAAAATAATTTTAATTAAACTATTTGACAATTCCTCATCTAATTAGAAACCCTAATTTCTTCACCCAATAAACCCTAGCTTCTCCACATAAGCCGGCCATATCTTATCTTTTTATCTCCATGTCTCTAATATTAATATCTTAGTCCTCATGCTCTTCACATTTGACATTGCGTCCTGATGATGGATCCTGATATAGATTCGAAATGTCGACCTAGTCAATTGGTTACTATGGTTTCTCCGAAATTATATGAAATATGTTTATATTTATTAATTAAACAATATTAACTTCAACATAAATATAACATATAACTATGCACCCATAACAATACCAACAATTTATTATTTTTATTAAATATGACTAGTGAACCAAAATAATTTTTGGCTTTGACTAGTGAAAGTGAGCTATGACATAGTGAAATTCGATGAGTGAGGGATAGAGTGAACTTCGACAAAGTGAATTGTGACAAAGTGAACTGCAACTCAAAATGAACTTCGCACTATGAATTTCTTTAGAAAATTATCCAATATAATTTAGTAAGGAAACGAGGTAATATTAGTTTCATTTTATTAATACAAAGGAAAATATATTTTCAACACATTCATTTTATCTTACTAATCGCGGAATAAGAATTGTTCTAAAAGTCCGAAGTGGATTTCCAAAAAACATCTACCCTAGAATAACGGAAACTAAGTTCAAATACGTAAGCAATCCTCATTAATGTATTGTACATTTAAAACAAGTAAATAAACATTATTTCCAACATGTTAATTTAAACTTACTACACAGTAAATATTATGACAGAACTACAACTTGGGGTTTCCATAAATAACTTAGGGGTTTCCATAATTTACTTAGGAAAATATCCAATCTTTCTTAATATTAAAGTTATTGCCATATTGTATTGCATATTTAATATTAATTCAACGCATTGAATTTTGTATATAATCCTTTAATTCCAATACTTATAAATTAAAAACCAATTCCACTAATAATTGGTTCATGGTTTTTATAAAATAATCAAAGTTGTACTTAGACTTGGATGAAGACATTCGAAGTCTTTAGAATTAGAAATGTTTAGCCCATGGTTTTCAAACAACAATACCACTTAAGGAAAAACACCTAAAAGCATACCTTAACACATGGATTGGTTTACAAATTAATTAATAAACAAAATTAAAACTTAAATATTTACTATACTTTGGAGCTTCGACATAAACATTTAGTCTTTTCCAAATAAACGAAATCAACATGTTGTTTTAATAAACCAAATTGCATGTCGTTTTAACAATCAAAACAACTTGGGGTTTACTAATTTCCTATTAATACAAAGCACTATAAGCAAGTTTAACACATATTTTTGTTTCTAACTTACCTATTAAGGCTAATTAGTACATGATCATTTACTGTGCAGTAAAAACTTATTTGGTATTAGTTTCAAACATATCATTTGGACATTTAGGAATTATTTTCCTCCAACCATATGAAAAGTAAGAATATATTCTTTTATGAAATAATTATATAAATAAACATTTCACTTAACTCTTTTGAAGTACGCAGTAAAACATGTCATTCAACTCAAGGGCTAGGCAGGCCCTACACAACTAATTAGCAATTTAACACATGCCTTTGCAATAAAATTTAACTCTTTGCAAATAATGATGGAACTTGAGAAAATTTTAAAAAATGAACGAGATTCCTACAAACTCTTCAACATAATTTCTATAAAATTTTTGATTATATACCCATAAATTAAATAGAAAACCATGGAAAAGTTTTATTACAAATTATTATTGAAAGTTAATAACACCATTCTCATGAAAGAAACTTATCTCTTGAACACTTGAACTAACAACTGGCAGTGTGAATTCCATGCTCCACCCAACCATAGGTAGTTATGCTCATTAATTTATCAGCAAAACACCGCCCCTAAGCTAAGAATTGTGCATTCACCAGACATACTTCTCACCAATTCCAGGTTTCTCTCAGGATTTCCTCACTTGGAAAACAGGATTTATTGGTTTGTTACCAAATCCATGCCAAATGTCCAATCCCTTCCCTTAGCTTTATTCTAACAAGCACCATAGCGAAACCTATCAATGCATCTGTGCTTAGAATTCCGCTAAAATAATTTATTACACCATTTCCATTTCATAGGTGCAACCAGAAGAAAAACAAGAGGATTTTATCAACAAATTGGCTCATAGGTTTAGGGATTAATTCTAGTTTTCATTATGGGATAATAATGTTCTTCCTCGTTCTCTTCGACATACCCAGGCATGGGAAATTTTCTCAGAATTCCATCGTATTCCGCCCCTTCGCACAGAATGGTCCCCCATTACTTTTCCCATCCATGCATAAGTCATGCATGCAATTTTGGAACCACATGGGTTCCCTCTCTCTCCCCACTTAATCATAATTAAATAATAATTATGATTTTATAAATATATTATAAAGTCATTTAAATGGGTTTAAGACTTGGGACAATTTTAGGGGCTTAAATATTTAAAGGGTCATAACATTGTCTCCCACCTAAGACATCTAACCCCCTTATTGTCTCTGGTGAATACACAAGTCCCCAGTCTTTTCAGCATACTACCACATCATAGCCAGTTGTGGATTTGTAGTATTAATATTTACAAAATACAATATGTTCATCCTTCTATGCATTCATATACAATTATAATATTTTTCCATCATATACAATTGATTGTACTTGAACAAGGGGAAAATTTGTATCATCTTTCCATGTTCAATTTTTACTTTGTGACATGCTTACTTTTTCAATAAACTGATTGTTTGCTGAAAATATATTAGTGTGTGTGGGGAGGAGGGGGGTTATTAACCTTCATTTAGACCAACTTTGGTCTATTGGACCATAAAAGGGGTAAGGAATCACTTGGTTACCTTTAGAATTTTATTTTTCTCTTGAAAATATTTAAGAGAAGCACTCCTAGACCATTATAGTTCCGTGGAGTTAAAATGTTATGAAAGTCACTATTATAGCATATGTTTTGAAATTGTGATCTAATGTGGGTGTAAGGAGTACATTCTATGAGAAATTGATTTTTATCTTCAAACCTTTTCGAGTCAAAAATATGACAAATTCTTTCATCCCATGACTATTGAGGAATTGTCCAATGTCATGTTTCACTATGGAACTCATTAGAATTTGATCTTATTTTAGCAATGTTGCTTTTTTCCTTTATGATAGTTAAAACAAAGAGATACTTTTGATCCTCTAGACTAGGGTTGATTCCTCCTTATAGTATATTTTTTTATCTTATCCTTTAATTCTTTATCGCACCGTAACTTGTCCTTAATTTTAGATGTAATAATATTTTTAATATTATCACTATTATGTAGAGCGACCTCTTCCTCAAATTCCAATTGATTTAGACAAGACTTGGCATCTTTAGGCCAACCATGCTTAATCCATTGGTTGTTTTGACTAGATTTTAAGCGACCATAGGGAGCCTCTTGTATCTCATATTGTTTATCTTGTTCCTATAGATTAAGTACATATTCATAGCCATGAGACTCACTTCTATGAGGAGGATAGGATAGAGTGTATTGCCTTTAATTTTAACATTATATGTCATAAATCACTTTTGTATTTGATCTATCCTTCTCCATGATTCTCTAGAGATGTTCTTGCCCCAAAATTCACATCCATATAAAATAAAAGGAGTGACAAGAGTCTCAATAAGGACTTTCTTCTTATCACAAAGTCAAAGGTCTATTAGTTTATGACTGTTTTCAAGCCCATAATTCCAGTTAAGCTTATGATGAAGATTGATTCCAAGATATTTATATCAACTCACTTCCTCCAAGTTGTTTTCATCATACATGAAATTAGCACAAGTGGTCGTTTTGGATTTGATTATCATAACTGTGTTTTGTTAGTGTTAATAGTTGTACCCATACTAGAGCAAAAATATTTGAGAAATTTTAGTTACTTTATCGAGATCATAGGTATTCATTACCATAAGAACAATATCATCTTCATAGAGAAGAAGGATGATGGATATACTAGCTAGAGTCATCCCAACACAACCTTCTTCTTCCAAACAACTCTCTAACCTGTCAATGTATATACCAAAATGGGTAGAGGACAAGAGACAAGATTGCTTGACTCCTATATTACAATTAATTTCTTCTTACTAGCCCTTAGAGTTCCCAAACTTGGTGATAAAATTATCGTGAAACCTTATCGCAACAACTCTCAACTTTAAAGGAACTTTTATCTCTTCTTATATATTCCAAAGTTTAGTTACAGGTATTGTTTCAAATGCTTCCCTAAAATCAACAAAGCAACACAAAATATTGGTTGTATTATTGTGACAGTCCTCAACAACATTCCTAAGTGTAACAAGGTGGTCCACATATGCCTATCTTTTCATGATTTTTCCCTGACTTTCTAACCACATGTTAATCTTCCTTTCCATAATAATTGCATATAACTTGGTTAAAAGAGGGCTAATCATAATGTTACTATAATTTTAGGAAATAGTTTCTAGCTCCACTTTTAAAAATAAGAACAATGAGGCTTTGTGCCCAAGGTTTATGGAAGCCATGCTTGACATCTAAATTGAATAGCTTGTGGATGTGAGGGATGAAGATAGTCCCACCAATTTTTTATATTTTTTCTTTGTATCTTGCAATGTTCTCATCTTTCCATTTTATAAACCACCTAACCCGAAACTCTATGCCTTCTAAGAAAAAAAATTCTTCCTCTATAGAAATGGTTTGAATGGTGTCCATGACATCAAGGGATTTGTAGATATTTGTAAGGTAGGAATTCAATCCCTCATGTATTGTTTTATTTAGTTTTATGACTTATAATCCTCCTCCAAAATTTCTTAAAATCTATCTTACAGAGGTGGAAAATCTTACCTTGCATTCTATTTATATTGTAGATTGTGTCCACTTTATACCTACATATCTTATCGAATTGTAAGGACCCCATTAGAAGCATCCCTAAGGATTTTCTAGCACGCTTGCACTTTTTCACATAAGTCAAGGGCTAGTAATTATATTTTCCTTTTTACATAACACCTCAATAGAAAAATTTCTAATGGAAGTAGAGAGGGTCTTGGTAAAATTATGATAGAGGTCTTCAATATCATCCATATTTAGTAGTATATTTAATTCATTATTTAAATCAATTCAAAAAATATCAATTTTATTTTTTTCAAAGCTCAAGTGCTTTTTCTTATGGGGCTTAAGGTTAAAGTTATGTGGTTAAATTTGTGTGCATATTCTTTTAGGATGCCAAAATTTACTATTTAATTGTATATGGGGATTCCCCCCCAAAGACATCCTATCAATGAGTGAGGACCAATAGGTAAGTATCTTTGCATCATGCCTTGTTTTTTCAATCTTATTTGAATTATGTACCTACTTCAGCTATGCTATATATATATATATATTCTTAGTTTTTCAGAATTTTCAATCTGATCTAAGATCTTAACTGAGAGAATAACATGTACAACATATCTACAGCATATCAATCATGGACACAATAATGCAAGCACACAAGAGACATAGAGTTTCACCGGGGAAAACCAAGAAGGTGAAAAACCCCGCAACTTCCTCAGAGATAGAAAGAGAAATGATACAACCAAAGTACAAGAGATAGTATTCTCCTAGCAGCTGATCCTCCTCCTCACATGTGTGCCACTTTCCGAGTGATGGAAGAGTGAGTAATGAATGTGTAAAATGAGAGAGACACACTCTCTATTTATACACTAACTTGACTTGACCTTTACTCAACTAGGACGGCCTCAACTTAACCACTTAACATAAGCATGACTGGGCCGACCCCCAATAGGGTGGTCTAATAACCCTTTGACCCACATGACTTATACAAGGCCGACCCCAACAAGGTGGTCTAATAACCCATCAAGTATAAGTTACGACACTTACAATATAAATGACGACACTTCTGTATAGAGGAATAATAACGTCTCTATAGGAATACAATATACATAGATGAAATACATGGGTGAAATACATTCTAAAGTTACATATACATCAACACTCCCTCTTAACTAGGAAGGTATTTCTCGACATAGATCTGCTAGAACAAGTCTTCTTCTCTGGATCATCGTCATCGAATCATCATCCTCAAATCATCGTCATCGTCATCACTGCTGCTATCTCAATCAATCTCTGAATCTACTCGTCATAGGAAGTTATACAGAGCCAATCCTTTTTCATACTGGATGTAGGCCCACCACATGCAGGTCTTCATCATCATTGGCCATACTGTAGAATCCTCAGGACTTTTATGTGCATCACAAAACCTCACAAGAGCATCTAGGCTGTTACGAGCACCCGGCTCTACCTGTCGGATCTCCCAAGGCTGTACTATATGTGACTGTCACAAAAATTTAAAAGAGTGTCTTGACAAGCAAGATCTCTAAAGAGCATCTGAGGCCTTTTTCATCCTGTCCAGATCTCCAGGACTTATTACATGTGACCCCTACCACAAAACCTTTAAAGAGTGTTCTTACTAGCAAGAACTCTAAAGAGCATCTGAGGCCTTTTTCATTCTATCCAGATCTCTAGGGCATATTACATGTGGTCATGGAAAAACCTCGAAAGAGCATCCCAGGACTGATTACAAGCACACAGCTCAACCTATCAGATCTTCGAAGGCTGGATTATATGCCATAGGACAAAACCTCGAAAGAGCATCTGCCAGATATCCTAGGACCAAATTACATGCCATAGGAAAGACCTCGAAAGACTATCTACAAATATCTCAGGTCCGGATTATATGTCCTTCCAAAGCAAAACCTCAAAAGAGCATTTGTCAGATATCCCAGGGCCACATTACATGCCATAGGAAAACCTCGAAAGACTATTTGCAAACCTCCCAGGGCTGTATTATATGCTTATCTGCATAACCTGTTCCACGGCCATAGAGTATCAACCTGATACTCACCATACATCATTCCTATGTAAACATGATCATCATCACTACATCGTCTTGATGCATGTTATCTGGAGCAATATCCTGAAGCTCGTCATCCATGATCATCCTGATCATACAATGCATTCACCTGATGCATACCAAGTATCTACCTGATACATATCATTATACATGATCCACCTGATCATACAATGTATCCACCTGATACATACACAGATACATGATCTACCTGATCATACAATGTATCCGCCTGATATATATCAACATACATGATCTACCTGATCATACAACGTATCCACCTGATACATATACAGATACATGGTCCAAGCATCCAACATGATGCATATACATATACATGATCCAACTGATCATAACAAGCATCCAGCATGATGCATATACAGAGCAGTAACTAGAGCATCATCCTGATGCTCAATATCCAGCGCTTACATCCACAACCATGTGAAGGATCCTCCTCCCACCATGCTTGGAATGGCTCTAGCAAATGTGTCCATCACTTATTCCTCGAAGTGTCATCAATCTGAAGAACACCAAGCCTCTCTCTGAAGTACTCAAACCTCTGGCTAGTGGTTTCGTCAGCACATATTCTCATCTGTCACAATATACAGGAGCTTCACTGCTCCTCTCTGCACCATATCCCTGATATATTGATATTTGATCTCAATGTGTTTCAACCTGTCATGGAACACCGGGTTCTCAGACAGCTTCACACAACTCTAGTTGTCACAAAAGATACTAGTAGCCTCCAGCGGGAGATCAAATAACTCAAACAGTAGCTTCCAGAGCCATACTGCCTCACAACTAACCGAACAAGCTGCAACATACTTTGCCTTGGCTGTACTCAGTGCAGGACTGCTTCCTGCTAAACCAAGAGATCACATCTGATGCCATACTGAAGCAGCACCCAGATGTGCTCTTCCTATCTGTAGCACTATCTACCCAATCTGAATCAATATAACCCTGTAGGTTAAAATTTTGATTCGCATCATACTTGAGTCCATAATCAATTGTACCCTTCAGGTACCCCAGAATATGCTTTACAGCAACCAGGTGAACACCTTTGGGATCCGTCAAAAACTAGCTCAAGGTGTTCACCGCAAAGCAAATATCTGGTCTAGTGTTCGTCAAGTACATCAAGGACCCAATCATCTGACAATACATGGTGACATCGACTGGATCAGATGAAGCATCACACATAAGCTTCAGGTTCGATGCCATAGGTGTGGCCATGGCCTTGCAGTCCATCATCCCAAACCTCTTCAGGATCTCTACTACATACTTCCCTTGTCTAAGGAAGATTCCATCTGCACTTTGCCACACCTCTATGCCTAGAAAGTAGTGCATCATACCTAAGTCCTTCATCTCGAACTCGGCAGCAAGCTTCCTCTTGGTATCGGCAATCAATCCATCCTCTCCTGTAACAAACAGGTCATCCACATACAAGAGTAGTATCACAGGATTGCCTTCCTCAATCTTGTAGTAAAGGTTGGAATCTGCTTTACTCTTAGTAAAGCCCAAACTGAATAGAAAGTTGTCTATCCTACCATACCAAGTCCTAGGATCTTACTTCAAGCCATACAAGGCTTTCTTCAGTCCGCACACATATGACTCCATGTCATGTGTCTCAAACCCGAGTGGCTGCTCCACATACATTTCCTCCTCGACTACACCACTCAAGAAAGTTGTCTTGACATCCATCTGGTGTATCTTCCATTTCATCACTGCAGCAAGAGCAAGTACTAATCTGATGGAAGTGTATCTGTCTCTTCATAATCTATCCCCTCTTTCTGGGAGAAGCCACGAGCAACAAACTTTTCGTATGCTACCATCTCCAGCATGCTTGATCTTATAGATCCACTTGGAAGTCACAACAGACTTCCCTTCAGGTCTTGGGACCACATCCCAAACATCATTCTTCATGATCAACTGGTACTCCTCAATCATGGAATTCTTCCCAAATCCTGGGAACTTCAATATCTTCAATAGATAACTTTGTTGCTAAACAAATGTTGTAGTTCTTCTTTTGTAGGTGATTGCATACGATCTTTCCTACAAAACAAGTTAAATTGCATGATTAGAAACATCTCATAGTTTTCAGAACAAATTCTTACACATAAATAAATATGTCATACAATCATGCAATTATCTTAGCCAATGCTTCAATACAACATTTATCCATATCCTGTAACTTTCTAGATGCCTTCCAATCTCTACCAGAAAATTGTTAAGAGTGTGCACAACTCCCAACATGTCAGCAAAGAGGTTTCATTATAGATAAGTAGCAATGGAATGTTGTATAGTGCCATAGGCCACTTACCCATTACATGCATATTAGTAGTATGTTGTTCATTAATGCAATTATTCTAATATGCCAAAATACACAACCTAATTCTAGGAACATCAGTATATACATCATTGAACAATATTATTTAAACAATCAAATATGCAATAAATGATAATTCAAATACTTATCTTTGTTTGTTTGTTGGGTTGACTCCCTCTTAGTATTTGCTTCCTTTCTGCAACTCCATTCTTATGTGGATTGTGAGAAGTGGTCGACTCCCTCTGAATATCTGCATCCTTGCAGAAACTACTGGAGTGTGCTCCCTCTTGATCTTTGCTTCCTAGATTACATTTCTTTGAACTTATATCCATCATCAATCACTATGCATGCTTACTAGTATCATCATTGTGTTATCCTTGAGATCTCATACATAATCATACATTCATTAGTATAATCTCAATACTATCAAAACACAATAATATTTAAACATGTATAGTCATGATCATTTCATACACAGATAATAAGTATTAGCATTTAAGGTTTCAGGGAGAACTTCTTTTACTCATGCATATTCATATCTGACCATAGGAGTCTTCTGGTTAGTCATATCATCAATCAAGGTAAGAGACATAATATGCATAAACCCTTGATTACTTAAACCTATAACTTCATGAATAATCATAATCATTCATGCCAAGTATACTTATATAAGAGATCCTAACACAAGGTAAGATTCAAACTTGATATAGGAAAAACATACCTAGATTAACATGTTAGTTAGTTATGACTAACATACCCACATGATGTCTTCTTGTTCTCTTCAATGACTTGTGCTAGTAACTTGCATATTTCACAGGTTAATCATTGTACAACCAAGTTATACATACCTCGTAAGTAGATCTTCTATGTGATCCATGACAATGGATGAATCTTTGTCTTCATGTCACCATGGTCATATGTTCTTGAATTAGAACATGATTTGTCTTTCTTGATGTACCTTTCATGTTAGCGGACAACATCAACCCCATACAACATCACAATGCATTAGTACAATCATAAGTGTCAAAACCCTAATCAATGAATATGTTCTATCATGCATTCATAATTTTATTAAGGTGATACAACAAGTCTAAAATTAATCAAGATTGTACTAATCATAATAATATGAAGACAAACATATCATAAAATTAATCATGAACAGATCTAAAAAAAACACAAACCTCGATAAGTCATACCTGTCGATATTGTTTGCAATATTCTTATGTAAGGCCTTAGCCTCATCTCCTTCTGAAATAGGAACTTCTTCACTTATGCAAGTGACCAAATCATTCTCTTCTAGGATTAACCCAATCCACTTGAATTGCAGAAACTGGATCTAGAGCTGGATTAGGGTTTGTGAGGAAAACCCTAAGAATTCAAACTTTGAATTTCAAACTTCTGAAAGGATAGAAAGATGCGCCTTGATGAGCTGATCAACCTGGTGTACTCAGAATTTGAAAACTGCAAAGTTTCACCCCTCAAATTTGCTTTTCAATCTTCTGGATTCACTAGGGAGGACCCTGAATTAGGGTTTGAGTTTCCCGGAGCTTCACCCAACCCAATAGTTTGATCCAAATCTCTAAACTTTGATTTTTCCAAGGAGCTTCCAATTATGGTCACAGATTTCAAAAATTCACATTTTTGCAGAAGCCCTAATTTTTCACCTTTCCGATCAAAGTCCGGAACAAGGGTTTGATCAAGCCCAGCCTTCTTCCCAACCAAAAAATTTGATCTTGGTCTCTAAATTTCTATTTTGATAAAGAGCATCCAATCGTGGTATCCGATACAAAAATTCCAACATTCTCTGAAACCCTAAATTCTCGAAGCCATGAATTAAGGTGCTCGAAATCCAATTTTGTTTTGACATAAATATGCACCTGATTGTTTCTGGTGTAACTCTGAAATTTCAGATCTACAGGGTCTAAATTATTTTCCTTTTGTATCCCGATCTGTTATCTTTCCAACCCCATAGTTCTGACCTCAAATGGATTCTCTGAGAGAGAGTTATGCCGAGTGTCGCAACGTGACCTGTTTATGGGATAAAACAGGAGGGAGAACTTGTACAGCATGCCACGTGTCATTGGTTCAGTTTCGGCCTTTGAAATACTTACTTGAGAAAGTACAGTCCGTTCCCTACCTATCAATTTTTACGAAATTTCATTTGGAGCTTCCTAGCCCAAGTTGTGACCTTTTTTCCTAGGTCACTTGTTTATGAATTAGATCTGGAAGAGGCTGAAACCCTAAATTGTACAGATCATAAAACACAAAGTACAACGAATCAAAAGTTTTGCTTCGGAGACAAGGTACATTGGGATGTTATCTTCGACCTGTAAACTTTTCAGATCCTGAAACCTTGCCGAAATGTATGTATAGTGAAATTTCTATGATGATTGGTTTTTTCTATATCAAGCTCTAGCATCGCAAGTGCAACAAGTGTCATAAATGCCATAGCATGCCTTCTTTTAGGCTAGCTCTGATACCATGTTAGTTTTTCAGAATATTCAATATGATCTAAGATCTTAACTGAGAGAATAACATGTACAACATATCTACAGCATATCAATCATGGACACAATAATGCAAGCACATAAGAGACATAGAGTTTCACCGAGGAAAACCAAGAAGGTGAAAAACCCTGCAACTTCCTCAGAGATAGAAAGAGCAATGATACAACCAAAGTACAAGAGATAGTCTTCTCCTAGTAGCTGATCCTCCTCCTCACATGCGCGCCACTTTCCGAGTGATGGAAGAGTGAGTAATGAAGGTGTAAAATGAGAGAGACACACTCTCTATTTATACACTAACTTGACTTGACCTTTACTCAACTAGGTCGGCCTCAACTTAACCACTTAACATAATGCTGATTGGGCCGACCCCCACTAGGGTGGTCTAATAACCCTTTGATCCACATGACTTATACAGGGCCGACCCCAACAAAGTGGTCTAATAACCCATCTAGTATAAGTTACGACACATACAATATAAATGACGACACTTCCGTATAGAGGAATAATAACATCTCTATAGGAATACAATATATATAGATGAAATACATGGGTGAAATACATTCTGGAGTTACATATACATCAACATATATATATATATATATATATATATATATAGAGAGAGAGAGAGAGAGAGAGAGAGAGAGAGAGAGAGAGAGAGAATTATGTACCTGCTTCAGCTATGTTATATATATATATATATGAGATACTAACAAATTTCATGTTTTTTCTTAGGTGGAGATATGGGTCCAACACGTCCATCAGCTGCATCGATGATGTCAACTGGGGATGGGACAGAAGGATATTAATAATTATTAAGTGTTTGATATGAGGCCTTCCTAGGTGGTGGAAGGGCCTAGGCTATAGGACTAGTGGGTGGGACTATCCTAGTCGAGGGAGACCCCAATGTTGGGTATGCAGAGTTGGAGCGATACTTTGTAGTGTTGCTGGAGGGAATGGATGATTTGGGTTGGGATGGTCTAGATGATAACTTAGTTTCCACCTACCTGCAGTTTAGTTTCGAGCTACCTACATGTTCCAAAGGGTATTAGCCCTAGACGGTGATACCTTTTGAGGTAGATGATAATAGTAGCATAGCTATCCCAAGAGATTGTAGCAACAACAATCGCACTACCAACACCAACAATAGTGACAACACCACCACCATTAGTAGCAACAACAATATTTGCACCACCAACCCAAAGAGAAGCGATCATGCCATCTACATAGGTGGTGGTTCCATTAGCCTTGATGTATGGGGCATGATCCCACGACTTTTATATTTGTTAGTTGTACCCCATAGGAGGCAGTTTTTTTATGTACTCCCATAAAGTGATATTTGTATGCATCTTATGATGTGCGATGTATATGTATAGAACATGATCTATATATATACTATTTTTTTCATGACTTTTGATCTATGGTGTGATTTGGTGATGTGTTTATTTGTTTGAATTTATGCATGTATCTTATGCACATAATAAATGGTAAAACATCAACTTAATTTCCTCTGTGATGTGATGCATCTTTTTAATGTAACAAATGTCAATCCAAAAATTCATTTGCAATGTGGTATACAAATGTATTAGAAATCCCAGGGACATGGATGAATGTGATGGTTTCAAATTGTCAAGTCAAAATTTGCACTTGTAGGAACTTTCAAAAGAGGCATGGATCACAAAGATAGAAGATCTTATTGAACTTTACAACAAGAAGTTGAGAATCTAGATGTATGTGAAGATGGTGAATGTAGAAGTGGACTAGATTGACCAATAATCCATTGATGAAATTCTACTCTTCTTGGTTGTTGGTGGCTAGTTCGAGGCACACACCACTAGTGTGGAAAATCCTGTGCATCGAGTGTAACACACCCAGTATCACACTATACTTAATACACAATTGTTTTTTAAAAATAATAAATTAATGAAATATATTTATGCTAATTAGACACATGCATATTTCATATATTCAATCCTATAAAAAATGCATAACAAATGCATTTGAATGCATAGAATAAATACAAATAGTTAGCTGAAGCTTCAACTTAATCCATAAGACCCATAATTTCTTTTAACAATGCACAGTATGACATCCCCAATAAGAACCATGACATAGGAACTGTGCACTATGGTTCTCCTAATTATTTATGATAATAATTATTAATGTTTTTAGTGTAGGAAATTCGATATCCAATTGCTTATCCATAAAACCAATAGTATTTAGCTTAATACAACCTATGGTTTTTCAAATATAAATACCATTCATGCAAGGAATATTAACAAAGCCAAAACTAAGATTCAACATAAAACTTATTTCTATTTTGCATAACTAATTTATCCTGTGGTTTACAAAAACCACCAAACCATCCAATACTAAGCTCATTATACCAGCTTTAGCATATCAAAATTTTTGTATATTACAATTTATTACAAATTTATCTTTGACATAAATATAAATCCAACAAGGTTGGCATATGAAATATGTTTATATTTATTAATTAAACAATATTAACTTCAACATAAATAAAACATATAACTATGCACCCATACCAATACAACCAATTTATTATTTTTATTAAATATGAATAGTGAACCAAAATAATTTTTGGCTTCGATGAGGGAACTATGACTTAGTGAGCTGTGACAGAGTGAACTTCGACAAGTGAGGTGTTACAGAGTGAATTGTGACAGAGAGAACTGCGATGGAGTGAACTGCGACCGAGTGAACTGTGACATAGTGAACTGCAACGTAGTGAACTGTAATGGAGTAATTTGTGACAGAGTGAAGGGTGAATCCATGAAGATGGGTGTCTATTTTGGGGGGTCTTGCGAGAAAATAAATCTGATTTTTTCATGTTTTCAACTTTGGGCGAATAAAAGTGATATTTTTGTTTAGAATTTCACTTTTCACTAAAATGAAAACTTTTAGAGAATTATGTTAGCTTTCTATTCATAATTTTTTTAATTTTTTTATTGAGATTTGATATGTTGATTTGGCAAATGTTTGACAGTGTGTTCTTATAAAATGAAAGGACTACAAAATAGTCATGTTTTGTTGCAAATGTAAAAGCATTGTTAAGCTTGTGTTTTGCAAAAACAAAATATGATACGACAATCTAGACACAATATACTACTGCATGACTATAAGTTTGTAATCAATGGATCTATATACTAATTATTATATTTTTTTGAATTCGATCAATGGGGAAACCTTGTCGATTTTCAACATGTTGTGTTGCAAAACTGTTATCTCAATTGACTATAAAACTAAAAAATCTACGAATACCTTTTTGAAGTAGACACACCAATTAACTGCACCATATTTTTTTCAAGTTTTTTGGTGGTGTATTTTTAAAGTTATGGATTTTTCATTTAACCGCATTTTGAAAGAGATGAAACCAAACTAGACACATGTTAAGAAAAAAAATAATTAAAAATATCAAATCTCACCTATACATAACAAAATCGATACAAACGGAAAGTAGATTCAATAATGAAACTAATGGTATCAAGTCCGACAGTCGCTTTGTAGTGTAAGAGATTGTTTTTACCTTTCAAAAATGGAGAAAGCTGAAAACTGTGCAGAAGCGTGAAGTTTTTAGGTCTCAGAGATTATTCGGACGAATAATTATTTGGCTGAATAATCTTTTTCCCTAATAGAATTGTTATTTACAACAAAGTTTGTTCGGCCGAAAAACCAAACGCAAAAACTTTTTCAGCGGTTGAAAAAAAAAATTATGTTGTCTATACTTGTATAAATAAAACTAAATAGATTCATTATTTTCGCACATTTTATTTTCACATAGTTCTAGTCAAAATATTTTTGAAGGGGTTTTCAAAGGAGTTTTTTTTACAAGGTATTTTTCTTCTTATTTATTTCCAAGGGGTACATTCAAAGGGATTTTTTTAAGGCATTTTTGCAAAGGAGTTTTTATTCCAAAGTATTTTTTCTTCTTATTTATTTGCAAAGGATTTTTACAAAGATTGTTTTTTCAAAAGTATTTTTGAAAAGAAGTTATTTTTTTGCAATGGGTTTTTTTAAAGTACTTTTTTTCCAAAATATTTTTGCAAAGGAGTTTGTTTTTACAAAGTATTTTTTCAAGTGTTTTTTTTTCAAAGAAGGTTCTTTCCAAATTGTGCATTTCAAGAGTTTTTATTCCGAGGTATTTTTGCAAAGAAGTTTTTATTTCAAGTTATTTTTGCAAAGGAGTTGTATTTTTCCTTCTTATTTCTTTGAAAGAGTTGTTTTCCCAAGATATTTTTGCAAATGAGTTATTTTTTTGCAAGGGGATTTTTCTAAGAGTTTTTTTCCAAGGTATTTTTGCACTTCTTATTTCTTTACAAATGGTTTTTTCAAAGAGTTTTTTTTCCAATGTATTTTTGCAAAAAAAATATTTCTTTGCAATAGTTTTTTTCAAAGTATTTGTTTTCCAAAATATTTTTGCAAAGGAGTTTGATTTTACAAAGTATTTTTTTCAAAGAAGGTTTCTTTCCAAGGGGTGCATTTAAAGAGTTTTTATTCCAAGGTATTTTTGCAAAGAAGTTTTTATTCCAAATTATTTTTGCAAAGGAGTTGTATTTTTCCTTCTTATTTCTTTGAAAGGGGTTTTTTCAAAGAGATGTTTTCCCAAGGTATTTTTGCAAAGGAGTTATTTCTTTTCAAGGGGTTTTTTATAAAAGTTATTTTCCAAAGTATTTTTGCACTTCTTATTTCTTTGCAAAGGGTTTTTTCAAAGTGTTTTTTTTTCCAATGTATTTTTGCAAAGAAATTATTTCTTTGCAAGGGGTTTTTTCAAAGTATTTTTTTCCTAGATATTTTTTCAAATTTGTTTTTTTTTACAAAGTATTTTTTCAAGTTGTTTTTTCAAAGAAGGTTTCTTTCCAAGGGGTGCATTTACATATTTTATTTTCCAAGCTATTTTTGCAAAGGAGCTTTTATTTCAAGGTATTTTTGTAAAGGAGATGTATTTTTTTTCTTATTTCTTCGAAAGGGGTTTTTTCAAAGAGTTGTTTTCCCAAGGTATTTTTGCAAAGGAGTTATTTCTTTGCAAAGATGTTTTCAAAGAATTTTTTTTCCAAGATATTTTTGCAAATGAGTTTTTTTTTTCCAAAGTATTTTTCCAAATGGTTTTTTCAAAGAAAATTTTTTTCCTAAGTATTTTTTCAAAGAAGTTTTTTTTCAGTGGTTTTACAAAAAATATTTCTTTAGAAGGTGTTCTTATTCTTTTCCAATAGGTTTTTTCAAAGGAGATTTATTGTCAAGGAGTTCTTATTTCTTTCCAAAAAGGTTTTTTTCAAAGGAGTTTTTTTTCAAAGGGTTTTTTCAAAAAAAAATTATTTCCAAAGAGATTTTCTTCAAAAGACTCTTACAAGATTTTGATAAGGTGAAGTAAATTTCAGTTCATGTATTTATAAATTTTGTAACTGTTTTTAAATCTTAAATTTTTTTTTTACTATAATTTGATGATTCTTTGATTTATCATCTATAGATTAAACAATCATGGGCAGTAAGAGAAACCGTCAAAGAAAAGGTGACCGTAAATGTGATGATGATGATAATAGAGAAAAACAAAAACTCAGATATCATGCCAAAATAGCAAGGCTTGTAGAAACGCAAGAAACAATTATTGAAGATAAAAATACAGATTTACATGATAATGTTGATGAAATGGAAATTGAAAATAGAGTACAAGAAGAACAAATTGAAGTTGAAGAAACCATTGTTGAAGATGTAAATAGTGATTTACATGCTAATGTCGATGAAGTCAATATTGAAGATCAAGTTCAAGATCCATAAATGTGACCTGCAATGTATATATCATGTATTTTTCAAATTTATTTTTTATAATGAATCGAATTTTTTGATATATGTTAAATTAAATTTAACTTGATGTATAGGTACTTTAACCATTGATGATGAAATGTTAGAAGACATTGATTGCAACAAATATGGAGAAAAAATACACAAACATGTTGCACGATATTGTGCTACAAAATTTTATGATGATGTTCTGAAGGATTATTCAATAGCAGGACACACACAAATTTTGAGATGTCTATTAGTGTCCAAGAAGTTATAAGGTGTTACGTCATTATTAGGTATTCACAAGGCGACAAAAGAGTCAAAATTGAAACATAATGTGATAGAAAATATAGGCGATGCAATAAAAAAATTTGGAAAATTCAGCAAGAAATATACCAATGTTGCACATAGAGCAATTCAGACATCAATTGTTTCAGCTAGTACTAGATAAAATCGTTTGACAACACAACTAGCAAAAGCAGTTGGAACCTCAAGAAAGACATTATACAAACATAGCAAATTCAAAATGCAAATAGATGGAAATGATGAACTTGCTTGATGGGCAATTATTTGTAGACATCCTTACAAAGATAGAATGGGAGCAGGTGTTACAGATATTGCACGAAAATATTGGTTGTCACATGCTCGAGTTTCATCAAATTCAAGGGATGTGATACGACAAAGAGTATCACGAAATATATATGAAATCATTCCAAAACATATAATGGAAATGACACAAGTACAATTGTTCAATAAATTCAGGGAAGATCATCGTGGAATTAATGTGTCAATCACTACATTTGTGCAACAAAAACCATGGTATGTTAGACCTATTACTATACGTGACACATGTTTTTTTCGTTATCATGTGCAATTTCAATTATATTACGACACGTTTCTTGAATTTGGTAAAATGTTTTGGACAAATTCACCACCTCTACCCACAATACGTGAATTCATATCTCAAACTCTATGTGAGAGAGATCACGATGAAGTATTTTATAATAAGAAATGTGTCAATGGAAAACATTATCATCGTTGTGGAAATCTGGTTTTATTCCACAATAAATATCCTATCGATAATGATCAGTCACTGTCAAATGTAACCGTTGATTGGAGAAGATATGAATACAACAATTATGCTACAAGTTCTAGTGATGCACATTCCAAAAGAATTGATTTGGGAGAAGATAAAATATGTGTGACAGATTCTCTCAAGAAATCTGAAAGTAAAATTTATAAATAAACCAAGCATTCACATATAGTACAATGGCAAGACCTTCAATTCAAACAGTCTCGTGAAATTTTTCCACCATGAACAATTTTGTCAGTGTTTGATTTTGCAGAAAACTACACATTTGTTGCACAAATAGAGATACAAAGTGAATACTATCATTCTGACCAAGTTTCGATATTTTTCCATCTTCTATATAGACATTCTCAACAGGATGTTGATGGAATTGAAAGCACGTGTGACAATCGAGATGTGATTAAATAATATCACTTTTATATCAATGATGATCATACACACGATACACATTTTGTTCAGCATTGTATTGAAAATATTTTCTACGATTCACTAAAAAGACATGAATTTAAATTCAATGAACATTGGATATGGTCGGATGGATGTGCGGGACAATTTAAATATTCATGATCATTTTATTGGTTATGTTGACTTCATAAAGCATTGAACATTAAACATCGCTGGAATTTCTTTAAAACTAGTCATGGAAAAGGTGAACATGATGGTGCAGGAGCATGCGTAAAAAGAGCACTTCGAAGATGGAAAATGAACCATTCTTCTGCACGATTTCATTCATCTACAGAGGTTGTCTAATGGTGTAAATAACATCTAAGCCATGATTATAATCAATAATCAAAAGATGTGCATAGGTATGTACACGATGTTTTTAATTTATATTAATTGTCAATTTAAAAAAATGTACACTAACATTTAAGTATATGTACACTAACATCAAAAGTTGTCATTTGTGATTTATCATTTATTGTGTAGGTTTTCTTGGCTTGTTGGGGTCCAATATATAAATAGATCAATACCATATGACGCTAGCACCATACATGGGACTAGAGATTTTCACTCTATTCAAACAAAATCCTTCCAAAACGTGTTTACATTTGATAGTAGAAAGCAATCATGCTTTTGTCATATTTGCACTGAAAATGTTGAATCTACAGAAGTTTGTGAAAACATAAAGAACAACTACATAAATGATTGGAAACACGCATAGATTAATCATAAGGAAAACATGCCACTAGCAAGTGTAGAAGAATTAGAATTGGAAGAAATAGCAATATCACTTGATGGCGACAGAATTTCAGATCTTGTTAGAGAAGGTTATGATCTTACAACTTTTTTGTCAATTGTTCGTTCTTGTCCATCACCTTATGTGTATAGTCAATTTAATTGATTTAAACACCCTAACTCCAATTGTAATTTGCACACGGGATGTTTTCGTTGTGATTGCACCTTTAGACAACAACGAAAATGTGAAGTATTATTTGATGCGATGCAATGAAGGAAAGATGAATTTCTTGGAGGACTACAATGACAACGGATATACATACGAGAGAGGATCCATCATTTTAAAAGGCTATTTTTTTCAGCAAACCCATATCACTGAAAATTATGTCTACTTTCAGGATTATGAACCTGATGTTATATGTTGTCAATATAGTCATTTAGTATGTGCATCTCAAATAAAATTGGTACAAGTTCCATTAAAAAAAAATAAAAATAAAAAAAATGGAAACTGTCCAAATATGACCATGAATGGATAATTGAGGACAGCATTCCATTGTGATGTTTTTAACTATATAAAAAATGAATCGATCGATGTTTTTGTCCATGTCAAATGTTGTGTACAATATGTTTTTTTCTTTGAACTATGAATATGATCTTGAATGGGAACTAGAATAAGAGTTTAAATGATTGTATTTTAGTATGCTGAAATGAATTCAAAAATTATTTGGTAATGAAAACTTTAATGTGTAATGTCGTCCTAAATTCTGTGTAAAGTACTTTATTCGCGTCCCCATATGTCTATTATACCACTTAAGGGATGAGATCACGGATGTGGTTGTCCCCATACTCCACCCTAAATCTTTACTTTTGACTTAATGATGTAAGTGAGGAATCACCGAGAAACCTGCTAGATTTTGTATTCATCTAATCCATTTCATGTTTCTCTAATGTACTTAATAAATAGAAAATTATTATTCTTGATCCATTAGATGGGTTGATCCATTACTAGTTTTTTGGTGGGATAAACAATCCATATAAATATGATCCATGATTTTTTTAGAATATCACTTGTGTAAGTTCACATAACTGAAATCATGGCAAATAGAGATAACGATAATTTGATTTTTAATCACAAGCCAGGATTCTAGGATTGTGAAGCTTATGCTAAATTAGCGCAATGATTATTTACAACAAATCGATGAAAATTCATCAAATTGTTGTCTAAAATTATTGCTCTAATTTAGCATAAGCTTCACAATCCTATAATTTTTGTTTATAATTAAAAAATAGAAAATCGTTAAATCCTCATTTTCCATGATTTCAACAGCATTTATAATTCACCAACTAATAAAATGTACCTGAACATTGAAAATAGGAATCATTAGTTAAAAATTGAAAATATGAATCATTTATACAAATTTCAATTTATCATTTATATGAAATTCAAGTTTTATGTTGAAACCAAGATCATGTATATCAAACAAACATTCATTCTTAATATTCCTAACATTACATTGCACCTATCAAAACTTCTTAATATTCATTCTTAACATTCCTATCAAAACTTCATAACATTCCTATCAAAACTTGAACCTAACATTCATTCTTAACATTCGTATCAAAACTTCCTAACATTCATTCTTAACATTCCTAACATTTCTATCAAAACTTTTTAACATTCAATCTTAACATTCCTATCAAAAATTCCTAACATTCATTCTTAACATCCATTATTAGCATTCCTAACATTCATTCTTAACATTTCAAACATTCCTAACATAAGATTACACCTATCAAAACTTCCTAACATTTATTCTTAACATTCCTATCAAAACTTCATATCCTATCAAAACTTCCTAACATTCATTCTTAACATTCATTGTTAACATTCCAAACATTCCTAACATAATATTGCACCTATCAAAACTTCATAACATTCATTCTTAACATTCCTATCAAAACTTCCTAACATTCTTTCTTAACATCCATTCTTAACATTCCTAACATTATATTGCACCTATGAAAACTTCCTAACATTCATTCTTAACTTGAACCTAACATTCATTCTTAACATTCCTAACATTCTTATCAAAACTTCCTAACATTCATTCTTAACATCAATTTTTAACATTCCTAACATTCCTATCAAAACTTCCTAACATTCTTACTTACGTTCCTAACATTCCTATCAAAACTTCATATATTCTATCTAAACCCTAACATTATATTTCACCTAACATTCATTCTTAACATGAACCTAACATTCATTCTAAACTAACTAACATTCATTATTAACATTCTTATCAAAACTTTCTAACTTCCTAACATTCATCTACATTACATTTACATGCATACATAAATTTAATAATACATATATTCATAAATATGCAAAAACATATTCTAAACATTTACCACATAGAATATGTAAGTTCAATGTACATGTATATAATCCCAAAAAGAACATTCATGAACATGTGAGTTCAATGTACATATGTATAATCCAAAAATAAAGCTCATCGATGTCCAAAACTACAATATATATATCAACAAAAAAATAGAAATATAAATCATTCTCTAAATGGAAGTCCACCATTATCATCCACTAAGGTCTTCCCTTGGACTCGACCCAACCTGCAACATGTATAAAAGCAGATTATATCATAAATTATTTAAACAATTTTAAACTAAATTCAAACATTAAAATATTAAACTTATATCAAAGAACAATTCAATTATTAACAAAATTACCTCAAATTCTCTAAATGCAAGTCCACCACTATCCTTCACTGGAGTCTTCCCTTTGCCTCGAATAGATCGAAGAGACCCCTCCACTAGAGTCTTCGCTTTGCCTCGAATAGATCGAAAAGACCCAAGCTGCAACATGTATAAAAGCAATTTATGAATCTCATAAATTATTTAAACTATTTTAAATTAAATTCAAAAAATTAAAATATTAAACTTATATATCAGAGAACAATTCAATTATGAACAAAAGTACCTCGGTGCCAATATCCACATCCAACAAGGAAATTACCTCGGTGCCAATTTCCATATGTTCTCTTTCCTAAAATTTAAATTTTGTTAATAAATAAAACATAGTGTAAGCAAAAAAACTAAAATTAAGTAATTAACTTAAAACCGAAACAAAAAAAATTAAAATCGTTAGCTCACAGGAAATGGAAAATCATCTAAAAAATTCAAATCTAAAGTAACCTGCATGGATAAGTCAAATTAACAATAAGATTCATAGTTAAATTAAAAATAAAAAAAATGATAAAATATCTTTCAAACATAAATATAAATACATGTAAATAAAAAATATACCTCTTGAAGATGCTCTTCTACATTTTCAACATTTTCACTAGTGGAGACTCAAAAATTATGTTCATTCAACATTCTAGAAAACTGTAACCAATAAAAATTTACGTAATGTATTTATTACTATACATCAAAATGGGCATAATATCATACATAGATATAATGTAACAAAAAATTGAATTCAAAATGGATAAAAAAAAGTAAATAGATTGAAAGTACACAAACCTCTCCTAAACTCGATGTGTCATTGGACAGGACATCCGAAGCTATATCACGACAAACCTTAGCATAATCCTTAAGATCTTCAATGCTCATTCCATCTAACTCATCGTTCGTTTTGTAAACAAAATTCTGTCGAATAGTGGCTTGAGCCCTCTCTCGACTCAATCCCACATCAACTCCTAAAAATGCCGAAGTTAAACCTTCAGTAACAACATGCCTTGTAGTTGTCCCAAGTTCTGATGTGGTCTCCATCTCCGATTTGTAAGTCACAAGACTAGGTGGGAGAGATATCTGAGGTGGAGGTCGAAGAGTAGTGGGATCTCTAAGAGCACATTTTCTATCGTATATTCACCCCTTTCCAACTCCATAAAAGTCAGAATGAATGTCAGTATAGTCTGGATTCATATCTAAAGAAAACTCGGCATAAAAAAATATGGCAAAATAATTAGAAACCTCATCATTCCATGGAAACCGACCATAGGTTGCAAGGAACCGATCATATAAATGATGTGCAAGATAAGGGTGATTAAAATATTGCACTTTCGATGCTTTTCTCTTTAGGCCCTCTTTGAAGTTAAACATTCTCATGGCCTGTTGTTTGGTCACTCTCTCCTTCACAACATCCCACTTACCTGGACCCATCACTTGGGCCCTTCTTCTCTGCATCAAGTCAATAAAACCATATGTTGTTGGTCCAAGATCCTCATATACCTCAATGAATTTTTGTAATGATCCCAAATCCATCTCTAAACTTTGTTTGTTCTCTGGAAGGAGATCCAAACAAGAAAGATCATGTTGCAGTCTGTCATAGTGAGATTTACAACTTTCAAGGGTCGTTTGTGAAAGACCACTTTCCCATGGAATCTCCGTAGGTAAATCAGATGGATAAGTTGTTATGGGTGTACAACCCTCAGCTAGTTCAACAAATTGCGTCCTGGTTCAACCTTCGTCACCCTGTGTAGAATGATGAGCCTCTTGGGGACCTTGCTGTACACCCATGTCTGTCTCCCTTGCTCGATCTTCCTCCCTCTCTGCTTCAAATACAAACAAAGTTATGTGTAAACATGTACAAACTACGTACACACAAAAATACAATTTATACATGTATTAAAAAATTGATGTTCATACCGATAGAAGGTCGAGATTGACGTTCTCCCACAGAAGATAAAGGAGAACCATCTGTACTCCTATCGCCTCACCGATGATCAAATGAATGCGAACTATACAATAAGCTTGAATCCCAAGGTGAAGTCGACAACCTTCCATTATCAATTAGGACACCAACTCCCAAAGAATGTGATGACCTCCTACGTTTTTTCCTCGAAGACTCCTCTCTTTCCATTTGATATGATATCTACATTTACACAACTATCAACTCATAACATATACAAATTCTACATGTTAATTCTACAAATTCTAAGACCTAGCTGCTAAAGAAACTAAGTTATTTAATAAGGACCTAAATATACCTAATATCATCTAATAGTTTTTAAAATGAGTATAGCTAATATTGTTGGATGTATGAGGAATTAATGTGCCAATCTTTTAAGCATTTTTTATGTTTTAAATGAATGGAACCAATATGGTTAAATATTAAGTGAAGGTTACATTTCTTTATGTCAAGGAATCAGTTCATGAACATGTTAAATCTTAATTTAAATCTTAAATTAATAACTTATTTGATATTTTAACAATTTAAACATAAAATATATCTACAAATATTTTCATTATGCCATAGAATCATAAGAAATTGTTCTTGATTTGAAACTGGCACCTTTTTCCTTTAAAATAGTCCTATTTGTCCATGAACATAGAAGCAAAAAGATCTAAACACAATGAGAGATTGAACTATACAATATATTTTCATTAAGTGATTGAATGAAGTAAACCACTTACAATAACTATTTTTTCAAAATATTAATTTTTTTCTACATACCTATACATATCATCAACAAACAAAACTGTTCATGAGGACAGAGTTCATGAACTCTGTCCACATGAACTTTGTCTCACAGAAGATAACAAGTGTTCATCCTAGCAACAGTGATGATTCATGGTATTATGTTTCCCGAGTTTGCCATGTTGCAACCTAAGGAAAATAATACCATGAATCGTCACCTTTGCTAGGCTAAAACTCAAGACCATCATTTTCCCTCAATTAGTTTCTCAACTCAATAGGAGTGTTTCCAACATTCTTGAGTTTCATCATGGCCAACACTTAATAGCTATTTTACAGTTAGTGAATTGAAAGTGGCTAAGTCAATGCAAAGAAGAAAGGTAATAAGTTTGACTAAATACACTAGTTTGATAATTGTACCTTGTTTAAATATTACAATTTCATTTTTCATAATATTTCTCATAAGTAATAAGTTTGACTAAATAAACTAGTTTGATAATTATAACCCCAAAAACTTGTGATGGTTGACTTCAAAACAAAGATTCATTTTTAACAATTTCGTTTCCTCTAAATCCCATTATGAAACAATTGAAAGTAAACATATTCCAATTCCTATATATGGTTTATTAAAAACATCAGGGCAATGAGGAGACTACTAAAATCTCCACAATGAAGGAATTAACTTCGAATATGAGATAATAATTTTTTGTTTGGTGCATAATACAATTGTCTTTCCTGTGTTGGAAATTTAGGGTAATATATTGATCTATGAACTCTGTCCACATGGACAAAGTTCATGAACTCTATCCATGTGGACAGAGTACATGAACTCTATTTTTGGAAACTATGTTATGTAACATTATGAGGGTGTAATGGGAAATACTAAATGATTTTTATGGAAGATTATTTGTAATATTATTTGATAATGCTAGTTAAAGATGATTATATCCTAACATAATAAATTTTAGGAATAAATAACCATTTTGAATTTATTAAAAACTAAATTTATTGATTTTGTAAGAAAAATGTGTAAAATAGAAAATGTTTTTTTAAACACAATATCCACCATTAACATTATTCAATAATACTTAATTCACCATCTACCGTGCACCTTACAAAATTATATAACAGTAATAAAGTGGGCAGAGTTCATGCACTCTGTCCATGTGGACAGAGTTCATGAACTCTATCCACATGGAAAGAGTTCAATACAGTGGGCAGAGTTCATGAACTCTGTCCACATGGACAGAATTCATGAACTCTGTCCACATGGACAGAATTCATGAACTCTGTCCATGTGGACAAAATTCATGAACTCAGTCCATGTGGACAGAGTTCAACACTCACCAACTGAAAAAACCGTTTATCATAATTTAACTTGACAAATTAATTGAGAGTTTAGCAAACCTATATTTAATTTTTAATTAGAAGGCATACCTGTTTATTTTTCACTGCTGAAAGACACCGATGAAACCGAAATCGAGTGACCGAAGCTAAACAATGAAGGAAGAAAAACGAAGCCGAGCACCAAAAAAATGAAACAGCACCTGCCAACAATGTATAAAAATTAGAAATAACATTGACAACACCGAAAATATGAAAATTAACAAAAGGAAAAAAAAATTAAATTACATTACCTTCACTAGACGCTGTCCAACTCCACGACGACCAACCACCATGCAAATTGGACGTTGTCCAACTACGCACCGAACAAGCACCCTAAACTGGTAGACTCCACACCACACCAATTTTGCAATCCACGTCGAAAGAGGTGACATAACAACGTCGAAAGGGGCGACAGAACCAGGCCGAGAGGAGGCCGAAAGCAGCGACAAAACCAGGCCGAAAGGGGCGACAAAACAACACCGAGAGGAGACTGAAAGGGGCGACAGAACCATGCCGAGAGGAGGTCGGAAGGGTGGCGGCTCTCCACGCCGAGAGGAGGCTGATAGAGTGGCGAATCTCCACGCCGATAGGAGGCTGATAAGGTGGCAGATCTCCACATCGAGAGGGTGGAGGATCTCATCGACGTCAACACACAGGGACAACAGGCGATGACAAAATGCGGGGTGACAAGTAGGATCCGACAGTGGCTGGCGGGGAGACAGGCGGGGACCATTCAACTGCATAGCAGAAAATGCCAATGTGGGCCGTAGCCGACATTTTATGCAGAATAATTATTCGGCCAAATAAACATAGACCACCGGTCAAAAAATTACCGGTCGGCTATGTGTTTGCACATATTTCGAGGTCTCTGTTAATTTAAACGGTTCACCATCGAACGTTATTCGGCTGAATAAAGGATCGATTATTCAGTCGAATAACAAACGTTGTTTGACCGAACACTAGTACAAAATGAGAAATTAATGACTTAAAAAATGACTAAAATTCAACTATAAACGATTATTTTTGAGTTGGTGACTAATAGTATCTGATTTCCACTATCTTATCTCTAGTCGTATTTCACAAGTCATTAATTGGTTGACTTATTAGTCATTGATTTAGTCATTGATTTAGACATTGATAGTCACTGATTAAGTCATTGATTTAGTCATTGATACTCACTAATTTATTCACTGATTTAGTCATTGATACTCACTGATTTAGTCACTGATTGTCACAATTATTGACCAAATATATGACTAAATAAAATACTAGATGATAACAAATTAATGACTAAGCTAAATACGACTAAACGTTAGTCATGCTATAAGATACTGGAAATTAGCTACTAATAGTCGTATATATGCAAATTTAGTCATTTTCTTAGTCACTAATTTATGATAGAGTACAGAGGAATCGAACCACCAATCTCCTGCCTATAATTAGGCAGGTGCTCTACCATTGAGCTAGTACCCTTTAAGAATTTGCCATTGCTTGGAAATGATGATATTCAAACAAATTTTGCATGGGAACAAAATGAATGTCAAACATATTCAAGAATAATGCTTCAAGTACTAAAAGAATGTCGATCTACAACATTCTCTACCTGAGAAGAAGAATGCAAAGAATATCCATAACATTATCAGATGAACCAAGACTCCATTCTAACCAACATAAAGAATACATACAAGGTGATATGAGGAAAAGATGCTTATAATGAGACTCCATGAATTTTCCTACTAAAATAAACAACACGGTAAACATTTTCAATCTTGTCCAATTATAAATTCAATAATCAAACTTAATGTAGGAAGATTTAGCTTGAGAAAATTCCATGCATAGACACCTGTGAGAGATTAAATCTTGGCATGTACTTGTAGAGTATAGATCTTTAATGGAGAAATCATCCTGAAACAAAAACGTAAATCTGTTTGCTCTGCATCCACCTTTATGGTAGATGTAAGAAGATTCACGGTATGATGTGTCACAAACTTCTCATCCTAGGGTGTCCCATGGTGAGAAGAAAGTAACCGTCCAAGAAAACCAGTGACATGCTCAGATGAATGGGAAGCTTTCTGAATTGCCAGTTGGTTTGCAGCTCCCTGACAAATAATTAACACAAAGAACTTGCATTATAAATGCTATCTATGCTAGAGAAAAGATTTTTGAAATTATTAAAGTAGATTGGGAAACTTTCATGAGAATATACTCGCTCTTGACAACAACAATGATGACCTACCACTGGCTTGCCCCATTGTTTGTGGTAACAATACAACAATCCATGACTATCAAGTACAAAAAACCTCCTCTTCCAATCACCCCTCAAATTTGAAGATCGTTTCAAGAGGTATCCTTGTTTTATTGTTTGCACCTGAATCATTAAGCATTGCGAGATCTGAAGTATTTACCAAGATGCTAAGACACACACACAGCTATAATGACCTTCAAATTTTTAATCAGAATACCACTCCTCTGATCTAATATCTACAATAAAACGTTTTGTAGTAACAACTGCAATACGTAACCAATATTCTTTTTTCTATGAAAAGAAGGTGATATGCCAATCCTAAAATAAGATCAACAAAGCTATAAGATAACATGTACCTTCCCTTTTGAAGTAGATTGCATAACTGCTTCAATCGTTTTATGAGAACTCCTGCCAACAGCCTGAATACCATCCCCAGAAGTTGAAGTCTCCACATCATTAAATGAGTGTTGACTTTCTTGTTCTATCTGCCTTCTAAACTCTTGCATCCTTTCTGCAAGAGCAGCTTGCTCATAATTCATCCTTTCCTTAGACTGCTATGCATATGTCAAAACCTGAAGACCATAGACATGGAAGAAGAGTTACACATTATGCCTCAGCACTGATATCAAATTTTTGATTCAAAAGTATCCTTAACAAAAAAAATATCTACCAGAAATGATGAAAGGAGATAAGCAGCCCATATGCAATAGTGATCACAGGAAAATCATAGCTTACATATGATCAAATTCTAATCTAAATAATAAACTGCAAGTCTGCAACTAGCTACAATTCATATATGTAAATTTGTATTTTGTGTCCATTTCCTTCAAATGATTAACAAGGATACATGATGTGCCAAATCAAAGGATATTGTTCTAGGCATAGACCCATGATACTGAACAATTACAAGTAGCCCAACAAAAAGTTATGGAACGGAGCCTTTCATCTTGGCGATATCGGTCATAATCCTGCTCCTATTGACAAGCTATAACTAGTTGTGAAAAGTTGGCCACTCTTGTCTCAGCAGTATATTAATTAGGACTCGAGAGAAAGTGAATCCATATCACAGTTGCTCTAACAGTGCCATCTGATGTTGTAATGGCATTCCCTTCAATGCAGCATTGGCATTTCAGGGACTTAATTTGGTGTGATTCAATTAGTATTGGTGCACTTTTTTAAGAAGGAAAGCTTTATAAAACTCATTGATTTCATTAGATAAGGTCTTCTACGGAATCAAAATGGGTGGATTAGAAAATGTTGAATTTTGTATGCTCCAATCATCAGCGCAAACTATACTTCGAGGATAATGAAGTAGAAATAAAGCATTTGGAAGCACTTGATGTAGCAGATTCATTTTGAGCAAGGATATATCTTATTATAATTTGAATTTCATACAAATTTATGAAACGATGTGTCCAATATATTGACCTGGTGAATGTATGGTTCCATTTGATGCAGTAACTCGTACCCCTACAAATATGCCAGAGACAAATATTGCAATCAGTGGGCACATTCAACAGAAGTAGTCGATATTCAGGAAAGTACAGTGTCATGTCTTGAATATAAATCATCCTGACAACTGCATTATCACTTTTTAAGAGTTACCTGCTTAAAATAGTGTAGATGGGCATCCATTGTTCCACTAATAGCTTCCAAGAATTCAATTTTTTTCTTGGCCTCAATGTTTGAGAATAGTCACTTGCACTTTTGAAATACAGTTTACTTATATGAACTCAAAGGTGAACAATTTAACTAGATGCAGCAACATTACATTTTGTGGCAAATAAGACTGTATCTAAGATTCTAAACAATGGTACAAGTTAGGTGGGAATCAACATGACAAGCTAGTGAAGTCATATATACTAGATTGAAGCGGGCTTGTTCAAATGCTTCCCTTGAATTGTGCAAATCCTGCATTTAAAGTTGAGCACAATCTATAAACTAGAGAACACATCAATAACGCATAACCTTTTGTGATCATTCCTACTTAATCTCATGATCACAATATGTCATACTTACCTCTTCTGTTTCTGAAGCATTGTCCATCCTTGTACTTTTCCTCAATGACATAAACTTTTCACGTGCCTGTAGCGAAGGCACAGGATTAGAGGTGTCAATGAAAAACCAAATTTGTCATTTTACTCATCTCAACTAATATTTTAGGACTCAGAACCATAATAACTTAGTCCAATTTCTACTTGTTCCTATTCTAATTTAACAAAAAAGTATACCCATAATTGGTGAAGTTTTATTTTTGGAGTAGGATTCCAAGTGTTTCCTAATTCTTGATGAAATCTAGTATCATACTGGAACAATTTTTCCTTGACCTTAAGCTATTCCACTAGTAATGAACAATTACTCTGCCCTTTCAAGCGGAAGCCAACTTGAACTCTGCTCAAAGAACAATCAAAAGAATTGGTGCTGAAAGTATTTCTACAAATATCTATGATCCCTAATCCTTTTGTTCATAATAGCATGTACGTACTCAATATTGCACCCAAACCTCCAGAGAAAATATGTTACTGAAGTCCACCATAAAGTGATCCCTCAAAACCTGTTTATCTTGTTAATGAATTTTGACTCAAACAAATGATCCCTCAAAACCTTTGAACTTATCTTAGTAACTTGACTTTGCTTTAATGACAACTCAACTTAACAAGATATCTTGTCTTTACATAACTTGACTTTTAGCAAGATGACTTGACTTTACATAACTCAACTTTAACAGCTTGACTTAATAATTCTCTTTGCATTAATAACTCAATTTTACATCTTTATCTTTATTCTTTAATATCTTTAAGCTTCTCTCTCACTTCTCTTATTAACATAAGGGACATAGAGCTCATTTTCCAAATGCAAACCGGCATGAAAATGCTTGAATCTAAATACAAATTCCTTGACAGGTATGTATCGATAAGGTTGCTTCTTGTCTTCCTAGTATTGTTCCTGGTCCTTCTTTGTGGTGGCATGGGGCATTTAATCAGAAAAATCAAGTGTTGGGTAAAATACCTTGTATGATGCCCAAAGATATGGCAAAAATAACATACACCATTGTTGATCTATCAAGAACTAATAATAGGAAATAATTAGCCTAGCATGAATTTAAAATTAACTTCAATTGGAAAATGTTGATAAAATAGTATGGAGAAAGTGAAATCTTTGATCGCAGAATATTTGCAACACAAGCCAGGTGTCAAGCAACTTATTAACTAGTGGATAGACTAGACTGGAATGGCTCAACTCCATAGTCAAAGTAGTTACGTTTTTGGCCAATACAGGAGAAAAAGTGGAAAACAATAAATTTGGCATCTGACTAGGCTGTGACTCTTATATTAGATTATTATTATTGTCCACCATGTCTTGGCCACCATGGAAATACATGCTAAACTTAATTTCTCTATTGTTCACTATCATGGATGAGAAGATGAAAAGTATCATGGTATATAATTTGGCAGTGTTCCAAGGCCAAAGAAATAATTTTGTAGTATGTCATGTCATTCAGAATACATGATCCTAGAAATATATTTAGTTATGATTCTACTCTATTAGAAGATGTAGGCTTTTGGTCAGACACCTTTCAATAAGGATAGAAGTTACTTAGGATTCAAGATTTAGGAGCCACACATTCGATATTTAAAGTGGATTTATGCATTTATGTTGTAACTTGTACTAATGCCACTAGGAAAGAGAGGAATATATTTCATTGATGAATGAATATTGAACAGACACCCATTTACTCTATCAATGAAGCAACAACTACAGGTAGGTGAGTCCCAATCTCATAAGTATACTTGAAAACAATCATTATAAGAATCATCTATCCAAAAATCACTTCAATAACTTTTGTATAGACATCTCTACTTGCAGTCTTTCTAGCTCAAGCTCACATTTCCAAAGATCCAATATTTGTAATCACCCTAAGAACCTATTGAAACAATTAAATAGGTTGGTACAATAGTACAAAAATGAAAGATGCCAACAAAGCTCCCTAGCTGTCTTTCGACATGGCTATCTTTTGAGAAAACAAGAGAATATTTTTAGGAAGGAACAATTTAAATAAAATGGTTAAGTTAACACCTGACCACAGTAAAAGAAAAAGCTTAGAGCACAACCCAAATAAAGGTCAAACTCAAAAACCAACTTCAAATAGTCTAAGCATCACTTGAATAAAAAAGACAGTCAAAGGGAAACAACTATCAATTTTAAGTCAAAATAGTTTCCTTTTAGGTAAAGTCTTTCTGACCCAAAAGACAACAATCAAAACAGAACACTGACCTACTTGTCAAGTAATTACCATTTTTTTTCTTTTTTAACAATGCTACATATAAAGCACTATCAAAGTCGGTCAACAAATTAATTTCGAAGGCTCTATGCTTGTTGAGGTTTGAACTTGTCTCATCATCATAGTGATGCCCTGTCTCAACAACTAGCCCAACAAACATAATTATCATTTCTCAATATGAAATTCCAAGAATTCCTAGTTGAGAGAATGTTATTTCAATTGTTATCAATATAAAAGTTCCTTATGGTAAAAGGAAGAGAACAAAAGTACATACATTAAACTATCAAAGAGCATGCCAGAAATTGAAATCTTCTTGCATTTAAGCCATGTGCATCTTTCTTGCAAAGAAAATGAGAGAGAAAGATCATATTTTAGTAGATTTAAACCCTTGTCCCTTTTTATTTAGGTTCCAAGGGTATGAGTTAGAATATTTTAGATATTCGTTCCTCTTTGAGTAATGAAGGTGCAGCAATATGATCCAGATAGCTCCAGGTAATAACAAAGTTAAGATGATATCCAAGCTAATGATGTAATCTAAAAAACAGAGAGATGGAATCCAAAAAAATTGACCAAGAGCACATTGAAATACAATTGAACAATATTTGACATGTTCAAGAGTGATTAGAAATTTGGATCCATAGTGCAACAGGCATAAAGTAATTATTTTTCCATGAACTAATATATGATGCATTTCTCTCAAAAGGGAAAAAGGAAAAAAAAAACAGAAAATACCTCATAAAGGCCAACAATACATCAATGCCTTGACTCTTAATACATACTAGGTCTATAGTTTGAACTTTTGCACTTAACAAGTGGAAGGGTTCTCAATTGTAGCTATTCCAATGAAGTAATCCTCGGAAAAATAAAGTATAGAATAAAATTATTAGTTGGAACAAAAATATAGTCACTGACATAGTTCCATATTAAAATTAGATCTATTATGCAATGTTACATGGACTCACTCCCCAAGGTTGGGGGCACAATCCCCTCACCCTCGAAATGGCATGGCCCCTAGTGAAACATTTCACTGCATCCCCCTTTTTGCGAAACTCTGCAAAACATAGGACAAAACATTTCACCAATATGGGAGGCATGTTTCACAAAAAGACAAAAAGATGGGCTTGTGGGCACACCCTCCCAAAAAGCAAGACATATGAACACCTCCATTATTTTTGAAAGAAAAAACCTTAAAAAGTATTAAAAATAAAAATAAGAAAACCTAATTCACCTAACCTAACCCATTGTCTATACGTATAATTTTCCATCTCCAATGGACATTTACACTAACCATTTTAATTTCTCTTCAAGTTGTCAATTTCTCTTTTTGAAACCAATTTCTCTCTATGAAGTGTGTCAGTTGCCAAGGAAGAGGAAGAAAGTGTTGTTTGTGGCCAAGCTTCCAAGGAGGAGGCACTAGAAGCTACAGCCAATCCATGATTAAGATATAGCAGCTACAGCCAAGCCACCAAATCATTCCGATCTTTAATACTGCTGGGACAGGTTGGGTTTAACTGTTAACAGCCTAAATTTAAGAAATATGACAGTGAACTGTTCACTATTTAGCAACCACATAGAAGCCTACATTCTGATGTTTAACATACAAAGCAATAGTTATGGCCATTTAGAGATGGGGTCCCCTTTGCTAGGGACCACAACGTCTCCCATGATGCTACCTAAAATTTTGGAGTTCCTCCACACATCCCCAACTACGTTTCCCCACTCACGTGTCCCCACATCCGAAAATCATGGTGGAACATTGCTATTAAGTACTAAGATGGATCAAAACAAACTCAAGTACAGATTTTTTGTTGCTTAAAATATCCAGTATTAGGATGGATCTATGTAATTTTTTTTATTATTTTTTGATGTGATGGTAGTTTTTTTTCTAACCTTAGTCAAATTTCAAATTTTTCCCATTTTAGTTTATGAGTGTTACCCCACATATGTGACATGGGACATCTTTTCCACCCCAAGTTGTAGAGTGAACCTCACTTCTCTTAGTGCAATCAAAGTGCTTTGAGCCAAAAAAGTTCATCACATTTTCTATAATGATTCATTTTCTAAATGTCATCCTAAGAATTGTCTACCACCATGTAACATGATGATCACGATATCTGGAGTGCACTTATATGGCAGAAACAATGAATTTTAAGCAATATCGGACGAAATATAAACTGCAGAAAGTAAAACAAAGATATACGAAAATATAAAACCTACATAATTTTGACCATTATATTGATAATCTAGAAAGAGATCAATGTTCATGAGCCTCTTTGAGGGGGCAACCTCCAAATGAGCAAAGCTTCATAAAATGAAAATACTTGATAAAACATTGCATAACTTATGTTACCTACCAAACCTACACTTTCAAATTTAACAAAGTGCAACCCTAGGGGCACTTAGAATGATTGTCCAATGTAACCACAACAATTCTTCTTCTTACTTTACGCTGGTTCTTTTCTAGCACAAGGGGGAAAACCCTCAAAAAAATCATTTTATACTTTCTTTGAGACGAAATCGTTGAAAGAAAGAACAATGTCCACCTAGAGGGGCTCTGGAGTTAGGATCAACAATCAAAAGAGGTCTAACAGGATCAAATGATGCATAGTTATTTTTAATAACATGCTCCAATTAACCACATGGATTTCCTCTAAAATGCAGAAATTAAAAGGATCACTCTTCCAAAGGCACACCTCTCAACAATTACAAACCAGCAGTAGTTGATGTGAAACCATAAAAATAAAAGATAGCAACATCCCTTTAACATGCGAAATGACATCCCTTTAACATGTGGAAATGACAGTAGAAATAACTAGCCATTGAAGAATGATAACTAGTAATAAGGAGGGTTACACCTCAACCTTATCTCTTTTTATTGCAGTAGAATCAACCTTGTTCAAAGATTATTACAGCAGTTTTGCAAGAGTAACTTTATTTATTAAATTCATCCATGGAAATACATACAAATTGGATTGATACATGGCTTCCTTTAAGGCATGAAAGACCTTCTCTACTGCATCATTCCATACAAATGCATTCTTTTTAGCATTTAATGGGACTGCAATTCTACCATAACTCTACACAAATTTTCTACAATTAGACAATAAAACCAAATAAACCACACAATATTTTCAATGTTATTGGGAATGGCTAGTCTTTCATAGCCTAACTTTCGTGGGATCAACTTGCACTATTGTCCTAGTGACAATGGGACCTAAGTATTCCACTTCATAAGTGTCCAAATTGCATTAGGAACATTTGATGTGACTACTAGTTATATCGGGGTATGTGTAAGGCTTGATCTTGTTACCCCTTGTTACAGCTTGAACTAGAAAGTGTAGTTAAAGCACTAAACAAAGAACACAACTAGCCCAACTGCAACCTAGAGGTGTTACCCACTATCACCTCGATAACCACCTCTTTTCACTTCTAGTTTTCTCTTCTCCAACTCAAGGGGAGCCTCCCTGGATGGGATTGCTAAGCTTTGGTAATGAGAGCACAAGATGATTTCGAAGAGTTAGCCCACGCAAAACCTGTTTCTTTGTAATATAGGTGATGGAAGCACCATGAAGACTAGTGCCAATACCCAAGGAAAATGGACTCTTAATATGATTCCCCCAAGGGCCTTGTTCATATTTGTTTGGCTAGAATCCCAACACAACACTAGAGAATTCCCTATCCCAAACTATTCTATTTTCTTTCAATCTCACAAATGGTAAGCAACTTTTTCATTTTTTTGTCCATGCTACTCATAGCCTTGAATTCTAAAAGAGTACAAATGTATTTGCTTTCAAAGTCTTCATCTCAGACCATATTCTGTTACTAAAATATCCATGACAGAAGAAAATTTGTGAGCTATATATCTAGAGATCTGCTAGCAAGTCCACAAGCATTCTCAAATACGTTCATCCTATCATCTTTGTGATTGACAGCCACCTTCCTAAGACTTCTAATCAGGGTTCCAACCGTTATGACCCTTCTTTCAGCTTCAAAATATTGCTCATGTTTTTCAAAGGGGGTTCTTAAGGATGTTGGCTCGGTATTCAAAATACTTTCAAACTTTATAAATTAATTTCTTAGTCGCTCAATTTCTATGTCATGTCCCTCCTCTTTTAAATTTTTAATTCCAACAAACCACCAGTAGCCCTATGAAAATCAAAATTTAATGGAAAAAGTCATTAGAGAGGATTTTCTTTTCATATTACAGAGTTTTCAGAAAGACATGAGCTTGGGTCCAAATGAAATGCATGGAAAAAATCAACAGACAGGAGTTGTTATCCATATTACAGATTTTTTAAAAAGAAAGAGCGCAGGTCCATATGGAATGCCATTCTAATTCTTCTTGGGTTGTTCTGAATTCATTAAGGAATATTTAAGAAGAGTGATAGAAGAATCCAGGGCTATAGAGAAGGTATTTCCAGTTTTGAATGCAATATTGATAGCACTCATACCAAATACTGATAATCCATTCTCTTTGAAATAGTTGAGGCCAATGGGGAAATCCCAAGGCTTTTGAAGTTGATTATAGAGGCAAACTAGAGCTCAAATTTTCCATTAGAGGAGACTTTAAGGAAAAATTGAGAATTAATAGGAGTTGATGGCATCCCTGACCTCCCCTAATGCAATTAACTCATCCCCCATGGGATTTTATTAAGCCAAATACTTGAGAAAATATTTCAAGGAGGTTTTAGGCCCAGTTGGTCTTGTTGAAATGCCATGTTCTCACAATGTTGGATGCTTTATTATTGAGAATACTGCTTCAATTTTTTGTCATTTATCTTGGTAATGGGGCTCTTGATTAAGTGGGAATTTACTTCGCCCATGGTCTGATATGTCATTTAATGAGTTTTGGCCTTGTCCTCTACTAACAAAACTGCATCAATGCGGTCTAAATTCTCGAAACTTCCCCTTTAGGGAGAAGCATAAATTGTGCATATGGGTTCTTTTGTTGATCAAGAGTTTAACTGTTGAGGATAGAAGTGCATCCTTCATTCCAAGCCTTGGTTGATGGGATGTGTTGGATTATGCATGAAACCATGAAACCCTAGCTTCAATCCATTTATAGATTATGTCTTCAACACTAATGTGGCCTATATTCCCCATCCTACCTTGATAGTTCTCGGGACATGTTAACCCCTGAAATTAATCCACATCAATTTCAGGATTAAGTACCAAAAAGATTCCATTTGGATAGATGACAATGGACATACATGCTTCAGGTTGCTCTGACAAGAAAAAATGTATCATTGGGGTTATGCACAAATATGAACCGACTATATTTGCATGGGAGCTTACGAATGGACCTCATTGTCCATCATATGTGTCTGGTCAGAATCTTCAGCAATGGATTACAGAAATGGAACAGTTTATGAAGTTGATTGATGTCAATTATCTTATGAATGTTGGACTCGAAGGTTTCTACAAGCCAACAACACCTGAAAAGTTTATAACAACCCTAAAGATTGGGCACATGCACTTAGTTCTTATTTCATTCACAATTCAATAACTGAAGCTCTTGATTTTACATCGGTCCAGGCTTATCCTAATAGTTGGGTTCTAGACGAGAAGCTTGTGGACAAGATCAAATATTTCTCTAGATGGGTGACATCTCATATCGATGGTGGATAGCAAATTCTAAAGAAACCTATGTTTTTCATAGAGTTTGGATCGTCTTATCTTTGTAAAGACTATGAAGAAAGCCACAAGGACCTATTATTGAAAACAATGTATGATAAGATATATGATTCAACATGGAAAGGGGGATTTTCCACTCCTTTATAGTAATGGAGGGCCCATCATAATGGTTCATGTTAAGAATGAATATGGATCTTTTGGAGATGACAAAGACTATCTTTAGTACCTTATGAGACTAGCCAGGTCACATTTGAGAGATGATGTTATCATGTACATAACAGGTTGTGGTGTTATAGGAAACTCGAAAAATGGTACACTTGTTGGTAGTCATGTGTATTCAACTGTAGATTTTTCAATAGGTGAATATCCATGGCCAAATTTTTGCATTGCAAAAGAAGTATAATTCTCTGGAGAAATCTCATGCTCTTACATCGGAGTTCTACACAGGCTGGCTTACAGGAGATGATATTCATAGTGGCATCTCCTTTAATAGTTTCGCATCATTTATTTCTATACCTTTCAATGTATACTTTTCTTTATTCACATCCCATGTTTAATTATTTTGGGTTCTTTAAGGCTTTGTGATTGATGCATTTATTAAGCAACCCCCATCATAATTTTCATGAAATTGCAAGCTGTTGGAAATAAGCATGGTAGGGTTAAAAAAAATTGCAGTTCATAATGTGCACCAAGACCATCAATGAGTTTCCATATCAAATATCAAAAAATAAAAAATAAATGAAAATGATCAAAATCAAAATCAAGTAAATCATGTTTGACAATTTGAGGGACCCAAGATCTGAGAAACATCCAACTCTAACAGCACAACAATTGCCCCTATTTTACGCAAATCATTACCCTTTAGGGGCTGGAGAACAACCACCATATTTGAGAAGAGAGGAACACAAGGCCGCATCGCCTTCAATGGAAGAACTGATCCCTTCAGTGGAAGGGAAACGAATCCTATCCTCTATGGTGTAATGGAATAATCCACCCCCAAAATGATGGGGAGAGCTCAGAAAAAATAGGAAAAAGGGGGAGATAGCATAGCAAATTGCAGCAGTGTGGAGCTAGAAGGAAGCATATGATTCATCATTGTTAAGCAGGCAGATAGGGAAAAGCATAAACCAAAGCGATGAACCCAAATGCAATCATAGCAATTGTACAATATACTAGTTCTAAGGAGTTTCGGGTTTCTTTTTTTAACTGCTAGTTACCTAAGCATTCAATCTCACAATTTTATAACCTATAGAGCAAATATACCATTTGCAGGGCTTGATGCAAAAAAACAATGCATCCATTTTCCTTTTTGATAATTTAACATTTGAAGACAATATTTTTTTTACTCAAGGAAGCAGGTCTGTAATTTTTTGTCGTTGATTTAAAACATATATCATGAGGAACAAGGCTATTTGACTTTTAAATTAATTGAATTGAATACTAGATTGTTGTGAGGGAAATACACCTATAGTTCAAGGGAGAAACTACCAACTTCATGGATGAAAGATAGACATACAAATGTTCTGCAAGTACAACAAGTAAGTGAAAAGATTAAGGTTAGATATATGTGCACCTTATTCAGAAGGTTGATCCAAGCCTTCTCTTCCTTTCTCTTCAATGATATTCAGTGTCACAATGCCCACACCTACAAAACAACTTCATACATTTCTCAAATACATTTGATTACATAGATAAGACTGATATTCATAACAGAAGAATACATCAAACTATAAGCAAACTGTAATCAAATCTGAGACACACATGAATAAGTCATATTTGGAAAGGGAAGAACATCTGATCTTTTTAATGAATGAAGCAAGTACATAAAATTATACCTTCCTTCAAGCTTGGAACTTCATGAAACCTAGATTCAAGGTCTCCTACTTCTGTTCTCCAAGGATCCCAACCTCTAATCAGCTGTGCTAGGGTTTATCAGAAATTGGGGCACAAGAGAGGGGGATAAGGATCTCCATTCCTCCAGCATAACATTTTTATGGGATTGGTCCCTTCTCATGGCCCTTCTACCTTCCTTATATAGTCAATGAAGGAGAGGAAAAGTAGTTATACCCGATCAGGAAGTTCCCAAACTAACTCTAATTGACCAAAATTCGAGATTTTGAATGTTTCAGGAAAAAAACTCTACTTTTCTACTACAAACCAGCATTTGAACTCTACTTTTATGAAGCAGAGTGGAGTTTTTCAAGGGAAAAAGGCTACTCTTGCATAGAATACCAGCGTTTTAGTGAAAAAATGGCCAAAAACAGGGTTTTCTGATGATTTTCAGGAGGTGGTTTGGTCTGGAAAAGTGTTCCTAAGGGTTATAACCATCAAATGGGCCAAGAGTGAGGTAATTTCAACCATATTCAGTGTCCCTAATGACCCTTCAATCCACAAGTGTCCTATTGTGTGACTGAACTTTATCTCAAGAAGTGCCATCATGCGACTAAGCAATGCAAGTGTCGTCACGGATGGAGAAGTGTCATTTTAAGCTATAACAGATGCCCCCTAATGTATGAAGTCAGAGGGAGTGAGGGAAACGATGGCCGAAATACATTATAAATAATAAAGAGTTGAATCATGGAAGCGGAGGAACTGGAGAAACCAAGAATCATAGGCTCAAATGAAGCACCTGAAAGCAAAGGCAATGTCAGACAAACTCATCCTTGGGGTAACTGTCCATGTTCAAATAGTGGAACATGACCTCCAAGAGAATACAATAATGATCCAAATGTTGATGCATATATCATGGCCACTAGAATACAAACATGGATCCATGAGGAACATAAGTGTAAACATAGCCACATAAATACAAGGTGGATCTATGTCAAAACTGGAGAACATAGCCATAGAGAACAAGCTGGATCTATGTCTCATAAGGAGCCAAAAAATAGTGTGGCTCAATCTTGCGCAACTTGGGCGATAATATAAATAAGCTGATGCTATCGACGATCCCAAGGTCTTCATCCAAAAATAACCCAAGGTACAAACCTATCCATGCAAATAAATGAGTTGAAGTCAAACATGGGAGGTATCGTTGGATTACCGGTCATTGATGTATACTGTTAACAAATGCGAGGGTGTCCACCAATAATGAAAATGGAACCCAAGGTACCTAGTACATTCAAGCAAGTGCGAATAAATGGTCTTGCCGTTGAACACTTGAAGAATCCATCGGATAGGAGACATTGATGTATTCCCATCTATCCAATAGCGAGGGAAATTGCCCCTACTGACTGCAATCCCCAAGGTACTAACCGAAACTCTAAACTTCATTCCCAGAGCACAATGAGCTGAAGTTGATGGGAAGAAGTCCGTTGGAAGGGAGGCCTTAAGGCATCCTCCATCAATCAACACGAGGGACACTCAACAGGTATGAGATGATTTGGAGTAGGGTTGAACACATGATGAAACATACTGAAACCAAGGAATGGCCGACGCATGAGGTCAAGGAAAGTGTAGAATGGCCGACACAGGTTATATCCTTGAATAGTGAGCACGGCACAAGAGTGACTTAGGCAGCTTTTAACACAAAGAGACCACGATGCAAATATTCAATGTAGGAGACATTAATAGATTCTCCATATGATTGGAAGACTAACCAAACGGAGGAGTAAGAACTCTAAGATTAGGTTTATCCTAAGGCCAATACTAGAACCCAACTTGTTTGATAGACTCAAAACAGGTGCTTTGTTCAAGGAGACAGTGGACTTGCTGCCATCATATTGAAAGATATTTTAACATTCTTCCCTTCCCTTACCTTTTTCATTTTTTAACGATCTTGACAAAGAACTAAAGCATGCTTGATGGTATTTTCATATTTAAGGAGTCTAAAAAACCTAGAAGAAAACTCCATACACCTATCCGTGGATTTTATATCGAGCCCAGATTGGTCTGTGCTCGGCGGTGTTTTCTTTCTTATAGAGTTGAAAAACTTAAACAGTCCTCTATCAACCATCTCGTGGATTTCACATCGAGCCCGAGTAGGTGAATGCTCGCTTGGTGTTGTCACATTGAAAACCCTAAAGATGACTCCAAAGGTCCTTTTTCGTAAAGTTAGTCTCCTTCCCCCAAAAAGTGTAAAATAATGGAAGAAGAACTCTTCTAGTGCATACCAGAGTATACCTAGAGTATACCTTTTCCGTAAATTATCCACCAAGGCCCGGAAAAGGGATAATTCTGTACCTAAGTGGATGCCAGTTCAGCTATTTTAACGAGCCCGAAAAGACAACTATGCTCGGCAAAATTTTGCCTATTTAAGGAGTCTGAAAAGGGCTTAAAAGAAATCCATAGGGATCTTTTTCATAAAGGTTTAACGAGCCCGAAAAAGTAAACTCGTGACCTCCTAACTGTTTTTAATGATCTCAAAGGAGATAGAAAAATACTCATAACTTCCTTACTGTTTTTAACGAGCTCGAAGTGAAGATGAAAGAAATGCTCGTAGCCTCTTTACTATTTTTAACGAGCTCAAAGGAAAGGTGAAAGAATGCTCATAACCTACTTACTGTTTTTAACGAGCCCGAAGTAAAGGTAGAAGAATGCTCGTAACCTACTTACTATTTTTAATGAGCTCGAAGTAAAGGTAGAAGAATGCTCGTAACCTACTTACTTTTTTTAACGAGCTCGAAGTAAAGGTAGAAGAATGCTCATAATGGGAGGAGACGAGTGTCAGGGACATGCGAAACTAGCTCCAAGAGCATGGAACAAAGCTATGCCTAATGCAAGGAACACGAGCAAGATAAGGACACTCAGGGTGTATCTCCTTGAGGTAAAAGGTGTTAAATTACGAAGGCAAAATGATACAGGGCTTAGCAGAAATGATATTAGAGATGGAGGCTTATACAACAAGCTAAAAGCATGGAAGCTAGCATCAGGCTCATTAGCACAAGCGGGATCATAATAGATGCATATGCAACTTGAACACAAAGATGGCAGCCTTATCAGGGATGGCCAGAAATATATGAGGAAGAAAGATATGAGGCTTCTTCTCAAAGTCATGGTAAATCTAAAAAGGCTCCCGAGCCTATGAGGAAAACTCAGCATGGGCACCAAAATGGCATAAGGGTGCTGACTAGGGTGACCCATGTTAGGTAGGCTCTACTGTCGGACTGGTGCAAAATGCATAAAGAGATGGCTAACACACCAATATCCAATAGGTTCGACCCTATGGCGAATTCGGATGGAAAAAGGTTCAAATGCAACATAACAGCAGGGAATCCTAAACCTATATGCAAGGTTCCGAATATACCTGACATGGTCACACAAGGTGTCGAAAAGGACCAATAAGCAAGTATAAATCCATCTAAGAATCTTGTCTCCAAGAAACATTAGTACCAAGATCATATCTAAAACATATGTAAAGAAAGACCTGATACAAGTCACTATGGTAGAAATACTTTCAACCTCACTATCATCAACAACGAGCATAAACAAGGCAGATTTTTCAGATGAAAATTCTATAGTACCCAAACCCGAGGACTTACAATCAACAAGATCGACTTCAGGATGAAGATCAAAGTTGAAGGACATGATGGAATCTGCAGAAACAAATTCATCATCATGAGAGTTGAAAATTCTAGAAGCAGAATCAAACTCAGTAGGAACACCGATTTACGGATCTATAGGAGAGTCCAACGAATCAACAGTAGGAAGATCAGACTTTAAGGTCAAACCAGGGCTGGACATAAATGCGACTGGATCAACATCCAAATGAATGGTAGACTATACTATGGACTCTAGGAAAACTTCATCGGAAGGAAGTATATCATCCCAGATAGAACACCTATCTAAACATTCAGATGGAGGTGTCACTTGGTCAAAAGCTAGGACTAAGTCCCGAGAAGGTAAGCATGAATTCACAGACTCCTTCTTCGTAGCAGTGGAACTCAAGGAACAATATACCACATAAATTCCATGTGACATAGCAGTGCCTAATGACGAGAGATCTGACTGGTCTATAGTTGGGTAATAAGGAGGATCAACGAATGCAAGCTGGTCGATAGTGGCGATGCTTTCGTTATGAGGAAAATGCATCACACGAAAGAGCGTAGACACCACAGCATGCATAGCATAAACATAATCATGCCCAAGGATCATATCAAAGTCCACATGGTCCTTTAAAACCATAAAATCAACTAAGATAGGTTTTCCACCCAAAGTAACAGGTACTTGACAGAGGAATCCAATCGGTTCACTAGGTCTCCTATCGAAGGTCAACGGCCAATTAACAGCTGAAATAAAATTAGGGAAACCCAAATATCTCCAAGCATAAGCGGATAAGATACTAACAGAAGCTCCTTCATCTACAATGCATCGATCAACCGTATGGTTCCCGATATCAACCTTTATCTGGAAAGGTGTCGAAGAAGGAAGACGAGGCTCGACTAGACTATTCCAATCAAAGGAAACAATCCTAGGGTTTGGTAGGGGTTCACATGGCATAGATGAAGTGCTCCATTTTTCAGGAACATCCAAACTGGTAATGCAGAAGACTTCCATAGTAGGTGCATCAATCTTTGCAGGATTGATGGGATCAGTCGAAGATTGCATCCATTCGATCACTTCACTCTCCGAAGGAAGAGCGGGTCGACCAAAGATTGCATTGGTTTAACCACTTTATCAACCAAAGGTTGATCTGACTGTAGGGAATCTATAGACAACTTAGGAACAGATATCCCTTTAGACATGGACCACACTCTTCGTGCCTCTGGAATTGCAGGGCATCGGTGAGTAAGGTGATCTCCCTTACAAAGTTTACAAGGGAACTGTGGTTTCCGTCCTATATGTTGAGACTCCTTTACAACATTAGTACTCTCAGCGTGACTAGCATTGGCTGACAGCTTGCCCCCAGCATGACTAGCAGTGGTTGGTTGCTCAGAAGCAGAAGACTTTTGAACTAAGGACCACACTTTTTTCAGTTCTGGAAGTACAGGGCACAAGTAAGTAAGGTGGTTTCCCTCACAAAACTTGCAAGGGAACTTATACTTCTGTTTATTGGGTTTGTCAACAATGTCAACTCCCTCAGCATGACTTGCAGTGGCTGATCTGGTGTCTCCAGTATGACTCACAGGAACTGGTGACTTGTCATTAATATGACTAGCAGTGATCAATGATGTGTCCCCAACATGACTGACAGTGGTTGAAGACAAACTTTCAGTGACTAAAATTTTTCTCCCAACATGACCTCTAGAGGTTGGGTAGGTGCCCCCTGCATGATTTGCAGAGGCAGGGTGCTTGCCCCTAGCATGAATTACAGTGGCTGGGTTGCTGCCCCCTTATTTTGGCATCCTCTTCCTATTCTTCCTTCGTGTATTCCTTTTAGACTGATGGTTACTAGTATTGCTACTTTCGCCACATGAGGTAGAAGGAGGAGGAGAAGATGTTACTGGCAAAGAAGGCCCAAGGTTTTGATGCTCTTGATTTGAGGAGCTTACAAAAGAAGCGTCAGGAGCATGCAAGGCATTTGGAGTGGAAAACAACCAAACCGGCAGCCCAATAGTGAATCCAGGAAGATTCAGAGTAGCCATTAAGGGAGTACCAATGTTTCCAAGGAATGAAACAGCACAAGGATCCCCTGGAACAGGGGTACCTTTATTGGCGCTCATCGGAATGCTAGACATAGTTTCCTGCTCAAATGAGCAAGAAGTTCTCTAAGGAAAACTAAGACAAGTAGCACAAAGAGCACACCACTAAAAAGGTCCTAACTAAATCAAACCAGGAAAACAGATGCCTTCCGGAGAAGAGTCTGGGATGATGAGGGCCCAGAACATATCAACGAAGGAAGAAAGACAATTACCCGGGGTCCACAATACAATGACTAAGGGTGCAAGCGTTGGAATCAACCTACCACCCTCTCAAAGACCTGCAAGGGATTTCCTCCCATGTCTATCCTAGGTACAGCAGATATAACCCTCCACCGTCACCTATGTATGATCCTATGGTCAGATACTAAGGATACCACCACACCGAAAACTCCTGGGGGAACAGTCTCTGGTCGAATCAGAAGGCGTGGGCAGGGTAACTGAGCCCGAAACTCAAAAGAGTCCCCAAACGCGATCCGATCCTAGTATATGCTCGAAATAGAAAGTAGGAGGTTTATTCCCAACAATCTGATCTCACAAGACCTACTGCATAGATCCCAGGCAAGTTTTGAATGAGGTGGGTTTACCTGTGATATTCGAACTACGATTTTTGCATAATGTGTGATCTTGGGTGGTTTAAGGTGTTTTAAACCCAAGATCCTAACCAAGACTAGTTTGTGAATAGTGTAACCTAGAAAAGAAAATGTTACTAGTACATTTTATTAGGGTTCATTTTAAAGGTTACTTGCTTACTCAAAAAGGTAGTGGGTGTGTGAGAGTGGTTGTAACTGAGATAGAATACTGAAATGAAATGCTTACCACTAAACAAATCTTTTCTTTTCAATGCAAGTCTTAAATATACGATCTAGAATGCATATGCAAATGCAATTTTTAGTATTTTCGAATGCAAAAAGATAAAAATAAAGTCTAAATGTACAAAATTAAACTCAAAACCTAAGGATGCAGCTACTCAAACAAATAAGTATGCAAAAGAAAATTTCTTCTTTTTGATGCAAAGCACTCTTAAATCCGTTAATCCACTTACAAGGTACTCTACTCAGAAAATAAATCAAAATTTTTTTATGCTTTTCAAAGGTAAGAAAAACTGAAATTGAAAGTAACCTACTATCAAAGCAAAAGCAAAGAACTTTCAGGTTTCCTTATTGAAACAATAAAAGCTACCAATATGACTTTCAAATTCTTACTGATGTAAGCATGCCAACCATTGGGAAAAACGTACGAAACTTACTTTTAGACCCAAACAAAGCAAATGACCTACAAAGAAGTATGGTTTGGTAAACTCAGGTTTGCACATAAACAATGCAGTCAAGGTCCTGAATAGTAGCTAAGACACTTGAGCTTTCACTACAAAAAGAAAACTAAAAGCATAAGGGAAGATAAGAAACCAATCTAAAGAGAAATTTCACTCAAATAGATACAAACAGGGTCAAGTAGACTCAGTAGATTTCAAATCGAGTGGAAATGGAGCAAGCACATTCAATTAGACTCAAATCAGGGTACAAAACACCAAATTGGTCCACAACCCCCCAACTTGGGTCAACAAGCCCCAAAAACTTTCCAAACAAGCCCAAATTGATCAAAGAAGGTCCAAATCATGAACATAGGATCTGTACAAGGATAGGAGACCACTTATAGTGGTTTAACTCAGACCTAGGGTCATCAAGGACACCAAAAAATGCAACCACAGCCCCCCCAAACAGATCAAAACTCAAAAACTCAGTTTCCGGAGAAAAGCGCTATTGTGCAGAAATAAACCAGCATTTTTCTGGAGAAAAAGCTACTGTGCTAATCAAAAGCAGCGTTTTTCAAGACAAAAAAGCTACTGTGTTAAGCAAATGCAACGTTTTTCTAGGAAAAGTTGAAAAAATGGGGCTAAAACCCCACACACCTGAGCCAGTAAGGGTTTGTAAAGGCTAGGAAGGGTCTGTAAGAGCCAAGGAGGGTCCAACAGATCCTAATAACTAATTCTAATCAAGAAAATGAACAAATACCATCAAAAAAAATTGAAGAAATGACTTTGGATACCCCTAAGTAGATAGGCTTTCCCCAGCAGAGTCACCATTCTGTTGTGAGGGAAATACACCTATAGTTCAGGGGAGAAACTACCAACTTCAAGGATGAAAGATAGACATACAAATGTTCTGCAAGTACAACAAGTAAGTGAAAAGATTAAGGTTAGAGATATGTGCACCTCATTCAGAAGGTTGATCCAATCCTTCTCTTCCTTTCTCTTCAATGCTATTTAGTGTCACAATGCCCACACCTACAAAACAACTTCATACCTTTCTCAAATACATTTGATTACATATATAAGACTGATATTCATAACAGAAGAATACATCAAACTATAAGAAAATTGTAATCAAATCTGAGACACACATGAATAAGTCATATTTGGAAAGGGAAGAACATCTGATGTTTATTAATGAATGAAGCAAGTACATAAAAATACCTTCCTTCAAGCTTGGCACTTCACGAAACCTAGATTCAAAGTCTCCTGCTTCTGTTCTCCAAGGATCCCAACCTCTAATCAGCTGTGCTAGGGTTTATCAGAAACTGAGGCACAAGAGAGGGGGATAAGGGTCTCCATTCCTCCAACATAACATTGTTATGGGCTTGGTCCCTTCTCATGGCCCTTCTACCTTCCTTATATAGTCAATGAAGGAGAGGAAAAGTAGTTATAATCGATCAGGAAGTTCCCAAACTAACTCTAATTGACCAAAATTCAATATTTTGATTGTTTCAGAAAAAAAACTCTACTTTTCTACTGCAAACCAACGTTTGAACTCTACTTTTATGAAGCAAAGTAGAGTTTTTCAAGGGAAAAAACGCTACTCTTGCATAGAATACCAACGTTTTTGTGAAAAAATGGCCAAAAACAGGGTTTTCTGATGATTTTCAGGAGGTGGTTTGGTCTGGAAAAGTGTTCCTAAGGGTTATAACCATGAAATGGGCCAAGAGTGAGGTAATTTCAACCATATTCAATGTCCCTAATGACCCTTCAATCCACAAGTGTCATGTTGTGTGACTAAACTTGATCTCAAGAAGTGTCGTCATGCGACCAAGCGATGCAAGTGTCGTCACAGATGGAGAAGTGTCATTTTAAGCTATAACATAGGTTGAATCACTAGTTGCAGCAACTAGGTGGATATTTTAGTGTGCATAAAATATGAGAAGAGCATAAGATAACATTTGTCCAACCAAATTTAGTGGGTCATATTCAAGGTTCAAACTTGGTGGGAAGGCTATATAGAGACACTTAAGTTGGAGAGTGATCCACCGATGACTAAGTGGGAGGTTTTCAAAGACCTCACTAAATCCTAGTCTTACCCTCTCAAGTATGAAGAGGACTGGAGGATTTGCTGGAAATACTAACGAGAGGGACAAGGGAAAAGTGTGTAAGAGTACATTACCAAGTTCAAAAAATGAGTGATTCAACTATGAATATATTGCCAAAAACCTGGATGTAGACTCAAGTATTTTGGTGGCCTAAACAATGATCTAAGGAGGCAAATTATGCCTAAGTCCATAGGTGAAGCCTTCTATAAACAAAATAGTTGGATATGAACAAGAGGAAATGATAGAAAAGTGGTTCAAAGAAGTCAAATCAGGAAGGCACTTCTAAGGAGGAAATAAGTGGAAAGGGTAAGGAAAGAGCACATGAAAGCAAGAATCCAAATAACCATTGTGACCATTCTAACATAGATGACCACACCAAAGACAACATAGTTGACCACACCAAAGACATGTTGGAAACCATATCTTGATTTGAATCCAAGGAATCATCAAAAGGATTAGGCCAAGAAAAAGAACATGCTAGGTGTGGATTTGGCAAACCACTGAGCTACATGCCTTGCATGGCAGGCACCTTTCAAAATGATGATTTTACTTTCCCAACCCTTTGCCATTCTGAATTACTAGTCAGACACAAAAAGGCAGTTGTCAAATATTGACCATGATAAGCAGTTTCTGAACCTTAGTGTATCATGGAAGGTAGTCCTCAAACAATATAATTGCAATAAACTATATGGATAGTTTGGAGGATCTATCTAAATAGTTTCAAGGTTTCTAGAATCCATTTTGATAATATATTCTTTTCTTAGCTTGGACACTAGATGTATTTTTGTATTTCTCCCTACTTTTCAATATTTCTAGAAACCATTTTGATAAAATATTTACTAAGCAACATTGCAAAGAAGAAAAAACTAGTATAGTTGTTATATAACCTATGATGCCAGGAACAAGTTCTTAGACCTACATTTGGAGATTCATCTATGGTTGTACTAGTATTACCTGGATGTTTTAACATGACTGCTCCTAATTGTGCACCACTACTCCAAGATTCATTGACATAACTTAATGGCACTGCTCGTTTATTGGAAGAAACCAGTTTTCTAAAGTGTTGTACCCAAGAAATTCCCAGAAATGTTGGAATGACTGATTGTTTACACTTATTGAAATGGGGTGACTTATGCCAACAACATTTTTACCAAACTTTGAACTAGATAAATAAGTATCACTTCATGAATGAGTGTCACCAGCTTCAAAAATAATTCAAAAAAGTTCAAACAAAAAATCCCATTGAATCAATTCATTAGTCATCTAAAGCGTTCATATTAAGAAAAAAAAATCAAATAGATTTATCATAGAATAGAATTACCTCATTGAAAGGAGATGGAAAAGTAAGCATTGATTCAATGGTGTTTGGATCAATATTTTATGGTTCTTTTGGAGCATGGCCGCATAAATCAAAGGCACAATACTCCTTATCATACATCTTCTTGAACAATTATCCCTCAATTGAGTCCATCTATGAACTATGCATCGCATCATTCCACTCTGTATCTAGATAATCCACCATCCTTGGTCCATGACACCACACTTCGTTGAGACATTTTGTCAAACACTTGGCATGTGTTATCCCCATTTTCATGGGTGTGCCCTACAACCATGATAAAAGCAGGGTTGTGTGCCCTAGTGGTGATGCAAGATACTTTAGACCAATTCTAGGCAGTACCTATGTGAGGTAGCACCCTTCTACAACATCATAATTTGAATCTGGGCACTTTGACGTTGTTCTAGATAGCTTCCATAAGTAATTTTGGGTGCTTACCTTTAGCATTTGAGGCCTCTGAAACAGTGACATGTAGCCAAACAATAGCAACAGGTCAAAGGAAGTCTTTGAAAATATAATCAGCCAAGGCACTTCATCAAACTCCATTTCTGGGCATAGAAGCAATTGCAAAAGGAGGTTTCTTGTAACAACACCAAACATTCTACAATTTAGAGTTTTGACGGTCCTTTATCAATCCTATGCAATTATGATAGCATAATGAAGGCCTGTAGCTTGTAATAGCTCCCAGTGCACCTGTTACCATTCTCTCAACCTTAGATCAGACTTGTTATTATGCCCTTACTCAATTAGTAATTCTCAAGACCATGCTCCATTGGATGGGCATCTTCTTTAAGTATATGGACCTCTGCTTCAATAATTGGCACTCATTTCCTTTCATTTGTTCCTGATTTAAATCAAACTAAAATTAATGCCGAACATTCCAGCTCTTCTTCACTTCTATTGGATGTCAATTCCTTCTTGAAGATGATGCTTACGGCGGATTAACAGAGAACATTGAGTCAGGATTACCTTTGATTGATTGAAGCGGTGAAGGAGTTTACTGCAATCTTGGCAGGCTCGATTAAGCCATTCCGGGAGAGATTGTATAGTTTTGAAGCCAACATTTAGGGTTTCAAGTTTATTTCGAGAAGCCGGCCCCAAATTCGGCATCAGTTCTATCATTTTTCAGGGGTGAGTAATATTGATGCAATTCTACATGAAAGAGATGCCCCACATGCCTCTGTACGGAGCACACATGCCCATAATTGGATTTTGGAAGGTTTGATTATTCACTAAGTGATTGTTTACCTTGTTTTTTATTAGTCTTGAGGTTTTCTATTGAAAAAATACTCAGAAAAAACTACTAATGTTTATTGCCTAGATATATATGGTTAAATGTTAAATGAATATTTGATGATGTTTTAAATCATCTTATTGCCCCATGTATTACATTCTACACCTCATACTACATTCGACACATCAAAATAGTATGAATAAGGTTACTCTGCACCTAGAAGTCTACACATCGTAGCGTAGTTTTTATGTAGACAACTTCAGTAAGGTTGCTTTTCTTGGAAAGTCTTTGATAAAGCAATTTTAAGGCCAAACTATTCATATTCTAACGTGTCGTTTACATGTACAAATTGAGTATGATTCATACAACATTAACAAATTGATTGGAGAATGGATAATGAAATAATGTCATAAGGAATCAGATTATGTAATTTATTTATTTTAATTTTTCAAATGATTTTGAAAGTTTTAAAATTTACGAGGATGTGTGATAAAAAAGATAATTGTTAAAATTGAAAGTGTTGAATATGCAGTCGACCAACATTTTAAAAGGAATCAATATCCATAATCCACTTTGAAATGTACAAATTTTTTTCATTATTTGTGGAGCTAAACCCTTAGAGGTTAGATGAGTTTGATGGATGGTCTAGTGGAATCAAATTGTATTGGAAGCACTTATTGTAGAAAGCCCTAAATATTTCCTTTGTTTCCATGTGGATGGAGTGGATGTTGTTGAGGGAATCCAACCCCCTTAAGGACATTTTTTCTAGGACAAGGAACCTTGGAAGAAGACGGCTTTAGGAGGGCATGTGGCATCATCAACCACTTCTTCCTTGCTTATTGAAGACTTTTCCCTTTTGTTAGGGGCCCTATGTATCTCATCATTGTACTGAGTGGCATTGACCACCTTATTTTCTAGCATTGTTAGGGTTTCATTGCAATCTCCACATGTACAATGATGATATAAATAGGGCCCCTAACGAAAGGGAAAAGTCTCGCACAATGAAAAAGAAACCTTCTTGACAACATACAAAAAATTATGCTTGCATAATGAAGGGTTTTTACATCAAGCATCACTCATGATTGAAAACTGGCATGAGATGTCAATGAAGAAGTATGTTACAAGAAATTGTTGTATAATCTATGGATAACCAAATTTAGATTATGTAATTGACTAAACTTGTCATTGTGCGACACCTTGTTTCTTTAAGTCACATAGTTTATGCAAGTAATCCTTTGATACTTGCATAGTGTTCACGTATGTCACCAACATATTAAATGTTGTACTCTAGTAGTTTTCATGCATATTTAGAGATGGAAAAGGCTCAAAATCTTGTGTTTTTGGCTATTTTGATAAAGTACTAAAGTTAAAGTTTTGATAAAGTACTAAAGTTAAAGAGGCAATCACATGGCCCAAATTGGAAAACATCTTTAGTTCCCATGCATGGAATTCTCTAAATAAAACCTATAAATACACAGATCTCTCAAGAGTTCCAAGAGTTCAATGAATGTAATGTTTTTCTGTACAAGCGGAATAAAAAACCAATTAGTCTCTAGTTCCAAATTCATCATATCTCATTAGTATCATCAACATTTTTACTGAAGGGATTCACTAGTAGAAGGATTAGTCGAGGATAAAAGTTTTTTTTTCGGGGGGGGGTCCAAATTCATCATATCTCATTAGTATCATCAACATTTTTACTGAAGGGATTCACTAGTAGAAGGATTAGTCGAGGATAAAAGTTTTTTTTTCGGGGGGGGGGGGTGATGAGAGTTAGTCTAGGGGGAGGATGAGAGGGGGAGGGTGGAGGAGGTGGTCCTTTTCATATTCTCTCAATCCTCTTATGCCTACCATGACAGTTTGAAACATATGTTATGGTAGTAGTATAACAGATGGAAGATGGAACATGAAGACCACAAACCCTAAGAGATCACCAAGGGTAACAAGGGATCGCAATGGTGATTTAGTCCTTGATTTTTTTGAATTAGATAAGTGTTGATGTGAAAAATGATGAAACAGCACCTCTATGACTCTAGCATGGTTCAAGCATATCTAGATTAAAAAAATGAGGTCGTCCAACTGAATTTCCATAGTGGGTGGTGAAATCTATTGAAAGTGTTACAATTTAGTAAATGTTAACACTGCAGATGGATTCAGAGACCCCTCTGAATCCACCTGCAATGTTAACATTTACTAAATTGTACAAGTTCATTGTCAAAATTGTAATTTTCCATTGTCAAGGTGACACAAGTAAAAATTACTAACATAAACAACAAGTTCATATTCTTAATCCTTGTTATCTAGTCATATTTGTATTCTTTTGACTAAATTAATCGTTTATGTTAGTCATTTTTATTTCAGTCACTTGTTATATAGTCGTATATTTCATATCGTGACTAAATTAGTCATTTATCTTAGTCATTTTTAGTTCGCTCACTTAAAATTGCTCAATTTTAGTCATTTATCCCTTGAAAAAACTATGGTGACTAACATTTTTAGTCGCCTGGTCACTTATCTCTCATTTTGTACTAGTGGAATAAATATAGTTATTTGGCCGAATAGCTTCCGCTATGTTGCTTGGGCACCCGATTCTCACGGAAGTGTTACCCAACTTCGCATTTTCACCCTGAACTGCAACTAAAAATGAACTTTGCACTATGAACTTCGGTAGAAAATTATCCAATATATTTTGGTAAAGGAAACGAGGTAATATTAGTTTCATTTTATTAAGACAAAGGAAAATATAATTTCAACATATTCCTTTTTAGCTTACTAATCGTGCAATAAGAATTTTCCTAAAAGTCAAAGTGGATTTCCGTAAATAAAATAGGAAAAACATCTAGCGTGGAATAAAGGAAACTAATTTTATATACATAAGCAATCCTCATTTAATGTATTGTACTTTTAAAACAAGGAAATAAACATTATTTCTAACATGTTCATTTAAACTTACTACACACTAAATACTGCGACAGACCTACGCACTAAATATTGCGACAGACCTACAACTTGGGGTCTCCATAAATGACTTAGGAAATTACTGCACTATAAGAACTGCAAGTTGGGGTTTCCATAATTTACTTAATAAAATATTTGCCAATCTTTCTTAATATAAAAAGTAATTACCATATTGTATTGCATATTTAATACTAATTCAACTCATTGAATTTTGTATATAATCCTTTAATTCCGATACTTATAAATTAAAAACCAATTCCACTCATAGTTGGTTCATGGTTTTTATAAAATAATCAAAGTTGTACTTAGACTTCCACATAGACTTTCACATTTGAAGTCTTTAGAATTAGAATTTTTTAGCCCATAGTTTTCAAACAACAATACCACTTAAAGAAAAACACCTAAAAACATGCCTTAACATAGGGATTGGTTTGTAAATTAATTAATAAACAAAACTAAGACATAAATATTTACTATAAGCAAGTTTAACACATAGTTTGTTTCTAACATACATATTACAACTAATTAGTACATGATCATTTACTGTAAAAACTTATTTGGTATTGTTTCAAACATATCATTTGAACATTTATGAATTATTTTCCTCAACCATATGAAAAGTAAGAATATATTATTTTATGAAATAATTGTATAAATAAACATTTCACTTAACTATTTTGAACTGGGCAGTAAAACATGTCATTTAACTCAAGAGCTGCTCAGTTAGAACAGGACTAAATAACTAATTACCAATTTAATGCATGCCTTTGCAATAAAATTTAACTATTTTCAAATAATGATGCAACTTAAGAAACTTAACAAAATGAATGAGATTCCTAATTATTTATTCATTTATAATAGTTTTCCGTGATTAAACTATTCGACATAATTTCTATAAACATTTTGATTATAAACCCATAAATTAAATAGAAAACTATGGCAAATTTTTATCACAAATTATTATTCAAAGTTAATAACACCATTCTCATGAAATAAAATTATTTGTTGAACACTTGAATTAACAACTTTTTGTGTGGCTTCCATGCTCCACCCAACTGTAGGTAGTTCTTCTCATTAATTTAACAGCAAAACACCACCCCTGAGATGAGACTTGTGCATTCACCAGACATACTTCTCACCAATTCCAGGTTTCTCTCAGGATTTCCTTACTTGGCAAATAGGATTTACTGGTTTGGTACCAAATCCATGCTAGCTGTGCAATCCCTTCCCTTATATTTATTCTAGCTAGCACCACAGTGAAACCTATCACTACATATGTGCTTAGAATTCCACTAAAATAATTTATTACACCATTTCCATTTCATAGGTGCAACAAGAAGCAAAACAAGAGGAATTTATCAACAAATTGGATCACAGGTTCAGGAATTAATTTCAATTTTCATTTTGGGATAATAATATTCTTCCATGTTCTCTTCGACATACCCAGGCATGGGCAATTTTCTCAGAATTCCATCTTCTTCCTCCCCTTCGCACAGAATATCCCCCCATTACTTTTCCCAACCTTGCATAATTTATGCATGCAATTTTGGAACCACGTGAATTCTCTCTCTCTCCCCACTTGATCATAATTAAATAATAATTATGATTTTATAAATATTTTATAAAGTCATTTAAATGGATTTAAGACTTAGGACAACTTTAGAGGCTTACATATTTAAAGGGTCATAACATGGTCTCCCAACTAAGAAATCTAACCCCCTTACTATCTCTAGTGAATACACAAGTCCCCAATCTTTTCAACATACTGCCACAACACAGCCAGTTGTGGATTTGTAGTATTAATATTTACAAAATACAATATGTTCAACCTTCCAGGAATTCATATACAATTATAATATTTTTCCATCATCATACTAGGGGTTTCAATCCAGGGGTGTTACATTCCCCTCCCCCTTAAATTTTACACCATCCTCGATGTTCTAATGCTTATAGACATTTTGACAAGGCTTTCATACATCAAATTTTCAGAACTATGCAAGGTTGTCACATCATTTTAGCTTTCAAGATATTTCTTCAAAGATGAATTAGGTTCACCAAACTCTGACATACTTCATCATGTTGTTTCTGTTGGTAACAATATGAGCTTGTCCCACTACTCTTTAGCTTTTAGAACAACCACAACAAGCTTCCAACATAAATTTCTCCTCTGAAATCAATTACCAAACATTGATTAGGCCAGCATAATAAAAACTAGTCATCTCATTTACTTAAATGACCAGCGGTTTTCAAGCTTTACTCAAAATGTTTTCATGCATGTCATGCTTAACTCAGCATATGCATATAGATGTCTACGTTCATCCTCATTTCTTTTTCAGAAATTTAACTATTTCATCATTCAATGTTTATTTCAACAAAAATAAACACAAAAGTTTTTCAGTTGTAACATGCATTTCAATCACTTTCTTTTCCTAGCAAGAAAATAACATAAGTAAAAAGATAAGAGTAAGAGTTCCCCCTCTTATTCTTGTCCCAATCTGGATCTCCACAACTGTGGCTTCACTGCTCCTTGGTCTCTTTCGCTTTTAAATGCAGGTACACGACTTGCTTAGTCTTCATCAAGGTTCAAATCCACATTATATGTCCCACACAACACCAGGAAGGCGTTCCTTCCACTAGTGCTATTCAGTGTGCGTGTAAAGGATCACCCAGACCTTGTTCATCTTCCATCTAAGACATTTCATATTTGAAATCTATCTATAGGACTTGCAACCCGGGGTGATCCCCGTGGTTTGCTCGCAACCCAGGGTGCTCCCCGTGGTTTGCTCAAAGTATTCTTAGCTAATTGGATCAACATAAATACCACATCATCAATCACTTTTATTGCATTATATTTATTATTATTGTTATTTTTATTAGGTTCGTTTGTTAGATCAGGTGCCTCCCTCCCCCTCCACCTTTTGTTAGTAGGTGATGGTTTCTTATTAATTTATATTAATCCTTTTGTTAATTTATTATATTGCTTCAACCTTTACTGCAACACCAACTTGCAAGGTCTTCTTCTCTTTTAGAGAAGTCACATCCTCAATGCAACCACTCAGCTAAGCATACTTTTAGTTTGAGGAGCTACATTCTCAAAGCAACATTGCTAGTTTGGGGTCCACATTACATCACCACACACAACACCCTTTGGTGCATTTTCTTGTGTGTGCATAGAAAGACTTCCAAAATTTCCTCAAATAGGTTCAACCAGTTGGGGTCCACATTACATCGCCACACACAACACCCTTTGGTGCATTTTCTTGTGTGTGCATAGAAAGATCACCCAAACTCTAGTCACCTACAAAGAGATCATAGCTCTTTCTCAATCTTCATCTTTAGCATTGCTCCTTTCATCACTTCTCTTCTTCAATATGCAAGCACAAAATTGCATATGTACCTGATAAACACAAAATGGCTAGCAAAGCTCATCAATATCATACATTTATCAAAATGTATTATCATGAAACTAAAAACATATCATTTTACACGACTGACTTCTCGTCACTGAAACATCAGGAATGCGTCCATTCCTTTAAGGTGTAATCAATGTCAACAACCATGACACAAAACAACACCAGGAATGTGTCCATTCCTTTCAAGTGTGTTCCATGTCAGTTGGACTTGTAGCTTAAGTATATTTTCAAAGTAAAAACATTTTCTGAATATTATCTCAATATTAAATCGAGGTTAGGGTAAATATATCTCCCTTCTTCCCCAAGGTTTGAGAAAATTTTTAAATTCTTTATTTGTGCCACATTCTTCAATTAATCAAGATGAAGAATCTCTTGGATGACCCCAGAGAACTCTAATATTGCAATCCCTTTCTTTGTATCCAAATTTTTTGATCCACTCGGGGCCAGGAAGCCGAGGAGGACAATAGTTCGACTTAATGAATCAGATCTGTTATGACGGAAGCTTAAGAAGTAAAATACGTAAGCAAAGTTACACCATGTAGATAAACACAAATACACATAGACAAATATGCAGAAATGTGAACTGATCTCTATCACTGATAACCAGATAGATCAGATGTATATTACAATAGTTTACATGCTTATATAGAGAGTGATGAGACGATTGGGTGCCTTCCCGTTACGTTTAGTTACAAAATAAGTTATAATGATTCGACAGTTCAACCATTACAGTTGACTGGAAGACAGAGAGACAATTTTTCGAAGTTCGACAATCGCTGGTCGCATGTCAATGTCGCGAAACTGTGAGGTTTTTGAATGTGTCGAAGTCATGCCGCAGTTCAACAACTTGCCAAAGTTGTGTCGAATTCGCGGGGTGTGTCGAAGTTGAAACTCGTCGAATTTGTGTCGACGACGATGATTGGTCGCAATAGATGTTGGCATCCTAAAATAATGCCAACTACGATGTGGATCAGACCTCCTTCCTTAAGAAACAATGGTCCCCATTGTTTGCTTATGAAGGTGAGGAAACTTGTTGGTCAATTCAATAGCAGAGTACCACTTTCCTTGTGTTGGGATCTGTCCTGCCTTAGCAACCTGAAACAAGGGAATTGTGTTTGTCCTTGTATGGCGTACTCGTCATCCCACAATGGTGTCGCAAGGAAGGGGCTCCTGAACATCTAGATGGATTTCATCGGGTTCTTCTGTTTGCAAATCATTCTGTTCCAACAGTGGTGCATGTTATGGTCGAAGTAGATCCACATTGAAGACAAGATGTAGACCAAGGCACGCAGGAATGTCGAGTTGGAAAGCATTGTCGCCAATCTGTTGAAGAATATTGTATGTACCATATCGCAAAGGTTTAAGCTTCTTGAATGGGCCAATGAATATTTCCTTCTTAAGATGTAACCAGACCTTATCCCCAATTTGGAATGAATGACGGATACGATGCTTATCGTGTTGGGCCTTAGCTTTCATGTTTTCTCTATGCAACATGTCCTGTGCTTGTCACTGAATGTCGCAAATCTGTTCACAAAACTTCAATGATTTGTCAACTTCTCACTGATTGTGGTAAGTGTTGTTCGATTGTGTCAAGGAGCTGATCAAGTCGATAGGCACTGAGGGTTGAAATCCGTAACAGATATCAAATGGACTCTTTCCTGTAGAGTTGTGTTGATCACGGTTGTAGCTATGTTGTATGTATGGAAGACTTTCATCTCATGTGCATCGATGCTTGTGGTTATACATGCGAAGCAGTTGTACGACCAAGCGATTAACAACTTCCATCTATCCGTCAGTCTGCGGATGGAAAGATGTCAACAATGAGAGTCATGTGTCTAGTTGTTTCCAAATATTCTTCCAAAATATATTGACGAATCTAGCATCTCAGTCAAAAATTATGGTTGTTGGTAAACCAAAGTGTTTCCAAACATGTGTGAAGAAGAGATGAGCAGTTTGTTGTGTTGTCATTGTCTTCTTGCATAGTATGAGAATGGCCATCTTCAAAAATATGTCGACTACTACTAAGATTGCGTCATGTTGATGTTTGGTAGCAGGATAACCCGTCAAGTAGTCCATAGAAATATATTCCCATGGTCGACTAGGAACTGGCAAAGGTGTGTACAATCCCTGTTGTCGATTAGGCGGTTTAGAAATGGCACAAACCACACATGATCAAATGTACCTATTGACGTTGGTTTTAAGTGTAGGACAAAATAAATACTTGTGCAGAATAGCAAGTGTCTTTACGACTCCAAATTTTTATGCAGTCTTGTTGTAATGTGCATCCCAAATGAGTTGTTGTCGATGCTCACCAGTCGATACACAAAGCTGTCCAAGCTTGTATAGCAAGGTGTCTTTCAGGAAATAGTCGGCGGTCAACAACTTGTCAGTCTGAAGCTGTCGATAGACTAGTCAAAATTTGATGTATTCCTGATACAACTAAGGCCAAGTAGTGGTGTCATATCCCTGCATACTCATCATTGTAAAAAGGAGAGTAATGGGCGGTCTGCTTAGACAATCGACAGCAGCATTAGCTTTACCTATCTGATACTTAATTACCAACTAGAATTGTTGTAGTTAATTAATCCACTTAAGCTGTCGAGTTGTTTGAATTTTTTATTGTGTCGGAGCAAACTGAAGGGGCTTATGGTCAATGAGGATGACCATTTCCTTGCCAAGGATGTAATGTCTCCATTGCTTGAGAGCTTGCACAATGGTGTATAGTTCTTTTTCATATGTCGGATATCTTCTAACAGTGTTGTTAAAAGTTTTGGAATGAAAAGCGACTGGGTGACCATATTGAGTGATCACTGCGCCCAAGGCATAGTTCGATGTGTCCGTATCAATCTTAAAGGGATGATGCAAATCAGGTAACACAAGTACTAGTGTAGTGCTATGCTTGTGCTTGAACTGTTCAAAAGTTTCTTATTGTGTCGATGTCCAATTAAAGACAGTTTTTCTACTTCCTTTCATCAACTGATTCAAGGGCCAGGCTATGTGACTGAAGCCGAGTATGAACCGTCGATAGAAATTCGCCAAACCAAGAAAACTTCTTACTTCTTGAATGCTATGAGGAATGGGCCAATCTTTGAGAATTTGTACTTTTTCTGGGTCGAAATGAATTCCTGCATATTCAATTACAAACCCCAAATATTTGATGTTGTTCATCGCAAAGGTACACTTGTCCCATGTTCAAGTAAAGGTGATTTTGCTGGAGAGTGTCGAGGACTTGTCGAAGCTGTTCGACATGTTCTTCCCATGATCGACTAAAAATCAATATATCGTCAAGGTATACAATGACACATTTGCCGATGAAAGGTCGAAGAATGTCATCCATGTATCGCATGAATGTCGCAGGTGTATTTGTTAAGCCGAAAGGCATGACTAACCATTCAAACAATCCTTCCTTGGTCTTGAAAGCAGTTTTCCATAGATCTGAGGGCTCGATTGGAATCTGATGATATCCTGACTTGAGTTCAAGCTTAGTAAAGAACTAAGCACCTTTAAGACAGTCAATGAGCTCATCTATCTGCGACAGAGGGTACCGATTCTTCACCGATATTTTGTTGAGTGCCATGTAGTCGATGCACATGCGCCAAGTCCCATCTTTCTTCGAAACGAGGACGACTGGACTTTCACAAGGGGAGGAATTGGGTCGAATATGGGCTTTGTCGATCAAATCTTGGATTTGTCTACGAATCTCTTCATTTTCAAGAATGGATCTTCTGTAGACAGATGCGTCAGGAAAAGAAGAATCAAGATCAAGTTCAATAGAGTGTTTTACCTAAAAATGTATAGGTAGTCCGTCGGGAACTTAAAATAGGTTCTAGTACTCATCAAGAATATTGTCGATCTGCTGCTTCTGTTAGGAGCTGCATTGGTCGGTGACTCGACTAGTTGTTGCAGTCTTCCTAGAATGTTCTGGCTTTATCATAATCAATGCGAACTTCTGAGCATGATTGATGAGCTTCTTTTTCTATTTCACAGATACGAAGGAAACCTTTGGTGCATATTTTTGTTCTAGTATATTGTATCATTGATTTATGATTCTGACAATCACCTTCTGCAGTCATGACTGGTAAGTTCCATGGCGATCCCATAGGTAAGGTTTCCCAAATAGTGCGTCGTCTACAGAGAGAGGTGCTATGCCGCAAAGTACTTCATCTTCAAAAGTCTTTATGAAGTATGCGAGCTTGCATTGTCGGGTGATCCTTAGCTCTTGTCCATCCTTCATCCAACCGATGTTTTAAGGCTGAGGATGCAGAGTGGTCACAAGACCTAGTTTCTTTACAAGTTATTCAGAAACAAAGTTCTTCTAGCTCCCGTTGCCCACAATCAGATGCAATGGATTGTTCTGAACCCATATCTTTATATGGAATAGGCACTCTAATTCCTCCTCATCAATGATGGTCGAGGCTGCTAGAGTTGTCAATGTCAAAAGAGTTGTTTCTTCTAGGTCAGATTCTAGCACAATCTTGTCAAACGCGTCGGATGTCGACACTTTTACCAAAAAGGTCTTCCGAGCTTTGCATTCAGACGTATCATGCCAAGATGAGTGATGATAGTCACACCATTTTTCGATTGGTTTCTTTCTACGTTCCTTTTTATGAAAACGCTTCTTGCCATGATCTGTCTTTGGTAGAGTCTGCGAAGGTTTCGACTTGTCGAAGTTGGCTGGTGCCTTCTTGTCCGGTGGACGTCCTGATGTCGGCTTTGTCGCGAAGAACGCTTTCCATTATTCTTGGTTTCAAGTTTGCTGGCATAGTGGAATGAATCTGTAAGTGTGTTGATAGTCAAAAAATCCATCTCCTGCTGAATGTACTAGGATAATCCACTAACGTACTTCAGAACAAGCAATTTTTCTTCTTCTTGGATGCCAAGTCTAGCCATGAGTCGATAGAACTCGTTGGTGTATATTTTCATGAACTGGTCTTTCCATTTCCTTAGTTGCTTCCACTTCTTATACTGTTGCTCGAGGTATTTAGGCAGGTAAAAATCTTTCGAATGTGTTCGATGAATTTATACCATGTGTCGATGGGGTCTCCGCTTTTCTCCATCTTTGTCAAAAGATTCTCCCACCAGCAATGCACAAATGTTGACATCTTTAAGGATAAAATGGTGATCTTGTCGGCTTCTGAGAGTTGATTCACAGAGTAATAGGACTCCAATTGTTGAACCCAATTGTCAATGGATTCCACGTCAATCTTTCCTTCTAGATTCGGTATGTCCAAATTCATTTGCACTTTGAAGGGGCTAATTTTTTCGGAGTTGGTTCTCATCAGAAATACTCCTGATGTCGAAGCAAATCACATGAGAATCTCATTGAACTGGGTGAACTTCTTAGTTTGTTGTCGATCTAGCACTTTCTCTATGAGCTGATGTGTCTCGTTGATTGCATGTATTTTTCCTGTTTCTTCTGCCATCTCTGGAGGTAGTGTCTGCTTCGATTATTGAGTCTGCGAGCAAGTTTGAACCGGCATAAGTTAGGTAAATTTGATGGAAGTGTCTACGCAAAACTTAAGCATGAACAAAGCTAATGTGCTCTGATGAAGTTCTGAAAGAACTTTGATTCTGCTCTGATACCAATGATCCACTCAGGGCCAAGAAGCCGAGGGGGACAATAGTTCAACTGAGTGAGTTGGATCTATTATGACGGAAGCTTAAGAAGTAAAATACGCAAGAAGAGTTACACTACGCAGATAAACACAAATACACATAGACAAATATGCAGGAATGCGAACTGATCTCTATTACTGATAACCATATAGATAAGATGTATATTACAATAGTTTACATGCGTATATAGAGAGTGATGAGATGCTTGGGGGCCTTCCCGTTACGTTCAATTACAAAATAAGTTATAATGATTCGGAAGTTCAATAGTTACAGCCGACTGGAAGATAGAGAGACAGTCTGTCAAAGTTCGACAGTCGTTGGTCGCATGTCAACGTTGCATGTCAATGTCGTGAAACTATGAGGTTGCTGAACGTGTTGAAGTCATGTCGCAATTCGACAACTTACCAACTTTGTGTCGAAATCGCGGGGTGTGTTGAATCCATGTCGAAGTCGAAACTCGTTGGAGTTGTGTCGACGATGATGACTAGTCGCAATAGATGTTGGCATCTGACAATAATTTCAACTGCGATGTGGATCAGTTTTAGTTTTGAAATTTCATTAATCTCTACATCATTTATAGTTAATAGCATTAGATACATACAAATAAATAATATCCTATAACTTCAATTAAAAACCAATTAACGAGTTATAACCAACTAACAATTTTACCAAATAACAACGGAGTAACAATTTATAATCAACTAACCACTTATCTCAGTTAGAAATATATTTTGAGTTTCAACTTTTCATAAGTTAGCATAAGTATAGAAGTATTAACAATTCATTTATAGCTCACACAACATGGTGAACAAGAATTCAAACATTCAGACCTGCATTGAAACATATGAGTGCACCATTCTTATTAAGAAAAAATCCAACAAACACTTATTGTTGTTTAGAATCTCTTGCATATTTAAAATTGCATTCATATATATATGTGTGCAATTATAGTAATTGCCATTAAATAACAACATTCAACTATTGTATCAACATAGAGCATTCTTGCACAAATGGACTCGGGCACGGATCCATTCAAAGAATTTAGCTAGCCATTCAATATGGACATCTACCATTGGACTTAAACACAAACCAATCATTAGCTCCAAATGGTCCACGGGGACTCCAATAAAAGGCAAACACAAATCACATACTGTCATCAAAGAATAAGATATAGGCCACACATAGGCCACAAATAGTCACCAAAGACTCAACATGATAAGAACACCTTGTCAAATAGTCATACACCATTCATAAACAACCATGCGACTGAATCATTTACTTCAGTAAATAAATTTCCAAATTCAATAACAAATGCAACCAATCAATCACCAGATCTGCATATTTATACACCTTAATCACAATTTATTATGATAAATACCATGATTATGAGCTACAACATGTTATGATTGGAACAAGCATCAACATGCTTAACACACACATGCATTAGCATTTTCTAAAGAATTCCAAACACACACCAACTATCTATCACACATTCAACCATTTAACTAGTAATTGAAAATTATTTGACATCTCCCCATCCCTATTAGCAGTTGGATATTTGAGGGAACACAGGGGTACAAGAAATACAAGTAGTGCACATCAAAATTAATACTCGGCCAACATGTCCCAAACAGACAGCCAATCAGCCTTCTTATGAATTTAAATGTAAATTCCAAACATTTAAATGTGGTTCCACAGGTTATGCAACCTATGCATACCACACCAATCTAATCTATTCAGTTTGTAAAGACATATAAATACAAGAAACACATGCTACTCGGCATGTCAGTAGATTGGCTACAACCAGATTCATGACAAACAATGCATTTCCCTTCCTTGGCTTCCTTCTAGCAACGCAACAATGAGACACACCACTGCTTCCAGTGCTTAGGAATTCCATCTGGGTCGGTGCATACACCATTATCCATACCATTGACTAGTAGCTTTGGTTTTGACAACAATATCCAACATCCACCAAAAAACAATTAATTGTTTCAAGAATACAGTTACAAGGACAACCAAAGACAATTTACAAAATAGTGACGATACACAATAGTCAATGATATTTAACCAAGGAACAATAATGTAAAGTTCCCTCACCATGAACAACCCAGGTTAAGGGTCCACCCAAAGACCAAGTCCCATACAAATTTAGGCTTTAAGGAGAAATCCCTTATACAATGTCATACAGTTAATCAGAAACATACAACATCAAGCAACAATTTCTCGCTTGAGAAAATCATCTTGCTAGTTCTAGATATTCCCAAAGATTCACACTCTTCAGGAGATAAACAATATTATATTTGTAATAAAAATTCCATCATACAGTTACATGTACAAACATGAACCACTAAAAGCTATATACACATATTAAATAGATAATCTAGGAATGTGCATAACATTCCAGTGAAGGGCCAAACTCATGTTTGATATTTATCTACAAAATCTTCATTCATAATTTAAAAAACTAAGAAATTATATTTCTATCTAGGAACATAATACATCAAATATTTTAAACTTCAAATTTTTCTTAAACATAAAAGATCATAAGTTTTGCTCGAATTTCCCATATTATTCAAACATCTTGACTTACCAATATTTACTAGATGGAAACTAAGTTAATCCATCCTTACCCATGCAAGACAACCATACATGGTTTAGAAGGTAACCATGTAAGTAAAGGCAAATCTAAAATGACCGAGAGTTGTAACTTTGGCTGTCGTGAACTATTAATTAGTTCATTAGAGAATATGATAGATGCATTTATGCATATAATTTCATTCACAAAACAAACAAAAAAACCTAAGGTTCGAGAGATGTAACATCAGCTATGATACCAATTTGTAACACACCCAATGTCACACTAGACTTAATACACGTTTTTTTTTTAAATAATAAAATAATGAAATATATTTATGCTCATTAGACACATGCATATTTCATATATGCAATCCTATAAAAAATGCATAACAAATGCATTTGAATGCATAAAATAAATAAAAATAATTAGTGGAAGCTTCAACTTAATCCATAATACTCATAATTTCTTTTAACAATGCATAGTAAGACCTACACAGTAAGAACCGTGACATAGGAACTGTGCACTACGGTTCTCCTAATTATTTATGATAATAATTATTAATGTTTTAGTGTAGGAAATTCGATATCCAATTCCTTATCCATAAAACCTATGGAATTTAGCTTAATACAACCTATGGTTTTTCAAACATAAATACCATTCATGCAAGGAATATTAACAAAGACAAAACTAAGCTTCGACATAAACCTTATTTCTTTTTGCATAACTAATTTAGACGATGGTTTTCAAAAAACACCAAACCATCCAATACTAAGCTCATCATACGAGCTTTAGCATATGAAATTTGTTTATATTATGATTTATTACAAATTTTTCTTAGACATAAATATAAATCCTACAAGGTTGGCATATGAAATATGTTTATATTTATTAATTAAACAATATTAACTTTTACATAAATAAAACATATAACTATGCACATGAATAGTGAACCAAAATAATTTTTGGCTTGGACGAGTGAACTATGACTTAGTGAGCTTTGACGAGTGAGCTATGACAAAGTGAACTTCGACAAGTGACTTGTGATGGAGCGAAATGTGGCAGAGTGAACTGTGACAGAGAGAACTGCAAGAGAGTGAACTACGACGGAGTGAACTGCGAGAGAGTGAATTGCGATGGAGTGAACTGCGACAAAGTGAACTACAACTGAAAATGAACTTCGCACTATGAACTTCCTTTGAAAATCATCCAATATATTTTTGTAAAGGAAACGAGGTAATGTTAGTTTCATTTTATTAATACAAAGGAAAATATAATTTCAACATATTCCTTTTTAGCTTACTATTCGCGAAATAAGAATTGTCCTAAAAGTGCAAAGTGGATTTCCTTAAATAAAATAGGAAAAACATCTACCGTAGAATAAAGGCAACTAAGTTTATATACATAAACAATCCTCATTTAATGTAATGTACATTTAAAACAAGGAAATAACCATTATTTCCAACATGTTCATCTAAACTTACTACGCAGTAAATACTGCGATAGAACTACAAGTTGGGGTTTCCATAAACGACTTAGGAAAAACTGCAACAAAACTACAAGTTGGGGTTTCCATAAACGACTTAGGAAAAACTGCAACAAAACTGCAAGTTGGGGTTTCCATAATTTTCTTAGGAAAATATTTGCCAATCTTTCTTAATGTAAAAAGTAATTGCCATATTGTATTGCATATTTAATACTAATTCAACTCATTGAATTTTGTATATAATCCTTTAATTCCAATACTTATAAATTAAAAACCAATTCCACTCATAATTGGTTCATGGTTTTTATAAAATAATCAAAGTTGTACATAGACTTCGAGGGAGACATTCCTACTCTTTAGAATTAGAAATTTTTAGCCCATGGTTTTCAAACAACAATACCACTTAAGGCAAAACACCTAAAAACATGCCTTAACACATGGATTGGTTTACCAATTAATTAATAAACAAAAGTAAGACTTAAATATTTACTCTACTTTGGAGCTTGGACATAAACATTTAGTCTTTTCCAAATAAACCAAATCAACATGTGGTTTTAATAAACCAAATTGCTTGTGGTTTTAACAATCAAAACAACTTGGGGCTTACTAATTTCCTATTAATACAAAGAACTATAAGCAAGTTTAACACATAGTTTTGTTTCTAACTTACCTATTAAGGCTAATTAGTACATGATCACTTACTACGCAATTAAAAATTATTTGGTATAGTTTCAAACATATCATTTGAATATTTAAGAATTATTTTCCTCCAACCATATGAAAGGATTTCACTTAACTCTTTTGAACTGGGTAGTAAAACATGTCATTTAACTCAAGACTACACAACTAATTAGCAATTTAACACATGCCTTTGACATAAAATTTAACTATTTGCAAATGATGATGCAACTTAAGAAAAATTAACAAATGAATGAGATTCCTACTTATTTATCCATTCATAATAGTTTTCCGGCATTAAACTCTTCGACATAATTTATATAAACATTTCGGTTATAAGCCCAGAAATTAAATAGAAAACCATGGCAAATGTTTATCACACATTATTATTGAAAGTTAATAACACCATTCTCATGAAATAAATAAACTTATCTCTTGAACACTTGAATTTAAAACTCGTTGTGTGGCTTCCACACTCCACCCAACCGTAGTTAGTTCTGCTCATTAATTTATCATCATAACACCACCCCTGAGTTGAGACTTGTGCATTCACCAAACATACTTCTCAACAATTCTAGGTTTCTCTCAGGATTTCTTCACTTGGCAAACGGGATTTACTGGTTTGTTACCAAATCCATGCCAATTGTGCAATCCCTTCCCTTAGCTTTATTCTAACTAGCACCACAGTGAAACCTATCACTGCATCTGTGCTTCGAATTCCACTCAAAGAATTTCTTACACCATTTCAATTTCACAGGTGCAACCAGAAGCAAAACAAGAGGAATTTATCAACAAATTGGCTCACAGGTTTAGGGATTAATTTCAGTTTTCATTATGGGATAATAATTTTCTTCCCTGTTCTCTTTGACATACTCAGGCAAGGGAAATTTTTTCAGAATTCCTTCTTGTTCCTACCCTTCGCAAAGAATGGTCCCCCATTACTTTTCCCATCCATGCATAATTCATTCATGCAATTTTGGAACCATGTGGGTTCTCTCTCTGTCCCCACTTAATCATAATTAAATACTAATTATTATTTTATAAATATATATTATAAATTCATTTAAATGGGTTTAATACTTAAGACAACTTTAGGGGATTAAACATTTAAAGGGTCATATTAACATGGTCTCCCACCTAAGACATCTAACCCCCTTACTATCTCTGGTGAATACACAAGTACCTGATTTTTTCAACGTACTACCACAGCACTACCAGTTGTGGATTTGTAGTATTAATATTTGTAAAATACAATATGTTCATCCTTCTAGGAATTCATATACAAATATAATATTTTTCCATCATCATACTAGGGGTTTCAATCCAGGGGTGTTACATCGGGGTATAATTATCCCAAATAGTGGATGCGAAATTCTTTGACCAATGATTTGCATCGTTAGCAAAGCCAATGTAGTATTTGATATTTGAATTCATCTATAAACGAAGACAAAAGGGTTTCAAAAATAAAAATTCATGAAGTTTTGTTGATAAAAAAATGTGGGAAAAACAAATGGTTTTATCTACAATGTGTTTGGGAAGTCGATGTGTGAGTTAGGGATAGAATTTCTTCTAGTACAACTCATTAACCAGGTTGTCAAGGAGACCTACTTCTGGGAAACCAAACATATAAGCACATTTAAGGGGGCGTCGTTTGATGATATATGGGCTTCCCAAAATGGTAATTAACTTATAGAGACTTGTTTTGGCACTTTTCTTGTCATCAAAAAGGAGGACGAGATCACCTTCGCAAAAGGTGCAACGGTGAACTTGTCGATCGTAGTGGGATTTGGAACGCTTCTTCATGGCCTCATTTTGTTGTAATTATGTGTGGCATTCCTCTTCAATATGATCCAAGGTTAAGAGATATAGCTTCAATGATGTAGTGTTAGGGATTAGCTCAACAACTACTTAGTAGTTCAACAACTGCTTCAAGGGTGGAAATCTCATATTCAATAGGTTAAATGGTATTGATGCCATACACAAGATGAAAGGGTGTAAACCATGTAATATCCTTAATAGATTTTTTTTAGGCCCAAAGTGATTAGAATAGCATGTGATGCCAGTTATCCTTGTTTTTGTTGATTTCCCATTGGAGCATGGTCTTGAGATATTTGTTGATGACATCGGCTTGACAACTTGCTTGTGGATAATAGGGGGTGGAAAACTCATGCGTAAATCCTAAAAATAAGGAAAACTCTTGGAAAATATCATTTTGGAAATGAGTTGCATTCTCAGAGACTAACTGGGGTATGCCAAATTGTGAAATTATGTGGTTATTATTTTTTATTGCATGAATTTTGTTCCCAATATGTTGTAACTATTGAAGTTCTAAATCTATAGGGACAATAGTACATGAAAGTCTTAGAAGGTTTTTCATTACATTAATAAAGAACAAGGTGATATTAGACATGCATAAGCATCTAAGATATTCCTAATGTAGTGGAGGAACACAAGAACTACCAAGTGATTGATTACTAAGTGGATCAGGATCCTAAGTGTTGAACTAATTACTAGTTGACTAAAAGGTTCCACCGATTCAGAAATAATTGTCAAATTTTGCTAAGGGTGACCAGCAATATATCCAAAATGAATATCAAAATAATTTCTTTATCACTAATGCATATTTCAACAGTCCTTTGAATTAGGTATCATTCCTAATACTTTCACAAGGATGATTTCCCCTATTCACCCAATGCTTAAAGAAAAATAAAAATAATAAAAGGGAAATCAGAAAGGATATCTAGATCATAATGGGAAATCCATGTGTCTTTGTTAGGGCCATGAATGCTCATTGGTAGTGGAGAAACTCTTGTGATATTATGGTCACTTTTTTGGTGTTATGGACACTCGCTAGTAGTGGAGTAACACCATGAGGACACAATGAACTTGTTAGGATAAATATTTAAAATATTAGATTTATAATAATTCTATGGTATTGGCTAACACTTGAGGTATTAAGTGAAAGCATAGAAAACAACCTCATGAGTTTGGACCTGAGTCTTAGCTAGTGGGTTGAATTGGAATTGGGTGAATTTAGGGTTGGCATCCATATAGGTTTCCAATGGGAACCCATTGTTGAAGATACAAGTGTTTTATGAAGAAACAATGATTAATGCATGTCTCGAAATTACTTATTTATTCAATAATTGACTTGCGGAGGTTCATGGTTTTGACTAGTGTGTCCCCAACTATTGATCCCAACAACTTTCCCAAGTTTTGGAACTTGGGATCTTTCTTAAATTTTCAATGCTCAATTGTTTAACTTGATTTATGAAAGATGCATCCCTTTTTTTGCAATGAAGAAGAAGTTTTGGTCATTGTAACTTACATGACTTAGTTGCTTCTTGTGCTTCTAAAAGTATCTTGTATTTGATATTAGTAGAAGTGTAACATACCTACACAAGATAATATGGGTTACCTATGGAGATATCTAACATGATAATGAATGTAATATGGACAGGTCCACTTAAAAATTGGTGGGTAAAGAATATGTCCATCACTGGTAACTAGAAAAAATAATATAATAATAAAAAATAGTTGAAATAAGAATCCTTATTAAACAACACCAATAAATCACCTTTAATGCATGTTATGAATCATATTTGAAACACAAACATAACAAAAAAATAAAGTCCGTGTAAACTTTAGATGATGACTTTGTCTAAGTTCAATTTGCACCAAATTGTAAACTCAAGGACTTATGTCTTTTGTAGAGAAGGTTTTTGTTCTAAAACTATGCTAATAAATTCATTATTTATATTTGTATTTATCATTTATATTTGTATTTATCATTTATATTTATATTTTTTATTTTACAATATTTGAAATAAATTTATGTTTATATATTTTTTTTAATTTTTAATTTTACAATATTAAAATAATTTTTATAAGAGAAATAATTGCAACAAAAGTACATCACATTTAAGATATACTTTATAATTCATTATGGATGTGTAAACTAATATAACTAAATTGATTAAAATGAAAAATAAATTAAGATCAATATAAGAAATAAATAAACCCAATAAAAATAATTATAAATAGAAAAAAGTTTAGTATAATAAAAGGAGTGAGTAAAATAAATCACTGTAAATCCATTTTGATCTCCATTTTATAAGTATAAAAAATTCAACAAGTTTGAGAAATCAAAATCAAAATATTTATTTTAATTAAAACCCACATTATGTATATAAATATTAGATATTTTATACACTTACCATAAAAATAACATTTTAAATTGATATATACTTTGTTTTTGAAATGATATCTTGATGGCTTTGTGGAACCCTAGGTTGGGATTTGGTACCAGAGGTGTTTTTTCTGCAACTCTAGATAGATTGTGATGAAATCAGTGTAGTAACTTGGAGTCCAGCTGATCTATATGATTGGCCTAGTACCAACAAAGAGAAAAAAGTGGGAGGTAAGTTACCTTTTACTACTGTTTTTTAGTAATATTGCTATATTAGGGTTTTCGGAATAAATAACCTTTTTTACCATTATAATTGGTGGATGTTTCGTATTTGACCTATCTAACTAGGTTTTTAGAGATCCTTTCCTAACTTTTTGGTGGTTGATTGATCGATGTCTCTTGCTAGTTTAAACTAACTAAGGATTGAATAATTTTCTATCCTAGCTTCTTTGGTGATGATTTTTTCACAGTAAATCTAGAGATCTACTCTAGATTAGCAGTGGTTTCTTTTATTGGTAACAATTTAGAGGATCCCTTGTTTACCTCACTTGTTGGGTGTATATCTGTGATTGGAACTCTCTCATTTCTTTCTGTGTGGTGTAACGGCTGACAGTCACCTCCCCTACCAGACATACTAGATGGAGTCAATTGTTGGACCTAAACAAAACCTAACAAATGAGAATGCCTCTACTTCCTTTTGGGCAGATATTAGATGTTTGAATGAGAGTGGAACGGGGCATGGTTGTCCCATTGATCTGGTTAAGGTGGACATTGAACAAAATGTACAGGATTTTACTGATCGGAATGGGGTCTATGAGGGGAAGGTAGGTCGTTGAATCATGCATGACAAGGCTTGAGCGTGATGACGGTTAAATTCTTATAAATCTCAGGAGGGTTTATATAGATTTTCGCTTGGGGAAGATGTAAACTTGGACAGAGTTGGGGTACTATCTAGGCATGTTGTTGTTAAGATTCAATATGCTAAGATAGATAACATCAGTATTCCATTCAATTTCACAGCAATAGCATATATAGGATCACTAAAATAAAAATAAGCACAACATAAACAAAAGAGACACAATTTATCCAGGGAAACCCTCATGGGGTAGAAAACCAAGAAAAGCTTCCTCAATATAGATGATCAACAAATACAAATATGTAGTCCTCAAACAAGAGCTCCTTCTCCTCCTTTGCAGATATCTCTCTCATATGCGCAATCCACAAGTGAGTGAATGAGTGAGTATAAATGTGGAACACACCTCCTCTATTTATACTCTTCTCCTACTTGACTTTTCACCCTAACTAGGTCGACTTCTCCTAAGAGAGTCTAATAACCCCTAAACAACTAAACTCAGGGCTGACCCCACTAGGGAGGTCTAATAACCATAGTTACAACATCCCGACGGAGGAATAAACATCTTCGGATATATGATAAAGTACAAATAGAATATTCTTAGAAGTTACAATATTTCAACACTCCCCCTTAACGAGAAGGATATTATAACAACATCTGCAGGAGCAAGGAGTCATCAACAGCATGATACATGATACATCTATAAATCATTGGAATCTTTCTTCAATCATCATCAGTAACTCAAACAACTAGTGGAACATCTTCAAGATCTTCAATACTGGAACATCAACATCTTCTGTACTGATTCTTCATCTTCTGTAGCACTTGATTAGCTACAACAACATCATCATCTGGATCTCCCAATCAACAAAATCATCTGGATATCTCGATCAACAACATCATCTGGATCTCTCAATCAACAACATCATCATCTGGATCTTCTGATCAACAATATCATCTGGATCTCTCGATCAACATCATCATCATCTGGATCTTCTGATCAACAGCATCAGCTGGATCTCTCGATCGACGGCATCATCATATGGATATTCCGATCAATAGCCTCATCGTCTGGATCTCTTGATCTACAGCATCATCATCTGGATCTTCCGATCAATAGCCTCATCGTCTAGATCTCTTGATCAACAACATCATCATCTGGATCTTTCGATCAATAGCCTCATTGTCTGGATCTCTTGATCAACATCATCATAATATGCAACACACATGATCTAATTACGAGATGATCAATCCCTCTCACTTTAGGACATGAGTCCAAGGGTGATAAAATCATGATCCACTTACGGGATGATCAATCCCTATCACTTTAAGACACCATATCATGTCTAGGGACGATGAAATCCCAACCAAAGAGCCAATCCTTTTTCATACTGGATGTGACCTAGATCAAATCTAGGATTTAGAACCATAGAGCCAGTACTTTTTCAACTGGGGTGTGACCTAGATCAAATCTAGGATTTACAACCACAGAGCCAGTACTTTTTCAACTGGGGTGTGACTTAGATTAAATCTAGGATTTACAACCACAGAGCTAGTACTTTTTCAACTGGGGTGTGACCTAGATCAAATCTAGGATTTACAACCACAGAGCTAGTACTTTTTCAATAGGGGTGTGACCTAGATCAAATCTAGGATTTACAACCACAGAGCCAATAATTTTTCAACTGGGGTGTGACCTAGACCAAATCTAGGATTTACAACCACAAAGCCAGTACTTTTTCAATTGGGGTGTGACCTAGATCAACTCTAGGATTTACAACCATAGATCCAGTACTTTTTCAACTGGGGTGTGACCTAGATCAATTCTAGGATTTACAACCTATGAATGATCACCTGCTGCTACACTAAGCAGTCTAGGAGCATACATTACATCATTACAGGACCTGCGAATGATCACCCGTTGCTATACTGAGCAGTTCAGGAGCGCACAATACATCATTCCAGGCTCAACATATCTCTCGGAGACAAGAGTCTACGGATTCCTTTAGGTCATGTATCTAGGGATGATACAATCCACTCATCAACTTAAACCAAGTCTAAGGACCACTCACCGACCTCATCGTCGGGATCATCAACCTCATCGTCGGGATCATCAAACTCATCATTGGTATCATCGACCTTATCGCTGGGACAAGTATCCTCATCATTGATACAAGTATCCACATCATCGATACAAGTATCCACATCATCGATACAAGTATCCACATTATCGACCTCATCGTCGGTACAGGCATCCTCATCATTGACCATATCACTCCCCCTTTTGAGGAGGGTCCTTTTGAACTACACCAATATTGTCTCGGAGATACTCAAACTTACTCGAGACAGAGGTTTGTTCAATACATCATCAACTTGCTCATCAGTGCTCACATACTCGAGCTTTATATATCCTTTCTGCACCATATCCCCTATATAGAAATATCGGATCTATATGTGCTTTGACTTATCATGGAACACTGGATTCTCTATCATCTTGATACAACTTTGGTTGTTACACAGGATCACAGTGGAGTCCATCTCTAAGTCAAATAATCCTGATAACAACTTTCGAAGCCATATGGCTTCACAACTAGCAGAGCAAGTTGTGATATATTCCACTTCGGCCATGCTGAGAGACACAATGGACTGCTTCCTTCTAAACCACGAGATCATAGCAGATCCTAGACAATAACATCCACCTAATGTGCTCTTTCTGTCTAAGACACTTCCATCCCAATCTACATCTGTATAACCATACAATTTGAAGTCATGATCTCCAAGATAATACAGACCAAATTCTATCGTACCTTTTAGGTACCTCATCACATGCTTTGCAGCTATCAGGTGAACACGTCTAGGTTCCACTAGATACTGACTCAAGGTGTTGACAGCAAATCATATATCTGGCCTGGTATTCGTCAAATACATCAATGACCCAATAATATGTCTGTACTGAGTTACATCAACCAATTCTGACGATTCATCAGCCAACAACTTCAAGTTGGAATCCATGGGAGTGGTCATGGCCTTACATTCCAACATATCAAATCTTTTCAAGATTTCCACAGCATACTTTCCCTGGTTGAGAAAGATTCCTTCTGAGCCTTGCCATACTTCGAGACCTAGGAAGTAATGCATCAATCCGAGATATTTCATCTCAAATTCTGTAGCTAGATTCTTCTTGCTTTCCATGATCTGTTTCTCATTACCTTTCAAAAAGAGATCATCCACATATAGGAATAGTATGACAGGTTCATCATCCATAACCTTAAGGTAAAGGTTAGGATCAGCTTTACTTTTGGTAAAGCCCAAGCTTGTCAAGAAGCTATCAATTCTCCCTCTGTGACTAAACATCATTCACACTCTGCATTGAGTGATCTTCTGCATATCTATCTGTGCCATCTCCCGTCAGATGGGTCTACTGATATGAGCCTCAAGATCATTCGAACTCTATGGTGAGTTCCTTCTTGTATCCATCTAAGAGAAGCATGGCATCTGTATATAGAAACCATCTTCAACCTTGTAGCAAAGGTTGAAATCCGCATCACCCGTGGTGATCATCAAGCTCATCAAATGATTATCGATCATGGGTACCTATTGAACCCGTATAGAGCCTTCTTCAATCATTTGATTCTCTATCGAATCGTGGGATTTTGCTCGATTCACACTTCTTCTTCAATTGCACCATTCAAGAGAACAGTCTTGTCATCCATGGGTGTAATGTATCTCTAGAAGTGTGACTAGCCACTTGGAGAAAACATCTCTTCATGATCCTCTCCCTCTTTCTAAGAGAATCCTCTAGCCACGAGCCTTCTATAGTATGTTTGATTTGTAAGTCTTCTTGTTGAACATCCATCACTTGTTCCTTGGAACAGGTGTTCATCATCCTTCTTTTGTATAGATCATAGCACGTGATCTTTTCTACAAATCAATTTTAATTACATGATTAGTAACACTTCATAATCATCAAATCATGTTGATATTTCAATGGATACTGATATGGTTCACATATTTTTGCAACTATCTTGACCAATACGTTGGCACAACACTTTTCCATATCCTGTATGCATATAGTGGCTATCTAGATGCCTTCCATCTCTACCAGAACATACTATCAAGAGCGTGCACAACTCTCATCATGTCAGCAAAGAGGTTTCATTCTAGACAAGAAACAATGGAATGTTTGTCCAACTTACCCATCATATGCATATTAGTAGTATACTATTCAATGCTATATGAATGCTTACACTATGCATGATATATTTCTTGATTCTAGGAATACAAATATGCATGCAACTATTACGAGCAATATCATTAACTATTCAGAGATTCAAATAACAACTCAAATACTTATCTTTTATGTTTGTGTGGTTACCTCCCACTTGATCTCTATTTTCCCTTCATGATAGCATCATGATTATATGTCTTTGAACTTCTATTCATTCTGTACCACTATGCATGCTTAAGTGTGTACTAGTTTCATCATTGTGTCTTCCTCAAGATCTCATACATAATCATACATTCATTAGTATAATCTTAATACTATCAAAACATTGTGATTCTAAATAATCTTAAACATGTATGATCATGATCATTTCATACACAAGTATACTTATTTAAGATCCTAACACAAAGTAGGATTCTAACTCGATATAGGAAAACATACCTGGATTAGCATTCTTGCTAGTTATGTCTAAAACAATATATTCTTTGTTCTTCTTCAATGATTTAGAGACCTTTTGCTAGTAACCTTCATATCTCATAAGTTAAGCATAGTAGAACCAAACGATACATACCTTGTAATTAGAGCTTCTATGTGATCAAAGACTATGGATGAGTCTTTGTCTTCATGTCATCATGGTCATATAGATTTGTCTTACTTGATGTACCTTTCATGTTAGTAGACAACATCATCCTCATAGTACAACACCACAAGTGCATTAGTACAATCATAAGTGTCATAACCCTAATCAATGAATGTCTTCTATCATTCACATGCATTCATACTTTTACTAAGGTGATCATATAATATAAAATTAATCATGATTGTACTAACCTCAATAATATGAAGACAAACATATTATGAACTTATTCATGAAACGGATTTCAAAACATACATGTATCTTCTCAAGTCATACCTGTCGAGTAGTCTTATCTATAAGGGTAAAACCCTAACCATCCAGGGTAGATCAATTGTAAACATCTTGTATAGGTTCATGGTGCTAGGATGATAAAATATCAGTGCCATTTAAACCTCCTTCATTGCTGCCCTATGAGTCTCCCAACTTTGCTAGGGTTTCTTCTTACTTGGAAACCCTAATTTTCAATCTCCTTCCTCCCACAACATTTTGATGGAGGATCAATATCTATGATGAATGGATTCAAAATCCATTATCAAAGTTTACAATGTTTCATCAGGTGTCTCCAACATTGTATCAGGTCCTTCCATACCTAAAAAACTGAAAAACCCTAAGTGAGAGCTTCTTCCTCCTCTTCCTTGATTTCCTCTGTTGAGCCATTTCAGTTGTGTCGTATTGTTTCTGGTGTATCTCTGAAATTTCAGATCTGTAGGGTCTTAAACTTTGTCCTGTGGTAACTTGACCTGTCATCTTTCCAATATCATACATTTGAGCTTCATTGGATTCTCCATTAGAGCGATATGCTCAGTTTCCCAACATGATTTTTTTAAGGGATGAAACAACATAGTGAACTTGTACGGAGTTCCACGTGTCATTGTTTCATCTTAGGCCTCTGAAACTCGTACCGGTGAAACTAAAGTCCGTTCCCTAATTGTCACTTTTTACAGAATTCCATTTGGAGCTTCCAATCTCGATATATGACCTTTTTCCCTAGGTCACCTGTTTAGGACTACATTCTAGAAGAGGCAAAAACCCTAACTTGTACGGATCATATATAACAAAGTACAATGAATATGAGGCTAAAACTCGGACACGAGGTACAGGAAAATCTATTCTTCGTCCTGTCCAATTTTCAGATCCTGAACCTTCGCCAAAATGGATTTATAGCGAAAGTTCCACGATGACTAGGTTTTGTTATACAAAACCCTAACTTTCAAATTGTCGCAAGTGAAACAAGTGTCGTAAGTGCCATACATTGCCTTCCTTCAAGTTAGCTCTGATACCATGTTAAGATTCAATATGCTAAGATATATAACATCAGTATTCCATTCAATTTCACAACAATAGCATATACAGGATCACTAAAAGAACAACAAGCATAGCATAAACACAAGAGACGCAATTTATCCTGGGAAACCCTCATGGCGTAGAAAAACCCAGCAAATCTTCCTCAATATAGATGATCAACAAGTACAAAGATGTACTCCTCAAACAAGAGCTCCTTCTCCTCCTTTGCATATCTCTCTCTCTCCTATGCACAATCCACAAGTGAGTGAATGAGTGAGTATAAATGAGGAACACACCTCCTCTATTTATACTCTACTCCTACTTGACGTTTCACCCTAACTGTGTCGACTTCTCCTAGGAGAGTCTAATAACCCCTAAACAACTAAACTCGGGGCTGACCCCACTAGGGAGGTCTAATAACCCTAGTTACAACATCCCGATGGAGGAATAAACATCTCCGGATATATGATAAAGTACAAATAGAATATTCTTAGAAGTTACAATATTTCAATCGTTGTGGGTAGATTGGAGTCAGATAGGGTTTCTAGAATGGAATTGGTGGAGTGGGTTAACCAGGCATGGATCCCGTTATATGGCTATGCAACTTGCATAAACATGCTCATAAATGGTTGTATTTGTTTTATTTTTCGATTTAACATATTATAGACTCTATTTAATTTATTAAGAGAGGATCATTGGTATTAAAGCACTGGCACACGACTTTCAATCCAGAGAAAGAAAAGATGACTCGTCATCACCTATGGCTCCTCCTTCCGAGGTTTCCATTAGATATCTGGACCCAAAATGTGCTTGAAGGATTGTCCAACTCGATTGGTAAATTTATTAGGCTGGATAAACAGAACCTGTTCGGCATGGAGAAAAAGGTTTCTCGCGTTATGGTTTAATTGGATATCTCTTTAGGCCTCCGAATAGAAATGGAGATATAGTGGAGAGATAGGGTTTTGCTAGAAATTGGATTGTATTCACATTATGTTTAGGTGATTTTTATGCCAAAAGATGGGTCATGTCAAAGCAAAATGCCCTTATTTAATTTCTAGGATGCACTTGGAGGAGTCTGGGGATGGCTCTAGTGATGAATCTCCACATTTTCAAATGCTTGAAAAAAGGGTTAATCCTTTTGCAACTCCATTGGATTTCCTTGAAAATAAATCAAGTATGCCGACACTTGACTCTCTGATCCCCTATGATGGAGTGTCAAAAGAGAAATTGCATTTTTACCTTTTTGTAGAACATGATTTGGATAAAATATTGTATGTTAATGGTTAATTGGGTGGGGTTAATACTAAGTCTAGATATTTTTTTCCTTCTAATTCGACCGAGGATTGGGGATAAAATCTCTTTCTTTTTTTTTTTTTCTTTTTTTTTTTTTTTTTTTTTTCTGTTCTGAAAAATATCAGTCGGTTGATGGCTTTAACCCTCCTTTACATATGGGTTGGACTACTATGCCTTATAAAGATAATATTAATACCAATTCACCGGACAAAACCGACTTCTCTCTGGCCCTTACTTGTCAATTAGGTTCTTTAGCCCTTATATATTTGAATGATGACCAATCTCCTTGCTAAAAATCTCCTTTGAGGGTATATTCGAAAAACCCTTCTACAAATTTGGGGGTTTCTCCTACACAGTCTATTCATTTCCAAAATGTGATGATTCATAATAAAAAGAAAAAGAATGGGAAAGTGAGGGTTTCCTCTCCTAATTCCCTGTATAAACCATTGTCTGTCAGGATGGATGTAGTTTCAGAACCCTCTCCTGTTAATATTGACCAATCCTGGGGCCTTAGAGTAGAGTTTCCCTTGTGTGAGGGTCCTTGATGTCTGTCTTATCTCTTAATGTGAAGTGGTTAGGTAGGGATGACAAGGTTAGGGCCCTATCTAAACTTAATAAAGATATTAACCCAGTTGTTGTTTTAATCCAAGAGACTATGTGTTTTGAGAACCAAGTTATTGAAGTCTTCTCCAATATGCTTCCTGAGTGGGAAATATGTGTTATTGGTTCTTGTAGTCTTTCGGGGGGTTTATTGCCATGTTGGAATCCCTTGTACATAGAGTTTAATCCATTTAGAACTATAGGGGGGGTATTGATGGAGGGATTCTTTAAGCATATTGACCTACAGGTTGCATTATTAAACTGCTACGGTCCTTATAAGGATTGGGAGATCTTTTGGAATATTATCGAGTCTAGTGGTTTATTGGGGGTTAACAATTTTATTGTGGTAGGAGACCCAAACTTCACTTTGTCCCCTGCAGAAGTATGGGGATCCTCTGCTCGAAATGACTCTCTTTTGGAGTTCTTATCCAATCTGCTTATGAGGAATAATCTAATTGACATTATGCATGTCAAATTAGAACCTACTTAGTCAAATGGACGCTATGGTGATGCAAGGATTTGTAAGCGTCTTGATCATTTCATGATGAATTCCAATTTGGTCCATTCTCTGCAGAAATATAGGACTTGGGTGGAAAAATGTACCTTATCTGACCATTACCCTATTGTACTTCAATTGGATGGGTCAAATATGGGCAAGAACTACCCATTCAAATATAATAGTTCTTGGTTATTAAATGAGGAATTTTGTTGTATGATCAGGGAGAGATGGAGGTCTTTACAGATCCCTAAAGGATATATTCCTATGGATAGTCTAGTATGGAAGCTTGAATTCCTTGAAAAATAAGTAATTATGTGGAATAAGGTTCAAAAAAAGAAAGACAAAGAATACTTACATATGATCGAAGAACAAATGAGGTATATTTTATCTAAGCATGAGGACTATATCTTAGATGAAGATGACAAAGTTTATCTGAAAGAATTAGAGAATAAAAAATCCCTTTTCCTTAAACAGGAGGAGATGGAGTGGAGGTTGAAAAGTTGAGCTCTGTGGGTAACAGTGGATGATAATAATACTAGATTTTTTCACATTTATGCTTCATATAGAAGAAAATTTAATGCTATATGGGAGATGACTGATGAGAGGGGTCAAGTGGTTAAAGATCAAACAAATTTACAAAATTTGGCAAAAGCTTAATTTTCTGAGACATTTAAAGATCTCGGTACATGTCAAATTGATGCCTAGTTAAAAGTAATCAGACTTATACCAACCTTTTTTTATCTTGAGGAAGGTGAAGACATTGGTAAGCCTATCACATTAGATGAAATTGAGGAGGTTATGAAATAGTTTACTAAAGCCAAGAGTCCTGGTCCATATGGTTGGACCATGAAACTCTTTCTTTCCTTCTTTGATGTGATGGGGGAGGGTATTCTTTATATGGTGGAGTAGTCAAGATTGCGGGGTTTTGTCCACGGTGCCTTAAATTCCACCTTCCTCACTCTTATTCCCAAATGCAACAAACATGTTTCATTTAGTGACTTCAAACTGATTTCCTTATGCAACTTGGATTATAAAATCATCACTAAAATTATCTCAAATCGAATCAAGCCTTGCCTTTCTAAAAGGATGTCTTTAGAACAATTTGGCTTTTTGGCTGATAGGCAGATTCTGGATGCAATTGGAATTACTCAGGAAGTCATGCATACAATCAATCAAAAAATATCGAGGCACTTATCTTGAATATGGATTTAGTGAATGCATATGATCAAGTTAATTGGGTGTACCTTAGACTCCTCCTTCTCCATATTAGACTTCCCATCTTTGTCACAAACTGGATTATGTCTTGAATTACATCTGCATAGTTCTTTGCACTTATAAACGAATCTCCATCTACCTCCTTTAAGAGCTCCAGAGGTATAAGACAAGGTTTCCCATTGTCTCCTCTCTTATTTTTACTTGTTATTGAAGGTTTGAGTTGAATGATTATAAAGGAAAAGACTTAGGGGAAGCTTAAAGGTGTCAGAATTTATGCTTATGTTTTCATTACCGACTTATTGTTTGTGGATGACGTTATGTTGTTTGGAAATGGCTCGGTGGATGAGTGGAATGATTATAATGAAATTATAAAATTATTGTGTAGCTTTGGGGATGGATATTAGCATAATAAAATCCATCTTTTATAAACATAATATGGATAGGAACTCTCTGCAGGGGATCACTTATATCATGCCTTTCAAATTTTTAGATTTAGGTGATGGACTCAAATATTTGGGTTATTTCGTAAAACCTACTGGATATAAAATTAAAGATGGGTACTAGTTAGTGGAGAGGTTTGAAAGAAGGATCAATCATTGGTCCTTGAGGCTACTTTCAATTGGTGGTAGACTGACCTTACTAAAATTTGTCTTGAAGGGGTTTCCTATTTATTGGATTTCACTAGCAGATGTTCCAAATACTATTTTGAACTGGATTCGAAGTCTCATGTTTCAATTTATGTGGTCTGGGAATGCTGTAAATAAGAAGATATAGATGGTGAATTGGAAAACATTGTCCAAACGAAAGAGTTGGGGTGGATGGGATATTAAAAATATGTTTTGGTTTAGCAATGCTTTATGTTTGAAGAGTTTGTGGTGAGGCCTATTTGGCAGTGGGTTGTGGACTAATGTTCTACATGCTAAATACATTAAAGGGAATCTGTTAACTTGGCTGAGAAATCCCGTGAAGTCTTACAGGAATTCATCAATTTTTTGGACTGGATTTATAAATTCATATACGTGACTTGGCAGGGGATTAATGTGGAAGGTCGGTTCAAGTACCAATGTTCTGGTTGGTATTGACCCTATCATAGGGATGGAGGATAATGTTCTGGTTGGTATTCATCAAATTTTTGGACTGGATTTATAAATTCATATACGAGAGTATTTGGAAGAATTGGGTTTCATCACTTTAGCACATATAAAATAACTTTTATGGCTTCATCCTTCAAATTCATATTGGTTGACTGCCTCTAACCTTGGAATCTGAAGTAGATGGGTTGTTGAATGGAATAACTATATTTCTAGTTTGAATTCTACAAGTCTCGGACTAAACTCAGATAAAGACTCCCCTATCTGGTACTTGAATGCTGCTACAGGTCATATCTTGACTAAGGCTGCTTATCATACAATTGCACAGGACCAGGTCGTTACTATTCCAAGATGGTGGTTTCAGAAACTGTGGCGTTGTCATATTCCTTTGAAATTAAATGTTTTTTATGGTTTTCTTTTGAAAACTGTCTGAAGATTTGGTATAACCTTTCTCATAGAGGCTGGATTGGACCTAATTGGTGTGCTCTTTGTAAGATGTAGGAGGAATCAATTGAAGATTTATTTGTTTATTTCCAGATCTCCTAGGTGTGGTCGAATGTTTGGACTTATCTCAATATTACTCAGGCTTGGGGATCTTACTCCTTTGAACATAATTTCTTAACTGGTACAAAAGAGTCTTTGAACACAACATTTTACCTAGCTTCATCTCTTGGGTATTTGGAAAGCTAGAAATGCCATTATTTTCTAGGATAAGAAACTGAATTTGGATGGAGTATGTAGAGGAATTTTATGTCTATACAATGAATATCATACTCACAAAGCTAGTTGTTCTAAGATTCATCAGTTGGTAAATTTACATGCGATATATGATGCTACAGGATTCTTTGATAGTGCAGCCCAGGGTGGTGTTTGTGTTGTTGGAGCAATTATTTATCTGAATTATGATCATTGTTTTAAGCTCAAATTGAACTATGGTACCGGTACAAATACTAAAGCGGAGTTATTGTCTCTATTGTGCTTATGCAAAGTAGACTCAATATTTGGGATTGAATCATTAAATATATTTGGGGACTCTATGGTTATTGTCAAATGGGAAAAATGTATGCTTAATATCAATGGTATGGCTCTCTTCAACTGGTGTGGTCGTACAAGGGCTCTCCTTTCATCATTTGTTTCTGTTGACATATCACATATTTATAGGGAACAAAATATGGAAGCAGGTCAATTATCAAAAGAAGAACTTGTTGGGGATGAAGGCATCTTAGAATGGGTGGAATTTGATGATTCCACTATGATCAACAGGGAATCACTTAATTTTTTTTATGTAATTAGTATTATGTGCCTGATCCTGCTAGATGTTTTATTATTTCTGCTATAGTCTCTGTGAGAAGATTGTCTGGATAGTATTTTTTGGACGTGGTTACCTGGCTTAGTTGTATTGAGTATGTATAATCCCATATATATCAGGGTCGGCTGGATGAGACATTGTACTTTTTTATTCATAATTGAATATCAAGAAAACTGTTTTTTTTCTTGCTAAAAAAAAAAATAGAAAAAAATTTAGTATAATAAAATAAGTGACTAAAATATATCTATGTAAATCTATTTTAATCTCCAATTTTTTAAATATTACAAATTCAACATGTTTAATACATCAAAATTAAAAGATTTGTATTGATTAAAAACCAACTTATTTATATAAATATTAGATATTTTATAGACTTATCAATTTTCATTTTGTAAGCATCATATTTTCTCTATTAAACTCACAGTAAGGATCAGTTGTTTCTATTGCAAATGTGAGTTCACTCGTCACTATAATTCAAGGAAAACTTTACCAATGGTGGTGTAAAAGGAGGCACACTTCTACTCTTGCCTTCCAACGGAGACAAACTCTTAACTTATTAAAAGGAGTTTTAGGTGTTACTCCAAGACCATCCATAAACTTATTTAGATAAACACAATATATAAATAACTACTATATACAAATTAATATTTTTAAAGTACCTCATTTTAAAAAAAAAACATTAAATTAGAATATTTAAATGTATTTACAAATTTATTAAAACATCAATAAATTATTTTATTCTACATTTTCATCATTAATATGTTGTGAAGATGAATTTATGCAAGAGAACTAGAAACCCAAGTTGGTGGGTATTTTTGTGATGATGACATATAGGTAAGATTCTTGAAGAGAATCTATATTTCACAAGGGGAAGGTCTTCATGGGTTGATTTTGAATGAGGCTTAACGTTTTATACAACTTATTTAGGGGTAAAAAATGTATGATGATTTGAAACCCAATTTCTTTTGGTTAGGTATGAAAAAAGGATGTAGCTTCTTCTATGGCTAAATGTTTGGAATGTCAACTCGTAAATGTTGGATAATGTGACAACCAATTCACATGAATTTGGATATGAGCAGATTTTAGATCCTATTATTTTGGCTTCAGTTGAGATAACGATACTCAAGTTAGAATGTGTAATTCATTGGTCAGTTTCATGTAATTGTATAAGAACTACTATAAATCAATGTATTCCATAGAAGCACATCATCATTCTAAGAGTGAATGTGAGGAATGGTTGTAAGCCTATTTTTCGCTATTGTAATCTCCACCTTTGAGCAATAGGAATATCGATACTATTTGCTACATAGATGATTCCCTTTCGAAGGTTTTACCACATAAAATCTCTATGTCAATTTAGTGTGTTTTCCATTATTTCAATATTTTTGTTATTGATCTTTGTTCTATTTAGCTTCCGCTTACAACCAGTGTTATCAAAACCAAGTTATTAGAGATCAACGTTGAAGCCTGAGTTTCCGGTGGAGCTATGGAGTTTTTTTTTTTTACGGACTTTTAGAAAGTAAAGAACTTATGGAAGGCGATAATTTTTGGTTTCGCACCCTTGACCCTTTGGAGGGAGCAATAACTTATGCCACACTTATAAAAATAATCTCCATGGTACATTTTCGCGCCCATTGCATATCGGTAGGGGCGATAACTCTTACAAACCGTAACCGTTGACTGCACAAAGAAAAAGTTGTATGAGGTATGCGGACTTTGGGTTTCATGACATATATATATATTTTATCAATCCGTGCCTTTGGATGTAAAAGGTAGATCGATGTAGCTTATGATTAGTGGAGTATGATATAATGATGCTTTATTATAAGGAAGGCATAGTAGGACCTTTGTGCATTATAACCTGAATCATATAATACTCCTTTTGTAGCTTATGATTAGTGGATTATGATATAATGATGCTTTATTATAAGGAAGGCATACTAGGACCTTTGTGCATTATAACATGAACCATATAATACTCTCTAAAAGGGGGACACATTATTATATTTTTTTTAAAGGTTTTTTTCTTTTAAAGATTTAAAGGCATACGTTTAAAGCAAATGAGGGAGTGGGAGTGATAAGGTGAATTTTTTTATAAAAGTTTTTTAAATATTAAATATATTTTGTTAAAATACTTGTGTATTTATATTTTATTTCCATTTGGAATTAAGTTTGAAAATCTTTGATCCATTATTTTTAAAGAGCTTGAGTTTTTATGAGTTTTGATTTTTTTCCTTTAAGGAAATGGCAAAGGTACAGAGTGCAAAATTTGAGGTGGAGAAATTTAATGGAAAGATCCATTTTGAGTTATGGAAATTCAAATGAGAGATTTGCTTGTGCACAAGTAGTGAAGAAAGCGCAGGCAGGAAAATCAAAGAAGCCAGCAGATATGACAGATGAAGAATGGGAAGAGTTGGATTCAAGAGCGTTGAGTACCATCTGTTTGTGTCTAGCAGATGAAGTCATGTTTAATATTGTTGGAGAAGAGACAACAACAGGTTTATGGAATAAAGTGGAAATCCTTTATATGACGAAATCCTTGACACACATGATCTCTCTAAAGAGAAAGACAAATGCCCTACGAATGGAGGAAGGTATGAGAATCCTTGGCCATTTAAATACTTTTAATGATTTGGTTTGCCAAATAGCTAGTTTGGAAGTAACACTCAATGATGAAGACAAGGCAGTTACATTGCTATGTACTCTACCTGACTCTTGGGATAAAATTATCACCTCTATGTGGGTTAATAATACAGAATCCTTTTTATTATGATATTGTTTTTGGAGCCTTGCTATCGTAAGAGGTGCATAGAAAGAACAATGTAGGAACCTCGACGATAACAACAACGGTGACTAGAGGTTGATCCAAAGAATGAGGCAGAATTCGAGAGGTGTTCCAAATCCAAATCAAGAGTTAAGAAGGGCATGATGAAGTGTTGGTACTGTAATAAATAAGGCCATTTGAAGAAGGATTGTAGGAAAAGACAAGCATCCAAAGAATATTCATCCAAAGAAGACTCCAAGAAAGAAGCAAACACATCAGCAATAAGATCAGGTATGGTTGATGAGATACTATATGTTTCTAATGTTTTGAAATACCATCATGATTGGTTGTTAGATTTTGGTGCCTCTCACAATATGTGTCTTCACGAAAACTAGTTCTCAACTTACCAACCCATTAAAAATGGTAAATTTTTCATGGGAAATGACATTTCCTATAGAATTGTTGGGATTGCTAGTATTGAGCTCAAAAAGTATGATAGTACTGTGAGAACACTTACAGATGTGAGGCATGTACCTGAACTTAGAAAGAACTTAATATCTATGGGAGTTCTTGATTCTATTGGTTATAAGTCTACAGCTCAAGGTGCAGTCATGAAGGTGTCCAAGGGAATCTTAGTTGTCATCAAGGCGAAAAGAATCGGGAACCTTTATAAGCTTGACATAATTACTAAGGTAAATCATGCAGCTACAGTATCTAAAGATGAAAAAAACTCTTCTCGTTTATGGCACCATCATTTGGGCCATATGAGCGAGAAATGGATGAAGATACTTGCATATTGTAAGTTGCTTCCTAACCTAAAATCTATGAGTTTAAAGTTCTACAAACATTGTTTGTTTGGTAAACAATCTAGATAGAAATTTAAAACAGGAAAACACGTAAGTAAAGGTGTCCTAGATTACATCCATTCAGATCTTTGGGACCAGTCCTAGATTCATCTGCTGCTTTGATTTCTATTGATGAAGAACTTAGTTGTTAGCAAGAAGCAATGGAGGTATCTGAAAGTGCTAAATGGAAATTAGCAATGAAGGAATAAATCGATTCCTTGAAAAAGAATAAAACATGGGACCTAGTAGAACTTCCAAATGACAGAAAAGTTGTTAGCTGCAAGTGGGTCTACAAGCTGAAGAAAGGTGTTGATGATAAGGATGATAAGTATAAAGCTAGAGTTGTAGAAGAAGGGTATTCTCACAAGGAAGGTATTGATTTCCATGAAAAAATTTCCCCAGTCGTTAAGCTTGTTTCTATTCAGTTAGTGTTAGCACTAGTTGCTTTACTAGATCTATATTTAGAGCAGCTACATGTTAAAACTGCATTTCTACATGGATATTTAGTTGAGGACATTGGTTGTTCGGAATAAAAAAGGAAGGTTTGTTTGCAAGCTCAGGAATTCATTGTATGGCCTAAAGCAATCTCCTAGGAAGTGGTACAAGAAGTTAGATTCCTTCATGGTGAGCCAAAATTTTACCAAAAGTGAGTATGATCATTGTGTTATTTTAAAAGGATGAAAAATGGCATATTCATTATTTTGGTGTTATATGTTGACGATATGCTTGTAACAAGCAATAGCATGGTTGGAATCAATAGGTTGAAGTCTCAGCTCGCTGGAACCTTTGATATCAGGGATCTAGGAGCAACAAAATAGATCTTGGGAATAGAAATACATAGAGATAGGAAAAATCTTAAGTTATGGTTATCACAAATGAAGTATGTGGAGAAAATACTTCAGAGATTCGCTATGAATAATGTGAAACCTGTTTATATCCCTTTGACTTCCCATTTTAAGTTTTCTTCAGGTTTGAGTCTAGTAATGATGAAAAAAATGAGTATATGTCTTGTGTACCTTATGCTAATGTAAAAGACAGTTTGATGTATTTGATGGTCTGTCCTAGACCAGGTATTTCACATGCAGTTGATGTTGTCAGTAGATACATGGAAAATCTAGGTAAAGAGCATTGGGCAACAATGAAATTGGTGTTTCAATATATTAGAGGCACAAGTAATTATTGTATCACCTTTAACGGTTGTTGTGATGATATCTATGGCTATTTTGATTCAGATTTTGCAGATGATTTGGACAAAAGGAGGTCCACTTCAGGATATGTCTTTACTCTTGTAGGTGGTCCTATTAGTTGGATGTCAAAGCTTCAAAACATTGTTGCTTTATCTACTACAGAGGCAGGATATATATGTGCTTCACATGGTTGCAAAGAGACAATTTAGATGAAAGGTTTGTTGGGTGAGTTTGGAAGGTTTCAAAATAATGTAAAAATATTTTGTGGTAGTCAAATTTCTACACATTTGGCTAAAAATACAGCTTATCACCGTAAGACAAAACATATTCATGTAAAATGCCATTTTGTAAGACAGGTTATTGATGAAGGTGGAGTGGTTCTTGTAAAGGTCCACACTCAAAAGAATTGTGCATACATGTTCACAAAACCAATTAAATTAGAGAAGCTATGGTGGTGCTTAGCTTCTCTTGGCTTGTAGGAAAGGTGATGAATAAAGCAAGGGAAATGTATCATGTAAATTGTTGTTAAGGTGGATATTGTTGGATAATGTGACTACCAATTCCTGTGAATTTGGATATGAGCAGATCCTGGATCTTATTATTCTGGCTTCGGTTGAGTTAAGGAAACCCAAGTTAAAATGTGTAATTAATTGGTCAGTTTTGTGTAACTGTGTAAGAAGTGCTATAAATCCATGTAAGCCTGTAGAGGAAAACCATCATTATTAAAAAGGTTGTTTTTTTCAAAAGATTCAAAGGCATACATTTAAAGCAGATGTAGGAGTGGGAGTTATAAGCTGAACCTTTTTATAAAGGTTTCTTAAATATTAAATATAGTTTGTTAAAAAGCTTTTGTATTTATATTTTATTTCCATTTGGAATTAAGTTTGAAAATATTTTATCCATTGTTTTAAAGGAGCTTGAGTTTTTATAAGTTTTGATCTGTTCCCTTTAAGAAAATGGCAAAGGTATAGAGTGCAAAATTTGAGGTGGAGAAATTCAATGGAAAGATCAATTTTGAGCTATGGAAGCTCAAATGAGATTTATGCTTGTGCAACGAGGAGCGAAGAAAGCGCTGGCAAAAAAATCAAATAAGCCAGCAGATATGATAGATGAAGAATGGGAAGAATTAGATTCAAGAGCGTTGAGTACCATCTGTTTGTGTCTAGTAGATGAAATCATGTTTAATATTGTTGGAGAAGAGACAACAACAGGTTTATGGAATAAATTGGAAATCCTTTATATGACAAAATCCTTGAAACACATGATCTCTCTAAAGAGAAAGATAAATGCCCTACGAATGGAGGAAGGTACGAGAATCCCTGGCCATGTAAATACTTTTAATGATTTGGTTTGTCAATTAGCCAGTTTGGAAGTAATACTCGATGATGAAGATAAGGCAGTTACCTTGCTATGTACTCTACCTGACTTTTGGGATAAAATGATCACCTCTATGTGGGTTAATAATACAGAATCCTTTTATTATGGTATTGTTTTTGGAGCCTTGCTATCTTAAGAGGTGCATAGAAAGAACAATGTAGGAACCTTGATGATAACAACAACGGTGACTAGAGGTTGATCAAAAGAATGAGGGCAGAATTCGAGAGGTGTTCCAAATCCAAATCAAGAGTTAAGAAGGGCATGATGAAGTGTTGGTACTGTAATAAATAAGGCCATTTGAAGAAGGATTGCTAGAAAATACAAGCATCCAAAGAATATTCATCCAAAGAAGACTCCAAGAAAGAAGCAAACACATCAGAAATAAAATCAGGTATGGTTGATGAGATACTATCTGTTTCTAATGTTTTGAAATACCATCATGATTGGTTGTTAGATTTTGGTGCCTCTCACCATATGTGTCTTCACGGAAACTAGTTCTCAACTTACCAACCCATTAAAAATGGTATAGTTTTCATGGGAAATGACATTTCCTGTAGAATTGTTGGGATTGCTAGTATTAAGGTCAAAAAGTATGATGGTACTGTGAGAACACTTACAGATGTGAGGCATGTCCCTGAACTTAGAAAGAATTTAATATCTATGGGGGTTCTTGATTCTGTTGGTTATAAGTTTGCAGTTCAAGGTGCAGTCATGAAGGTGTCCAAGGGAATCTTAGATGCCATGAAGGTGAAAAGAATCGGGAACCTTTATAAGCTAGACTGAAGTACTAAGGTAAATCATGCAGCTACAGTATCTGAAGATGCAAAAAAATCTTCTCGTTTATGGCATGATCCAGGTGGATATTGGTGGCCACCCACCTTTCGAACTGGCTCAAAACAGTTTTATGGCAATTTTGGTATTGTACTATTTTTAGCAGTTTTTCGGGTCCTGAACTTCCGGGGCCATTTTGAGGCCCTAAACGACCTTTTTGGCAATTTAGGGGGCCAAATGGTTGCCTCCGGCACACATCTGTCCCTAGTTGAAAGTTGTAAATCTCGGATAGACCTTTCCAACGGGCTACCGAGCGCCCCAAATGGAGATTGTATGCAAAATTTACGACCCCAGGAAGTTGATGTACTAACTTACCCAAATGGGGCCCACATGACTTTTGGCGCTTCATCTCCTAGGGTTAAGTTTTTGGATGTCTAGGGTTTTTGACATTCCTGTTTATTGTAAAAGGCCTTGAGAGCCTCATTGTAACCATCTTCTTGCAAAATGAGCGCAGCCGTCACATCTCTTCTCAGAGATAAGACGCCACCATTCCAGCAAGCTTATTTTCCGCTGCATTTTACAGTTCTAGCTTACTTCCTTATTGAATAGAAAACCAATTTTACTGTATCTCTGTTATTTTGTGTTAAGCATCTGATAATAATCTGTATTCATTTCGTTCTGCTCATAAAATCCGGATCAGTGGTATCAGAGCGGTCTGCTCCTTGTCATCTTAGTGCATGTCCCCAACGAGGTCAGGGTACAAAGAATTGGGTCTCGAGCTTGTTTCTCTTGAGGACAAAAGATCTTGCACGCCCAAGCGACCTCTCATGGCAGGAGAAAAGAAAGATGACGGGATAGGAGATCCTATCAAAATGTTGCTTGAGGAATCCCTCACGCAGCAGAGGAACGAGATGATGGATAATTTCGCGCAAATCCTTCGGCGACTACCAACAAGCAACGCATCTTCCTCGAGCGGAGGCGCCGCCCCCTTCAAGGTACAAATCAACTTCGATATCCCTATATTTGAAGGACAGATAGACGCAGATGTTGTAGATAAGTGGTTGAATCTACTAGAAGGGTATTTTTTTGTCCATAACTTTTCGAATAAAGAAAAGATTACTTTTGCGCTCCTCAAAGTCGTTCCCCATGTCAAAGATTGGTGGGAAACATTCTGCGAGCAAAAGGACACAGAAGAAGCCTCATTATTTTCAGTCACAGCCACCTGGGAATCCTTCAGGGATGCTATTAAGGTACAATACTACCCTGTTGGAAGTTATGATGATTTGTATACCAAATGGACCACACTGCGACAAGAAAGAGACCAAGCAGTGCCAGAGTTCACAAATATCTTCCATACCTTGCGCACCAAGCTGGGTATCAAAGATTCAGAGCGACATCTGGTGCTCAAGTATCGGGGTGGTTTGCATAGATACATCCAGACCGAAATGGAATTTCTGGACATCTCTTCCTTGGGCGCGACCTACCGATATGTCGTCAAAATCGAGCAGAAGCTCAAACAAAGGACACGGCAATTTGGGCCTGGGAACCCTTCACAGCAAAAGACAGGAAAAGGCGGCCCCAACCCACAGAATAAAGGATAGAGCAAAGATGGACAGTATCAGGACAACCAGTCCAAGCCGCAAGCAAAGAAGGACACCGGAAAAACAAAGAAAGATACCGGGAAGTGGTGCGACTTCCATAAGAGCCCTTGGCATAACATTGCTGATTGCCGCTCAAAGCAGTCACTGGTGGACGAAGTGAAAGCATATGAATCAGATGTGGGTTGTGACTCTGATTCCGAACCAGAAAGGGGAAGACGGATCATTGACGCGGAACCCAATGCCACCATTGCTACCACCAAGCTCCAACCTGATGAACTAGACGAGCCGGAAGAAGGAGAATGCCTCTTCCATTCACAGATGTGGGTAAAAGGCACCCCGCTGCATTTCATCATTGATAGTGGTAGCCAGAAGAATCTCATCTCAGTAGAGGTCATCAAACGCCTGGCCCTACCGACAAAGTCGCACCCACAACCCTACACCATTGGATGGCTCCGCAAAGGAAGCGATCTCCGCATCAGCCAACAGTGCCGACTGCCATACGACATCAAGCCCTTCAAGGACGAGGTATTGTGTGATGTTGCTCCTCTCGAAGTTTCAGATGTTCTTTTGGGCCAACCTTATCTATGGAAACGTCATGCTGTATATGAGTCTAGGGCTCGCAGTGTTATTATTTCTTTGAACAAGAAATTGTACAGGATACCCGAGGCAGTCCCTCCTAGTGCTATTTCCTTGATCTCTGCCAAGCAATGCAGGAAGGTCATCTCTCAGACCGGGAAATTTGTCTTCTTCATGATTCGCTCTCGGAGTGAAAGAAAGATCGCAGCCACATCCCGGGCCTCCACGACCGATCTATCCACACAACAGAAGCAAGTGGATAAGGTGGTGGAAGGATACTCAAATATCTTCTCCTCTCCGACCAGGGTACCTCTGCACTGCAAGGTCAAGCATCCCATCGATCTGACCCCAGGCGCACCGCTACCCAATGGGCCAGTCTATTGCCGCTCTCTGTTGGAAAACGAGGAGATCAAGAGGCAGATCCAAGAATTGCTCCACAAGGGGCACATCCGTCCCAGTTCATCACCTTGTGGGAGCCCAATTGTGCTGGTGCAGAAGAAAGATGGGACCTGGCAACTCTGCATTGATTACCGGGCCCTGAATAAAATCACAGTCCGTAACCGGTACCCGATTCCCCGAATCGACGACCTCCTTGATCAGCACATGGGGGCCAAATACTTCAGTAAGATTGATCTGAAGTCTGGCTACCACCAGGTCCCAATAGAACAGACAGATGTATGGAAGACTGCCTTCAAGTCAAAAGAAGGTCTTTTTGAATGGCTAGTCATGCCTTTTGGTTTGACAAATGCTCCAGCAACTTTTATGAGGATGATGGACGATATCCTATGACATTTCACCAACAATTTTGTAGTGGTGTATCTGGATGACATCCTCATCTACAGCAAGACTTGGGAGGAACACTTGCAGCATATTCAGCAGGTTCTGCACACCCTGCAGAAGCACAGACTATATGCAAACTTTGGAAAATGCTCCTTCGGCATGGACAGGGTCCATCACTTAGGCTACACCGTTGATCGACATGGTGTGCATGTGGATCCAGCCAAGATCCAGGTCATCCGTGACTGGCCAGCCCCAACCACACTCACTGAACTTCGGAGCTTCTTGGGCCTCGCCAATTTCTATCGCCGGTTCGTGCTGGGATTCTCTCATATCACATGGGCCCTCAGCCAAGTGACCAGGGGTGGTGGTAAGGCAAAATTTGTGTGGGGCCTGTCCCAACAACAAGCCTTCGATGAATTGAAGAAGCGTTTGTGCTCATCATCGGTACTCTCATTACCGAACCTGCAACATCCCTTTGAGATCGAGATAGATGCTTCAGATTATGCTGTGGGTGCCGTTCTCACTCAACACGGCCACCCCGTGGCATATCATAGTGAGACACTATCAGATGTTGTCCGCAAGTACCCTACCTATGACAAAGAAATGTACTCCATTGTACAAGCCTACCGCCAGTGGAGACATTACATTCTTGGGAAGGAGACAATCATCCACACTGATCACAAGCCACTATAGTTCATGCAGACCCAAGGAAAGTTGCAGAATGACCGCCATCAGAAGTGGTCAACATATTTACAGCAGTTCCACCTCAACATCAAATATAAAACAGGGAGTACCAACCGAGTTGCTAACTGCCTCAGTCGACCTCCAGTCGTGGCACTTACCACAGTGCTAGACTCTTGTGGCCATGAGACCTCCAGAGGGCCCCACCTCTACGAGACAGACCCTGACTTCTCCGCCACCTATCAAATGTTGGGCACCAACTCAGTGGTTTCTAATTTCCATCTTCAGGACGGGTTGTTGTGTCATCTAGGCCATCTCTGCGTTCCATCAAGCGAGCGTGCGAAGCTGATTTGGGAAGCTCACTATAGTCGGGTGGCAGGACACTTTGGCGTCGAAAAGACAGTGGCAGTGTTGCAGAAACATTTCTACTGGCCGAAACTTTGACAGGATGTCGGCAAGTATATCAGGTCCTGCACCGCTTGCGCTATTGCCAAACCGACCACTAAGAAACAGGGCCGATACACCCCTCTGCCTATTCCTGACAGGTCATGGGAATCCATCTCAATGGACTACATGTCGGGCCTCCCGTCCACCAAGAGGGGAAACGACTGTGTTTTCGTGGCTGTTGATCGCTTTTCCAAGATGGCGATTCTAGCCACTTGCAAGAAGAACATCACAGCAGAAGCCACTGCCAAGCTCTTCTTTGAACGAGTATGGGTACATTTTGGGATCCCACAGACCATTATCTCAGACTGTGACAGTCGGTTCCTCAGCTCATTCTGGTCAAGCCTCTGGTCACTGCTGGATACCAAGCTCACCAAATCCACTGCCTTCCACCCCCAGACCGATGGACAAACGGAGGTCGTCAACCGGATGGTCGTACATATCCTGCGCATGTACAATTCAACACACCCCCGCACATGGGATGAGAGTCTCCCCTATGTCCAACATAGCTACAACCGAGACCTGCATAGCTCAACTGGCCACAGCCCCTTTCAGGTGGGGTTGGGATTCCAACCATTGGGCCCCATGGATGTTGCACTTCCCCTTGCAACCACCTCGGTCAACTCATCCCCAGAAGCTGACAAAGCCGCCCGATTCGTTGAACGGATCCAGCATATCCGCCAGTAGGTTCAGGATATTCTACAAAAGTCTAATGCCAAGTACAAGCAGCGCCATGATCAACATCGGGTGCGACATAAGTTTCAGGTGGGCGACAAAGTTTGGTTGCATTTGCAGAAAGAACGCCTTACAGGGCCCCATCGAAAGCTTCGCCCACTCCGTTGTGGGCCGTACAACATCACCAAGGCGGTGGGTGACAATGATTTTGAGCTCAACATTCCCCCCTTCCTGGGTCTGCATCCAGTCTTCAACGTGGCTCTCCTTCGGCCATATTTCCCACCACTATTAGACACCTCAGAGATAGCAGAGAAGTTGACACCAACAGAGCTCAACCCTGACTGCCTACAACAAGCATCCATTGATCATATTGCAGACACATAGATCAAGGGCACTCGACATCAAAGGATCTAGCTTTATCGAGTTGTCAAAGCAGGGTGGCTCCTGCACCAAGGCAAGTGGCTCACCCGAGGTCAAATTCAGCAGAAATTTCCTCATCTGATGGGGGAACTCAATGCAATGGAGACCATTGCTTCCTAAGGAGGGAGGATTGATCCAGGTGGATATTGGTGGCCACCCACCTTTCCAACTGGCTCAAAACAGTTTTATGGCAATTTTGGTATTGTACTATTTTTAGCAGTTTTTTGGGTCCTGAACTTCTGGGGCCATTTTGAGGCCCTAAACGACCTTTTTTGGCAATTTGGGGGGCCAAATGGTCGCCCCTGGCCTCAATCGAAAGTTGTAAATCTCGGATAGACCTTTCCAATGGGCTACCAAGCGCCCCAAACGGAGATCGTATGCAAAAGTTACGACCCCGGGAAGTTGATGTACTAACTTACCCAAACGGGGCCCACATGACTTTTGGCGCTTCATCTCCTAGGGTTAGGTTTTTGGATGTCTAGGTTTTTTGACATTCATGTTTATTGTAAAAGGCCTTGAGAGCCTCATTGTAACCATCTTCTTTCAAAATGAGCGCAGCCGTCACATCTCTTCTCAAAGATAAGCCGCCACCATTCCAGCAAGCTTGTTTTCCGCTTCATTTTACAGTTCTAGCTTATTTCCTTATTGAATAGAAAACCAATTTTACTGTATCTCTGTTATTTTGTGTTAAGCATCTGATAATAATCTGTATTCATTTCGTTCTGCTCATAAAATCCGGATCATGGCACCATCATTTGGGCCGTATGAGCGAGAAATGGATGAAGATACTTGCATATTGTAAGTTGCTTCCTAGCCTAAAATCTATGAGTTCAAAGTTCTACAAACATTGTTTGTTTGGTAAACAATCTAGACAGAAATTTAAAATAGGAAAACATGTAAGTAAAGGTGTCCTAGATTACATCCATTCAGATCTTTGGGACCAGTCCTAGATTCATCTGTTGCTTTGATTTCTATTGATGGGGAACTTAGTTTTTAGCAGGAAGCAATGGAGGTATTTGAAAGTGCTAAATGGAAATTAGCAATGAAGGAAGAAATCGATTCCTTGGAAAAGAATAAAACATGGGACCTAGTAGAACTTCCAAATGACAGAAAATTTGTTAGCTGCAAGTGGGTCTACAAGCTGAAGAAAGGTGTTGATGATAAGGTTGACAAGTATAAAGCTATAGTTGTAGAAAAAGGGTATTCTCACAAGGAAGGCATTGATTTCCATGAAAAAATTTCACCAGTTGTTAAGCTTGTTTCTATTCAGTTAGTGTTAGCACTAGTTTCTTTACTAGATCTATATTTAGAGCAGCTAGATGTTAAAACTGCATTTCTACATGGAGATTTAGTTGAGGACATTAGTTGTTCGGAATAAAAAAAGGAAGGTTTTTTTGCAAGCTCAGGAATTCATTGTATGACCTACAACAATCTCCTAGGAAGTGGTACAAGAAGTTCGATTCCTTCATGATGAGCCAAAATTTTACCAAAAGTGAGTATGATCATTGTGTTTATTTTAAAAGGTTGAAAAATGGAATATTCATTATTTTGGTGTTATATGTTGACGATATGCTTGTAGCAAGCAATAACATGGTTGGAATCAATAGGTTGAAGGCTCAGCTCGCTAGAACCTTTGATATCAGGGATCTAAGAGCAACAAAATAGATCTTGGGAATGGAAATACATAGAGATAGGAAAAATCTTAAAATATGGTTATCACAAGTGAAGTATGTGGAGAAAATACTTCAGAGATTCGCTATGAATAATGTGAAACCTATTTATATCGCTTTGTCTTCCCATTTTAAGTTTTCTTTAGGTTTGAGTCCTAGTAATGATGAAAAAAATGAGTATATGTCTCGTGTACCTTATGCTAATGTAGTCGACAATTTCATGTAGTTGATGGTCTGCCCTAGACCAGGTATTTCACATGCAGTTGGTGCTGTCAGTAGATACATGGAAAATCTAGGTAAAGAGAATTGGGCAACAATGAAATTGGTGTTTCAATATCTAAGAGGCACAAGTAATTATTATATCACCGTTAACGGTTGTTGTGATGATATCTATGGCTATTTTGATTTAGATTTTGCAGATGATTTGGACAAAAGGAGATCCACTTCAGGATATGTCTTTACTCTTGCAGGTGGTCCTATTAGTTGGATGTCAAAGCTTCAAAACATTGTTGCTTTATCCACTACATAGGCGGGATATATATATGCTTCACATGGTTGCAAAGAGACAATTTAGATGAAAAGTTTGTTGTGTGAGTTTGGAAGGTTTCAAAATAATGTAAAAATATTTTGTGGTAGTCAAATTTCTACACATTTGGCTAAAAGTACAGCTTATCACCGTAAGACAAAACATATTCATGTAAAATACCATTTTGTAAGACAAGTTATTGATGAAGGTGGAGTGGTTCTTGTAAAGGTCCACACTCAAAAGAATTGTGCATACATGTTCACAAAACCAGTTATATTAGAGTTTGCTGCAGTGGTGCTTAGCTTCTCTTGGCTTGTAGGAAAGGTGATGAATAAAGCAAGGGAAATGTATCATGTAAATTGTTGTCAAGGTGGATATTGTTGGATAATGTGACTACCAATTCTTGTGAATTTGGATATGAGCAGATCTTGGATCCTATTATTGTGGCTTCGATTGAGTTAAGGAAACCCAAGTTAAAATGTGTAATTAATTGGTCAGTTTTGTGTAACTGTGTAAGAAGTGTTATAAATCCATGTAAGCCCATAGAAGAAAATTATCATTTTGAGAGTGAATGTGAGAAATGGTTATAATCCTATTTTTAACTATTGTAATCTCCATCTTTGAGTAATAAGAATCTGCAGAGTAAAGAACATTTGAAGAGCGATAATTTTTTATTTTCTCACCCTGGACCCTTTGGAGGGAGCGATAACTTATGCCACACTTGTGAAATAATCTATGTGGGACATTTTCACGCCCATTGCATATCATTAGGAGTGATAACTCTTACAAAATAATCCATGTGGGACATTTTCACGCCCATTGCATATCATTAGGAGGGATAACTCTTACAAACCGTAATCGTTGACTACACAAAGGTTGAATAAGGTATGTGGGCTTTGGGTTTCGTAACATATATATATATATATATATATATATCACGTTCCCTTGGATGTTAAAAGGTGGAATGAGGTAGCTTATGATTAGTGGATTATGATATAATAATGCTTTATTATAAGGAAGGCATGGGAAGAGATTTGTGCATTAGAATGTGGATCATATAATACTCTTTAAAAGGGGGACACATTATTATATTTTTTTAAAGATTCAAAGGCACACATTTAAAGCAGATGTAGGAGTGGGAGTTATAAGCTGAACTTTTTTATAAACTTTTTTTAAATGTTAAATATATTTTGTTGAAAAACTTTTGTATTCATACTTTATTTCCAATTGGAATTAAGTTTTAAAATATTTGATTCACTCTTTTAAAAGAGATTGGTTTTTTATAAGGTTTGATCCGGTCCATTTCAGAAAATGGCAAACGTATAGAGTGCAAAATTTGAGGTGGATAAATTTAATAAAAAGATTAATTTCGAGCTATGGAAGTTCAAAATGAGAGATTTGTTTGTGCAATAAGGAGTGTAGAAAGTGTTGGTGGGAAAATCAAAGAAGCCAGCAGATATGACAAATGAAGAATGTGAAGAGCTAGATTCAAGAACTTTGAGTACCATCTATCTATTTCTATGAAGTCCTGTTTAATATTGTTGGAGAAGAGACAACAATAGGTTTATGGAATAAATTTGAAAATATCACAAGATCCTTGACAAACAAGACCTTTCTGAAGAGAAATTTATATGCCCTATTGTTGGGTCTGTGAGCTATCTCAAATAAAACACCTAATATTTAATTTATCGATCGGGGTTGGTAATCTTAGAGTTGAGGCAAAATATATGCTAAGGTATAATGGTATCTAATTTTCGGCTTGTCAGACCTACTTGAGAATAACTCAATCATATGAACAGGAAATTAAGTTAGAGCAAATTATAAACCTACAAACTACTAAAGCATCTAATTCCATTATCCTTGGGAATCCTGAGGAAAAGTACCGAATGTGATGGGAACAGGGGTAAATGTATCGAAGTGGCTTTCAAAAGTAAGAAGAAAACAAAATGGGATTAAATCCAATTTAACTTCTACAAATAAATGCAAGCTAAAAATTACCCAGCTAAAATTAACTTTGAACATAATGACCTATCTTTTATTTATAAATGAGGGACTTGAACTGGAGAAGTCTAGAAGCAAGTAGAAAACTTGATAAAGATATTCTATTTCTGAACTAAACTTTATTCCATGAATCCATTATTAACATGAGAAAAGTAATCCAAGATTGAAATCATTAAGAGAATGAAATTACTAACTTAACCTAATGTTAATATTATTACCATACTGAAAATTAAATTAATAGATTCTGAAACCATAAAGCAAATAAGGAGAAGGTAACTTGTAATTAACTGAAACAAAGTTTTAAAGAAAGAGTGAATGGAAACTAAAAAAGATGACAAAACTTGATCAAAACTTCATATAAAATACAACAAGGTCTTAATGGTTCCTAAGAACATTAATTAGAAATGAAAGAGATCATACTTGGAAGGAAACCTAAGAACTAGAGTCTAATTAAGCAAGTTGATGAAAGAAATGGTAAGGTCCAAATGCCGGTCCGAATGGCTTATGCGAATGACAGTCCGAAGTAAGAAAGACAGCTTAAACTAAAGAAAAGAGAAGATGGGATGATTTTACTTACCAGCTGGCTGATGCATATGATCCTATCATGCAGGGAAAGAAATGAATAAGATGGTTAAGAGCTACCGTGAGAAGAAGCTATCTATGCTAATTATAGTTTATGAAACTAACTATTTCTATTTTATCCTAAAATGAGGTGGAGATGTAACTTAAGCTAATCTTATGCTACTGGAAAGAAACTACAGAATTCTAGTCTATGAGCAGATTTAGAAGATTAGGCTATCTATTTCACTAAGCTAAAGAAAAATATTTAAGCAGTTAAATGAACTAAGTACAATCTAAACTACTTAAGTAATTGAAATAAACTGAACCTAAGTTAATTAAACAAGCCAAATAACTCTAAGTGTGGTTGGTCACCATTTACTTTGAAGACATTAATAAAACAAAATATACATAACAAAAATAGAAACATTATTTATATAAACAACAGAACATCATTTTATGTTACAGTATAGAAACACCTCATACAAAGAAGATACATGAATAAAATAACAACATGTTTTATCTACAGAAAACAACAACGATTCATATACACTGATGAAGAACCACTGGCTGTTGAGGGTCCCGTCTCGGCAAATAGAGGCTGAGCCTTTAATTAATCAATCACCATGCATGCTTGACAAATTCCCATAAAACTGAAACAGAGATATATTAATAAAAGACAGAGTTACAATGTTCTAGTATTCATTTGCAGCTGAAAAGATAGGAAAATCTAAAAGTAAAGAGACTGACTGACTAATGACTAACTCATCGCTGCTATGAGAACGTCTATTTATACAGCGCTACAATGGAGGAAGCAAGTCGACCCTTTAGTGGTTGACTGCTTAATAACAGACTATCTTGAATGCCCCAAAAAAGTTCTGTTGAATGGCTCATGACACGCATAAGCCAAGGAACGGCTCCGCTTAATCATTCTGTGACAGCTCGAAGCCAAGGAACGGCCTCGTAATGATGCAGAACAACACACAGGAGGTCCCCCAAGGTCTACGACGTCGTCCTTCCATGCAACGGATGGAGTGTTAACTCCTCTTCGACGTGGGCATAAGTGGATGTGGTGTCAAGCTAGGCGTGCAGGAGGAAGGATCTTCCAGAACACCAGCTCACGAACTATCAAGGCCATGTCCCAAACAGAACCCATGTGGCGGTCCATCCCCTAACGGTCCAAGCAAATCTCAACCAATGATTTCTCGCATCGAATGCAAGTATGAACGACGGACTGAATTATCACAACTTCAATACATGCCTAACTTGAAGGTTCATTTGAGAGCCATCACCTGTAAAATAGAATAAAGTTACTAGACAAGCCAATTAATCACCAATAAACCAAAATATAACAAATTTTGCCCAACATTCATGTGATGTGTAAATAAACACATACCTGCTCCATTTGACAGTCTAAATGGTGAAAAGAGCAACTTATTGTATCAAAACTGGTGATAAAGACATCACTCAGAACATACTTAAAGGCCAAAATTGGTGACAAAATGGACACCAACATTCCCCCAAACTGGATACATGCCAGGTCCCTTTGAGAAAAACATAAAAAGATTAGGAAGAAGGCCGAGCTGCTGTAGCAGTGGCCTTTGATTTGGACGATGACGATTTGTGTTTGGCCTGGTACTTCTTGAATTGACTGCTCAAGTTGTCATATTTCAACCGGATGTTAAATTTTGAGTATTAATTCACAATACTATAGGATCTTTGTTGAGAGAATAACATCTACAGTATATCAATGCATGACAATCATAATATGACAAGCATCACAAGAATCAAAAGCATAGAGACAAGAGACACAGTGTTTCCGTGGGGAAAACCCTAAGGTGAAAAACCCCACAACTTCCTCAGATATAGAGAGAGCAATGGCTCAACCAAAATACAACCAAATAACACTGAGATAGTCTCCTAGCAGATGATCCTCCTCCTCCTCACTAGTGTGCCACTTTTGAGAGTGAGAGTGAGTTACTTTTCCAAGTGAGTAAAATAGAGATCTCCTATCTCTATTTATACTCACCTTTTTTCCCAGTGACCTTATGGGTCCGACTTGTCTACTTAGATACATCCACATTATAATATATATAAATCAGGGCCGACCCCACATGGTGGTCTAATAACCCATTGGCAAGTACACACACTTGCGACACTTGTCAATCCACATGACGACACTTCCTTATAGAGGAATAACACATCTCTTATCAGGGTACAAGAAATATATATATAAAATATACAGATGAAATACATTCCGAAGTTACATATACATCAACACTCCCTCTTAACTAGGAAGGTATTTCTCGACACAGATCTGCTAGACAAGTCTTCTTCTCTGTATCATCGTCATCGATGTATCGTCATCATCACCGTCATTGCTGCTGCTATCTCAACCAATCTCTGACTATACTCGTCATAGGAAGTTCTACAGAGCTAGTCCTTTTTCATACTGGATGTAGGCCCCCCATCTGCAGGTCTTCATCATCACTGGCCATATTGTGGAATCCTCAGGACTTATTACGTGCGTCACAAAACCTGGCTGCAAGCTGAGTCCCAGGGATAATTTTAAGGACCCATACTTATTTAAAAGTGTATAAACCTTGGCGAATCTTACCTATTGCTAAAATGTCAACTATAAAATATTTGGCAATACTTTTCTAAAATTATTTCAATTTATAAGGATTTTATATAGTTTATATAACAATTTGGCGATTTTTAGAGTGAAAAAAGTTTACCCCATCAAAATTGGGCGAAACGGGGCTTCAAAAAATGCAAATTGGCGAATCTTTTTTTGGAAAAAAACATGGAAAAATAGCCCATGGGCTAAATTTCGCCCCTAAAATTATCCTTGGCTGCAGCATCCCAGGCTATTACGAGCACACAGCTCTACCTGTAGGATCTCCCAGGAGCACATTACATGTGACCCATCACAAAACCTAGCTGAAGCATCCCTGGTTGTTACGAGCACACGACTCTACCTGTCGGATCTCCCAGGAGAACATTACATGTGATCTCACCACAAAACCTAGCTGAAGCATCTGAGGCCTTTTTCATCCTGTCCAGATCTCCCAGGAGCAAATTACATGTGGTCATGGCAAAACCTGGCTGAAGCATCTGAGGCCTTTTTCATCCTGTCCAGATCTCCCAGGAGCAAATTACATGCCATAGGACAAAACCTCGTAAGAGCATCTTCCAGATATCCCAGGGCACCGAATTACATGCCATAGGCAAAACCTCGAAAGACTATCTGCAGATCTCCCAGGGCACAAATTACATGTCCTCCCAAGCAAAACCTCACAAGATCATTTTCCAGATGTCCCAGTGCACCGAATTACATGCCATAGGCAAAACCTCGAAAGACCATCTACAAATCTCCCAGGGCACAAATTACATGCTTACCTGCACAACCTGATCCACGGCCACAAAGTATCATCTGATACTCATCAAACATCATCCTGATGTACACATGATCATCCTGATCATCATCACTACAACATCATGCTGCATGTCATCTGGAGAAGCTCATCATCCACGATCATCCTGATCATACAATGCATCCATCTGATGCACACCAAGTATCCACCTGATACATACATAGATACCTGATCATACAAAGATACATGATCCACACAATGTATCCATTAGCATCCAACATGATGCGTACATACATAAGTGCTCCAACTGATCATATCCAGCATCCAACATGATGCATACATACATATACAAAAATGATCCAACTGATCATATCCAGCATCCAACATGATGCATACATACATACACAAAAATGATCCAACTGATCATATCCAAGCAGAAACCAGAACATCATGCTCATCATCCAGCGCTTACATCCACAACCATGTGAAGGGTCCCCCTTCCAACATGCTTGGAATGGCTTCAACAAATGTGTCCATCACTTCTTCCTCGAAGTGTCCTCGATCTGAAGCACGCCAAGCCTCTCTCTGAAGTACTCGAACTTCACCCTGGCTAGTGGCTTCGTCAGCACATCTGCAATCTGCTCATCTGTCGCAACATACAGGAGCTTCACAGCTCCTCTCTGCACCATATCCCTGATATAGTGATATTTGATCTCTATGTGTTTCAACCTATCATGAAACACTGGGTTCTTGGATAGCTTCACACAACTCTAGTTATCATAGAAGATACCAGTAGCATCCAACGGGAGAACAAATAACTGAGACAGTAGCTTCCGTAGCCATACTGCCTCACAACTGGCTGAACAGGTTGCAACATACTCTGCCTCAGCTGTACTCAGTGCTACGCAGGACTGCTTCCTGCTAAACCATGAGATCACACTTGATCCCATACTGAAGCAGCACCCAGATATGCTCTTCCTATCTGCAGCACTGCCAACCCAATCTGAATCAACATAACCCTGCAGGTTAAACTTTTGATTTTCTTCATACTTGAGCCCATAATCCATTGTACCCTTCAGGTACCTCAAAACATGCTTTACAGCAACCAAGTGAACACTCCTTGGATCCGTCAGGAATTGGCTCAATGTGTTCATAGCAAAGCAAATGTCCGGTCTCGTGTTTGTCAGGTACATCAAGGACCCAATCATCTGACGATACATGGAGACATCAACCGACTCAGATGAAGCATCACATAGAAGCTTCAGATTCGATGCCATAGGTGTGGCCATGGCCTTGCAATCCATCATCCTGAATCTCTTCAGGATATCTACTGTGTACTTCCCTTGACCAAGGAAGATCCCACCTGCATTCTGCCACACTTCCATACCTAGGAAATAGTGCATCATTCCCAAATATTTCATATCGAATTCAATGGAAAGCTTTCTCTTAGTATCTACAATCAGTCTGTCATGTCCTGTTACAAATAAGTCATCCACATACAGGAGTAGAATCACAGGATTCCCTTCCTCAACCTTGTAGTAAAGGTTGGAATCTGCTTTACTCTTGGTAAAGCCCAAACTAGATAGGAAACTGTCCATCCTACCATACCAGGTTCTGGGAGCTTGCTTCAAGCCATACAATGCTTTCTTCAATCTGCACACATATGACTCCCTGTTAGGTCTTGGGACTGCATCCCAAACATCTTCTCCATGATCGACAGATCATGGCATTCCATTTCTTCATCCCAGATCCTGGAAACTTCAATATCTTCAATAGATATCTTTATTGCTAGAACAAATGTTGTAGTCCTTTTGTAGGTGAAGATATACGGTCTTTCCTACAAAACAAGTTAAATTGCATGATTAGAAACATCTCATAATTTTCAGAACAAATTCTTTACACATAAAGAAATATGTCATGCAGTCATGCAGTTATCTTAGCCAATGCTTCAATACAACATTTATCCATGTTCCACAACTTTCTAGATGCCTTCCAGTCTCTACCAGAACATTGTTAAGAGCTTGCACTACTCCCAACATGTCAGCAAAGAGGTTTCATTTTAGATAAGTAGCACTGGAATGTTGTACAGTGCCATAGGCCACTTACCCAGCACATGCATATTAGTAGTATACTGTTCATTAATGCAATCATTCAAATATGCACAATACATCTTCTATGTCTAGGAACATAAGCATAATATTATTTAAAAATAGGAAAGAAATGATAATTGAAATACTTATCTTTGTTTCTTTGTTGGGTGGACTCCCTCTGAGTCTCAGCTTCCTGGCAGGAGCTGCTGAAGTAGCTTCTTCTACACCTTTCTGTTGTGGAATGTAGTAAGATGGTCAACTCCCTCTGAAAATCTGCATCCTTGCAGGAGCTACTGGAGTGTACTCCCTCTTGATCTTTGCTTCCTGGATTACCTGTTCTTGAACTTATATTCATCCTTGTTGTCATCAATCTTCTTGAATCCATAAAAGACCTCTTCTGGTGTCTTGTTGCCCAATATCTTGTGGTGTGTTCTGTTCTGCACATATACAGCTGTTCTAGCTGCTTCTGCCCATAGATGCATAGGTAGATCCTGGTCATGGAGCATTGCCCTTGCTGCTTCCATGATAGTTTTGTTCTTCCTTTCTGTAACTCCATTCTGTTAAGGATTATAAGGAGCAATCAACTCCCTCTTAATCCCTGAATCAATACAAAGCTTCTTGAAGTCACTTGAGGTGAATTCTCCACCATTATCGGATCTGAATGTTTTGATCTTCTTGTCAGTTTGATTCTCCATCAAGGTTTTGAATTCCTTGAATTTATCAAGCACCTCATCTTTGCTCTTCAAGAAGTATACCCAAGTCTTCCTGGAGAAGTCATCAATAAATGAGACATAGTAAACATACCCACTCAGGGAACTGGATGACATAGGGCCACATACATCTGAGTGGATGATTTGTAGGATGTCTTCCTTCTTAATGTTCTTACCTTTTGCACATACTTTGCAAACACCTTCATGTTTGGTCTTGATTTCAGGAAGACCCTCTACTGCCTTGCTTGTAATTGGAAGTGCTCTATAGTGCATGTGAGCAAGTCTTCTATGCCAAAGTCCACTTGGATCCATGGATTCATGCACCATGGCATGTTCAGGTTGTCCCTTCAATTTATACAAGCCTCCCTCTTGCTCTCCAATCACTACTGCATCATCTATGGTCTTTCCCTTTGGCCACATTAGGACTTGTCCATCCACAAATGCAACCCTCATACTTTTTGCATCCAATGCAGAGATAGAGAGTAAGTTCTTTTGAGCCCAGGTACATAAAGGACTTCTTTCATCTTCAAAGATTTTCCAGAATCTAGGTTGTAGGAGGCTTCACCACTTCCTTTGATTGGGTATTGATAATCATCCCCAAGTTTCACCTTATGGGGTGATTCATGTTCAAATAGGTTCACAAAAGATTCCTTAAACCTAGTCATGTGTTTAGAAGCCCCACTATCAATCAACCAATCATTACAACCATGGGAGATGGTACCTGTGAGAGCAGAGATCAGAACATACTCTTCTTCACTTGATGAGTCATCATTACTATCACTTTCTACCCTAGCCTTCTTCTTTGGGGGTTCATCATCTTTGGCAGCATGAGCATGAAACCTTCTTTTGCTACCCTTCTTCTTCTTGTTGGAGATGTTATTGTCCTTCTTGTTCTTGGGACAGTTTATGGCAATATGTCCTTTCTCATTACAAGTGAAGCATATTCTTCTTTCTTTGAAGTGATGTGAAGATCTCTTGGAGTGAGATGGCTCTCTCTTGGTCTTCTCTTTCTTGGTGTGAGCTATGAGAGCTTGATCTTCATTCCCCATCTTTTCTTCTCGTACCACAAGCCTTGCTTCTTCTTGTGAGCATTCTTCCCGTAGTCTACTGAAAGAGATCAACTTCTTCCTTGCACAAATTCCTTGGATAAAGGAATCCCATGACCTGGGTAGGCCATTTAGAGTGGTCATCACCACTTCACCATTCTCCACCATTTCATCCACTACTTCTAGTTGTTCCTTGATCTGGGAGACCCTTGAAAAATAGGATTGAATGGTTTCTCCATTCTGAAACTTTACTCCTTTCAATTGGTTCCGTAGGGTCATCTTCCAATTTATGTTCTTTCCTTCAAACAGCTTGGTCAACGAGTCAAACATCTCCTTGCGTGTCTTAAGAGAAGACACATGGGGTATGAGATGGTCTTTGATAGAATCAGCAATGATTCTCTTTGCCTTGACCAAGTTCTTCTTGTACAATGCCTTGGCCTCTTCATCCTCTGGGATAGGGATGTCTTCTTTCACATATGAGTCCAACTCATTCTCTTCCAGGATTAACCCAATCCTATACTTCCAGGCTCGGAAGTTATCATCCCCTTCAAGCTTATCCTCAAGCTTGGTGTGGAGAGACATCTTTTAAGAGTACTTCAAATGGAAATAGAAAAGATTTAGGACTTACCACTTGAAGTGCTGAAAACTGGATCTCGTCCCAGATTAGGGTTTGTCAGAGAAACCCTAAAAATTCAAAATGTGAATTTCAAATTTCTGAAAGGATAGAAAGATGCACCTTGGAGAGCTGATCAGCCTAGTACATTCAGAATTTGAGATCAGCAAAATCTTGCCCTTCAAAATTTCCTTTTTGTCCTCCCGGGTTCACTAGGGAGAGCCCTGAATTAGGGTTTGAGTTTCCTGGAGATCTACCCATCCAAAAATCTCGATCCAAAGCTCTAAACTTTGATTTTTGCAAGGAGCTTCTAGCTGTGTCTTCAGATTCCATAAATTCCTATTTTTGTGGAAACCCTAATTTTTAGGGCCAAATCTGAAAATGCTCGGAACCGAGTTCTGATTGGACAGATAGATGCGCCTTGATGAGTAGATTCAACCTACTATACTGATTTTCAAAAATCTGTGGAGAGAAACGCAATAAACAAGGAACTCAAGCTTATGTCACTGCAAAATGTCTTCTTCTTAGGTTAGCTCTGATACCATGTTAAATTTTGAGTATTAATTCACAATACTATAGGATCTTTGCTGAGAGAATAACATCTACAGTATATCAATGCATGACAATCGTAATATGACAAGCATCACAAGCATCACAAGCATCACAAGAATCAAAAGCATAGAGACAAGAGACACAGAGTTTCTGTGGGGAAAACCCTAAGGTGAAAAACCCCACAACTTCCTCAGAGATAGAGAGAGCAATGGCTCAACCAAAATACAACCAAATAACACTGAGATAGTCTCCTAGCAGATGATCCTCCTCCTCCTCACTAGTGCACCACTTTTGAGAGTGAGAGTGAGTTACTTTTCCGAGTGAGTAAAATAGAGATCTCCTATCTCTATTTATACTCACCTTTTTGCCCAGTGACCTTATGGGGCCGACTTGTCTACTTAGATACATCCACATTATAATATATATAAATCAAGGCCGACCCCACAAGGTGGTCTAATAAACCATTGGCAAGTACACACACTTACGACACTTGTCAATCCACATGACGACACTTCCTTATAGAGGAATAACATATCTCTTATAAGGGTACAATAAATATATATATAAAATATACAGATGAAAAACATTCCGAAGTTACATATACATCAACACCGGAGAGAGGGATTGGCAGTCGTTTTAGCCTCATTCAAGAATTCAATAGATTGTACTTGACCACGTAATGTCTTGACCTCTTAACGAAGCTCAGAGATGGTTCCAACATACCCCAAATTATGGATTTTTAATTCCGCCAAGTCTTGATTCAACCTATCCACAGTCTGCTGGAGTGAAGGAGGTGCTTCTATCAAAGATTCAGGGTTATTTTGAGGGATTGATTCCTCCAGGAGTGACTCAGGGTTAGAGGATATGATGTATTCCTCAAGACCCTTTTCTTCAGTCTGTGCAAGGATAGGGGTTGGAGTAGGTTTTTCAAGCAAGCTAGCGGAGACATTAGCCAATGCAAGCAAAGGCGATCCAAAGTCAGGGTTTTGTGCTTGTTTGTTGGGGTGGTCAAATTGCTACGTCTGAGTGGAGGACTGATCAAGTGCATGATTGGATTTTCTTGATTTATTTGGCATTGGTGAGAAAAATGGCGGCTCTGGATTTGTGTCTTCTTGGACAGGCTCAGAAGAGGGTGTTTGAATAGGGTGCATTTCTCCCAAGATGCCCTCTTCAAATCGCACAACCTTGGAATCATTCTTTGTTTGGTTGGGGGTTTGAACGGACTTAACGGGACTGGAATCGATGGCGCCTGCGAGAGGAAGAGGGTTTGATAATGGGTTTCACAACTAGGTGAGGGTTTAGGGTTTCATATACAAAGCTATCCCAAGTCTTCCCCTCTTCCTATAACTGATGGGTGATTAAAATTTTGATAAGGCAGTGGTGATACAGGCTGCCAGTAGGATTCGCCTTGTTCTTTCAAACCTGACTAGACATTTTCTCCAGACTCTTTAAGAAGTAGAAAGGAAAATTCAAGGTTTGATCATTAACAAAATGGGCTAACAATCGAAAATGACAGGATTTAAAGACCGAGAACTTACCTTCGCAGGTGATTAGGTGAATGATGACAATCAATGGGTCAAGGAACTCGACCCTAAACCATTCTCGATGAACCCCTTTTACACCCTCGGCATACTGATACTCAGGATTGAGAGCAAACTTGTTGGCTGTGCGTGGGAGAAACAAGTGCTTGTGCCAATAGGCACCTTCTCTAGGCAGTTTCGTGGCTGCTGATATAAATTCCTCTATTACTGGAAAGGTGAGGCGGCCAGCTTTGGCTATTCTACCGTTAAAATTTTTAGCAAAAAGCAGGGAAATATCATGGTCATGGTCATTAAAGAGACGAGGAAATGGGCCCTAGCCAGCACGTAGGAATATTTCTTGGCAATCCTTGAACTCGGTAATGCGCAGAAGATCTTGGTAACTGCCTGGCTCGTGATGGGTAGGCATCGTGAATGGAAGCTGACGGGTGAAATGGGTGTGGCTTAGGAAAGAAGAAGGAATGCGCACAGATGCAGAGGATAGAGCATCAAGGTGAATGAGGAAATGAACAAAATGAAGCAAGGTTTACGCAGGAGGAAAGTTTATAACAAGGTCCATTTGAGCGATTGAATGATCATGGGGCGATTGAATGATCATGGGGGAAGATCTCACACGTACAAGAGATTTATGCAATTATTACGCTTGCCTTAAATAGTGTGCCACCCTAAAACTTTGTGATTATGGATTCATGTGATTTATAATGCATTCAGCCATGTCCAAAGTAAAACTTTTGACAGGTTGAACATAAATTTTATGAGGGACATAATTACCTATGAAAGATCGTGATGCTTTTAGTGCATAAATGATGACACAATAATTCTTAAATGGAAGATAGGACAATGGCCAAACTATATAATTGGCCGATGTATTTGATAAGACAAGATGGGTATGCAAAATTGATGTTTTAATTTGATCCTAATTAAGATCAATTGACTAAAGGAATCGAAATTTAAAACGTCTTATCATACTTATAGATATCACTATAAGATATGGTTTGTTAAATTTTCAGAATTTACTTCAATCTGATCTAGGATCTTAACTGAGAGAACAACATGTACAGCATATCTACAGCATATCAATCATGGAGACAATAATGCAAGCACACAAGAGACACAAAGATTTACTTGGGGAAAACCATAAAGGTGAAAAAACCCCAATAACTTCCTCAGAGATAGATAGAGCAATGATACAACCAACCAAGAGAGATAGCCATAACCTAACAGCAGATCCTCCTCCTCCATAAGTGCGCCACTCCTCCTTGAGTGCATGTGTGAGAAGTGAGTGAGCAAATAGAGTGCCTCCCGCACTCTATTTATACTTGACTTGACTTGCCTTTTTACCTAACTCATGTAGGCTCGAACTTAACCACATAACATAATGCTGAGTGGGCCGACCCCCAATAGGGTGGTCTAATAACCCTTTGACCCACATGGCCGACCCCCAATAGGGCGGTCTAATAACCCTTCGACCCACATGACCTATACAGGGCCGACCCCAACAAGGTGGTCTAATAACCCATCAAGTATAAGTTACGACACTTACAATATAAATGACGACACTTTCGTATAGAGGAATAATACCATCTCTATAGGAATACAATATACATATATGTGAAATACATTCCGAAGTTACATATACATCAACACTCCCTCTTAACTAGGAAGGTATTTCTTAGCACAGTTCTTCTAGCACAAGTCATCTTCTCTGGATCATCGTCACTAGATAATCGTCATTGAGTCATCATCATCGTCACTGTTGCTGCTATCTCAATCAATCTCTGAATCTACTCGTCATACGAAGTTCTACAGAGCCAGTCCTTTTTCATACTGGATGTAGGCCCACCACCTGCAGGTCTTCGTCATCACTGGCCATACTGTGGAATCCTCAGGACTTATTACGTGCATCACAAAACCTCGAAAGAGCATCCCAGGATGTTACGAGTACACAACTCCGACCTGTAGGATCTCCCAGGGCGCCATTACATGTGACCCCACCACAAAACCTCGCAAGAGCATCTCAGGATGTTACGGGTACACAACTCCGACCTGAAATCTCCCAGGGCGCTATTACATGTGGTCCACCACAAAACCTTGCAAGAGCATCTCAGGATGTTACGAGTACACAACTCCGACCTGAAATCTCCCAGGGTGCTATTACATGTGGTCATGGCAAAACCTCGAAAGAGAATCTCAGGATGTTACGGGTACACAACTCCGACCTGAAATCTCCCAGGGCCCAAATTACATGCCATAGGACAAAACCTCGCAAGAGCATCTTAGGATGTTACGGGTACACAACTCCGACCTAAAATCTCCCAGGGCACAAATTACATGTCCTCCCAGAGCAATGTCTCGAAAGAGCATCCCAGGCTATTACGGGTACACAACTCCGACCTATAGGATCTCCCAGACATGCTCATCTGCACAACCTGATCCACGGCCACAGAGTATCAACCTGATACTCACCATACATCATCCTGATGTACTCATGATCGTCCTGATCATCATTGCAACATCCTGCTGCATGTCATCTGGAGCAACATCCTGAAGCTTGTCATCTATGATCATCCTGATCATCACTGCAACATCCTGCTGCATGTCATCTGGAGCAACATCCTGAAGCTCGTCATCTATGATCATCCTGATCATCACTGCAACATCATGTTGCATACCAAGTATCTACCTGATACATATCATCATACATGATCCACCTGATCATCAATGCATCCACCTGATGCATACCAAGTATCTACCTGATACATGATACATATCACCATACATGATCCACCTGATCATACAATGTATCCACCTGATACATATACAGATACATGGTCCAAGCATCCAACATGATGCATATACAAAAATACATACACATGATCCAACTAATCATATCCAGCATCCAACATGATGCATACATACATAAATGATCCAACTAATCATATCCAACATCCAACATGATGCGTACATACATACATAAAAATGATCCAACTGATCATATCCAGCATCCAACATGATGCGTACATACATACATAAAAATGATCCAACTGATCATATCCAAGCAGAAACCAGAACATCATCCTGATGCCCATTATCCAGCGCTTACATCCACATCCTTGTGAAGGATCCTCCTTCCAACATGCTTGGAATGGCTTCAGCAAATGTGTCCATCACTTCTTCCTTAAAGTGTCCTCGATCTGAAGAACGCCAAGCCTCTCTCTGAAGTACTCGAACTTCACTCTGGCTAGTGGCTTCGTCAGCACATCTGCAATCTGCTCGTCCGTCACAACATACAAAAGCTTCATAGCTCCTCTCTGCACCATATCCCTGATATAGTGATATTTGATCTCTATGTGTTTCGACCTATCATGAAACACTGGGTTCTCAGACAGCTTCACACAACTCTGGTTATCACAGAAGATACCAGTAGCTTCCAACGGGAGATCAAATAGCTCAGACAGTAGCTTCCGTAGCCATACTGCCTCACAACTAGCTGAGCAGGCTGCAACATACTCTGCCTCAGCTGTACTCAATGCTACGCAGGACTGCTTCCTGCTAAACCAAGAGATCACACCTGATCCCATACTGAAGCAACACCTAGATGTGCTCTTCCTATCTGCAGCATTGCCAGCCCAATCTGAATCAACATATCCCTGCAGGTTAAACTTTTGATTCACCTCATACCTGAGCCCATAATCCACTGTACCCTTCAGGTACCTCAGAACATGCTTTACAGCAACCAGGTGAACACTCCTCGGATCCGTCAGGAACTGGCTCAATGTGTTCACAGCAAAGCAAATGTCTGGTCTCGTGTTCGTCAGGTACATCAAGGACCCAATCATCTGACGATGCATAGTGATATCAATCGGCTCAGATGAAGCATCACACTGACGCTTCAGGTTCGATGCCATAGGTGTGGCCATGGCCTTGCAATTCATCATCCCGAACCTCTTCAAGATCTCTTACTACATACTTCCCTTGTCCAAGGAAGATTCCATTTACACTCTGCCACACCTCCATGCCAAAAAAAAATAGTGCATCATTCCCAAGTTCTTCATCTCGAACTCGGTAGTAAGCTTCCGCTGCGTGTCATCAATCAATCTATCTTCACCTGATACAAATAGGTTATCCGCATATAAAATTAGTATCACTGGATTTCCTTCCTGAACCTTGTAGAAAATATTGGAATCCGCTTTATTCTTGGTAAAGCCCAAACTGAGTAGAAAGCTGTCTATCCTACCATACCAAGTTCTGCACACATATATGACTACACCATGCTGTCTTGAAATCCATCTGGTGCATCTTCTATTTCATCACTTTTATATTTCTCAATGCTGCCATCTGCAATATGCTTGATCTGATAGTTCCATTTGGAAGTCATAACAAACTTCCCTTCACGTCTTGGGATTACATCCCAAACATCATTCTTCATGATCGACGGATCATGGCATTTCATTTCTTCATCCCAGATCCTGGGAACTTCAATATCTTCAATAAATATCTTTGTTGCTGGAACAAATGTTGTAGTCCTTTTGTAGGTGAAGATATGCGGTCTTTCCTACAAAACAGGTTAAATTGCATGATTAGAAACATCTCATAGTTTTCAGAACAAATTCTTACACATAAAGAAATATGTCATACAGTCATGCAATTATCTTAGCCAATGCTTCAATACAACATTTATCCATATCCCGTAACTTTCTAGATGCCTTCCAATCTCTACCAGAACATTGTTAAGAGTGTGCACAACTCCCAACATGTCAGCAAAGAGGTTTCATTCTAGATAAGTAGCAATGGAATGTTGTGCAGTTCCATAGGCCACTTACCCATGTATATTATAGTATACTGTTCATCAATGCAACTATTCTAAGATGCATAATACACAACCTAATTCTAGGAACATCAGTATATACATTATTGAACAGTATTATTTAAACAAACAAATATGCAAGAAATGATGATTAAAATACTTATCTTTCTTTTTTTCGTTGGGTGGACTCCCTCTGAGTCTTTGCTTCCTTCCAGGAGCTGTTGGAGTCCTAATCTGAAGTAACTTCTTCTACACCTTTCTGTTGTGGAATGTAGAAAGATGGTCAACTCCCTCTGAATATCTGCATCCTTGCAGTAACTACTGAAGTGTGCTCTTTTTCTTTCTTACAGGAACAACTGGAGTGTGCTTTCTTGCAGGAACAACTAGAGTGTGCTCCTTTGCTTTCTTGCAGGAGCAACTGGAGTGTGCTCCCTCTTGATCTTTGCTTCCTAAATTACCTGTTCTTGAACTCATATTCATCCTTAGTCCCTATGCATGCTTATTAGTATCATGATTGTGTTATCCTTGTGATTTCATATAAAATCATACATTCATTAGTATACTATTAAAACACAATAATTTCGAGCATGTATAGTCATGATCATTTCAAACAGAATAATAAGCATTAGCATTCAAGGTTTATGTGCGATTCTTATGGTTAGTCAAATCATAAGAAGCATAACATGTCTAAACCTGTAATTACTCAAACCTATACCTTCATGATTCTTCTAGTTAGTCATATCATCAATTATGGTAAGAAACATAATATGCATACAACCATGATTATGCAAACCTATGACTTCATGAATAATCATTATCAACAACAGTATAAGATCCTAACACAAGGTAGGATTCTAGCTTGATATAGGAAAAACATACCTGGATTAGCATGCTAGCTATTTATGTCTAACATACTCACATGATGTCTTCTTGTTCTTCTTCAATGACTTGTGCTAGTAACCTGTATATCTCATAGGTTAACTATTACAAAACCAAGTTATACATACCTCGTAAATGGATCTTCTATGAGATCCATGACAATGGATGAATCTTTGTCCTCATGTTATCATGACCATATGTTCTTGGACTAGAACATGATTTGTCTTTCTTGGTGTACCTTTCATGTTAGTAGACAACATAAACCTCATACAACACCATAATGCAATAGTACAATCATAAGTGTTAACACCCTAATCAATGAATATTTTCTATCGTGCACTCATAATTTTATTAAGGTGATATGACAAGTCTAAAATCAAGATTGTACTAACCGTAATAACATGAAGACAAACATACCATAAACTTAATCATGAACAAATCTCAAAACATACCTCGATGAGTCATACCTGTCGAGATTGCTTGTAATCTTCTTATGTAAGGCCTTAGCCTCATCTCCCTCTGAAACAGGAACTTCTTTACTTATGCAGGTGACCAATCCATCTTCTTCTAGGATTAACCCAATCCACTTGATTTGCAAGAACTGGAACTGGAGCTGGATAAGGGTTTGTCAGAGAAACCCCAAAAATTCAAACTTTGAATTTCAAACTTCCGAAAGGATAGAAATATGCGCCTTGATGAGCTGATCAAACTGGTATATTCAAAATTTGAAAACTACAAAGTTTCACTCCTCAATTTTGCCTTTGAAACTTTCGGATTCACTGGACGTGACCCTAAACTGGGGTTTGATGAAGCCCACTCTTCTGCCCAATCAAAAGGTTTGAACCGAAGCTCTAAGCTTCTATTTTTCTGAGGAGCTTCCAGCCATGGTCACAGATTTCAAAAAATTCCCATTTTTACATAAGCCCTAATTTTCCACTTTTCTGATCAAAGTCCCGAACTAGGGTTTGATCAAGCCCGGCCTTCTGCCCAACCAAAAATTCTGATCTTGGTCTCTAAATTTCTATTTTGATGAGTAGCATCCAGCCGTGGTATCTGATTACAAAAATTCCAACTTTCTCCAAAGCCCTAAATTTCGGAAGCCATGAATGAAGGTACTCAAAAATAATTATGTTTTGACAGAAATATGTACCTGATTGTTTCTGGTGTAACTCTGAACTTTTTGATCCACGGGGTCTGAAAAAAGTTTTCTGAGATAGCTTGACCTGTTACCTTTCCATCCTGACAGGTCTGGCCTCAATTGGATTCTCTGAGAGAGAGTTATGGCAAATGTCACAACGTGACCTGTTTTGGGATAATACAGGAGAGAAAACTTGTACGGCGTGCCACGTGTCACTGGTTCACCTTCGGCCTCTGAAAATTTTTTCTGAGATAGTACAATCTGTGTACTACCTTTTACTTTTTACGAAATTTCATTTGGAGCTTCCTAGCCCAAGTTATGACCTTTTTCCCAAGGTCACCTGATTTTGACTCAGATCTGGAAGAGGCAGAAACCCTATATTGCACAGATCATAAATCACAAAGTACACCGAATTAGAGGTTGTCCTTTGGATACAAGGTACCTGGAGATTTAATCTTCGTCCTGTAACAATTTCAGATCTGAAAACGTCTCCAGAACGGATTTATAGCGAAAGTGCTACGATGACTGGTTTTTGCTATATCAAGCCCTAGCATCGTAAGTGCAACAAGTGTCATACATGCCATATCATGCCTTCTTTCAGGCTAGCTCTGATACCATGTTAAATTTTCAGAATTTACTTCAATCTGATCCAGGATCTTAACTGAGAGAACAACATGTACAGCATATCTACAGCATATCAATCATGGAGACAATAATGCAAGCACACAAGAGACACAAAGATTTACTTGGGGAAAACCATAAAGGTGAAAAAACCCCAATAACTTCCTCAAAGATAGATAGAACAATGATACAACCAACCAAGAGAGATAGCCATAACCTAACAGCAGATCCTCCTCCTCCATAAGTGCGCCACTCCTCCTTGAGTGCATGTGTGAGAAGTGAGTGAGCAAATAGAGTGCCTCCCGCACTCTATTTATACTTGACTTGACTTGCCTTTTTACCTAACTCATGTAGGCTCGAACTTAACCACCTAACATAATGCTGAGTGGGCCGACCCCCAATAGGGTGGTCTAATAACCCTTTGACCCACATGGATGACCCCCAATAGGGCGGTCTAATAACCCTTCGACCCACATGACCTATACAGGGCCGACCCCAACAAGGTGGTCTAATAACCCATCAAGTATAAGTTACGACACTTACAATATAAATGACGACACTTTCGTATAGAGGAATAATACCATCTCTATAGGAATACAATATACATATATGTGAAATACATTCCGAAGTTACATATACATCAACATGGTTTCATGCGGTAGTTCTTTCAGGTTGCTAATTATTTGCTCTGTCATATATTTGTCTCATTTGTCTCCTTATTCAAATCGGTATGCAACCCTTCATTCAGAATTTGGTCCATATAAGGTTTGTTTGCTAATGTTGACTGAAGCTACCCTTTGCAGGGCGTTCTGAAGCTATTAGTAGACACAAGTTATTGAAAACCTTCTTTTCTGAAGCTTTTAGTTGTGTGCTTCCTTATTAGGGAAATCCTGAAAATAACTTATTATTTTACCAGAGATGCATAAAAATTTTCATCATTATTCAAAGAGTGAAATAGTTCTGAGTCTCCCCCAAACCAAAAATATGGCGTGTCCTCAAGCCATCAAAGAAAAGTTAATCAATATTCAAATATTTTAATTGGAAAATTTGCCAGTAGATTCTAGAAGTGCTGCAAAAATCGAATATCAACTAGTAAAGATAGATGATTTAGATATGTACATTCATCAAAAAAAGAACATAATAGTGCTTAAGAGGATCATATGAAAAATGATGGGATAATTATTGTAAAGAGATTTCCATAGGAGAACTAGTCATCCATGCTTCATTGTAAAGATTTCTTGTCATCCATAATATAGATAAGGTTCACTGTAGAGTTTATGAGACTTCTATAGTTATGGGTCCCATTTCTAGGATAACATATCCTAGATAATGTGTGAATTAGATGACAGTGATCCAAGTTCAACTTACAGCTATTCTCTAATGACAGTATAAATAACTGGCATAACATGTGTTTGTATACTTAGGGTTTTTATGAGCCATGTGGATAACAATGCATTAACCAAACCTCGTTTACCCGATATTGTCCCGCTGCCATCAGGCCTGTTCAATACCCCGACGGGTTTATCTTGGTACCGTGCAAGCATATCCCCACTGCCAGCGAGCCTGTTCAGTACCCTGACGGGTTTACTTGCACATACCGAGCTTCCTTATATTTTTAGATATTACTTAGCATGGACCCACTGCCAGCGGGCCTATTCAGTACCCCGGCGGGTTTGCCTTGTATAATGATATATGTGTATATTTTTGTAATGAAGTCGGTTGGTACTAGAGTGTGCTAAGCCTGCTCAACACATAATTCAAAAATTTCAGAAGGACCCTTTGCGAGTGAATTTTTGTTAGGGATGGCCTCGATTATAGATCATGTCAAAAGATAATAACCTAAAGCTATTCTTCAACCCTTCTGTCTATCTTCTTCATTAAAAAGTAACGTTCCCCACGAAAATAGAAATGTCATTCCCTTTTGAGCTACCTTTTTAAAGATGCTTTGAGAGACAAGTTTTGATAACGAATCTAGGCTCACTAGTAGTCCACAGGGTATAGGATAGAGCTCTTTTTGAAAATCATAGAAATTAAAGTAGGTTCTTAAGCAACTATTCTGATAAGAAATTAGAAATTTACATGTCTGAATCAGGTACCATATGTAGAATCACACAAGAAAGTGGTTAAGGATGATACTTTCAATTTTCAATTTCCAACAATAATCAAAGAAGAAAAGAGAATCTTTAAGTATTTTTAAAGTACTTCCTTTTCAAATATTGCATGATCTGATGTGAGGCTCTTGTAATCATATCACAAAACCACTTGTTTTATTCAAGATAAACATATATATATATACAAAAAGAAGGAGAAAGAGTCTTCCTGTTTTAATTGGCAAAATCTCATGAGTTTGATCATACCAATGAATTTCGTGTAAGAATGCAACCAATTGTTAGGAATGACTTTCCATTATTGAAAACCAAGAACATATTTACATATATATACCAATGAAGATAACCCAAAAAATAATTCAAAGATCAGGAGGAAGAGAAATGAATTCCTCTTCTATTAATTTTATCTCATTCTGTCGAAGGATATTTTGCACAATATTGTTTAGATATTGGTTGATGAAAAGGCCTAAGACTATGTCCATCTACAACAGGAGAGATTTGCAAATCATCAATTGTCTTGACTCCTTCATTTTCTTCTTGGATAACAACTGATGACTTGGGTTCATCTTGCATAACTCTTCTGAACCGCGGTTGAATCTCATGTATTGGTGTGGTCACAATGGGGTATGATGGAAGAGATAACAACCCGATGCTATTAAAAGCTTGGGTTGGTTTATGGTTAGAATTTGATATTGGTTGTGCCGGTAATATTGTAGGATTTGGAAGATTCTCACTCTAGAAATGGTGAGGTTGACTTGAGATAGGGGGTAGTGCAGGAGGTACAAATCCAGGCAGAAGTTGTTGAATATTGGGTGGGTAAGGATGGTTAGGAAGAGGAGGAGGTGGTTGAACAGAAGTTGGTCTTATCCCTTCTTGTGACCATGGCTGTGGTTGAATATTCTGAAGAGGGTACTGTGGTGACTGGTTCTTCCAACCTAAGGTGTTCCATTGTTGAGGAGGTAGATAAGGATGAGGTGGAATGTGTGATGGGCCTTGATATGATAGATGAGCTCCAGGTTGCCAAGGCCTCCTAGATAGTCCATCTAAGTTTTCATTTATGTGTACAGCTTGCACTCCAAAAATCGATGGACAATTATCGGTTGGATGTTTTTCTGTACTGAGGTGACAAAATGGGATATTATTCCATGGACATCCTTGTCGAGGGTGTTCAATTCTACACCTAGGACAGAAAACACTCATTGTTTCCCACTCTTCATATTGCCTCCTTTTAGCTTGTAGTAAATCGAGTTGAGAACTTATTGCTTCTAAGATATTTGTTTTAAAGCTTTCTAATAAATTTTCCAATTCTATCCTTTTAACTCCACCAAAACCAGGTGTATTTTCTTTTAGGTTCCTAGAATAATATTCTCGTGAGTGTCTTCCACTTCTCCCTCTGATCCTAGAATAACTACCAAAAACATGTTCTTCATTCTCCATGTAGATTTGACTACCAAAAAGAGAGTATGAGATATCTGAGTGTCTTGAATCTTATTCTTGGGGTCTCTTCTGGTCTAGGTTCAGTCTCTGTATGAGTTTGGGGTTTACTTTAGTGGATTTTCCTTATCTTTATGAGTGAGACTATTTTCTTTGGGTGTCTTCCAATGCTAAGTTGGAGGTTGGGGTGGCACATTCCCTATATAGGTTAGTGGAAATTTTTAGTAGGGGTTTATAAAACCTATTTATGCAAAACAAAATTATGACTGAAATAAATTCTAACTTCAAAAACTACTGTTGTTGGGTTTTGGGGATTCCTGCTATAACAGATGCGCGGGTTCTTACCCCTCGTCTTACCGGTCACCCGCCACCAGCCTATCAAAAGAAAGAAATTCAAAATTATCCATAAGAGAAGGTTCTACCTATCTTTCTACAACTCCCCGACAACTGCGCCAAAATGTTGGGTGTGTAAGTTATCTCAAATAAAACACCTAATATTTAATTTATCGACCGGGGTTGGTAATCTTAGAGTTGAGGCAAAATATATGCTAAGGTAGAATGGTATCTAATTTTCAGCTTGTCAGACCTACTTGAGAATAACTCAATCATATGAACAGGAAATTAAGTTAGAGCAAATTATAAACCTACAAACTACTAAAGCATCTAATTCCATTCTCCTTGGGAATCCTGAGGAAAATTACCGAATGTGATGGGAACAGGGGTAAATGTATTGAAGTGGATTTCAAAAGTAACAAGAAAAAAAAATGGGATTAAATCCAATTTAACTTCTACAAATAAATGCAAGCTAAAAATTACCCAGCTACAATTAACTTTGAACATAATTAACTATCTTTTATTTATAAATAAGGGACTTGAACTGAAGAAGTCTAGAAGCAAGTAGAAAACTTGATAAAGATATGAAATTTAGAAGCAAGTAGAAAACTCAATAAAGATATTCTATTTCTGAATTAAACCTTATTCCATGAATCCATTATTAACATGAGAAAAGTAATCCAAGATTGAAATGATTAGGAGAATGAAATTACTAACTTAACCTAATGTTAATATTATTACCATACTGAAAATGAAATTAATAGATTCTAAAACCATAAATCAAATGAGGAGAAGGTAACTTGTAAATAACTGAAACAGAGTTTTAAATAAAGAGTGAATGGCAGCTAAAAAAGATGACAAAACTTGATCAAAAATTCATATAAAATACAACAAGGTCTTAATGGTTCCTAAGAACATTAATTAGAAATGAAAGAGATCATACTTGGAAGGAAACCTAAGAACTAGAGTCTAATTAAGCAAACTGATGAAAGAAATGGTAAGGTCCGAATGGCTTATCCGAATGACAGTGCGAATGAAGAAAGATAGCTTAAACTAAAGAAAAGAGAAGATGGGATGATTTTACTTACCAGCTGGTTGATGCATATGATCCTATCATGCAGGGAAAGCAATGAATAAGATGGTAAAGAGCTACCGTGAGAAGAAGCTATCTATGCTAATTATAGTTTATGAAACTAACTATTTCTATTTTATCCTAAAATGAGGTGGAGATGTAACTTAAACTAATCTTATGCTACTAGAAAGAAACTACAGAATTCTAGTCTATGAGAAAATTTAGAAGATTAGGCTATCTATTTCACTAATCTAAAGAAAACTATTTAAGCAGTTAAATGAACTAAGTACAATCTAAACTACTTAAGTAATTGAAATAAACTCAACCTAAGTTAATTAAACAAGCCAAGTAAATCTAAGTGTGGCTGGTCACCATTTACTTTGAAAACATTAATAAAACAAAATATACATAACAGAAATAGAAACATTATTTATATAAACAACAGAACATCATTTTATATTACATTATAGAAATACCTCATACAAAGAAGATACATGAATGAAATAACAACATGTTTTATCTACAGAAAAAAACAACTATTCATATACACTAATGAAGAACCACTGGCTGTTGAGGGGCCCGTCTCAGCAAACAAAGGCTGAGCCTTTAATCAATCAATCACCACACATGTTTGACAAATTCCCATAAAATTGAAACAGAGATATATTAATCAAAGACAAAGTTAAAATGTTCTAGTATTCATTTGCAGCTGAAAAGATAGGCAAATCTAAAAGTAAAGAGACTGATTGACTAATGACTAACTCGTCGCTGCTACGAGAACATCTATTTATACAGCATTACAATGGAGGAAGCTAGTCGACCCTTTAGTGGTTGACTGCTTAATAACAGACCATCTTGAATGCCCCAAAACGGCTTTGTTAAATGGCTCATGACACGCATAAGCTAAGGAATGGCTCCGCTTAATCATTATGTGATAGCTTGAAGCTAAGGAATGGCCTCATAATGATTCAGAACAGCACACAGGAGGTCCCGCAAGGTCTACGGCATCATCCTTCCAAGCAACGGCTAGAGTGTTAACTCCTCTTCGACGTGGGCATAAGTGGATGCGGTGTCAAGTTGGGCGTGCAGGAGGAAGGATCTTCTAGAACACCAGCTCACAAACTATCAGGGCCACATCCCAAACAGAACCCATGTGGCAGTCCATCCCCTAACGGTCCGAGCACATCTCAACCAATGATTTCTCGGATCGAATGCAAGTCTGGACAGTGAGCTGAATGATCACAACTTCAGTACACGCCTAACTTGAAGGTTCATTTGAGAGCCATCACCTTTAAAATAGAATAAAGTTACTATACAAGCCAATTAATCACCAATAAACCAAAATATAACAAATTTTCCCCAACATTCATGTGATGTGTGAATAAACACATACCTGCTCCATTTGACGGTCTGAATGGTGAAAAGAGAAACTTATTGTATCAAAAATGGTGATAAAGACATCACTCAGAGTATACTTAAAGGCCAAAATTGGTGACAAAATGGACACCAACACCTGTCAATGGAGGAAGGTACGAGAATCCCTGATCATTTAAATACTTTAAATGATTTGATTTTTCAGTTAGCCAGTTTGGAAGTAACACTTGATGATGAAGACAAGGAAGTTACATTGCTATGTACTCTCCCTCACTCTTGGGATAATATGATCACATCTATGTGGTTTAGTAATACAGAATCCTTTGATTATGATACTATTGTTGGAGCCTTGTTATGTGAAGAGGTACATAGAAAGAATAGTGCATAAACCTCAACAACAACAACAATGGTGGCTAGAGGTCAATCCAGAGAACGAGGGAAGAATTCGGGAGGTGCTTCTTGATCCAAATCAAGAGTTAAGAAGGGAAAGATGAAGTGTTGGTACTGTAATAAATCATGCCATTTGAAGAAGGATTACTGGAAAAGACAAGCATCCAAAGAAGACTCTCAAAAGGAAGCAAACACAATAGAAATAAAATGTCTAGGCCATATGAGTGAGAAAGGGATGAAGATACTTGCAGATCGTAAGTTGCTTCCTAGCCTAACATATCTAAATTTAAAGTTCTACAAAACTATCGTTTTGGTAAATAGTCTAGACATAAATTTAAAACATGAAAACATGTAATTAAAGGTGTCCTAGATTACGTTCATTCAAAACTTTGGGGACCAGCCCCTATTGTTTCTTTTGGAGGATCATCATATTTTGTTACATTTATAGATGATTACTCTAGAAA